>CM031235.1:416442501-417642501 GCA_018340775.1 Taxus wallichiana var. yunnanensis
GGGTTAATGGTCAAACCATTCATTCTATACGCAATATCAATGTCATCATAAGTTGTATCACATATATAGCATAGAGAATGGATGGCCCGGATTGATCAATACTCTATTCATCGGAAGAGCTCTATATAGTGAGAATAGAGTGAGATGAGTGGGAGCTTACTAGACTAAATAAAAGATATGATTGGGGGACTAAACTAAAGACGTGAGATGAGTGGCCCTATATATCCATCTAGGAGCATTAGGCTCCTCCACCCCCTGAGAGAAACTAGTTTCAGTGTCTCCATATCTAGGATCTATGAAAGAAACTAATTCAAGTCAATCGACATCAACTTGATCTTACCAAGCTCTAATTGACATCCTTCTACCAAGTCGAAGCAAACAGAGAGCCCCTATCTACAATTATGAACTATGAGGGGGATCAAGTGCCCATATATTCTTCTATACATTGTTAGGTCAAGGAGAGTTTGGCCTATTACTTATATATTATATCCATTCGGGGAGAGATGCATTAGTCGGGCATCACCCCTATCTATATATGGGTTATATATGTTCGAGGTGAGGGGATGAATCCAAAGTAGTTGGCCCAAATGAGATAAGATAGTTTAGGGCTTGAGGAAGGCCTATGTCCCGATGACCTTTATGTTTCATGAGATGAATGGGTCCCGACATCGATATAGTGGTTGTGGAGGTTATGTTCCAAGAAAATAAAGTGGCCAAGTGCCTTGCTACTTCAATTCACATCCTTACTCTCTACATATCTCCCGAACCGGACTCTAGTGGGTGTTTGCTTGGTGCTCGAAGCCATAGATATAAAGAGCCCCCATAGTTCTTTATCTTCACCGACCTAACTATATATATATATATATGGGTCGGGGGTTAAATATTTCAAGGCGTTTGAAGGTGTCCATTTCTATTTCTCATCACGGTTGGATCCATGTAATGAAGTAGATTAGCCTCGACTATTGATTGTTATTGGATTGTTAGCCAATCGATTGATTTGTAGTTAAGTGTACTTTAGTGCCAACATGCATTAAAATATATTACGTATATAGACCGCCAACCAACTAGCTAGTCGTTGAGTCGGTTCACCCATCCCGGAATTCATATAGGGGTTTACTTGCCCTTTCGACTACCGTGAGCATATAGAGTATATGTTTTTATCATGCGAGGTAGATAGATCAAGATAGGTAGTGGAGAGCTTGGCAGTATATGAACTAGGGTAGAGTACAAACTATATGTGAGTGGTATATATTTGGGCCTCTCGATCAATGGATCGAGGAGATGAGCCCCTATATTCCCATATCTATAGAGGGACCCCGATCTATATGTCTCATCTGTTTGGTTGGGTTGGGCCCCCGAGGGGAGAGGGAGAGGAAAGCATTTAATGATTGAGAGGAGAGAAAAAGGATATAGATATAGTTTCCCTCTTTATAGATCTTATCCCCCACTCGTTTGTTCTTTATTCTATCCTATTATACCGGAATGCATTGGCCCAAGCCCAAATGGGAGGGATCTATAAGCTAATCTGAGAAACCCTAAACTATCTATGGGGGGTTCTCATGATCACGGGTTGAATAGATAGATATAGGTAGGCATCGGGCTTGACTCGCACATTCATCCTCTTATCAATCATCTCAACTACACATCTAACCCCTCAAGAAACTATAGATTAGAGAATTGTGACTCGACGACTCTTTATAGGACTATGTATAGCTATAGTTCATACATCCATATCCATATACATAGGGCCCCTCTCTATTCTCTATATGTGGTAACGGGTCAAACTCTTATTAGCATATCCATTCGATATGAATTTTAGATAGGGAATAGAACCAACAACCATATAAACAAAAGGGGTATCCCATATTCCCCTAAACTATATGGGATATGGTCTCACTCCATATAGCCACTCCATATAGAATTGAGGTTTAGATAGAAATACAATTGTATTATATATGCCATATCCCCATAGAGACATAAGGGGGATCTATAGATAGGGGTTGGTTGGTTATCCCCATGAGAGCCACCATCGGGGCGCTATTCTATATTCTACTTAATATAGAGAGATGGCCCCTCTCCCATATCTATAGATCTTATATGGGAGATTAGATCATCACTAAAGCTATCGAGGTGCTCTCCGATGTGATATAGAGCCATAGTACATATTAGATAGGGGCCATACCGATATTTATATAGGGTGTATCTCGCGAAGCGTAGTTTCATTATATATAGGCCAAGAGGAAACGAGCATAGAACCATCTTGTCATGTCGAGCATAGATAAAGCCCTATATATAGATATGGAAACCCCTACCCCGCCTTACCATATATATATAAGAGATAAGGGTGAGCCCCTATATATATATGACCATTCGTCATATCCCATATCTTGTGGAGAAAGATGAAATATATACGAGAGGTAAAGGGAGTTGAGGAACCCCTCTAATTTATATGATTGAGGAGAGACAGGGACTCGAACATATCTATATAGAGTAGGGTCGGGGAGTGGAGAGACAAAATCGATCCCATATATATATAAAGGGGTGTGCATTCAAAGATGGATTGGGTGTGCATGGATTAGATTTCTCGATTAGATATAGCTAGGGAAGAGGTGAGCTCTGATCTCCCTCCTCAATTGAGGGCATTCATGATCTTCCAACGAGATTCCCCCCTCCAAATCCATATGGTTGGTCGTTATTCTTGTAAGGCCATATCTATATAGGGGCGATTGATTGAACTATGGATCTATATATCTCTAGTTCATTTCCAAACTCATGACTAATACCTCTAATAGGGTAGGGTTTCGTAGAAGAATGCATCCTCCTAGTTTGAGCAATGGAAGCTTGACTATAGTATATACAAACTAACAACATCAATTTTATGAAAAACCTTCTAAGTATGTTTTTACAAATCGAGGAGTTGTACGTGGAACAAATAGTATCTCACAAAGGAGTCGGGGTGAATCCTAACAAGTTCACATCAATGGTGGAATTGAAAGTACCTAAAACACTCAATAATGTACAAGATTTTCTTAGGACTTGGGGACACAATTATAGGCTTATCAAGAATTATGATAGCATAAAGCAACACCGCTCATAGCTCTATTGAGAAAGGATTCCTTCCATTGGAACAAAGAAAAAACCATATTATTTTAAAAGCTTAAGGAGGTCATGTATGATTGTAACCACCCCAAATTTCACCAAAATTTCAAAGTGGAGTGTGATGTATTATGCGATGGTATTAGTGTAGCTATAATGTAAGAAGACCCATTGCTTTTGAAAGTCACCATCTCAAAGGTAATAGTTTACTCAAGCACATTAATGAGAAGGAAATGCTAGTTATTCTACGTGTTGTCAAATAATTGTGGCCATATCTAATGGAAAACACTTTATAGTTAAGATGGATGACAACATATTAAAAAAGCTGGAACAAAGTGTATCATCAAAAGAAAAATAGAAATGGGTTACTAAGATGTTGGGGTATGACTTACAGATTGTCTACAAGAAAGGGAAGGAGAATGTAGTAGCAAACACATTGTCTAAATGGGATGAAAACATACGTGCATTGTTGTGTACCATGCTAATATTCTAAGAAAATTAGGTGGATGAGGGAACATTGGAGAGGCAACATGATTAAGATATATGACATCTCATTCAACAAATTCAACAAAAATTGAGCGCTTGGATATTTGTGTAAGGGTGACTCCCTTTGGTAAAAGGATGGGTTATATCATTGTAAAAGCTTGAGCCTCGAGCATAAGGTCCTCGAGGAGATACATGTTTTTCCAATCGGAAACTTAGGATTGTTGAAGACACGTCATAGGATCAAGTAGGAGATATTTGGAGAAGGGCTCAAAGATAATGTATAAAAAACATGTGGCCAATTGTTTGGTGTGTAAAACATGGGTAAGATAATTAAAACCTTGACTTTTTGGTAGCCTTTAACTATTCCTAGCCAATGATGGGATGAGGTTTCCATGGATTTCATCACATGGTTCCCAAAATCATAAGGGATAAACATCATCACGATGGTGGCGAGATACACTCAAAATATACCTATTTTTACACCTTTGGCTCGTCACTTTATAGAAAGCACACCGAAAGCAAACTTTATGGAGACAATTTAGAAGTTGCATGTTAATCCAAAGATTATAATAAGTGGTCATAATCCCATATATCTCGTAATTTGTGTACCAGTTTGTTCACTTGTCTAGACATTCAATTGTCTCACATCTCTTCAAACCACCTTCAATGTGTTAGAAAATCTAAGGTTGTCAACAAATGATGGGAGTGATATTTGTGTTGTTTATTTCGATAAACAATCCTAATAGATTGATCGGTTGCCAATAGTGGATTGGTGGTATAACACTTCTTTCCATACTTCTAAAATTTCACCCATTATGGCATTGCATGGATTCCACCTTCCATCCATTGCATCCTTGAAACTCCAACCAAGTGTTCATGCAATAGAAGAGCACATTCAACACCAACATGAAGCTCAACCTAGTCACTACGAGAATTGGCCATAGCACAAAACGAATGAAACGACGAGTTGGTTACATGAAAGACATTTTGAAGTAGGAAACTAGGTTTTTGAGGTGGAAACTATATTACCAAATGTCCTTGAAGTGGTAAAATAAAGATAACACATTGTCACCTAAATATTATAACTCTTATCAAATCTTGATATGATTGCACATGTGTAGCATACAAATTGGGGTCGCCTTGATCAACGAAATCCTAAATAATCTATGTTTCACATTTAAAAAAATCATCGGCCAAAAGATTCTAGCCCAATTAGAGTTACCATTGAGGAGGGAAGAATAAACTTAGCACCTACCCTTATTATTCCCCAATTGCACACAAATAGGCTAGATGTGGGAAGATGAATCTTTCATGTAGAAGCATCTTCAAATGGTCAATGTTACGGACAATACTTACTTGAATGTGAGGCACACTACGCACTTAGCCTATTGGGTGTATTGGGATGTACATGACCAACTTATGGTACACATAACCTTTGACTTAGTCATTTGATCATTTTTATATTTCATATTACTATGAATAACTCCGCCTTATTGAATTATCGAGTCTCCATAGCCTAATTTCTGTCGTATATAAGGTAGTGTTTTGAGTATTGGACCATCGTGTTAGGAGTTTTATTTTGAGAATTGTGGAGATCTCCCTCTCAAACCAACTTAATCATATAATTTAGTATTATGCTCTTTATTTGACTTATATTGTGTGGAGTTGATCCATCATGTTCTCATTTACGAGTGATGATTGTTGTTCTTTATATTATATGTCAATTTGTGATATATTGTTGCGAATTTACTTTTATGATACAATAAATTCATTAAACAATAATGCCTTGTTGCAACATCTCTCGAGGATAGGGTGGTATGATATTAGCTACACATATATATGTAGTAATATTTGTTATATTTTCATCATCTTAACATTGATTGGAACAACTTTAAATTGGCCACATTACACACTAAACGAGCTCTAATATAACAGCCAAAATTTTGAAGTACACTTGCAAATGTATTGAATGATCTTGAAAAAACCATATCAAACTTGCATTGGTTTTTATTCCTTTTCCCTTAAATCTTTTATCATCCAATACAAGCACACCATTACCAATGCTAAATTAATGTTGCCACTTAGTGTTGGTGATGTCAACCTTTGTATTTCCCATGAACTTGTGCTAAACAATCCTTATAATGGGCATGTAATTTTTAATTATATTATGATCTTCTCTATATAACTATCTTTCGTTATATTTTTGGATCTTTCCAAATATCAAATCAAATGATGGTCTTGGCGGAACTCCTAAACACGTCTCAAAATAAAATCAATTATTTAATCTATCTTTTGCATGATAATAGCAAAATTAATATATGGAATGATAATATTATGAGTCTAAGAATACTTGGTGTGTCATATTCTCAAAATAAATGAACCAACACTCTAGTCACTACCTTTACATGTCCACACACTTGTGCGTGAAATGTTGTTGGATTCTTTACCTTGGTTCCCATTGGTCCTCAAATCTGCACCCCTGGTGGATTGGCAACAATTATCTTTCAAGGGAAGGGGGATTGCTTTGAATGGTGGTAGACCGGGTTGATATATCGCTTTGTAGGTGAGAAGGGGTCTAATACGTTCCGGGATCAAGCCTTGGGATGATTGAGGGGCATGTACAAAGCGGATGACCTATTCCTGCTACTTTTGGTCCTGCCTTGAACCCGAGTGAGAGGATGCGTAGGGTAACCTAAATGCAAAGGGGGAGATGTAGTATTTTTTCCCCTCGTTCTAACAAATGATGGATCAATCTGGTATAAACATGTCCATGGACACAACACTTCATTCTCAAGAGTTGTCACACAAAGTGATGCATATGCTTACCTTACCAAACACATGTTACTATAAACAGAGAATTTGGTTGTTCTCGCATTCTCCTGATAAAATCTAAAGGACACTTTCAATGATATTTAGAGACATAGCAGCAAATCAATGAATGGAAGTTGGTAGGATCACTTATGTAGTTTAAAAGAGGGGGATTATAAGATGGTTGATTCTTTGCAACATAGCATTTAACACTTAGAGCAACCTCCAATTATGGGAAATAAATAAAATTGGATTAACTAGTGACAGTTTCTACAAAGGAAGATTTGCATTCATTGATAGCCAATAGATACAAAGTTCCAACTCAATCTCTAAAATATTGAACACAAAGTCTCGTGTAAGCATTCAAATTAAGTATTTATTGCTTCTACTCGCACACCCAAGATACACTCAAAGGCTAACAAAAATCACTTCGACAAAATGGCTACAATAAGGATTTTACAATTATGTCTAACATTGCAGAGTAAATGCTAACAACACAATATTTAACTAATGACTAAAGCACAACCATTGACGCCTGATCTAGTGTATGATGAAGAGAAACAACAAACACATGACAAAAGAGTAGAAAATATAACTCGTCAATCAACAATTCAACATACAGAACACATAAGACAAAGTTTAAACGCAAAAGAGGACATATCTCATTTGGATCTTGAATTTCTTAACAAGGGAACATCAAGCGAATGCTCTCAAAGTTTGTCAATGGTTGTACATTGCAACCAATTTGACACGAAATATGGGAAACCGAACTCAGTGCATTTCACAAAGGAAACATGCAATAATTCACAATTGAATCTCTCGACCTTTTTCAGAAATAGAAAAACTAAACCCCCTTTAAATATGAGGACAAGTCCCCATATTTATAAAAAAATTGGTTAGTAAATTTGGTTTGTTCTCACAATTAAATTCCCCCAAAAAAAATAATTGAATTTCCTCGTGTTCGTAATCAAAGTGGGAATGTACATTTGTCTAACTGAAAATATCATATTTTTGTTAGTATTTTGGGATTGATTCCATGCCTTTACTTGCCACATACATAAAAACAATTGGGTGATATTGTCTAAAGTGTGTCTATGTCTTTTTCTTTTCTCATTTTCTCTGCGCCAAATGCCATCAATTTCTAAATCAAATGATGCCAACTGAAGAGCTTGAAGAGACCTTTCCAACGACACGATTTTGCATGATTTGGAGCTGGATCGAAAGTTATGGCCATTTGAAGTTTTTCTTGTCGGGATGAACATGAGAGTGACACGTGATAGCTTTTGATTGGCTTCAACTTTTGTCCATGTGTGCATTGATTTTCCTTTTCTTTTCTGTGCAAGCCAATAAGAAAATACCACGCAGTTTCACCTTCTCGAGACGATTCTTTTATTTGGTTACTTGTTGTGCAACGTGAGCCAATAAAAAAGCTCCACGTTCCTTCACGGTTTCAATTTTTGATAACCTCGATTGATCCTGCGAAACGTGAACCAATGAAAGAGCTCCACGCTTCTCGCAATTCAAAGCTTTTGATAACCTCGATTGATCCCTTCAAACGTGAGCCAATGAGAAAGTTTTGTGCTTCTCACAATTCTCTTTTATTTTCAAAGACCTTGTCAGTTTTGCGAAGCACAAACCAATGAGACAATTCCACACACCTTTGCGGTGTCAACCTTGTCAGAATGCGAAAAACAAACCAATGAAATAGCTCCACGCACCTTTGCGTTGTCATCTTTATCAGATTGCAAAGCATAAACCAATCGAAGGTTCCATGATACTTCGCAATTTACTTTTATTTATAAGGACCTTGTCAAAGTGTGAAACGTGAGCCAATGAGAAAGCTCTACGCTTCTCACAATTCAGACTTTGTCAAGGTGCGAAGCATCAACAAATGAGAAAGCTCCATGTATCTTTGTGGTTTTGCAGTCCGACCCGAAGCCTTATGAAACTCAATTCATTCCACGGACTTAAAGTCCGCAAACCAAAATGGCTAGAAGAATGTTGGAATGTTGATACGTGTCTATTTGATGCCTTTGATCTGCACTTGTTTGTCCCATCCAACTTTCCGCCACGTGTACTATTGACCTTTCAACTCTATTTCGAGACACGATGCCTTTATGAAACTTGCCTCATTACATGGACTTGAGGTTCATCTGAGCCCCCCCCGCCGCCTTGAGCCAAAATGGTGATGTGTGTCCATCGTCGGCCGTTGATCTTGCGCCATTTTGATATCCCCTCACTGTGCCACGTTTCTTTTTTACCGTGATGACTTTGTTTGCCCTGCCACAAACCCAATGCTTTTATGAAACTTGGTTCATTCCGCGGACTTGAGATCCGCAGAATGCTTTGGCTATGGAAGACGTTGGAATGCTTCCACTTGTCCTTTAGACATTTATGAATTGCTCGGAAATGTAGATATTTGACAACCAAATGAACATGTATCAACCTTTTAAAAGTAACTGACAATGCTTTTAAACTTAGTCTCCTATGGGTTTTCAAATGTCAACGGCCAATGCTTTAGGAAATGGAGAGTTTGACATGTTTTAAACGTCTCGGACTTTGTAAAAATAGCAAAGTCCATTTTAATTGAGTTTTTAACCATTCTTACAAATATATACTTTTTAGCCGGGTTGCATGCTTTTGAGCTTTTGTAGCTTCGCAATCTTAGGGCGCTTTGGATCATTTTGGTGTTGATTGCAGGTTCTTTGTGAAAGATGTAGACATAGTCCCAATCACTGCAAGTTTGAAGCTTTTATACTTTGATTAACCGGTCTATTTCTCTTTGAATTATTTCTTTAATCTTGCTAAGGCACGAGATTTATTACAAATTGAGGCTTCTCCTTGACTCAAACTGATCTTTGAAGCACGGAGAACAATATGAAGCACATAGAACAATTAGATTTTTGGAGATTCTAGAAAAGACGTGCTTGATCCAAGGAACTGGATTGAACTTTAACAAAGTGTCCATCAAACTCAATGGCATGGTTTAGAATTATCGGTAACATGAATGTTTCTACTAGCGAAAATAATTAACGTTAATAGGTCAAATTTGCATCCTTTTGACATCTTTTTGTCTACATTGCCTCTCTTCGAGTTGGCTTACCACCAACTAGTTTCTTTTATTTTGGTATTTTAACTATATTGTGCAATGAGCTTCTTTGACAAGTTGAATATGACATAACAACTTTTGCCAACACACATAATAGTATACCCGAGAATATTGTGATGCCTTAAATGTAATATCTCTTGTACTTTTAATTATTTTGCTGTCCATTTTTTCTTTGTTTAAAGGATATATAATAATTATGCATGGTTTATAATGTTTAATTATTATTGTATATGATTTATTTTAATTGTTTTATCTTTAATTTCATGTTCTTTTTATTGCCTATATATACTATTTAAGATGTTTAATCAACATCAAATATTCATAATAGTAAAATAATGGCAATACAATCAATTTATGTAACCATTGCTTCTTTTGCAGATTATTTAATGTTTTCTAGAGTTTGTCTTGAACAAGGAGTTTAATAGACAACACACAAGAAGACCGATCATATGACATACAAGGAACTTTTTCATTCACAAAAAATAATTGCAAGGGTAAAGTTGTAACCATTATTTATTTTCCTCAATATGATAAAAGCACAATGTAATAATTTTTAAAAATCTCAGTTCTAACTTCCTGGTATCTTTGTTATATTTATAATTGCTCCCATGTGAGTTTCCTAACATTTGGAACCTTTCATATTAAAATTTTATTCCTTTCCTTCCTATATGAATTAGTCTAATCCAAGATTTTGAGGCAATGGCATGGTCTGAGTTTTGATAGGTATTATATCATGATAGTGTTGTCTTAAATGCATAAGAGAATGGAAGTTGTCGCTTGTGATGTTTCATTGTCGTGGTCGTTAATGAGGTTCAAGATGAAGTTGAGGATAGATTCTTGCACCTCCTTGAATTTGGCTATGGCCTTAAAAAGATTCTAAAGGTGTGGTGAAGACTCATTCATGATCTCTACTTGATGTGTCCATGTTTTGTCCACTCGGAGATCTAAAGACAACACTAGCTCTAAATAGAAGAAGAAGAAGAAGAAGAAGAAATTTTAACGTCCACGAGGCTACCAAAGACAACTTATGGGACAAATCGAACTAAATAGAGAACTAATGCCTTGGTGGTGCACAAATTGAACTCATTTGTTTAGCCTTCCAAAATATTTTGATGCAATATCTGACATCTTGAGCTTCAACTAGAAATGAACTTCAAAAAATTCAGAACTCAAGCAATACATATATAATATTTACTAATGAGATCAAAATTGATTTGTTGATGAGACATACATGCAAATACCTTAGCCCCTAACAAGACTCGCTAACTTATTTCTTGCATGATTTTATTTGCAATGGGCAATGACTTCTATACAAAAATACAAGATTAACTTCTTTATCCATATAAGCTTCCTCCTTTTAAGATGTGGGTCTTTGTTTCAAAGTCTCAAATTTTTCCTACAATAAAAGTGCAAGTTGAAGTTCAAAAGAAACTCTTTGCTTTTTAGTTCTTTCCCAACAATAGCTTTGTCTTACATTACCCTTTTTTAATCAGATTTTCCAGTGCACCATTCATTTTAAATCCCAACCACAAGAGCTTCAAGAATACCATACATTAAGGGGTCACCATTGACCAATGTCTTTATTTGCCTCTAAAAGTATAGATTAGATACCCATCGCATACATAGAGTGATTGTATGAAGGATAATGAGGTTTACTCGATCCAAAATAGCCATCAGGCATAGAAGTATTTTATGTGGAACATGTATTTTATTATGTGGAACATGTTATGGTGGATATTTAGGTAATTTTTTGTGTAAAACATACATCATATTGTGGTAGCCATTGGAAGTTGATGGAAAGGGGCATGACATGAACTCAACAAAACCCAAACATCCACAGGCAGAATAATACTATTAAAACATCTAAAAATTAAGATTTTAAAAGTATACAGAAAACTTTCTAAGTTGAGAAAGGGATTCTAAGTGCCACACAACACCAGTAAAGTGCATATTCGCTTTCCCCATTAATGTCGAATCTCTAACATTGAAATGAATATGAATCAAACAGATGCTTTGCAAAAACATACTAGATCGTGACAACCGTGCACCTCCAACCTCCCAAGATGGAAATGGTGATAAAAATACAACTATCTGATGCCAAAACTAAATTTAACCTTCAACGCTTAAGCCCAGGAATCTGCATAAACCCATCAATTAAAAAATGACAGTGTATAAGCATTAACTGTATTGCCTACCAACACTCTTGAAATGAAAATTGAGGCATTACAAGAAAGCAAGCTTTCTTACCTAAATAACGTAGGAAGATTCAACATAACAATGTTTTTACAGGGAAAGAAGAATTTACAGTTTCATACAGATGCTAATTAAAACATGGTTTATTGTAATTAATATTGTATGTAAGAATGGAACATCCCCAGTTACTATCATCACAAACAAAAATTTATACCTTAAACAAAAAAGTATGGTCACAAACATAAAATTATACCATAAACCAAAAGGGTATGATCACAAACATAATGTTATACCTTAAACCAAAAGGGTATGGTCACCTTGTAAGACGTCTTTTCTGACTATTTGTCACCAAGTACCCATAAATAACCCTAACGTGGACTATGATCCTATTTAGGCTTGGTCATGACATCTCATACTACACTTTCAACAAATGGCCCTATCAATTTGCTCAAATGATTTGCACCAAGTCCAGTCTATATCATTGTCAGTGTGTAAATTGCATATATTACAAGCAAAAAGGCATTCCATCAGCTTTAACAAAATCCTTCCTTAATATAGCAACTAACAAATGGTCTTCTATTATCATCCCATGTACCTACACCTCATTTTTCAAACTGATTAATGACAGATGTGGTTACTGCTTGGTAGCTGAATGCAACTCCTTTAAGTTTGCTCAGATTGTATGAGAGCTTCTGATGGAAATGGGCACCACCACAGATGTATGAGCTTTTGACACCAAATATTAAATTATGGCAATATTGAAAACAACCCTCAACAAACACTGTAATGCCTGCAGGGGTTTATATCGAAGGGTGTGACCTATAGTAGAAAAGCAAAAGTGGAACCTAACTAACTGGTCTTATTCGTGACCAAGTAATAGGCTACAGGCCTCATCACAAGAATATCAAGATAACCTTGAAAAAGGGCTCTTATGAGTTTTAAAAATAAAAATGATCACAACAATTATGTATCTGCCATTCTTATCTCAAAAACAGTCATATAATAGGGTTTTCATTATGAGAAGCATACTTCAATAACAGAGCTGAGGCAGGGTGAATTTTGGTGTGTATTGCACACCAAAGTGCACACTCAGATTTATCATTTACAATTTATCTATTCGAGCTACAAGAGAGAGAAAGAAAGAATTATTTGACCACATGCCTGAAACAGACATGTGATCTCTCTCTCTCTCTCATTCATTACCCACATTCTTTCTTCCGTCTTATAAGATTACTGCCACCTCCTTAATGCAGGTGTCTATTTTGTATTTAGGCACATTTATTTTATAATAAGTCAGCTACAGTCCTAAATAAGTTATTTTACGAAAAGAATATAATGTCTTGGATTATGATTTATATTCTATTATTCTGTGATGTATGAGATCCATATTATTTTTTTATTAGGACAATGGTTGGGTGGTGGGGCGATGATTAGGTTCAACCGCCACAACTATTGAGATGGCATGTATTTATGGTCACATTTGGGACGACGATAGAGAGCTCTCGTGAGCATTTTCCATGAAGTTCTGATTGTCATTTGATGTACATTGTAAATCTAAATATAATTGTTGTTAAATATATCTTGTGCTCTTTATTTCTTCATTGTTTGCTTATAATGAAATTACTTGTATAATTCAGATCATGAGCAGAAATATAACACAGTATTCCAGAATAATTATCTCAATATGCAATTAGAATATCTTCGCCACTTCGAGGGGGAACCTCCAAACCATACAATAATACTCAAATGCTCAAAATGATGATGAACTACTACCTACAATCCCCTATATATACTATTCATATGTTATGGCCATCACCAAGGCCGACCTACTAAGCATGAGAAAGTATAAATGATATAATAAAATGATATGGTAAGCCACAAGTCGGCTACTCATATCCTAATATAAGCAATAGGTTAAGGGCAGTAGCATGCCCTTCCCCTTCAAAGCAACATTGTCCCCAATGTTGAGAAGCTCTGGGTGTTGCTGCAGGAATGTCATATCTTCCCATGTTGCATCTTCATTGTCCATATTCTTCCACTTGATCAGGTACTCAGTAATAACCCGTGTCCTCAATCTTTTAGTGCGTGTTTGAAGGATGCATTCAGGTTCCAAGATGACTCTCCCCTCCTCATCGAGCTCAGGTAACACTTGTTTGGGCTGATACTCTCTTGTCCAATTACTTTCTTCAGGCAAGAAACATGAAAGGCTGGATGTATTCTGGTTTATTGTGGAAGTTCTAATTTGTATGCTACAGTACCAATCTTCTGTAATACTTGATAGGGGCCATAATACTTTGGTGAAAGTTTGTTATCCTTTTGTTGTTGTTTCAAAGACATTTGCTTATATGGTTGTAACCGCACAAAAACCCAATCACCACTTCAAAATGCCTTTCCATGCGATGTTGATCAACTTTGTTGCTTCATGCGGTTTTGTGTCATGACCAAGTTCTCCTTGAGACTAGAGAGGACCTCTTGTTGATACTGAATGTGTTCTTCTACTACTCTAACCCGCGGTTGTCCTCTCAATGATGATGTGATGGATGGTGGATGGTACCCATAGAGTGCCAAAAAAGGAGACATTTTAGATGAAGTATGGAAGGAAGTGTTATACCACCATTCTGCAAGTGGCAACCATTGGACCCATCTTGCTTGTTTATCTGACGTAAAGCAACAGAGATATCCCTCCAAACACTTATTTACAACTTCTGTTTGCCCATCAGACTGGGGATGATAAGAAGAGCTACGAGCTAACTGAGTACCCAAACATGAGAATAAATCAGTCCAAAAATTACTAGTAAATATAGGGTCTCGATCACTTACTATAATCTTCGGTGTCCCATGAAGCTTCTGAACTGTGTCCATGAAGGTTGTTGCTACTGTGCTTGAACAAATGGGTGTGCCAAGGCACAAAAATGAGCATATTTGGTGAGTCTATCCACCACAACCATGATGACATTTTTTCCTTCAGATTTAGGCAATCTTGTGATAAAGTCCATGGAAACCTCTTCCCACCGCTAGCTAGGAATAGATAGAGGTTGTAGAAGACCTAGGGATCGAACTGTTTCACCCTTATTTTGCTGACAAACCATGCATTCTGCCACAAATTTTTGGACATCCCCTTTGAGCCCTTCCCAGAAGAAATCTTGTTTGACTCGATGATAAGTCTTCAAGAATCCAGAGTGCCCCCCTACTTTGGAGAAGAGTGAAGCTCAGATAGAATCCTATTTTTAAGAGTGGAGTTCTTACATAGGTATAGTCTATCTTTATACCATAAAGCATCCCCTTTCAATAAATTTTTCAGACATGCTTGGATCATTATGGAGATGATGAATGAGGTTTTGTGTGGTTGGGTCATTTCTCCATTCGGACCTTGCCTCATCTATCCAATCTTCCTTTAATATGGATATGGCACATAAAAAGGCTACAGTTGATTCATCTTTCCGCAACAAAGCATCCGCAACTACATTCTCCTTCCCTTTCTTATAGATAATCTCAAAATCATATCCCAACATCTTGGAGACCCATTTTTGTTGTTCTTCAGATGATAAACGCTGCTCCAAGAAGTATTTCAGACTATCATGATCTGTCTTCACTTTAAAGTGTCTTCCTATGAGATATGGTCTCCATTGCTTTACTGCATGAAGTATGGCTAGCATTTCCTTCTCATAAGTCAGCTTGGAAAGATTCTTACCTTTGAATTGACGGCTCAAAAAGGCAATAGGATGGCCTTCTTGCATGAGAACTACCCCCATACCCACCCCTGATGCATCACATTCAATAATGAATGTTTTGGAAAAATTTGGAGTAGCCAAGACTGGAGTGGTGCACATGGCCTCCTTTAGTTGCTCAAATGCTTTGGTTGCATCCTCACTCCAATGGAAGGAGTCCTTTAATAAAGTTATGAGAGGTGCAGCTATGCTTCCATAATGCCTTACGAATCTTCGGTAATAACTTGTAAGCCCCAAAAATCCTCGTAGATTCTTTAGGGTTTTTGGAACCTTCCACTCCATCATGGATTTGATCTTATTAGGATCCACTTTAACCCCTTCATGAGAGACAATGTGACCCAAATATTCAACCTCCTTGAGTCCAAAAGAACACTTAGAGGGATTTGCATAAAGTTGATGTTGCTCAAGGGTTTCCAAAACCTTATTTACATGATGCAAATGTTCCTCCCATGTTTTGCTATAAATTAATATATCATCAAAAAACACTAAGACAAACTTCCACAGGAATGACTTAAAAATAGAATTCATCAAACTTTGAAATGTAGAAGGTGCATTTGTGAGTCCAAAAGGCATTACCAGGAATTCATAATGGCCTTCATGTGTTCGAAAGGCGGTTTTATGAACATCCTCATCCTTGATTCTGATTTGGTGGTATCTGAACGAAGATCAAGCTTTGTAAAATAAACAGCACCATGCAACTCATCAAACAAATCATCAATTACAGGAATAGGAAACTTATCTTTGATTGTGTACTTATTAAGTTCCCTATAATCGGGACACATGTGCCACATGTCATCTTTCTTCCGTACCATCACTACTAGAGAAGAATAAGCACTCTGACTATGACGGATGATTCCTGCTTCCAACATCTCTTGTACAATCTTCTCGATTTCACTCTTTTGCACATATGGGTACCTATAAGGTCTGATGTTAGGTGGTTGACTTCTTGGTAATAACTGAATAGCATGATCATGATCTCTCTTTGGAGGTAAGCCCTTTGGTATATTTTCAAATACA
This sequence comes from Taxus wallichiana var. yunnanensis, assembly GCA_018340775.1. Lineage (NCBI taxonomy): Eukaryota > Viridiplantae > Streptophyta > Pinopsida > Cupressales > Taxaceae > Taxus > Taxus wallichiana. The sequence continues at coordinate 416,458,939 of CM031235.1, forward strand.
ATAGAGTGTGCATCCAACACTGCTTGCATATCTGATGGTATAATGTCCTTAGAAGGATGAGCCTCCAATGAAAAAGTTATGCCACAAATCCCTCTGCACCCTTTTTTAGCATTTTGTGCATCTGATGAGAACTTACTATTTGTGGAGACTTTGCTCTTAAGCCTCTTAGCTCAAAAGTCCTTCCTTCAGAGTGAAATCGCATGAACAAGTCTTGGAAGTTCATCTCAATGGTTCCCAAAGTGGTAAGCCATTGAACCCCTAACACAATGTCTGCTCCTCCCATAGAAATGGCATACATGGGACTATTTAGTATGTAATCTCCCATGGAAGCTTAATGCTTTATGGCATTTTCCGAACAAGTAACAATACCTAATCATCAATCATTACTTGACATTCAAGAGCGGGATAAATGAAACAGTTTAGGCGCACTGCTAACTTATGATTGATAAAGTTGTGAGTACTTCCTGAATCAATCAACACTTTGTGACCCTTTGTTTTTTAGGAATCCAACCACCTTTAGGGTTTGGGGGTGCTAATACCTGAAATTGCATGGCATGAGATCGTTGGCTGAGGATCTCCTGACTCCTCTGGCTCAACCAAGACCTCTGACTCTGAATCTTCATCCTTCTCTTCATCTTCACTAGGCCCATCAATGTAGAACAACTTCTTTTCAGCACATTTATGTCCGGGTCCAAATTTACTGTCACAGTTAAAACATAACCCTTTTTCTCTTTTTTCTTCAATTTGTTGAGGTGTCAATCTAACTGGTCGAGGGAGTGTTGGGGCCAAGGTGTTGCGATCTCTGGTATAAGTGAAATGTTGTCTCCTACTTGAAACAAATTTCTCCTCTGCCCTTCTTGCCATAATCATCGAATCAGAAACCTTATGAGGATTAAACATACGCACCTCATGCTCAATGTGATCCTTAAGACCCCCAAGAAATAGGTCATTCAGATTCTCTTCAGTAATATTTTCCACCCGCAGAGAAAGGTTTTGGAAGTGATGAATGTAATCCTTAACAGATCTTGTCTGTCTCAACTTTGCTAATTGGCTGAAGTAATTATCTGACACACTAGAACTGTAGTGTAATTGCAACTCTTCAATGAATATTGTCCATGTAACATTGAGACCACTCTTTTGCCTTTGAGCACATAACCATCGATACCAGACGAATTGGTCAGGTTCGAGATACAAAGCTGCCATGGTCACCTTTTGTCCTGATGGAATCTGATGTAGTTCAAAGAAATTCTCCATTTGGTTGATCCAATTGAGTGGATCCTTTCCATCAAACTTATGCATCTCCACTTTTGGAAACATAGTACGGGCCTGCAGAGTGCTCGTATTTGGATTGTGCACACTCGAAGATCCACTCTGGCTCATGTGTCTATTATGTTGACCTAAGGATCCACCTTGATTGACATAAGTATGATTACCCATCATATGCGTCTTGAATTTATCCTCCAAATCCTCTTTGTCCAATCCTATCCACATCTTCTTTGTTGGCCACCCGAGATTCGAGGTCTCTCAGGTTAAACTCAAGTTGGCTTACTTTATGGTCTGTCGAAGTAAACCCTAACCCTGAGGAATCTGTAGCTATATCTTCTATCTCCAAATCCTCAACTAATATCTCATCCTTTTCTGGTGTTTTACCTGGAGTGATGGGATTCTTTTTTCCTCTTGTGGAAGGCCCCGCCATGATGCCCCAAAATAGTAGGATGTAGGGATCACGGTCAAATTTTAGGGTTTCGGATTTCGATACAAAATTCGGCCAAATATAAACAAACTTAAAGAACAAACCCCAAATAATATTTTTTTGCTTTCCGAAAATGTAACGAATTTGAAAAAATTCCACAATTTGCACCCTAGGGAGCGATTTTATGAAAAACCTAAATTTGTAATAACTTTTGCAAAATAAATCAAAAAGTCTGAAATTTTCAGGGAACCTTACTTGAAATGTTTCTCAACTCTGGTAAAAATATCTCCCACCAATTCGCTTTGGTTCGCAATATATGGCGGAAACAAAAATTTGGGTTTTTGCCCTAATTTTGGCCCAAATCGCAGCTCTGATACCACTTGTAATGAAATTACTTGTATAATTCAGATCATGAGCAGAAATATAACACAAAATAACACAATATTCCAGAATAATGATCTCAATATGCAATTAGAATAGCTTCGCCACTTCGAGGGGGCAACCTCCAAACCATACAATAATACTCAAATGCTCAAAATGATGATGAACTACTACCTACAATCCCCTATATATATTATTCATATGTTATGGCCATCACCAAGGTCGACCTACTAAGCATGAGAAAGTATAAATGATATAATAAAATGATATGGTAAGCCACAAGTCAGCTACTCATATCCTAATATAAGCAATAGGTTAAGGGTGTAGCATGTTTTGTTATCATTGCATAATCTAGTCAAACAACCTACATTTTTGGCGTCGTTGCATGACCCAAGGTAAGATGACACACATGGAGAAGATCTCATCCAAATGAGAATCAAGGGTGGCCAATTAATTATATAAGTATAGAATTCGATATTACGAAGTCCAATAAAAAACAATAAGATGGCCAAGCAAAGGATGACTTCTTTTGGAACAACATTGTACGTGAGTTTGTTGTTCAAAATATCTTATGTTCTTTACTTCTTCATGTTTTCTTATCATACTACAATTTTTTGTTATTGTATAATTCAGATCAGACGACCTATATTTTTGGCACCTTTGCACTACCCAAGCAAGGTAAGGTGACAAACATGGAGAAGATCAGAATGTCCCCATTTTTGAAGACCATTAGCCTATCATTCTCCGTGAGCTTTTGGGATGTCAGAGGGGAAAGTTATATTAAATAAGTAGATAATATTGCCTGGAGAGTGATTTTAATCATTTGACATTATAAAGCAATATTTATTTAATTATTTAATATTTATGGAGCAAGTAATGTATTTAATTATTTAATTAAATTCCCAAAATGCAAATTAAAAAGGGGAATTAATTAAATAATATTTAGGTGGCTTTTAATATTAAAATCACCCTTTGAAAAGGGGACGCCACACCTAGGGAGGATAAACTGTTTTTATTTAATGATTTCCCTCTCCTAGGGATTTCGAATTTTGTGTCTCCTTGTTTATAAAAGGAGAGCTAGGATCATTATGAGACTCATGCTATGATGAAATTAATTTGATACTCCATGCTTGGAGTTGGGATGCATGCCCATGCTCTCTCTCTCTCTCTCTCTCTCTCTCTCTCTCTCTCTCTCTCTCTCTCTCTCTCTCTTGCGTGGGAGGTTGTATTGAGCTGGTTATGATATTGAAATTGAAGTATTTTCATGAGATTTGCAAATCTACTTGTTGGTGATTCCCTTTCTAGCTTTGGCGACTTGTCATTGATGTTTGTGAGCTATGTTGCCAGAAACGGGTGCGAAATGGCAATTTTCAAAAACCTTGGATACGAAACGCGTTACGGAAACATCTCATACAATATATTATTAAAATATATGTGTGTGTGTGTGTGCATAGTACTCATTTTAAAAGTGTACTCCATACACCATAAGTGATAAGAATAACTGATAAAACACTCAAAATATTTTTTATTCATTGAAATAATACATAATTATCATGTATACTTATCTCTAGGAGACTAGGACGTTTCAAGGAGTTTCTGTTTGGAAACGGAAACAGGGGCCCCTAGGCGTTTCCTGGTAACAGAGTTTGTGAGCTGTTTTGTATGGCATATCTGGTGTGAAATCGACCAGCTGGGATTTAGATTGTTCTTTGAAGTAAATCGACTAAGATCTATGCATATTTTGGTGTAATTGTTGTATGAAGTTCATTCCAGTTTCAACGACTTGCCTCATAATGATTTGGGACTAATTTAAATGCAATTTTCTGTGTTATTCGATTGGCTGGTTATGTGATTGTGTCCTCTAGCTACAGCGACTTCATTTGGTGTGTTAGGGCTGATTTTGGGCTGAAACAAACTGCTGTTCTTCCCTTCCTAACAGCGACTTAGTTGGGAGTGAATATTGAATAGTTTAATGCATGTTTAGAGCCTGTATGCCCAGTGAATTGATTGGATTTAATTTGCTAAGCTACAGCGATATTTTTATGGCAATAGTTTGTTAAAATCCTCCTCTAAACCCTTGCGAGTTGCATATATTATTCGGTGGCTGTTTGAAGGATAAAATCTGTGTGCAAAATAGATACCTGGGCAGCGATCTCTATTGGTTAATATACTTTCCTTTGTGGCTGTTATAACCCAGTTTTGGCAATCATGTTTTGCATGTTTTTGAGGTCCTTACTCACAGATTTAATTGTGATCCACTGCTGAAGTGAATCGATTGGTTTGAGCATATGTTTTGGGCTCTTTAGGGCAGCGATCTGGGTGATGTTATTTGGGTATAATGTTCATCCCTTTTTGACAGCGAATTACATGCTCTTGTCACCCTCTAAATATCCACCATACCTTCCTGAAATCAACGACTTCACTAGGAGACTCAGATTTTGAAAAAGAATATATATATGTATATATACTGGCAGCAATTTAATATCCTCTTGTGACTGAGTATTGCTTCTAATATGGTACGATGCTACGGTAGTGCAAGTTCCTCTTTTACAGTGATCTTTGGATGAATGTTCAGATCAGATTTATACATATTTATTTAGCGATTTGTGTTGGTGGATTTAGACCAGATTTGGGAATCTTTTGCAGCTGTGTTTGATCTTCATATATATTGGAAAGCAATCTGATTTTCTGAGTTTCATTAGTCCAGCTGAGAATTAATTGCTTAAGCTATTTAGTAGAGGCCATTAAACCCCTACCTTTGGGTTTATTGAGTCACCTACTCAACCGGTTCAAGTGGTTTTGACTAAGTTTTGCTATCTTCAGTTGATTGGTGTATTGAAGGGGTTGTTGATTGTCTATTTTCCATTGATCCCGGAGTTGGGACATTACAAAGATCTGTCCAAACAAGAATTGAAGGGCAGCCAACGAATTATATAAGTATAGAATTCAATAGTACGGAGTCCAACCAAAAAACAAGATGACCATCAAACAAAAGACAGCTTCTTTTGGAACATCACCATACACAAGTACATTAAACAAGAAGCAAAAGACTTGCAAGTGACACCAACCCAAGTCGAAGACAGTTTTACTTTCAATAAACTTGCAACAAACTCATTGACAACCTGCCCAATTTCTTGGCTCACCACAGCATGATTTTAAATGATCTACATGCCAAGAAAAGACAAGAAAACAATCAAGCACATGTCCTCCAGTGGTATGAGCACAAACTACACCAAGAAAACAACAAAACAAAAAGTGTTGTCGATAGGGAAACTGAAAACAAATAACAGAGCAGGGTAGTCCATGCCTAGGACACCCAAAGGAGCACAACAATAGAATCTCCAAGGGGGAGGGGTAGAAATAAAAAGACCTGCACATCTAATGGAAGGAAATATACAAAACACGAGGCAAGGAAGGAGGAGGAGAAGAACATAAGGAGAAATATGAAAAATGAGACGATGAATATACAAAAATCATAAGGAAGAGGACAAGGATTAGAAGAAGAGCATGAAGAAGAAGAATCTAAAGAAGAATACAAGGAATAATATGAAGAAGACAATACGGGAGAATCTAAAGAAGATCACAGGGATGAATTTGAAGAAAAACACAACAAAGATTCCAGGGAAGAGCATGGGGAATTAGGTACTTTTGAAGGAATCTTGCACCCTTCATCTACTCAAGATCCGAAGGAGTAGGTGGAAGAGAAGGTTTAAGAGTCCAAATTCAAAGAAAAAAATAATCCAAGAAGGTTGTCGCATATACACGCCCGCATCATCATGAGAAGCACAACAATCCTCAAGGCTTTGTGAGAAGGATCGGAAGAGCAATGAATATGAGCATACCTAGATTATGTGATATGGCACAAGGTACACCAAACATTATGGAAAATGTTTGAACTTCGCGAACTTTATCTTCATCAAACATGAACTCAAATTTTATCCATTATTTTTATATGGGAAGTTTTTGACATGCTTTTTCCTATTTTATAAATGTATACATACATATACTAAGTGAAAACAAAGAACAAAAAGTTCTCTCTACTCAGTTCCTCTAACATATTTATGCATTTTTAGAAAACTAAAATGAAAAAAAAACTTCTGATCAAACTTGAGGACATTGTTTTAGAACTTAATCCATTCGCAAATTTGAACTAGACTTTATCCTCATCAAACATTAACTCTAACTCAAACGTTATGACTTAGACTATGTGAATGTTTGGCATTAGAAGACAAATAATTATGGACTAACATTGAATCGTAGAAAACAATAGCTATGGTGTAATGATCCTTTCAAGGATTTTAATCACACACACCAAATGCAGATCCAAGGTAGGTCACTCCACCCTTAATAAGTCACTAACAAGCTAGAAATGAAATATATCTCTCTAAATCAACCTCAAACACCAATCCCAAGCCAAGGAGAAGGGTTTTCGTCCTTCTAGGCATATACACATGAGGGTTTTCGTCCCCAAGTGTAAGAACATGGATCAACAAGCTCACAATGCCCAAGTAGAATAAAATGCACCAAGTCTAGATCTCAAATGAACCCTCTAATCTTATTTTATATCCTCCTTTTGACGCCAAGGCTTGGAACAGCAAGACCGACCTCTTAAAGATTTTTTTCCTTCATTAGCTTCCATTAATTGATTAAAACCCAAATCGACTGTTATAAGAAAGAAAACACTAAAAGAACATATTAAAAATTAGTTAAAACATAGCAAATGGAAGCTCAATGTTCTCCTCCATCTTCTTCTCTTTTTTCCACGAAGAAAGAATGGCAAGAAGACCAAATAATAGCTCTCAAGTGGGAAAAAAGGACATTACAGTCCTCCCTTCCCAAAATTGTTTGTCCCCAAGCAATTGCAACCCCAATGTATCTGTTGATTTGAACTCTTCATCCCCCTCACTTTGAAGTTCCACATCCTCTAATGAAGTAGGAAGTGGCATCCTTGATAAAGCATCCGCAACCACACTAGGTTTTCCCTTAATTTCAATAGTGTTGCCCCCATAAGAGCTGTAATCATGCATTGTTCCTTCAAAAATCAGAATGTTCAAATCTGAAAATATCATACCATGATCTGATTTTATTCCTCCATTCAATTGAAATCTTCCTTCCTCATTATGCCATGAGGGAATGCACTCAAAAATGAAAATACACCGTTGTTCATGACTGTTAGTGGCAGCCCCAAATCTGATTCTTGCAAATTCAATCCTGTAATCATGGTATAATAACTACCAAACTGAATTTTCACAAGGAAAGGCAACTCCATAAATAAGGCAAGGACTGAAATTTGATTTACATACGCTGAAAACTTAGGAACAACAGGCCTACAAATAAAATCAGCAGTCATCTTGGCCTTGAATTTGAGAAAATCAGCCTCCCTAGCATACCCATAAATTCTAATTTTGCCTACAAATAAAATTAGCAGTCATCTTGGCCCTGAATTTGAGAAAATAATACCCATAAATTATGATTTTATCATTTTCAAGTGGAGCTCATACTCCATGTGACTTTTGAGGGCAAGCTCCTCCAAATGTTTTTGAGGGCAAGCTCCTCCAAATGTTGGATCTCTAGATACCCCCAAACATTGTGTGAATCAACTGAAATGAAAACAAGGTAGTCTAAGTGAATTTTGTACCTCATCATGGGATCATGAAATTGAAAGATAGAACCATCATTCTCCTCTTTGGTGACCATGTGAACAGTTGCAAGTTTATCATAATTGTTTCCCTTTTCCCTTACTTCCATTGGTTCTCTCATGGAACCATGGGTTAAGAATCCATAGAGGGAAAATTCAGAATTCCCTTCAAACTTATGCTTCCTTAAACATGTCATATTAGCATCCTCTTTCATCAAATTCCATAAGCAAGGGGAAAAACTGAAATTTTTACCTTCACTCACGTTATGTCCCATGAAGTGGCCTGGATGATCAGCCCACGGAGTATCATGAACAGCCCTCCAAACTTTACTCTTTACCTTAGATTCAGGCACCAAGTAGACCCGGTTTTTGTATAGGATAAGCCCATCCACCACCTTGTACCTATCATCACTTATTTTTCCTTCAAAGGCATCATTAGCAAACTTATTTTTTGCATACTCAGCTGAAAGTAATGATTTCCAATCCGCTGTAATTTTAGATAAAGAACAGAAATATGATTCACATGAAATGTCTTCTCCCACCAAATAATTAATTTGGAGTGTTTCCAGAAGCATACCTTGCAAAGTCATCTTTTTGTCTTGGTCTATGAAACTTATCTCCGTGCTTTGACATTTGAAAGTGAGCTTTCCCAATAGATGCAACCATTGTACCCCAAATATGCTATTCATATCAGCTATGTTAATGAAATGGAAATCAGCACATACCTCATAATTTTCCAATGTATCATGGAGTTGGAAATACTCCTTTGAGCATGGCATAGAGTAACCATCCATTATCTCCACCGTGTATCCAATCAATTCCAAGCACTCACTAATGGAATCATGAGTGACTCCACCATTAATCAAACCCATGACTCCTTGTTCTTGGAGGGTAGAATCCTTCATAACCTTGTTTGCATACATAATGATTTCAAAATTATCCTTCATCAAAATTTCCTCTAACCATGTGCATGGGGTAAGAATATCAAAGACTTCCTTTCTACCATGCAAGAAGTCAACCGGAACCATGTATCCTTGCAAGGAAATATCTAAATGACATGTGTCAACCCACAAGTTCTTCACATCACCAAAACTTAGCATGTGATCTTTAACAACAACTTTCCCATGATGACATAAGTATGGCAGCAATATAAAAGAAGAAAAAATGTGATTTCCATCATACCTTGGGTTGTCCACCACATATCCACCTTCCCATGCCGGATGAGGAGTGATCGAAACATCCTCTATACTCCCAAACTTGTGACTCAAAATTTCTGAGTTGGAATCAGCCTTCTTTTTCACCTCAAATTCAACAAATGAAGCTCTTTCCGCTTTGTCTTCAACACTATTTTGTTGATACTTGCATGGAACACCTTCATGGTGCTTGTCGAGTCATGTACACCAATAAATGGCCCTTTGTTGACTGTTGTGAAAATTCCAGCAAGCTCTTCATTACCATAATTATGCAAATAAAATTCTTCCTTCCTTGATCCCAACTTTGGAATGTCCTGAAGATGGATGGGGGCTTCTTGGAAAAGATTATTTTTCCCTTTAGTACCCTTCATCCTCTCATCTTTGTAAGAATAATGCTTATGATGATCAAACCCTTGCAAACACATATTGGGAGGGTGATGCAATAAATTAAATTGCTTACCATTTGCCGCTGATTTGTAAATTCCAGCAAACTAAAAACCCTCATAAGTATCAGGTGAGACCTCCTTTTGAAGGGCATGCCTCTCAACCGGAACATCTTGATTCTTAGCCTCAAGAACCTCTTGTAGATCTGATTTTATTTCACCAACTTGCCGCCACATGCAATCATTAGAAACCACAAAACATCATTTATTTTCAAAGAATCTTTACCTTCATGTTGAATATCGGTCTTTCCTTGTTCTTGTTCTTTGAGTTCTTCTTGCTCCACCATTGCAATTTGGAAGCTCTTCTCCTCTTCCTCTCTCCCGGCATGTTGAAAGTCCCTTTGAGGTGTTTGAGACCTAGGTCCATGCCTAGCTCTTCCTTTGCTCACTCCTATGAACTCGGCAAGAGAAATAGCCTCCCGAATCTCTCTTGGTAAGCCCATGTATTCCTCATAACTTGCTGCAATATTCCTTCCACCCATAGGTCTTGCTTCTTCCGGAATGACCTCCTCTCTAGGAAGGAAAGTGGGCTTCAAACTCGATCCTCGGGCTGATCCAATGGGTCGCTTGGCATTATTGGCTCTATTCGAGCTACCTTCAACATTTTGAACCCTAGGTTCAATCATCCTCTGGAGAGATAGGGCAAGAAAATCCATGGAGTCCGCAAGTCTCTTTTGGCCAGCAATTAATTTATCAACTTTGGCTCCTTGAGAGTTTTGACCTGCCATATTGTCTTTTTTCACCGAAACCCTAGGCCTTTGAAGATCCGAACTCGATACCACCGTAATGATGACCCTTTCAAGGGTTTTAATCACACACACCAAATGCAGATCCAAGGTAGGTCACTCCACCCTTAATAAATCACTAACAAGATGGAAATGAAAGATCTCTCTCTAAATCAACCTCAAACACCAATCCCAAGCCAAGGAGAAGGGTTTTCGTCCTTCCCTTAACCTCTAGAAGGGTTTTCGTCCTTCTAGGCAAATACACATGAGGGTTTTCATCCCCAAGTGCAAGAACATGGAGCAACAAGCTCACAATGCCCAAGTAGAATAAAATGTGCCAAGTCTAGATCTCAAATGAACCCTCTAATCTTCTTTTATATCCTCCTTTTGGCATCAAGGCTTGGAATAGCAAAACTAACCTCTTAAAGATGTTCTTTTCCTTCATTAGCTTCCATTAATTAATTAAAACCTAGTCGACCTGTTATAAGAAAGAAAACACTAAAAGAACATATTAAAAATTAGTAAAAACATATCAAATGGAAGCTCAATGTTCTCCTCCATCTTCTTCTCTTCTTTGCCACGGAGAAAGAATGGCAAGAAGACCAAATAATAGCTCTCAAGTGGGCAAAAGGGACATTACATATGGTGATGCATGACGTCGGGGAGCGGCAACTATGCACAAGTGTAAAATTAGAGTAGTGTGCAATGAAAGCATGGCATCATCAAGGATCATAATCCATTGAGTTCAACACAGTATTTTCACAAAATACTGAAAAATAGTACACCATTTGTTAGGGTCATAACTCCTTCACCATAGCTTAAAGCAACTCCAGTCAAAATTTGTTGGAAACCTTAGAACATGTACAACATAGTGAAGGGGTGCAAGATTCCATTTGGCATAGTTTGACCCCGAAAATCCACTCCAAAGAGCTCTGAAATTACAAATTACTAAAATGCAGAAAATACCAAAATTACTAGGAAACCAAAATTTTGCATTTTTATGATTTTCAAGCCACAACAAAACCTCTCAGCTTCTTGGGGGAACACTTGTCACATGACTTTTCAGATTCCAAGTTGAATCACTTAATATTCTATTTTCAAACTGTTCATTTCCAGCTAAAATAGATAAAAGGATTTGTCATCTGAATGTATAAATAAGAAAAGAGTCTAGTAGGTCCACATCTCTTCTCAGAAATAGCTACCATCTTCTAAATTACCCTTGGCTTTGATAAAGCTTCATTTGTAGTGCAATATTGTGATGTTACTTTGTCCAATTCCTTGATTTGGTTGATTTTTTTAATAGCACATTCAATTTATGCATTTTAGTGTGTTGTCACCTGATTTCGAACTAAAATTGGATCACCCATCAAGATTGCACATGGATAGATGGAGGATTGAGTACGGCATCAAGTGCATGAATATTTGTGAAAGTCTTACTACACTGTCACTTCTCATATTTAGAGGGCCAAACATGTTAATTAGGGTGGAGTGTTAGAATATGGGGGAATGGAATGTTATACAAGGACATGATATCATGATGTATATGAGGTAACGGACGAATAGACTTGTGGCACACAACTCAAACTTCGTTGTAATATTCCTCATGTGAAACTTTTGTAATGGATCAAATGGGTAACCTATGAAGCAAGTTATATTTGGTATCACTTGGTCTAATGTGCAAAGGCTTTACTCTCTCCCAACTATTATTATTTATGAGTGGGTTATATATCGGGTGAAGTTATCATAATAAATTATAATGGATCATGGATTTTGAATCATTTCTATTGAATAGTAAAGGTAGAACAGACTAGCAAGTTTGGATCTCATGGCAAAAGACATCTTGGACTGAAACCTTGCTTAAAGAATTTTTATGTTGTAACCTTATTTTAAGGGTATTTCTATTTCTACTCGGGTATATTTAAGATTAGGGCACAGATTCCCGCCATACATCTTGTGTTGTACATTTCTGTTATTGCTAATATTATTATTTACGTTGGATATTTGTCTCTTACCATTCTACCATATCCACCAAGTAGCGGGTCACTAGTGAAGGACTGCCATCTCAGTATCATTAGACAGCGCAATTCCATCTGATCCAAGAAGAGTTCTCCAATGCAGCCTTGAAATGTGCCACCATTGGCTATTAATAATGGAAACAATGGAAAACTAGAGTAATAACAATGGCAGTGGTGAAAGAATCCAGTACAATAAAGCAAGAAGACCTCTAGTTATGTCATTGATTAGTATTGTGAGAGCTCTCTCCATTAATACTGCAACCAATGTTATACTAAAGACTTTACATTGCATGTGAATATAGTGATACAATGTGATGCCCACTTATGTTCTGGAATTTCTCATTTCTTTTTATTCACTCTTGTCTACCAGGTCTTTGAGAAGATCTACTTTGAGACTCGATTTGGAGTACCTTTTACATTCATTATGGATGTAGTACAGTTACTTTTATCATGCATCTATGAGTAGCCTAGTTCTGAGTTATCTTGTTGATATTGTATTTCAGTGATTTTCTATCACGATGAAAATATAATAAGGAACACTTCCTTATTATTGTTGAAATAAATCTTGTTAGCATGATAGTAGAGAATTAATGATGTACTAGCATAATGAAGTTTTGAGATTTGAATGAATGCAATATTACTATATTTGATATTATGAGATGATCTCTTGTATATAACACACATGGCCATGGATAAATGGAATTGAATGGAAAATTGATGGTTGTTTGATCTAGTATTGATTTTTTTATGTTATGAGATGTATAGACATATTATATTTGGATGTGCATGGAGCCCTGTCACCCATGGCATGTGAACGTCCCTTGGAGGGACAAGTTTGTTCCATTCTCTGCCTTATGTGATTATATTATTGACTTAATTAATGTAATATTGTATTGGACATGCAATGAGTGTGCAAGGAACATGTCTGACTGAGAGATGGGAGAGCAGGGATTTGAGCACACTTAAATTAAGCATAGCCAGCCCAAACCCACAGTATGGTGTTAAGTACATTTTACAAGTAAATTAATGAATTATGATTAAAGCAATGCTCCTTAATAAATTATGATTAAAGCAATGCTCCTAACTGAATTAATCATGTCACCGCTAACTAACTAAATATCCCTTGAATTTAATAAACCCACAAGTTAGTGACTCCCACGGATGAAGTGAACTGATTAATTGATACCTTGATTAATTAAATTTCACAAGTTAGATTTTTCATCCTAAAATAAATTTAAAATCTTGCCAAATAATCCTAACCTTGATACTAAGTGTGCTCATAATAATTAAACAACCAATTCCCCTTTCTAGACAAACTACCCTACCACCGGACAACGAAACTAAAATTACACCTAGAAAGTGCTTCACATGACTTTTCTAGAAACTCCTCTTGCACCAAGCCACTAAAAGACAAATGGAAGGTGCTAAGAAGATGCCAAAAGTAATTGACCCAACCCATTTTAGTCTCCAAGAAGTTTGGGGGCGGATTTCAGCTAAAAGTGGAAAAAAAGAGGCTTGGAGAGCAAGAAAACATAATATAATAAGCTAAAACTTAGTGAGACCCATAGGTATCCATGGGGGCTTAGTTTGTAAGCACTTAAAGACCGTTTGGGAGCTTAGAAAGCTCTAGAAGGGGGCCAGAAGAGTAAGAGTGGAGAGCAAGCAAGAAAAATTGAACCAAGGGACACATGTCAACCTTGAATTGGCTAAAAACTTAGAAGCGTTCTTATAAAACCCTTGCATTTCACATGAGGGGTCTTTTTGCAATCTAGAGAAAGGAAGAAAGGCTTAGAAGCTTGGAGGAGCTGGGAGGAAGGGTTTAGAGATAGAAGAAAGCCAAAAAAAAAAAAAAAGGAAAGCTTCCACCCTTTGGCTTCTTTTATGGTTTCATATAAGTATGATATGGCTTGTTTAAATTGGGTCTTTCTCTTTAAAATTATGTATAGTTTCTTGTTTTGATAAATAAGTTCTTGAAATAGTTTATTTTGATGGGTTGAGCCATTTTGACTTGTTTTTGCTCTCTTAAGTCTTGGATTCAATTTTGAGAGTTTTCCATATAAGGAGTTTTTACATTTGAGGTATGGCTTGGATGCCCTATGTGTTTATGAATCTTATGTGTTCTTAGTTTGAGAAAAATGTGATTTTACAAGCCGTTATACTGCCAAATTTTCATTAGAACTTTTTATATCAGATGAGACCGTCAATTGAGTTTATGTCTTAGACTCCTATGTGTTTTATGAGTCTTTATGCAATCTTACTTTGAGAAAATGTAATTTTAAAAGCCATTATGCTGCCAAATTTTCATATATGATATATGAGATGAGAGTGTCATTTGAGTTTATGGCTTAGAACCCCATGTGTTCTATGAGTTTTTATGCATTCTTACTTTGAGAAATAAATGATTTTACAAGCATTTATGATACCGAAAATTTGTTAGAATTTGTGTACATGATATGAGAGTTTTCCATAGCCTCATTACCCTCCTTTTTGAGAATACACGCATGGCGTTTTTCCCACTTTGGAAGTAAAGGTATCATTGGTTTCATCTCATTTTGGAAGTGAAGGATTTTCACATTACTACCTTCAAGGTATTGACCTTACATTTGTCAAACACTTGGAGGAACACACATTTGACTCAAGGAATGGAAAGTTAACCTCTCATCCCTCATATGATAACTTGGAGTCATCCTTGTGTGCCACCATGTGCGTGATTATCTTTGTTTGTAGTTGAATTGTGTTGCTCATAAGATGGAACCATTATCTATGTAGGATCCTTTCCCTCTTTATAATCAATGGAACCCAAACGTGACTAATATGAGACAATTGATTTAAATTAGATATTTGATAATGAAAAAGTGTGCTTGAAGAAGGTTGATTTGAGGATCTCTCTAGTCAATATGGTTTGGAGGTGAAACCTCTCATCCCTAGGTTGGGTTGACAAGAAGGGAGGCCTTCCACAAGAGCCAAGGAGCAAAGGCGATGCACATTTAGCACTTTTAAGATTTGAACTTCTAATTTGTTAAATGTTGGTTTATTTAAATAGCCTTGAAGCCCAATTATATGATGTATAAATGCTTGTTAGACCCATTAATTCATTAGCCCATGTAATGATTGTAGGTAGTTGGGTGAAATCATGGAGGTAGGATTTAAGGATGGAGATAATGTAAATATGATTTATATAGTTTTATTATTGTTGAGTCGTCTTTAAGGGATAATGAGTTGAATCAGCCATTTAAGTGACTAAAATAGGATGCCTTCAATGAACTTTGGATAGTTGCTTGGTGTCCAAAAGAGCCAGAAAACATATCAGAACTTGCAGACCTTAAATTAGCCCCTAAATACTTTCAAATTCAATTTTGGTGATCGAAGTTGAGTCCTCTTGAAATTTAAAACAATGTTTCTTTTTGGATCAACTATCTAAGCCTTACAGTTTGTGAGTTATAATAAAATGAAGATTAGGACTTCAGACTTTTCAAGACATTATTAAAGCAGAACGATGAAAGTTTAGTGTATTATTGATTTAAGAATATGACATAAAATTTATCATGAAACTATAATATAAATACACAACTATAAACTAGAAGTTTGATGTAGTAGGATCCAATTGTTATTTTTGCAAATAAGCTAAATTTACATGATAAATGTTAATTGGGGTCACAAAACTTGTAGGAAGTAATATTCTATGACAAAAACATTTTCCCCTCTTTGTGCAAAGCTCTTGGAGCTCATCTCAAGGTGCTTCCATTTTAAACTACAAATTTGTCCTAACACAAATTTGCTAAAAATAACATTTTAAAACAACATTCCACATTCAATTAAAATGTTTTCACTTTAAGTATAAATGGGTTTGTAAACTATAATATTGAGAATATGAATGTAAATTTTTAGAAGTTTTTATTAGTACTTTGTTAGTTACTGAAGTTTGAAATTTGGGTAGCCAATCATTTGGAATAGCTTTTCTAGTGCACAATTTGCTCAAAACAATGATGTAGGGCAACATTGCCAACTTCGATTAAAAGTTTTCACTATAACTTTAAATGGGTTTGTAGCCTTTAGTATATAGAATAGGGAGGTAAAATTTCATAAATTTTTATTGAGTAATTTGTTAGTTACAACGCCTGGAAATTGGGAAATTAGTGATATCGGACATTTTTCCTATACTTGGTCAATACTTCAGTTATCATGGCAAGCTTTTAGGATTTGATCAATTAAATCAAAAACCACTTGGAAGTTGGTTTTAACTTATATAAATCTATAGTAAACCTTCATAAAAGTGTGTTTGGAATCTAGCAAAGTGCCTTAAAGACCTTGGGAAAGTTTGAGAAGTTTAGAGGGCTCAGATTGGCTGAATCATACGGTGTAGGATGAGTCAATCTAATGGGTGAGATTAGATTGATCCAAGTGTAGAGATTGGTCCTTGCGATCTTAGGTTGAGGATGAGATTTAAATTTCACATAACTTTTGAATAAGTGAAATAGGGGACTTGTTGGGACTTGATCTTAGGCAAGTGTGCTTTAATTATGCCTAGTGAGGTCATGTTGTTTAGTGGTCACTTAAGATATTTGGCAAAGGGGTGCATTTTGTATGCAAATGGTCTCATTCTTAACATTGATTAGCCTCAACGATAAAGTATGTACATTAAATCTTAGACCTAGAACTTTTATTTAAAGTGACCACTTAAATGGGCTTATAATGCTTAAAGTATATTTATACATTAAATTAAGCATTAGAAACATAGAAAAGTAAACACAAGCCTCAAATTGGACTAAGGGGGCTATTAAAGAGAAATTGAACCTAATTTTTTTACTATGGAAACTGTTAAAGTGAGTGTAAAACATCAAACATGTTGATGTAGATTCTTACTCCTTGCTCAACCTTCCATAGAAACTTGATTGAAATATATTGCCTAGAGTAAATATTGTTGTGTGCATTTCCTAGATTATTTGAGCCATAGAGCTCAAAAGGGAAGTTGGCCAATGAGGGTTCGAGAAGCATTTCTCAAGTAGAAATAGGAAGTTTGGAGTTAAGCATGTTGGCTTGAAAACATCTCTTAAGGTCCATTCAGAATTTCTAAAATATAACTTTTTGAATCCTCCTTTGTTGTTTCAATGGGACTATATAAGGCAAGTGCGTTTGAGGCTCACACGGAGTTTCTACACAAAATTTGTATGAATAGTCAAACGAGTCAAGTAGGAACCTAATGGGTTATCAAGTTAGACGTTGTAGACACAAAATCACGTACTTGGGTACATTTCTAGGTCCTAAACACATACTAGCATTCATATGATTCCTAAACAAGAAAACTAGTAATTGATAACTGTCTTTGGCCTTTTCCTTTGCTTCTTGTTTTCTATTTGGTCTTTTACACCCTACAACCCAATGGTATTTTACTTATTTATCTTCTATGGCTCCAGACACCAACACCCGGCCACGACAGGAGTGCCCAGGTGCCCCTATCCCCTTAGGTACCCCTAACCCTTTCTTATCTTACTCGCTCCTTTTGGGTCTATTTTATCTTTTGGGCATTTTTTCACTTATGGGTCGGCCTTCCAGTTGTCAATTACGAAATTCAAACAAGGGAATCATATAAATACATAGTTATGTGTTCAAAATCAAGGACCAAGCACTAAGCATATACTATCAACACCTAAGCTTCCATCCAAAAGGCACCTAAAGCACTCTAAAGCATCCATCTAGCAATCCACTCAAGGGACAAGGGCTGCAACTCTGCATACATAGCATCGGAAGGGGAAGTTCATTTTTCCATCCACACATTCTATTACATTCTTACATCTAGCTATAGCCTGCTATGAAGTGCACTTGCACAAGGGCATCCTAGGGCACGATACTTACACACATTCACCAGAACTACATGGAGTTTAAGATGTAGTGTAGTGCTCGGTTGTAAGTCCACTCTCGGGGTGACCGCTGAGGTTAGTCCGACTTCCCATTTTGCATCGTTCTTTTTAGATTTGATGTGGTTTGTGGGATTTTGCAGGTGATATCTATTTTGCAAGTTACAGGTACCCCTCGGAGATCAAAGAGCGACACATAGGCGATAAACACATAGTCAATGCGGCATACTTGCGACATATCGTAGATCGGATGCTAAGCACCCGCACAATCACAGGCGCCGAAGAGGTCATTACTACCCAGCGCCCCTGTCCTGCCGTGGGCGCCAGTGTCAAACCTTACTCCTACAGTCTAGAATTTACCCTGAGCATTTATGACACTGTCCACTTCCTATTCAAGAGTTTTCCCGAGTTCGAGCAATTCCGGATCAATTGTAAATTGGCTAAGTCATTCTTTCTACATCTCTTGCTTAGGGTTTCATGCTTATTTGCTTCTGTCATATTGTACTTAGTAGTTGTATATCATAGTTTACATCGCTTACTCTGCGCAATTAGGGTTTAATAAGGATTCTATTTTTGTCGAATCGAGACATCTAAGTGTCGAGGTAACTCAACATCCGGGGTAACCTCGCAAAGTAATCCTTAGGAGGCCTATGTGGGGAGTTGTGTTAAGGTGCGAGTGAGCCAATGTTCGGCCAAGAAGGCCATAGTTTAGGTAGAGGTCCTTGTGAATCTTATGTTCAAAATATTCATTTGTGGTCCTGAAAATCTAGAGAATCTCTATCAAAAAAACATTTCTCATAACGAATGACTTTTATACATGACTACAACTCTTCAAGAAGATTGAAATTGAATTAAGACATTGATTATTTATTTTATGTTTTGGCATACGTATATATGACCATAAACCCTTAAATCTAAAAAAAAAAAATACTCAAATTTAGACATATAGATGAGTTCTCTAGGCATTGCATATAAGAATAGGCTATGTATGTTCTACTAATTGTTTAGTCCTACAAGAAGTTCTAAAGTAAAATTTATTATTCCAAATGACAATACACAAACTACTTTGAATAATTTACACATGACATTAACAAACCTCTATTCCACGAGGTCCAATTCGATTGCGAGAAATGAAATTGAGCACTACTGAGGAGAATTCATCGGGGACATCTTCCTACATTAACAAATACCAAGAGGAGACCAAATAATTAGACTATTAATAGTAGGAAATTTTAAGAACAATAGTAGTACTCAGTAAAACTACCACCATGGGATGTAGATAGAAACCGGATGGCATGGCTCGTATGACGAATTACTATCATCTGAAATTTTCCTTGCATTTGGCCAATTGTTAAGGATCTGCAAGTAGTTTGAAAGGCATCAAAACATAAGAATCATTGATAACATAAAAACTGGATTATGAAATATCCAATGAAACTAAAGCTTAATTATGAAACATACATTGAAAAATAGATCGTAACGCATGAGGTGAAAAAGTATTATTTCGAAAAATACATATTTATTCTTTGTCGAAAGAGCTTAGCAGTTTATTATTTCTTACTACTAGTCCCACTTCACTATTATTAATATAATAAAGAAAGAGAGTAGTTATCAGATCTTAGATAGAGCATAACAAAGGTATTAACCATGGCTAAAAATGATTCCTTGACTCTTTTTTTCGTAAGCCTGAGGCCTTAAACAATTATTTAAAATGAAATACATGAAGTGGGAATTCAGACCTAACAAACAGACATTTTGAATAATACAAGGATGGAATTCATGGATCACATGAACACCTTATGGAAGACTGTATAATGCTTCTTTACTATACAGCTAAAGGACACTGCATATGCTACATAATTATGGATTGGAAAGATGAATCTCATTTATCATTTGGAGGTATCTTCAATCACTGATAATTAGTAGATGATGAGACAAAAAGAAGCTCCATATTAAATTTGGAGAAGGCACAGTTCTGAGAAATATTTTTTCTATACATACCAAACATAATCAAATTTTGGATTCCCAAAACTTAATGCTACAACTAATCCTCAAGTAAAGACATTTAAATTTTATATAGCAAATAGGTTCAACATAAAAGTCATGGTACATGCACATAAAATAAAAAATTGTCACTACTTATACGACATATTCCTCACACCCACATGTATGGGACTCCTTGAGTTGAAGGTGAGACATCCAACGGGTGCTTGATTTTCATTAACAGATTGTCAAGGGGTTTATATAAGGGCTGAATATTGAAACCCAAATAAGTAGGTCTCATGGACACATAATAAGTTCTTTGAACATGTATAGTTGTTTTTGGTGCCAAACTTGGTGTGCTGGATAGGCCGGGACTTGAAACGTACCTTTGCCTTATATAGGAAGGGAGAGCAAGCATTCAGGGTTTAACATTGCCCAACTATCCCAACCATGTATTTTATATCAACTTTATAAAAGAAACCTAAGTGCATAATCCTGTTAAGCTTTCCTTTCACAAATTCAAATTGTCTTAAGATCAAAGCTTGGTGACATTTTAAACATAAATTTCCTTTACATCAAACATCTACTATGAGCCCATCCACATTGCAGTACACAAAGTATAAATATAAGGTATGTATCCTGTCCTATAAACACTGATTTTCCCCTAGCTGAAGTAAGATGAGGATACTATCCTAGTGGCCAAGACTAAGCTTTCAAAATATGTTAAACATATAGTCCACCAAGTGTACTGTGAGCACCTGGAATTGTTTTGATTGATGGTAGCAGGTCCCCTTCCTTTTCTGTGGTGGGATCTGCTTTACAATGGTTCGGTTGCGTAGGAGGCAAGCCTGCTGAATTATGATGGTGGGCTAAAACCCAAGATGTCCCAGAAATGCAAAGCTCAAATTTGAATCTTATATCATTTATGCTATACTTCAGAAATGGTAAAATCTTGTTTAAAAGTTTATGATACTATTAGTTGTGTTTCTCCAAAAACAGAGAATATTTTCTGGGTTTGGTAAAATAAAGAGGATTGAAAAATGATATCCAAATATATTTTCCAAAAATGGAAACTTGTGGAAATAATCTGAAAAATCTGAACTTGATTTTTGTTGGGAATATTAATGTTCACATGGGTATTAATATTTATGTTTGGTAAATATTACGGTTATATGTAGAATATATTGTTATAACAACAATATATTCATATAGTTGTGTTGTACCTGTAAAACTATTAACGGGCACTTGTTATTCTGCTTCCTATTTATTAGGAAGTTTGTTTTGTCACTATGGCTATATATTAGTCGAATACAATGTGTTGAATAGATGAACATTATTGTGTTTATATTATTATGTAAAGTTTGTGTTTAGATTTTATTAATCAAATCTGAACCAAACTTTAGATTTGGTATCAGAGCCAGTTTATTCCTCTAATGGACTATTAATTTGTCTATAGGGGCAATTCATATTCTGCATTATTGCCCCATACTATGACATTTATCTTTCTTTGCCTTCATTAATTCTTTTGTGCTCCATTCATGGATTCATAAGAGTTGTGGATTCAACCTGTCCTCGACACATGATTTTTTCCAGTTCCATGATAGACCGAGCCATCAGACGACCAATATATTGTATGGAATATCTCTATTCTGCATATAAGGTACACGTTGTCACTGGGAATTGATATGTGTTTGATCTCAATTTTGTACTTGTATATCGCTGGAAGAATTTTTGGCATCAGGAGGTCTGAGACATTTTTGCATATTAGTTCCTTGGATCTGCATGTATCACAGTTTTGTGGTTGCATTCCTTCTCACCGCCTAGCTGTGTATCTTCTACACTGTCGTATGACCTCCACTGCACATTTGGACGTCATCCTGAGCATTCTTGTTTTCTTCACCATCGGTTTGTGATATCTGCAGTAGATCGCCATTCCTGTTTTGGGATCTAAGGGCTCCAACTTCTTTCATCATCGTTTGATCTGCTTTAAATTTGAGTGCCACGTTTGCATTGGTTGGAAGCTTAACTATTTCTTTGTATTTCACCATTCTTCCTTGCATCACATCCCAACTCTGCCAGCTGCTCGGTTCCCATTCATTTCTGCTCGCTTCCCATTCATTTCTGCTCATTTCCCATCCTCATAGATACAGTCATCAGCTGCTTTGACAACAGACATGCATAGAGTTCAAATATGGAAAATTTTCATTGATTTGTGGTTCTGTTATCAATACGGTTCCCAAGCTTGTAAATCCCACATTGATGAATGCATGCACCAATTTCACCGGTTTCAACGACTCCCCATACGCAATCTGTGTTGTCTTATCTCTCCAGACAGACTTGTTTTAGTTTACAACTGTGATCCACTAAAATTGCATGGACATTACATATTAACAGTTGGTCCAATATCAATGGCGTATTCTACGCATGTTTACTTGCTGTAGGTGCACGATAGAAAAGAAGACAAGGTGTTAAATCTATTGTTGGTCTCACGTAAGGCATCTTGGCGTGGGTAAATACAAATGCCAGGGGCAGCTTTAACCTATTTATCCATCGATCAAAATCCTTCCATGGATGTTTCTCAGCCTTGTTTTTTGTCTCAAACTCCAGGCCGTATTCTGAAATTCACATAGATTCCAAGTCTTCCATTAGAAAGGTGTGTGTCACATAAGCATATGTCAAAAATAGTGCTTTATTTAAAGATCATTATAGTTCGATCCTTCATAGTTTTTATTTTTGAGTGTCAAATTAGTCATAGTTTGTTATTAAATTCATTGAGTCTTGTCATTACGTTTAGTAAAAAAATTCACATAATCAAATTGTTGAGTCTAAACTATCTAGTTGTCATTGGAAATATAGTTAAAATTGTGAGTCTAAGTCTTCATCTTATCAATAGTAAAATGGTAGTCATTTTGTGACGTTACATTTGCAACTGAACAAACATTAAAAATGTATGACTCGTTATTTCATTGAGTCTTTGTCATCAATTTGGTAAAGGCGTCATTATATTGTCAAGTTAATCAAATAGGTGATTTTAGGATATTTGTTTGTTGCATAGTTACCTAAGACGGCGGGACGTCGGGACGTAGGGACGGGGTTTCCGGGACGGCAAATTTTTTTGAAAATTTCGGGACGGCGGGGGGACGGCTAATAAAAAATATATATATTTTATTTATTTTACAAATATAACATGAATAAAGAATAATTCAATAACCTAATGATTAATACAAGAAAGTTTGAAGATTGTAACCACTAATGATTAATCCAATTATTCATCACATAAGCCAAGGCCCAAAATGCTACAGCTATATATATTATATTCAATGTTCAAAACTTCAACATGACAATGAAAGACTAAATAGTAAATAGTAAAGCTGAAATTTTAAAACAAGTCTTACTCTTACTCTTCAATAATCAACATGAGAAGAGTACAACTACACCCACATTACATATGCTACAAAATATTATGTCATGTCTCATAACCAAAATGACATTACATAACCAAAATAACAAGTGACAAGTACAACTCAAAAATCACTATCAGAGCCCTCCCTAAGGAATCTGCTGCAAAACCACTCCTCACTAGGAGTATCTGTATCAATGTCATCTGCATCTGCAAAGGAGATATCAACCAGTCCTCGCTGCTCCTGATCTTCATCAACCTGCCTTGCATCCTCAGGATCCACATCCCACCGCAATGTTGGGCTCTCCTTGTACGTAGGTGTCTTGCGATCCATGAGACGCAAGGCACTATGTACAACAACAAGTTTCTCTGCTCTCTTAGAGGTAAGTCTGTTCCTCTTAAGAGAGTGGATCCACCCATATGTTGACCAATTCCTCTCAGAAGCAAAGGAACTAGAAACCTGAGAAAGAAGACGAATAGCAAGTGTACGTAGCAATCCTGCATGTCCATACAATCGCCACCTACTAACTGGACTCTCATGTGCCAATGCATCCCGTCTATCTTTGATGATTTTTTGTAGCCATCCAGATAAGCGAACTTGAGCCAATCAGTTTTGACTCGTGAAGCATCCTCTGCATTATACATTTTTTTTAGGGCTTTCAAGAAACCCTTCCTCACCTCCTCATCATCTACTGGGAGAACTCTGCAGCCTCTCAACATACCACTTCGGATTTAGTGCATATGCAACCATGTGTAAAGGAGTGTTCAACTTCTCCCATCTCCGCTCAATGATAGGCTGAATATGCTGATGGTAGAACTCCAAGGTGGGGTCCCTTGCTCGAACAACAACCTTCATCTAGCCAAGCATACTATCAATACATTCGTATATCTCACCAAGGCTAGGGCTCTCAGAATCCCCATATTTTATCACACTGAAAACTGGAGATATTATGGATGTGATATATCTCACATCTATCCAAAATGTTTCATTCACCACAATTGCTTTCACCTTCTTCCCCTGCTCTGTCTTCGACCCATCCCACCTAGACCACTCTGATGTCATGACCATGCACTGTAATGATTCCTGCAACTCAGCCATCCTATCCAGCAAAATAAAATATGATGCAAAACGTGTGTCCACTGGCTTGAGGAATTCCTTCCTCAAAAGCTACGAAGAGTGCCAATGACGTATGGTGGTTGCGCAGATGAACATCTCGCACATCTTTAAGATCACCACTACATTTTCGACCCAATCAATTTTTACGTATCTTTTAGTGCATTGTTCATGGCATGCACACAACATGGGGTCCAATATATATGTCAATAATGAGCCTCGACAAGCTTACCTGTTTGCCCCGCACACATATGTTGCATCTCGTAATAACCTACACAACGTTGGTAGGGCCAACCTCCTCAATAGCATCTCGCAAAATGGTGAATTGGAACTCTGCATCCTTCTTCTTCCCTGAACAATCAATTGCCCTCAAAAAGTAAGGACCCTCTCTGCATGAAACAATGATATTTATGAGTGGGTGGTGTCTGATATCTGTCCACCCATCCATGATGATGCTACAACCGTGAGAGACCCATGTGCACCTCATTTCCTCCATCGGTAAATTAACCTTGGAATAGTTCTTATCCAAGATTGTGGTTCTCAACTTCGTGTCTCCTGGGGGCACATAACTCACACCTGCTTTGGCTATCTTAGCCACAGCCTCCTTAAAACAAGGAGAGCAAGCAGCATGAAATGGAATGCCAAGAAGAAAAAGAATTTTCCAATGGCATCATCGACCTCCTCTCTAACCTTTGTATCATACATATCAACAAGTGGATTGGATGCCACAACCTTCCTCTTCCCCCTACTACTACCAAAAGCATCCAATTCAGACACCTCATAAGATGCACCTGTAACACTACCGGTATTAATTCTCACAGCACTAGAAGGGGTGCCAGTGCCACTAACATGACGTCCACGAACTTCTGGAACCCTTTCCACCATATCTCCATTATACAACCTCACCATTTCTGCCCTCTCTTCAAGTGATAGCTGTCCACACATGCCTACACCTTTTCCCGCAATGTGCAATAAATGTGCATTCAATCTAGTAATGTTGCCTGACCAAGATAATGAGCAAATGTTGCATTTCCATGTTTTAGTGCCCCCTGAAATGTTTGATCTAGGACCCTGCATAATTTGACCAAATTGTTTCAAAGGTTTTTCTTATCAAAAGGCCCCCTAACATACTTTTTCAACATTTTGAGGGGGCAATCAACTTGTCCACACTCCCGTGAACTAGTAGAAGCGATTAGGTGTTTCGATTGTGTTCCTTCTCCTTACACACCCATTTCAACCTCATATTCAGCTTGATAATCACTATCGGAACTCATTTTGAAGCTGCAATAATTAAAATACAAAACAATATAACTATACAATACAATAAAACAATGAATGCAATTTTTGAATACATTTAAAAAAAAAAAAAAAACAGCGATGAATACATTTAAAAAAAAAAAAACTACGATGAATACATTTAAAAATTAAAAAAAAAACAATAAAAAAAACCCTCCCTTTATGCTTTATCTCATTCCATCACTTGCTAATCCAAATAGGAAAAAAAATACAAGCAAATGCAATGCCTTCACTTTCAACTTTGCATTTGGAAATTAAAAACAAAACAAAGAATGGTGGTAAATTAGTAATGTATGTACATACCTCTTGCTCTTGCTCTTGCTCCTTGCTCTTTGCTCTTGCCTTCTCTTTTTTTACTCTTGCTCCTTCCTTCTCTTTTTTTTGCTCTTGCTTGGTGTGATTAGAATGAGTATGAAATGCTCTTTTTATAAGTTTTTTTGTTGCTTTTAGGGTTAGGTCATGTTAGTTTTAGTTAGAAAGCATTAAAAGTTTAAGAAAATATTTTTAAAAACATAAAAATGATTTTAAAAAAAAGGCAAAATCGCCTTAGCCGCCGCGTGAAAGCCGTTGAGGGCGCCGGGCGTCCCCGAGACGTCCCGAGGACATCACAGGCGTCGAACGGCGCACCCATATGCACTTTGCACCCGGGACATCCCGGGTGCATTTCATTTTTTAGGGGACGTCCCCTTTTTTTTTTTGGAAATGGGGATGGCAGGGAAACATCCCGTCCGCCCCTCGTCCCCGAGACATCCCGGATGTCCAGACGTGTCCGATGATGCCCGGACGCGTCCCCTGTGTAACAATGGTTTGTTGTCATTTTTATTGTCCTCAAAAGTTGTCATTGTAAAAAGTCGGAAAAATAAAAGAAAAAAATTCCTCGCGACACATTTTCGATGTTACCCGCATCTGCGCAAAACAATTATTTCACACTTTGTAGGGGAGACAAAAAAAACCAATGTGGAAACTACGAGCCTCAAAGCCAATATCGGTGGAAACTACGGAGGCGGCGGAGGCTGGAGGTCAATCAGCGACCTCTCGTTAGTCGCCAACGACGGGGCCGGGCGAGAATGATTTGGTGGCACGTGTGTGATTATTTTAGCGTGCAATGTGTTTGATTTCTGCATTTCAGTTTGGTGTGGATTTCAACGTGGTGCAAAAATAAAAATAGATGTGGTATGTTCCTTTTCACTTATGTATGTCGGTATTCCTACATTATTCCCAATGTAATAACATAGTGAAGAACAAATAGCATAGTGAAATGCAACATCATGAGTCTTGAAGAGGTTGAACAATTAGATGTGTTCCTGTTCATACCTAGGTTTGTGGTTAGCCTCTAGAAAACCATTGAAGGTTGTTCATATGTGTTCCTGTTTGCATTCCCACACTGCAAGGTCAGATGTGTTCCCTAGAGTGACAGTTGATAAGCAGATGATTCCTAAGTGTGTTCCCATCCTCGTTGGTCAGATGTGTTCCCGACAAAGGCATGGTTGATAAGAAGTTGATGTGTTCCTTCTTCTACCTTCAGTTCGAGTGTTGTACCAAGATCATGAGCAAGCACGGGCGGCAAGCTACAAAGGAAGTGTGAAATTTCTTTTGCTACCATGTAAACATTAAGGGGGAATGTTAGGAATATTAATGTTCACATGGATATTAATATTTATGTTTGGTAAATATTACGGTTATATGTAGAATATATTGTTATAACAATATATTCATATAGTTGTGTTGTACCAATAAAACTATTAACGGGAACTTGTTATTTTGCTTCCTATTTATCAGGAAGTTTGTTTTGTCACTATGGCTATATATCAACCGAAAACAATGTGTTGAATAGATGAACATTATTGTGTTTATATTATTCTCAGTAAAGTTTGTGTTTAGATTTTATTAATCAAATCTGACCCAAACTTTAGAATTTTCTTTATGATTTGCAAATATTATAGGCTAAGTTTAAAAACAATCATTTATATGTTAAGTTGAAATTGTCGAAAACAAATAATATACATCAGCAAAAAGGATTTGGTGTCCATCCTAACAAGCATGTTTTACTATTCTAATTAAGAGAGGAAAATAACACATTCATCTGCAAGATATTATGATTTTCAGAACTGCAAGATTTACACAAGTAGGAATTTCCAAACCCATGTCTATATCTTGAAAATGGGCATCAATATTTTGCTGTTGCCTCAAATTTCTAGTAAAGGATGAGTTATGACAAGCAGAAATTTTCAAACCCATTTCTACATCTTGCAAAGGGATATTAATAATCTTTCGTGTTCCCAGAAAAATTCTCGAAAAGGATGGAAATGGCATGATGATGCTGAAAATCCACTCATAATTTGGTCCTATTCTTGTGGTGCATAGTGGCCACATCAGTATTTTAGAGGTATGAATTATAGACATGACAAGGACTCCATATGCTTATGGGGGTTTTCAGTTCCACTAAAGATGGTAGAGTTCAACAAGATGAAAGCAGGTTGAAAGTTGGCCAAACAATCACACTTGTTTACTGCCCCACACCTGGAAGATGGGATCATTCATTTGACTGGTTCAACCTCCTGTCGCAAGGTGGAGAGAGTATAGAAATGTTGCCACTACTAGAGAGTATAGAAATGTTGCAACTACTAAGGTTGCAGCTATTAAGTTTTGGATTTCATTCATTTGATTTTGAACTTGGGCCAGAAGATTGTTCAAATCTTTCATCATATGAGGTAGCTGGTTGAATTAAGAGAATTGTCTATTCATCTCGTTCTCAAGTTGGTAAACCTCTTGGGAAGCTTTTGATGATTTGGGTCTTTCACAAGTTGATCTAGATGGAGGAGGTATTTGGCTAATAGAAGAGTGTTGACACTGCCTTAATGGATTTATCTAATTCATTTTAGTGTTCAGGGTATGTCTGATGTATCAAGAATTGAAGATAACAGTGGATGGATTTATACAAAGAGCTTAATCTCATGTTGCTTGAGAAGATTGTTCACGGAGAGTTTTTCCAAAGTTCATACAAGCTAAAGATACTTGATCCATGGCTGCGAGGTAATTTAGATTTTTCTTGGAATGTTCTCCATAGCATATGTTAGCTAAACCTGCCTTGTTAAGGCACAGAAGTTTGTCTAGGATTGCTTGTTCATTAGTTTGGCTACACTAGTTGTTTTTATTAGTTTTTGGTAAAGGTGTATTGAGGAAGACATTGTTTTGATTGTTGGAAATGGTTATTTGTTCAAAGACTTGGGATGAGTCAAGGTAATGGGTTTCACCCAGCATTACGCGGGACGCACGCACCCCTTTCTCAAGTTGTCATGGACATCACCGAGACATGGGGACGGGGATGGGACGTTCCCCTGACACCCCGAATTTAAAAAAAAAGGGGGGGACACCCCCTAAGGTTAGGGGACGCACCCGGGATGTCCCAGGTGCTTCACTGTTTAGGGGACGGCATAGAGGACGCCGTGACGTCCCTGAGACGTACGAGGATGCCCCTACGTCTCAAACATTAAAACATCAAAAAGAACTTGAATTTAAATGCTTTATTTTATTCTTATAATCAATTTTACTATGTATATACTTCACCCTAACTCTAAAAACCTCTACAAAACTTATAAAGAGCACCTCTCATACTCATTGTAATTACACAAAGCAAAGAGCAAGAGTAAAAAGAAAGAGAAAGAGCAAGAAGCAAGGAGCATGTAATATCCCCTTCCCATTCGAAGACCTTTGGCCTATTTTGTCAACTCGACGGCCAAAGGAAAAATATAAGGGTGGCTTAAGTTATATTTAATTATTATAAAGTGCCATTAATAAAAGAAAAAAAAATATAGAGCACTTATAATAATTTATATGACTTAATAATTATTAAATCAAGGATGGAAAAGGCCCAAATATAAATTGTTATCCATCCTAGGTGAAAAGGTGACTTGCCTTAAAAGGGGGAATGGGAACATAGAAAGGATAAATGCCCATTTTACTATGTATTTCCCCTAGAAAAATGCGACTTGCATTAAGAGGAAAAAACATTTAATATGGGAAAATATTAAATGCTTGCAGATAGGAAAATCCTTGGGTACTAATTGGATATTGTAGAGGTTGTTTTGGGTCTCTTCTTCCTTTATAAGGAGAAGTTGACTTGAAGGGAAAGACATTCCATACCATTTGATATTTTCTAATTTGTGTCTTAAGCTTGTAGCTTATGCATATTCTTTCATGTGCAACTGCTGTTTGCAAATATCCAGCTTGTGGAGTAAGATCCCACGGGAACCCTAGCTTCGGTGGTGAGAGATCCATCCCTAGCTAGCAGGGCATTCTTCGGTAGTGAGAGATCTACCCTAGCTTGTCAAGTTTGGAGCTGAATTGATGCCCTAAATGTGTTGGGCGACCTACTTTTTAGGGCAAAATTAGGGTTTCGTGTTTGCTCTATTTTTGGAATATTATTCTTCATATTTTTGTGGCCCAAGATCCAAAGTTTCAGCTCATTTGGACTTCTCTAGCAAAAGATATTAATTTTAGAAGTTTTCAGCTGTTTAGGGCACGCTGTAAATTTCTGGCAGCATTCTGTTATTCGAAAAATTCCAAAAATAGTTATATAATATCTGTTATTGTATTAGCAAGCTCCATTTAAAATTTCAAGAGATTTGAGCAAGTATTTTTGGAGCTATTCATTATTTTCTGTTCGCTGCCCTAGATTTAATTTTCTGCAAAAATCATATTTCTGTTTGGCTGCAATTTCTCTGTATTTTGCATATTTAAAGTTGGGATTGCCTAAAATCCGTCTAGGGGCTAAAAAATGTCCATTGGGGACATTACAGAGCAAGGAGCAAGGAGCAAGAGCAAGAGCAAGGAGTATGTACATATAATGACCCTATGCTTTTTTTTTTTTTTTTAAATCCAAAAGCAAAGTTCAAAGTGAGATAAACAAAGGAAGGCATTGCTTGCTTTTTATATTTTAAAGTGTATTCATTGTTTTTTTTTTTTTTTGGATTAGCAAGGGAGGGAATGAGATAAAGGGAGGGCATTGCATTGCTTGTTTTTTTTTTTAATTCTAAATGTATTCATTGTTTTTTTTTTCCAAATGAGAAAATGGGTTAAACAAGGGCATTTGCCATTTGTGCATTGCTGGTTTTTTTTTAAAATGCAAACATGGTTAAAATTAAAAAACTTAAACAAGGATGTTGTTTTTTAATTTTTTTAAATTCTAAATGTAAAGTGTGTTAAAAAAATTATAATGTATAGTTATATTGTTTTATTTTTAATTATCAGCAGCCCCAAAATGAGTTCGAGACAGGTGATTATGAAGCTGAATGTGAGGTTGAAATAGGTGATGAGATGGGTGTGCAAGGAGAAAAAGAACCGAAACACCTAATACTAACAGGGGAGTGTTGACAAGTTCAATTGCCCCTCCACAATGTTGAACAAGTATGCTAGAGGACCTTTAGAAAAGAAAAAACATTTGAAACAATTTGGTCAAATTATTGAGAGTCCTAGATCAAACATTTCAGGGGGCACTAAAACATGGAAGTGCAACATATGCTCATTATCTTGGTCAGGTAACATTACTAGATTGATCACACACTTATCGCATATCCCGGGAAAGGTGTAGGCATGTGTGGACAGCTATCACTTGAAGAGAGGGCAAAAATGGTGAGGTTGTATAATGGAGATATGATAGAAAAAGTTCCAGAAGTTTGTGTCCGTCATGTTAGTGGCACCCCTTCTAGTTCTCACTCTCTGAGAACTAATACTGGTTTCTCAAATACTGTAGGTGCAACATCTTATGAGGTGACTGAAGTGGATGCTTTTGGTAGTAGGGGGAAGAGAAGGTTGTGGCCTCCAATCCAATAATGGACAAGTATGATACAAAAACTATAGAAGAGGTTGATGATGCCATTGGAAAATTCTTTTTTGCCACCAGCATCCCATTTCATGTTGCTCAATCTCCTTATTACAAGGAGGTTATGGCTAAGGTAGCCAAAGTAGGTGTAAGTTATGTGCCCCCAGGAGACACGAAGTTGAGAACCACAATCTTGGATAGAAACTATTCCAAGGTAACTAATTAATGGAGAAAATGAGGTGCACGTGTCTCTCACGGTTGCGGCATCATCATGGATGGGTGGACGACATATCGACACCACCCACTCATAAATATCATTGTTTCATGCAAAGAGGGTTCTTTCTTTTTTAGGGCAAACTTGATTGTTCACAAAAGAAGAAGGATACCGAGTTCCAATTCACCATTTTTCGAGCTGCATTGAGGAGGTTGGCCCCTTCGCCAACATTGTGCAAGTTGTCACAGTATACATCTTACATGTGCACGGTAGCGGGTAAGCTTGTTGAGGCTCATTACCGACATGTATTTTGGACTCCATGTTGTGTGCATGCCATCAACAATGCACTAAAAGACATTGGAAAATTGATTGGCTCAAAAATGTAGTGGTTGATGTTAGAGATGTGCATATGTTCATCTACAACCACCATTCGTCATTGGCACTCTTCTGTAACTTTTCGAGGAAGGAATTCCTCAAGCCAATGGACACACGTTTTGTATTATACTTTATTTTGATGGATAGGATGGCTGAGTTGCAAGAGTCATTACAGTGTAATGTCATGACATCATAGTGGTCTAGGTGGGATGGGTCCAAGACAAAGCATGGGAAGAAGGTGAAAGCAATTGTGGTGAAAGAAAATTTTTGGATAGATGTGAGATATATCACATCCATAGTATCTCCAGTTTTTAGTGTGATAAAATATGGGGATTCTAAGAGCCCTAACCTTGGTGAGATATATGAATGTATTGATAGTATGCTTGGCCAAATGAAGGCTATTATTCGGGCAAGGGACCCCACCTTGGAGTTCTACTATTACCACCTTGAGTTCGACTATTGAGTGGAGATGGGTGAAGTTGAACACCCCTTTACACATGGTTGCATATGCACTAAATCCTAAGTGGTATACTGAGAGGCCTGACAAAGGTGTTCGTGTAGATGATGGGGTGAGGAAGGGTTTCTTGAAATCCCTAAAAAAATGTATAATGCAGAGGATGGTTCACGAGTCAAAACTGATTAGCTCAAGTTTGCTTATCTGGAAGGCTACAAAAATTAGCAAAGATAGACAGGACCACATTGGCACAAGAGAGTCCAGTTAATTGGTGGTGATTGTATGGACCTACAGGATTACTATGTACATTTGCTATTCATCTTCTTTCTCAGGTTTCTAGTTCCTCTACTTCTAAGAAGAATTGGTCAACATATGGGTGGATCCACTCTCTTAAGAGGAACAGACTTACCTCTAAGAGCAAAGAAACTTGTTGTACATAGTGCCTTGCGTCTCATGGATCGCAAGACACCTACATACAAGGAGACCCCAACATTACGGTGGGATGTGGATCCTGAGGATTCAAGGCAGATTGACGAAGATCAGGAGCAACGAGGATTGGTTGATATCTCCTTTGCAGATGTAGATGATGTTGATACAAGATACTTCTAGTGAAGAGGAGCGGTTCGCGAGTGTTCCTTCAAAGGACTTTGATAGTGATTATTGAGTTGTCATTTTGGTTATGTAATATCATATATGTACTTTTGAGTTATGACTATGAGTCTATGACATAATATTTAATAACATATGTAGTTGTACTCTTCTCATGTTGATTATTGAAGACTTGTTTTTAATTTTCATTGTCATATTGAAGTTCTGCGCATTGAATCTATAGCATTTTGGAACTTGGCTTATGTGACGAATAATTGGATTAGTCATCAATGGTTTCAATCTTCAAACTTTCGCTTTTAAGTCTTAATTTATTGAATTATTCATGTTATATTTATAGAATTAATAAAAAAATTATCGGTTGTCCCCCTGCCATCCCCAAAATTTGAAAAACATTTGCCACCCTAAACCCCGTCTGTCGCCCAAGTCTTAGATAACTATGGTTTCACCTATATACTACAATAAATTATTGGAAACTTGTTTGGGGATGATATGAACACTAAAAAGAGGGTTGATGATATATTGAAATGTTTTTGTCCTTATAAGAGGTGTCGATAATGGATTGGCTCCACTTAAACATCACCTTCGACTTTGAGGGATTTCTTGAATGGTAGCATTGGTATTATCATGGTTTTAGAGCTCATATTGATGGGCTTGATGGAATAAAGCAAGTGTTCAAACTCTTGTTGACCGAACCTTCTATGTACCTTTGTGTAGTTTGGTTTTGAGGGTTAGAGCTCCCCTTTTCTCATGGTAACATGAAATAGATAGACATAATTAGTAGTATAATGCGTAGATGCACCCCACCCCCAAAATAGGCATTCATGACATCCAACGACGGCAGAAACAGGCGGAAACATCCCTCTCACATTTCCAGTTTCAAGGTTTTTAGGGGGGAAATCATGGGGACGTCCCTAAAAAGAAGGGAAGGTTTCTGGATATTCCCTATTTTTTGCATAAATTGGGGATGGCCCCAAGATGGTCAAGAGACATCCCCAATGTCTTTGTTTTTTTACTATTTTGGATTTTTTTAACTAAAAATAAATGAAGTAAAAAATAAAATAAACAAACCCCGTCCCTAAAAATAAAATAAAATGACCCTATGTTATCAATCTATATCACATTTCAACAAAGAAAAGAAGAGGAAAAGTGTAAAAGAGGAGAGCAACACTTAAGTAACTTTTGTGAAATTGTCCTTTCGCAAGATCCTATTGAAATTGGTAAAGCCCCATTATTCGTAGCTATTTTTCAAATACCTCTTCATTGGTGGGCAGTTTTGTTAAGTGACTCCAATACTCTTATACACATTCCTTTTAGGAGTATTTGGGATTGTGTGCGGCTTTTGCCTTGTTCATTATTTGGAAACTTAGATGTAATCATATCTTCAAGGATGAAGTATGCAATTTAGATGATTTTTGTCACTCTTGGCGAAGCAAAGTTCGACTGCAATTACTTGCTAAAGGATTTCTTTTGCTCAAGGAAGCTAAAAAGTTTGATGTTAGGGATTATTCAGATTTTATTGTTGTTCTACTTGATTTACAAACTAAGTTGTAATTTTCATTGTATTTACCACTGTATAGTTCATTCTTTTGATACAGCGTTTGTTGTAAATATATTTTTGTTAATATATGAAGCATCTATTCAAAATTAAAAAGAGAACGACGAAAAAGAAAGAGCAAGTGCAATAGGTGTGCATATATTACATACTACTCTCCACATTGATTCAAAAATCAAGATTGTTGTTATACTTTTAACTTTTAAAGTATGCAAAATTGTTTTTGTATTTTTTTCATTTTTTTGCAAAATGGATTATGGTTTGGCCATGGCATTGGTTGTTTGGTTTTATAGACTATGTTTTTAATTTTTTTTTGGGCAAAATTTATAAAGGGATAGGTTTTGTTTTTTTAAATACAAAGTGGGTAGAGCCAAAATACAAAATAGATTTAGGGTTTGACCATAGCATTTGTTGTAAAAGTTTACATTTGATAAAAAAAAATTGTAAAAATAAAATGTTCACAATGTATGTGTTAGGGTTTTAATATTTTTGTAGAATAAAAAGTGGATAGGTGTAATGTCTCCTTTTCGGGACATTTTTAAAAGTGAAGAACTGAAGACCCTCAACCCATTTTCTCTCCCCATGGGTTCGAGGATAGAGCTTGAGGATTGTTCTAAGGTGTCTGTTGTCTGCATTGTAGCCCCTTGGCATGCCTTGCGCTACAAGGGGGAGTCTTTAGTTAGTTTTAGAAAGTGCACATAGGCTAGTTACTTTTTATTATTTAATTAGAAAATAATAAAGTGCACATAAAGTTAGTCTTTTAATACTTTAATGAAGTTTTATTAGTTTTCCCTCCAAAAGGGAAAAGGTCGGCCATTTGAATGTTACACCCCTTATCTTATAAAAGGAGGTTGCATAGCCATCATTTGGGATGTTGATTTTGATCATTTATGTGTCTCCATGCTTGGAGAAATGGGATGTATGCCCAAGGGATGTATGCCCTAGCTTTTCATTGTGCTCTCTTTCTCTCTCATTCGATTTGGAATTGAAGTAGATCTGATTTTGAAGACTCATTGAAGGATTTTGTGCTTGATGTTGGTTTATGTTCCCTTCTAACCCTAAGCGCATGGTTTTGGAATTATTTTGGTAAAGTTTATGCATGGTTTGAGCATCTATAGAGTGGCGAATTGATTTGTGGTTGTTGGTGGAATTATTTATGCCCTAAGCGCATTTTTTGGGAGGGTTTTCTATTGCTGATTTGATATATTATTCACTGCTGTTCCAAATTTGTGCCCTAGCGACTAGGGTTTTGGCCTATATCTCCACATTCCATGCTCAGAAAAATCTGCAAAAATATTCATTGGAATCCTCATATTTTTGTGAACATTTTGATATATCATTTGCATGATTTGGTTGGATATTTTGCAAGATATTGAATTTACAAATTTCGACTGCATTTAGGGCAGCGACTGGGTTGAAGTGTGATTCCCGCCTATGTGGTGCATAAAAATCATATTTTCAGTTCAGATCTGATTTAGAATATTTTTATGAGTGCATGCCGGAAGTTTGGTGTGTTTTTGCATGCAAAATCAGCCCTAATTGTGTGGGGCGAAATAGGAGGAGGGCCAGATCTGCACTTTTGGCAACTGTTGTTCTAATTTGGTTTACGTCATCTTGTTCCTTGTATTTTTCCGAGTTCGGGCATATATCATTTGCCTAAATCGGAGTTGATTTGAGAAAGTTATGCTATTTTGAAGATTGCAGCAGTTAGGGTTTCAGATTTAAATTATTCATTTGCTGTTATAAAAATTAGAATTAAGAGGATTTAAATTCCAATTGATCCGCCCATCTAACCCACCACCTTGGCTACTTCCAACCCCATTTTGGGTTGTAATTAGCCGACATTGGGTTATTTGAGGTTGATTCAAAAGGATTTACTCCTTGAATTGATTTCTATCCATTTGTGGCATTTTCCATCTTGTCCCAAAAAGGGGACATTATAGTAGGTTAAAATTTGATCTATTATGTTTATTCCTTTTTTAATCAAAATGCATTGGTTGTTTTTAACTTTTTTACGTTTTTAATCAAAATTCACTTGGTTGTTTTTTATATATAGTTGTTTTTTAATTATTGCAGCCCAAACAATCAAAATGAGTTATTATGAATATGAACCAAAGATGGAAGAGATTGATATGGGTGGTAGTGGTGACCTTAGTTGGGGGGTGAGCTTGGGGCAACGAGAGAGGCGAGATGCGGTGGCAACACAAACGGTAATACAATCATTGCGAGTGTCAAAAGACCAATTGCCCCCTCTCACATGTTGGCCAAATTTGCCTTGGGACCATTGGTAAAAATGGAGCCATTGCAGAACAATTTTCTCCATACTTGCCAACCCCAAAAGTGGAGGGGGAAGTAAACTATGGAACTGTAAAAAAATTTTGATACTTGGCATGGTAGTATCACTAGGACCAATGCACATTTGTTGCACGTCATAGGAAGAGGGTTGGTGTTTGTAAGGATCTTTCACTTGATCGAGAGCAGAGGGTGACAAAGCTTTATAATGGACATACAACAAACAACATTCCGAAATATGTGATACTAGCAGACCGACACCGCCACCCTCGTAGCTCTCGTAGGACTTTTAGGAATCCTTTCTCCCATGTTGTAACAAGTCCTAGTTTTGGGGTGACTAAAGTGAAGGGCGAGGGAAGTGAAAGGTCATGGGGCTTGCACCAATCCGGTTGTATATATGTTTGGTTCAAATGTGAGGAAGAGGCCGCCAAAGTGATGCTATCGGGAAATTTTTTATCTTGTTGTAATACCATTTAATGTTGCTCACTCTCCTTATTACTAAAAGACTATGGCTAAGGTAGCAAAAGCATGTTCAACGTATATGCCCCTAGAGAAACCAAGTCGACAACAATCTTGGATAGAAACTATCCCAAGTTTAATTTACTAATGGAGGAGATGAAGATCACATTGGTGTCACATGGACGCAACACTATCATAGATGGGTGGACGAGATATTAGAAACCACCCCTTCATCAATATCAAAGTTTCTTGCAAAGATGGACCTTACTTCTTGAGGGCGGTTGACTATTAAGGAAGCCATTAAGGAGGTTGGCTTGTCCAAGTTGTACAAGTAATCAAAAATGTATCTTATGTGTGCATAAAGAGTAGGAAAGCTAGTGAAGGTGCTTAAAATCATATTGATTGGAATTTTTGTTGTGTGCATGCCATGAAAAATGCAATCAAAGACATCGAAAGATTAACTAAGTCAAAAAGATAGTGGCCATAACTAGTGAGATGTAGATTTGTAATCACCACACATCATTGGCAATCTTTTAAAGCTTTTCAAGAAAGGAATTCCTCAAGCCAATCAACACCCACTTTGCATCCTACTTTGTTTTGTTGGATAGGATGCTTGAGTCAGAGGACCCTCTACAACATATGCTCATGACATTGGATTGGACTTAGTGACTAGAGTCCACGACAAAGTAAGGGAAGAGGGTGAAGGCAATGGTGGTGAAAGACACGTGTTGGGATGATGTAAACTACATCACATCAATTATATCTATGGTTTTTAGCATCATCAAATATATGGATTCCGATAGTCCCAATCTTGATAAGATATATACATGCATTGACAACAAGCTCGGCCAAATGAAGGCAGCTATTCGGTGAGGGACCCCCTAGAGTTTGACCATGAGCATTTTCAGCCCGTCATTCGGCATAGGTGGGAGAAGCTAAATATGCCACTTCATATGGTTGCATATGCAATTAATTCACAATGGTATGTGGAGAGGCCAAATAGTGTTATTTCTTTGGATTTATGTAGGCCCAAAAAATGGAATAGTGCAAAGAAGGCTTCACTAGTCGAACGGAGTGGCTCAAGTTTGTTGAACTTGATGGCTACAAATCTTTAGTGAGGATGGACAAGCTAACATTGGCAAAGGAGAATTCGGTGAGATGGTGGAAATTGTATGGGCATCCAAGACTGTTGCGAACACTTGCAATTTGCCTCCTCCGGGTTTCCAGTTCCTTTGCTAGTGAGAGGAATTGGTCAACATACAGTTGGATCCACTCTGTTAAGAGGTACAGACTTACCTCTAAGACAGTGGATTGTAGCCGTGCACAATACCTTGCATATTATCAATCACAAGACAATTGAGTACAAGAAAAACCTAGCATTACGATGGGATGTACATCCCAAGGAGCTGAGGCAGGTAGAAAAGGTACATAATGTGCAACAAGGATTCATTGGGATCCCTGATTAGGATGAGGACACCATTTCCAATAAGGAGTTCATAGATGTTATTTCAGATGCTAATTCTGATTTTTGAGTTGTACTCCTCTTTGTAATATTGTTGAAACTTGATGTATTTCCGATTAATGATATGAGATATCAGGTATTGTCAATTGAAACATTGATCAATCACAATGGTTTTATGTCAACATTAAGTCTCTTCCAAGTTATTTTTTTAGTTTATTTGTATATTTTAAATACTTATATAATATTTTAATTAGCAATCCTCCCGCCATCTCCAAATTTTGGAAAAATTTCGACATCCTAAAGTCCTAGGTAACTATGATAATTAGAGTATTGATTATGAATGTTGGTAACTTTGTCATCGCAATTGTTTGTGCCTTATCATTATAGTCAATATAATGGCCTTGCCAATCAATGGTGAAGTGGGAGAAGGCAAGCCAAAAGCAGCTAGAAAAGATTATTTTAAGGAAATGAACTATTTGAAAGGGGCAGCTGACATTGGGTTCACCAAAAATATATGACTAAGAATACATCATACAAGCTGAAAATAAGGACAGATCAAGAAGGGACCTACAAATCAGCTAACAGAAATAGGCCGAACCTTAACCAAACATTTATTATTTGTAGTAGTTGTACAAAGAAGCAAAACAAGGGGAGGAAAGACAGGAAAATCTAGGGAATCTAAAAATGCTATGCTTATGAAATTAACTACAACAAAGTATATAACAATTGGAATAAAGTGATTACAACTAAACAAACAAAACCAAACATGCGATATTGAAGTACAACATGCACAACTATCCCTAATGTAATCTAATCACGATCATTGGCAATAAATAATGCAAGAAATATAGGGATGTGTAACTTTGATGCAAAGAAGGATATATGTACAAGATAATGTAACACATGGCCCCTAATTCAGATGATCTTTGTTGACCTTGAATTTTTTGAGGATAGAGGCACCCTAGTTTCCCCATATGAACTAGTGAATCTTGGCATGGTTGTAATGCAATTTGGAGATCACAAACACCCAAATTGAAGAAGGCTTCAAGGGAACTTGAATTTGGCTCCCAAGACCCTTAGGTGGAAATAGTAGACCAAAATACAAATTGAGCTTTTTTTTTCTAAAATAGAAAATAAGGATAGAATTTGATTAGAAGTGTATTAAGTTTGATAGGACTCTCTACAGATAACGAAATAAACCTGTTGAAAAGAGAGTCAATCTAGAATATAAAACCTAACCTTCGAATAATAGCAATCGAATAGGATGAAATGAAAAGGTCGGCAAACAAGAAAGTGCTTGCTGGTATCGGTACCAAGTCCAAAAATCTAGATCCATTAAGGAAGGCAAAAAAATCTGAAAAACTGGAATTCTTGAAAAAAATGGGAAAAATCGTCTCAAATAAATGTATATTATACGAGCATAATTAATAAATATGCCAAACTAACAAACACAATGAAAAAAATTAGAAATATAAAACGTCAATAGATTTAATTTAATTAATATATAAGGTTGTCAGATGTCTTTTTTTTTGCAAAAAAACTAATTAAAATAATTAAAAAAACATAGGGATGATCTGGACCAAACTTATTCGGAATGGCTGAAAAAACTGGATCCGGCCAGATTTTTTAACTATGCTTACTGGTATTGGCTTGATGACAACCTCCAATTACAGTAAGTGCATATATGTCAACAAAACAAAGTAAATGACAATAAAGATGGTACTTATCTCTAAGAAAAATATTGATACATAGACTTCCCCCTTTGGACAAGGCAAATCAAGCCTTGGGTGAGGTGTCTAAAGGTGATCTTGAGAGGTACGACTCCTCAAGGACAAGTAAGAAAGTAGCTTGATGATTGTCACGTTGGTGGTGCAATACTTATCCAAAATCAGACTTGCTGCTACACCAATGTTTGTCTAGTGAATAACCAACTTGACTTTGAGAGCTTGAAAAGTAGAGTTTGAAAGGAGAAAATGTGAGCAGGAGAATTGTAATTGTGTGAATCCATCATTTTAATGGTCTGGGTTGGAGCCTTTGAATTCAACATTTGATTACCCTGAAATTTGTGTAAGGATGATATATTTGGCAGGACCAGAATGCATACTGAAGGTCTAAGTGCTGAATTCAGTGGCCATTGAATATGCTTCCATATTCAATGGAAATCAAATATACTAGTGCCTACCGCAGCTGCCAAATTTGTCAAGATGGGACCTGAAAAGATCAATGACAAGATAGCTTGGTGAAGAAATGACCTAATTCAGAGTGATGATAAATGAAGCCTGAGTGAGCAAAGTGGTGAGACCTATAAGATTTCTAATGAACTTAAGGCTCTAGGGCTTCAGGTTGACAATAATAGATTTGTGTCTCGACTGAGTTCAACCTAATGCCATTGATAATCATGGAAATTCAATGTATCATTGCCAAGAAAAAGGTTGGTGTCCTAATATGATACATATAAGAAGATTCCTGATTAAAGGACTTAAAATTGACAAATATGAGATGCCAAAAGGAGGGAGATTATTCAAATTTATAATTAGGTCCAAAATTTGCAGTATAGCCATTTGGCCCAACCTCAGTCAAATTTAAGAAACAATTTGTATAAATACAAGCCAAGCTGATTTTTTCAGTTTTTAAAGGAAAACATGGTAGAAAACTTAGTGACCATATCTTGGTCATCTGCAATAAAAAACAGACTTTCTTTATTTGTAATATAATTTCATAAAGAAGCTAATGATGGAATCAAATTTGCAAATAACTCATCAAATGGTGAAAATGCAATGCAAGACAATTTCACTTACAATGACGGATCGTACATGGGGATAATGTGGACAAAAATGAAGACAACAACGTATGACATATGACAGTGTCATAATAGGACCAACATAAAAGATAGGATAGGAAAAACACCAAAATCAACAAGTCCTACCTGCTCCTGTCCTGCAATAAGTCAATCCTGGAGATAAAAAGCAACAAAAATACTCAGCATTGAAATGCAAAAGCATTTGCAAAATCAGGTGTATACACACAACTTAAGACGAATTTCTATTGTCAAAGGTGGGAAATACAATCATACATTTTCCCATATCACCAACTTGTACCGAGTCAAAAATACGTGAGCTTAACAAATACTCATTTTATTTTATCAGCTTTCACATCTTTTATTAATTTAAAAGTCACTTTAATACTTCATAAGCTTTAGTTTTGTTTCTCCTATTCTGTTGGGACAAAAATCTATTATTGTTGAACTGAAGCCTCAAAGATTTGGTTGAATGATTTCTCTATTATCTGGCCAAATAAATTTGACTTCCATCTTCTCTTTACAAGTTTATGCATGTTGTTAGGGTCTTTGTGAGGCTATTGCTTAGAACTTTACACATTTACATTTCTCAAGGACACCCCTTATTGATGAGGCAGTCTTTTGTATTAAGTCACTTTGCAATAGAATGAACATTTGCTTGGAACTTTTGTAATGTCCCCTTTTTCAAGGACATCACTCTTAGAGCCTCATACTTGTACAAAAAGTATTTTTAAATACTTTTGTATGCTTGGAGGTCGGTCATGGAATTATTTGAGCATTGTTGTTCTAATTTCTCATTGGGGAGAGGTCGGTCTTGCATGTGGAGCATTCTATTCTTCCATTATGGGTCGGTCCTCTTGGAAGTCTTCTAATTTAGCATTGGGAGGCTATAAAGAGGAGTTCGCTACACTTGGAGGAGCATATCGGATGTTTGTTTATTCTTCTTGGATTGTGCACGGTGTGCATCTTCCTTCTCCACCTTGGACGAAACCCCAAAGGTGTGGCAATCTCTCTTGAGGACAAAAACCCTCAAGGGATCCATTGGAGGCTTCATCTAGGAGTCTCATGTGAGCTGATTTGGCACTACTAGTGCATTCATTGTTCTTCCTAGCCCTAGGCGAATTGCTTAAGGGACTGATTTGGTATCATAGAGAGCTGATATTTGTGATTTGAGTTCATATTCAGATTTATCATCATATTTGGGGATAGAGACTATGATTTGGTGATTTTTGGAGTAGGGTTTCATCCTTATCTACTCACTTGCAGATTTTGGTTGCATATTTGGGCATGATTTCATGGTTGGAAAATTATGAGATTACTTTTGTTGGATAGTTTGTCTTCTCATGATCATTTTGAGCTATCATATGTGTTCTAATTCCTATTTTCCATGGAGTTATGAATTTTAGAAGTTTCAGCTGTGTTTTACCTTAATATTTTGTGGCTGTTCCGAATTAATTCATTTCCAGCTATTCTAGTGGTTGTAAATTCAGTTTTATTGCATAAATAATATCTACAAGTGTTGTCGTGCATGTTGGTATTTATTTCATGAAGATTGGAGATGTTTTGACTAGGGTTTGAGACTCCCAAAGTTTCATATAAGTCTGCTTCCCTAAAGAAGGACATTTCATTGTGTGAAGTTCATTTGTGGTTGATCTAATTCCATGTTCAGTTTGATGTGCTGCTGGTTTTGTTGTTAATTTGGATCAGATTTGT
This sequence comes from Taxus wallichiana var. yunnanensis, assembly GCA_018340775.1. Taxonomy (NCBI): domain Eukaryota; kingdom Viridiplantae; phylum Streptophyta; class Pinopsida; order Cupressales; family Taxaceae; genus Taxus; species Taxus wallichiana. The sequence continues at coordinate 416,502,423 of CM031235.1, forward strand.
GAAAAACCCCATTCGTCCCTATTCAGCCCCAAAAGGGACATTTCAGTGGTATCAAAGCTTGGATCTTCAAAGGACCTAGGGTTTCAATGGAAGATTCCAAGTTTGAAGAGTTGATGGCATGGCTGAACCATATCACACCAAAAGGAAGCAACAACGGTGCATGGAAAGGTAAGATCTCTATATTTCATGGTACTAACAAACTTTCAGTGAGATCATGGTTGTCAGAATTGGAGGCATACTTGCAATCAAACCCTATGTGTGTGGAGGATGCCCTCGAATTCATCCCTTGTCATTTGGAAGGGATAGCAAGAGATTGGTGGTACCATGTGATAGAAACCCGAGGAGAAGAATTGTTTTGCTTCTTTGATGATTTCAGTCAAAGGATCATAGAAAGGTTCAATGTGCAAGCTTACAAGGATAAGCAAGGTAAGAAATTTTCATTAGTGGAAGATGTTCATATGTTTTCTAATGATTGTATGTGGCAAAGTGTTGAAGAAAACTCAGATTTGCATGAAGATGATAAGGATGATGTAGGGGCAAGTTTGTCTTGGAAAAGAGTACACTTCCGGTTGCCCTTGATCATGATCGATTCGCTGAAAATTCCCAAACAGCAGTTCATGATGAGCTGATTAAGGAAGTTCACACCATGGAAGGAAGCTACGAAGAGTTTCCAAGTATGTGCCCACAAGATTTGGTGATTGGGGCTCACTTACCGGAAGAAAATAGTGACATTCAGCTTGCTGGTTTGCACAAAACTGCAGTCCATATGAGGCAAAAGGATGAGGTTGGGAACTCAAGCACAAGCCATGAGGATGATACATACATGTGTGCACAAAGTACGGATGATTGCATGGCAAAAGTAGCTCCATTTGTTGAAGATAAGTGGCTTCAAGGGGGCATAGCATCAAAGGGAGCAACACATTGGATAACATAACATGGGTGGATAGCCCACGGATTGGTATGTACACTTCCGGATTATTGTTTCCATCTTTGCATTCATTGGGACATGTCTTGAGTAGTGATAAGAGGATACTAAAGAAAATGCTAAGCTTGCAAGTTCCTAATGGCATGCACATGAAGAAATGGGACCCAGGTAAGCAAGTGGTTGACATGCCCTTGGAGCAAATCAGGCAAGGAGAAGAAGATGGTTAAAACACCTTGATAATTGATGATATTTCCTTGGTTAATAATATTGGCATGAGTTCAAATGATGCAAGGAAGTCAAATTTGCATGAAGGGAAGATTACCAAAGATACTCCACACAAGTGCCATCAAAATTTGGGCAAAGATAAGAGGAAGAAGAATGTTGATCCTAACTCAGAAATTCTGAGTTGTCATGTTCTTCGGGAAGTCCTAACATGTTGTACCTTTGTAGGGGAACTCAACCCTTCTCTTGGATGCTACATGGTGGGAAAGGCTTCATACTTGCAAGGTTGGTACAACAGTCATTGGAAGAGGTAAATTTGCCTTTTGTAGTGTTGAAACATGATATAATACATCCTCTACATTCAGTTTTGGAACAGCAGTCCTTCCAAGGGATAAATCAGCCCCACATGATGGTAATACATGATATGAGGCAACTACTACATGCAGTTTTGATGCAGCAATCTTTCCAAGGAGGAATTCCACATTTCGTAGCATGGGAAGGTGGTATAAGTCACCCTCCAAGTTCGGTTTTGCTACAGCAGTCATCCCAAGTTGAACCGCCGCTTTTTGGAGCACTAAAACATGATGTAAGTCCCTCTCTTATTTCAGTTTTAGCACAGCAGTCATTGTATGGGTTGTTTTCATCCTTCTACATAATATATGGGGCTAGAAAGAGCTCATCCATGCCAAGGAGCAAAGGGCTCATGAAGGTGGTTGAAGAAAGGGTGTTTGATGGACACTTCATGGCCATTTTTAGCCACACAACTCAGCCGGGCATGGAAGAAAAGAAGGCAAGTGTAAAAATTGGTGAACTGAAGTTTTGGCATGCAAAGGTGAATGTGAATACTGCTATACTTTTCACTACTCTAATCAATATTGAAATGACTACCATACAAAGGGATGTGATCACCAATGAGGATGATTTTCAATTGAGCACTTGTATTGATGATAGTTCAGTCAAGGAAGGTATGTGCGTACATAATAGCTCCATCATTTCTGATTTTTATACTGCTGTCATACACATTTCCAGTTTGCATAGGGATATGTGGGTAAGCTCACAAGAGAATTCAGTCAAAGGGTGTGCTAATTTTCAGTTTGTAGCATCATTAGCACATGGTATGGGATCATTTCCAGCCCCTATAACACTGCTGTTGTGTTGGGATCAGCAAAGGGTGAGGTATGATTTTGGCTTTTCATTCGATGTTTTAGGAAATGGAAGCAATAATGATGCATTTACCGCTGTCCTTGCAGCAGTTCTAGAAGAAAGGGATGTGCTTCAAAGTAAAAAGAGTGTGCACAATTTTGAATTAATATGATAGAAGAAGTTGAGTTCATGCACGTTGTGTCTCAATTTGATTATGATCAAATGATTTCCAATATTTTTTCTCAGCTGAAAGTGGTTGGTATAAGGGGGAATGATAAGGGAATTGTAATTTGGGGATCCATACACGTTACCATCAGCTTTAGCATGACTGTTACAAACTTTTCCAGCCCCCTTCTAGTGTGGTTTCCAATGAGAAATGAAGGGTTTTCAGCCTCTCTTGAGAGTGGCACCATCATGAGCAGCTTGGATAAAATTGGTATTACTTCCTAATATTTGAGGGGATGCATGATTATGAAGATGTATGGGACAGCTGGTTGGGAGTTTTGGGAAGACATATGTGGAGTGGTAATTATGAGTCACTTGCAAGCAAAGGAAGCAAGCCAACTATTATGTGCACGGGATATGATGAAGAAAATGGAAAAGTGTTGTTGAACACTCATGTTTTCTCTAACAAGTTTGTTTCTTGTGTAGGTACAAAAATGAAGCCTACAAGGATCACTTGGGATCTGGGTACTTGCAATTGCTTGAGGACAAGCAATTTTTGGGAAGGGAGGACTGTAATGTCCCCTTTTTCAAGAGCCTCATACTTGTACAAAAAGTATTTTTAAATACTTTTGTATGCTTGGAGGTCGGTCATGGAATTATTTGAGCATTGTTGTTCTAATTTCTCATTGGGGAGAGGTCAGTCTTGCATGTGGAGCATTCTATTCTTCCATTATGAGTCGGTTCTCTTCGAGTCTTCTAATTTAGCATTGGGAGACTATAAAGAGGAGTTCGCTACACTTGGAGGAGCATATCGGATGTTTGCTTATTTCTTCTTGAATTGTGTACGGTGTGCATCTTCCTTCTCCACCTTGGACGAAACCCCAAAGGTGTGGCAATCTCTTTTGAAGATGAAAACCCTCAAGGGATCCATTGGAGGCTTCATCTAGGAGTCTCGCGTGAGTTGATTTGGCACTGCTAGTGCATTCATTGTTCTTCCTAGCCCTTGGTGAATTGCTTAAGGGACTGATTTGGTATCATACAGAGAAATTGTGATTTGAGTTCATATTCAGATATATCACCATATTTGGGGATAGAGCCTACGATTTGGTGATTTTGGAGTAGGGTCTCATCCTTATCTACTCACTTGCAGATTTCGGTTGCATATTTGGGCATGATTTCGTGGTTGGAAAATTATGAGATTATTTTTGTTGGATAGCTTGTCTTCTCATGATCATTTTGAGCTATCATGTGTTCTAATTCCTATTTTCCATGGAGTTATGAATTTTAGAAGTTTCAATTGTGTTTTACCTTAATATTATGTGGTTGTTCCAAATTAATTCATTTCCATCTATTCTAGTGGTTGTAAATTCAGTTTTATTGCATAAATAATATCTACAAGTGTTGCCATGCATGTTGGTATTTATTTCATGAAGATTGGAGATGTTTTGACTAGGGTTTGAGACTCCCAAAGTTTCATATCAGTTTGCTGCCCTAAAGAAGGGCATTTCATTGTGTGAAGTTCATTTGTGGTTGATCTATTTCCATGTTCAGTTTGATGTGTTGCTGGTTTTGTTGTTGATTTGGATCAGATTTGTGAAAAAAACCCATTCGTCCCTATTCAGCCCCAAAAGGGACATTTCAACTTTACAAATTATCTAGGTTACCGGAAACGCCATGGAAGGCCTCGGGAGCGGGTACGGAGCAGCGAGGAGGAGGAGCAGGAGCGCGATGGGAGCAGCGTGGGAGTAGTGACGGGAGCAGTGTGGGAGCGGCGAGGGAGCGGGCAGGCAAGTATGGAAAAAAATTGCCATTTTTGGAAAGGGTCCGGGAAGATGTAGCAGCAAAAACTTGGATGAGCCATAACTTTCATTCTGTGGCTCCGTTGTGTCGTTTTCTCTAAAAGTGTATATTTTCTCGAGCTCTATGCATTGATGGCGATATTTTTCTTATTTTCATAAAATCCATTTTTGCACCTTTTTGGACCAAGCAACTTCTTGCAATCTTCTGAATTTAATTTTATTCGTTTTGTATATACTGTACATTATTATAAATTTATAGTTAATAGTATAACTTGTCTTTTATCTTGTTTTTCATATACATAATATGTGGTTTATAATTAAATTCCTATTTAGAAGGTTGAGATTTATATATTTTTTAATTTTTATATAGTTTTTGTACTGCCGTATCCTACGCCGTATCCGGGGTCAAAAAAAAATTTGCCGTTTCCGCGTATCGGATACCCCGCTCCCGCTCCCGTATCCAAAACGTTTCGGTAACTTAGCAAATTATAGTTTTCTCATGGGCACCTTTTATTGTTGACGGCCTTTTGTAGTAAAATACTTTTCAATGAAATGGATTATGGGATTTTGTTTTTGTTGGGGTTGTTCTAATGTGTCCTTCAAGATGAGACCAAAAACTATTTTGCAACACAATTTGTTGGGCTAGGCTTCAGATTTGTTCCTATTGAATACTTGCTAATTTGTGCATATTGCATACAATTTGGAACACAAACCTGCTAAGATTGCCTCTCTGTTTAATGTAAGATGGATACCACCATTTGAATCAAATCAAATAATAATTGGTTATTAAAAGTCATAGTGATTAAAGACACAAAAATTATGAAATTATTTTAAAATAATAGAAACATGCTTGGAGCTTTACAAATTGTTGTTTTCTCAGGGGCACCCTTTACTGATGACACAGTCTTCTGAATTATGATATTTTTCAATGAAATGAATTACGATCTCTTTTTTTTGTTGGGGTTGTTTTAATAAGTGTCCTCCTTTAGTACTTGACCAAAGGCAAAACCCTGATTTGCATAACAATTTGTTAGGATAGGCTTCATATTTGTTCCTACTGAATGCTTGCCAAGTTGTGCATATTTCATACAAATTGGAACACAGGCCTGTCAAGGTTGTATTTGTATAATGTATGATGAAAGAGAAGAGCAGATGTACACAAACAATCTTCGTTATTTTATTCATATGTAAACATACATATTTATAGGCATGGTCTTCTCCTATTTTTTAGGAGGCCTATAACAACTACAATTATGCACGTGAGACTTGTTAAAACAACTCTCCTAATATAATAACAACTAACAAATTACTAACCTGTAGTAAATAATTACTCAACTCCTGTTTGAATGAAATCGATATATAACTAGTGATAAAAGTCAAATCATTCAAAAGGAAGAAGAATACGTGGCAAGGGGTTATTGGATTCAGGCACGTCTCCAATGGATTTAGGAGGGTGATGAGGGCTCTAAATTCTTCTTGGACTAGTTAAAGAAGAAAGTATATTCTGCAAAAGTCCTTGGACTTCATCGGGGGATGGTGCATTAGAAGAAGCTTTAGAAGAAATCCAAATTTGTTTCATCAGCACTTTCAGAAGATTTTTTCACCTTATCCTTCAACTCTTGATGTTATCACAGCTTGGAATGCTTGCCTTGAACTGATACTATAAGGTAACTGCTTGTGATCGCATGAAACTTAGTGCTGATTTTAACAAAGGAGGACTGTATACTGCTCTTTCTACAATGCACAATGATAAATCTCCTAGGCTTGATGGCTTACCATGTGAATTTTACAAAGAAATGTGGGACACAGTGATGACTTTACTTGTTTACCAACTGAAATATTCACTTCAGGCACTTTGTCAGAATTCTTGAATCAAGGATTAATCAAGTTAATCCCCAAATCTTCAACAAGGGATACTATAAGTGGATGGCAACCTATTACATTGTTGAGTGTTGTATATAAAATCCTTGCCAAAGCTTTAGCTCTTAGAGTACGAAGCATTGCTAGCCAGATTGTTTGTAAGGAACAAACTGGTTTTGTTCAAGGACATTTCATTCTGGACACAGTTTTGTCTGCTTGGGAAGCTATGGAGTGGGCTAGTGAAACTAGACAACAGATACTCTTCCTCAAGCTTGACTTTGATAAAGCATATGATCGAATTGATTGGGCATTCATTTCAGAAATGCTGATTGCTCTTGGCTTTGGCTCACAATTTGTTATGATGGTGCACACTCTATTTTCTTGTGCCTCCTCTTTTGTGGCTGTTAATAATGTTCTTTCCTCCTGAATTATGTTTCATTACTCTATAAGGCAGGGTTTCCCACTTGCACCATATCTTTATGTCCTTATTGCTAATGCTTTGGGTTATCTTTTGGAAATTGCTTGCTCTCAGGGAAGGCTTCATGGTATTTATTTGCCTGATGAGTCCCAAATGCTTAGCAATCACTTTGTGGATGACTCTCTCCTCTCCCTTCAAGCTACTCCAAACTCTATTGATGTTGCTAAGGAGTGTCTAGATAATTTTCGCATTGCATTTAGGGCTGTGGTGAGTTGTCATAGATCTGAATATTGGCTTGTTGGTTGGGATAATGTACCTTCTTGGATTCCTTCTGAGTGGTCATTTGTTCCACCAAGTACTATTGTCAGATATTTAGGCATTCCATTTGGTCTGCATCTTTCTCCGGTGAGCATGTGGTAGTGGGTTTTTCACCGAATTCGCATACAAAGCATTTTTAGGGGTTGTTTTTTAGCATTTGCATCTACATTCATAATGCAATCATGCATATAGTTTGTGGGATTTTAAAAATGCATCTTGCATAGGGTTTGGTTGTAAAATTTAAAATTTAAATGGTTACGTTTTTTTTAATTACATTTTATTTCTAGTTTAAAATTTATATTATATTTTGCATTTTTTAGGGGTTGTTTTTTAGCATTTGCATCTACATTCACAATATAATCACGCATATAGTTTGTACGATTTAAAAAATGCATATTGGCTACGTTTTTTTTAATTAATTCATTACATAATCAATCAATCATATAGTTATGGTTGTTTTTAATTCATTGCAGCAATCATCACCATGAGTTCTTCTTCTGAGTATGAGTATGAATCAGAGCAGGAGAGGGTTGAACGGGAAGTTGAGATAGGTGGCCATGGAAGAGTTGGTGATGCCACAATGGGGGAGAGTGAAGAAGGGACACAAAATGTAGTGGCAACGGCAACTGGTAGTTCAGCTGGTAGTGCTACCAATTGCCCCTCTCAAATGTTGTCCAAATTTGCCATTGGACCATTTGATAAGAAGAAGCCATTGCAACAATTTGCCCAAATAATTGATAACCCCAAGTTTGGAGGGGGGAGCAAAGTATGGAAGTGCAACATATGTGCACTGACTTGGCATGGCAATATCACTAGGACCAATGCACACTTGTTGCATCTTACAAGAAGGGGGGTTGGCACTTGTAAGGGCCTTTCACTAGAGTAGAGAGCTGAGATGGTGAGAATCTTCAATGGAAATACCACGGACAAAGTGCCAGAAGTTCGTGGTTCTACGGCTAATACTCTATTGAGCGCTCATAGGACTAGCAAACTTACTAATACTCTGGCTGGTTCTAGTTTTGAAGTGTCAGAAGTGGAAAGCAGAGGGAAGGGAAAGGCCGTGGGGACAGCCCCAAATTCAGTTATTGAGATGTTTGATTCAAAGGCAAGGGAAGAGGCAGATGATGCTATTGGGAAATTTTTCTATCTGTTGGGATTCCATTTAATGTTGCTCACTCTCCTTATTACAAGGAGGCTATGGCTAAAGTTGCAAAGTGTGTACAAGTTATGTGCCTCCCGAGACACAAAACTCAAGACAACAATCTTGGATAGAAACTATTCCAAGGTTAATCTATTGATGGAGGAGATGAAGGTGACATGGGTGTCACATGGATGCAATATTATCATGGATGGGTGGACGGATATTAGACACCGTCCTCTCATCAATATCATTGTCTCTTGCAAAATGGACCGTACTTCTTGAGCAATTGATTGTTCTCGGGAAGTGAAAAGATGCTTGAGTTTCGATGATCGATTTTGAAGGATGCCATTGAGGAGGTTGACCTTCAAATGTTGTACAGAGGTTGTCACGTCACGATGCAACTTATGTGTGCAGAGCACTAGGCGAGCTAGTGGAGCGGGAATATAGGCATATTTATTGGACTCCATGTTGTGTGCATGCCATGAACAATGCACTGAAAGACATAGGGAAGATTCAGTGGGTTAACCAGATAGTGGTGATCGATGCCGAGATGTGCAGAAGTTCATATGCAATCACCACACATCATTGGCACTTTTTCAAATTTTTCAAGAAGGAATTTTTGAAACCAGTTGACACCCGCTTTGCATCCTATTTTATTTTGTTGGAGAGGATGTCTGAGTTGCAGGAGCACCTACAAATTATGATTATGACACAGGATTGGATTAGGTGGCGTGAGTCCAAGACAGATCAAGGGAAAAGAGTGAAGGAAGTGGTGTTGCATGGAAACATTTTGGGTTGATATGAAATACATCATCTCAATTATAGCTCCAGTTTTTAGTGTCATCAAATATGGGGATTCTAACAGCCCCAATCTTGGTGAGATCTACGAGTGCGTTGACAGCATGCTTGGGCAAATGACGGCAGCTATTCGGGTGAGGGACCCCACTTTGGAGTTCTATAACGAACATATACTGACCCATTATTCAAATAAGATGGGAGAAGTTGAACACTCCTCTTCATATGGTTGCGTATGCACCGAATCCCAAATGGTATGTGGCGAGGCCGAGCAAAGTTGTCCCATTGGATGATGATGAGGTGAAGAAGGGCCTTATGAAGGCTTTTAAAAAAATGTACACTCCACAAGAGGCTTCACAGATCAGAATGGAGTGGCTCGACTTCACTGAACTTGATGGGTACAAAACATCAAAGCAAAGGCAGACAGGGTAACATTAGCACAAAGCTAAGCCAGTGAGTTGGTGGCGACTGTATGGGCTTCCAAGATTGCTGCGACCACTTGCCATTCGCCTCCTTTCCCAGGTTTTTGGCTCCTCTGCCTCTGAGAGGAACCGGTCTACGTATGGTTGGATACACTCTGTTAAGAGGAATAGGCTTACCTCTACGAGAGCAGAGAAGCTTGTAGTTGTACACAATGCTTTGTGTCTTATAGATCGCAAGACACCTGAGTACAAACAGACTCCAGCATTACGGTGGGATGTAGATCCCGAGGAGCCGAGGCAGGTTAAAGAGGACAATACTGTGCAGCAAATGAGGATTGATTGGGCTTACCTTTGAGGACAAGGATGCTAGTACCAGCGAGGAGGAGTTCATGGATATTGCTTCAGATGCAAATTCTGATTTTTAGGCTGATACTTGTAGTTGTCCTCTTTTTTTGTAATATTGACAATAGACAATTGTTGGTGTATTTGGCTATGAGATTAATGATATGAATATTAGCTATTGTCACTTGATCAATCGTAATTTAGAATGGTTTTACTTTTATATTTTGTAATATTAATATATTTCAAATTTCAAATTTCAGCTTGTCTCATATTCAAAATTCAAATATGTATTATGAATTTTCAATTTATGACATTAACATATTGATATTATAGTATTAAGGAATGTATTTGATGTTTATGAGTTCAAGTTTCACCTTATTTAAATCTCAAATGGTTTTATTTCAGCTTATTTATATAATTTAGTCACTATATCTTTTTATTTTAAATATTTATATATTTTTTAATCAGCCGTCCCCCCGCCATCCCCAAAATTTAGAAATTTTTTGCCGTCCCCCCGTCCCCTGAGTGTAACTATGGGTCACAACTTCCCTACTTTGAGTGGTTTGGCGGGCATGCTAGTTGATGGGATGCATTGGCTAGGTCCACATTTCCACTTTAGCTTTATCTATAACGAGTATTTCCTTGTGGTTAGGTTAAATTTTGAAGATCAGCACTAACAATGAACAAAACGATCAAATTAAAAAACAAAAAGATCAACCAATCATATATCGTCCGAGGAGAATTATAGCTATTGTAATCTTTCATCCTATGTGTTGTAGATGTTATGTATATTGTAATTTGCATTTCAAGATCATTTTGGTTTTCCTTGAGAATCGCCTATTTCAAAAAGGAATTCTTGAACTTCCAAAACTTTGATATCATTATGTTTATCTTATATTTAAATAATTTCATAAAACATTTGATCACTAAGACTTTTATTACCCGTTATACCTTGATTCCAATCAAACAGGACTGTTCATCATACATTAAACAGAGCAGCAACCTTGACAGGTTTGTGTTCGAATTTGTTTGCAATATGCACAAATTGGAAAGCATTCAATAGGAACAAACCTAAAGCCTGGCCCAAAAATTGTGTTGCAAAACAGGTTTTTGCCTTTGGTCAAGCACTAAAAAAGGACACCTATTAGAACAACCCCAAGAAAAATAAGATGCCATAATTCATTTCATCGAAAAGTATCTTAATTCAGAAGTTTGTGTCATCAGTGCCTTTGAGAAAACTACAATTTGTAAGGTTCCAAGCTTGTTTATCTTTTATAATATATTTATATAATTTAATAAAATAATTGATCACTATTGAATTTTAATCACCAGATATAATTTGATTTCATTCAAACAGGAGTATTCATCATACATTAAACAGTGCAGAAATATTGACAGATTTGAGTTCCAATTTGTATGCAATATGCATAAATTGCCAAGTATTCAATACAAACCAATCTAAAGCCTAGCCCAACTAATTAGTTTTTGCAAAACAGGTTTTTGGTCAAGTACTAAAGGACACCTATTAGGCCCAGCAAAAATAAATTACCATATCCATTTCATTGAAAAGTATCTTCATAAATGATTGTTTGATCAATTTGGTTTTCCCAGAGATTAAACTATTTCATAAATGATTGCTTGAACTTCTGAAACTTTGATATCATTATGTTTATCTTATATTTAAATAATTTCATTTAAAAATTGATCATTGTGACTTTTATTACCAGCTTTAACTTGATTTCATTCAAACGCAAGTATTCATCATACGTTAAACAAAGTCAACCTTGACATGTTCGTGTTCCAATTTGTATGCAATATGCACAAATTGGCTAGTATTCAGTAGGAACTAATCTGAAGCCCAGCCCAACAAATTGTATTGCAAAACACGTTTTTGCCTTTGGTCAAGTACTTAAGGACACTTGTTAGAACAACCCCAACAAAAATAAGAGACCATAAGTAGCAGGTTGAGCACCGGGCCGATTGATTGAAGTGCATAGCTGCATAGCCAGTGTCATGGCCCGCTTCATCTCCTATCACAATAGCCAGTGCTTCATTACGTCCGGAAATCGAACACCGGATAGAGCGGAGAGCGGAAGCCCCTATCTAGAGTTCGGGGTGGGGCGGGAGGGAGTTGTTAGCGAGAACATATAACATATATAGGGCCGTTGGGGCCCCAACTAGAACCGTGTGATCCCCAACTAGGTTATCCCCAGGCGCATGAAATGTCCCTCTTCCTAGAATAATAGTATTGAAGACCTTTAGCCTATTTGGTCTACCCAACAACTAAAGGATGAACCCAAGGGTGACTTAAGTCACAATAAATTAGTATTAAGTGCCTAAAAGAAAAAAATAAAATTATTAAAGCACTTATATTAATTTATTTGGCTTAATAGAGAAATGCACTTATAAATAAAAGTTGTAATCTCTAGAAAGGTGCAATTTGCCTTGAAGGGAAAATATTGTGTTACAAGGGTCTAATTTTATGTTTGTATCCTTCCTAGGGAGAATGGCGACTTGCCTAGAAGAAGGATAATGGCAATTTAGAAAGTAAAAAGACCCATGCTAATTTTTGTATTTCCCCTATGCAAAAATGCGACTAGGCCTAGGAGGGAAATTTGCATAGAGGAAAGCATTGCAAGCTGATTGGAGGAGAAAAAAGTTTCCTTTGGGTCATTTTTTCCTTTAAAAGGAGAGGTCGACTTAGAGGAAGACATCATATAATCATTCTACAATTTCTGAATTTTATCTTAAGCCTGGTGCTTTTGTATAAAAATACTCTAGAGGACGAAAACCCTCTTAGAGAATGTGAGGGATTTCCACACAGGAGATTCTATTGTGCTTGCAAGGGTATTTTCAGTTATTTCCAGCAGTAGTTGATGAGTTTTTGCAACAAGGGTTTGATGAACTAAATTGCAGCAGCTGTTATCACATTTTCTTAAGGAGAAGCGACCCATTCTTTAGTTTTTTGGAGCTGTTGTGAAGTTGTTCCAGGTCTGCAATCATTGCAATCTATTATAATAATTTTGTAGACCAAAATATAGTATTTTGCTGAATTTTTGGAGGGTTTTACAGTGTTGTTTCAGTCCTTAATCTGCAGCATTCTGAACTATATTTCCAGTCTGTTTATGCTCCTAAAAATCAGATTTCATCCATTAATAGACTGTTAAAATTCTGAGATCTGTTTTTAGCAAGAATATATAGATTTGGTTGTTGTTTTGTGTGGATTTCATCATCAAACCTAGTCGCCATGTCTGATAACTACTTGCAGCAGTCAAACTGAGTTCTGTAGGATCTCATACAACATCCTAAGGTCTGATTTGAGTCATTAAAAATCTGCATTTCATCTTTGGGAGAAAGGGGTTATCAAATATTGCTTGTTGGTAGGAGTTTTTTATAAAACCCTAGTCACATTTTCCTCTAAAAATCAGGTCTGCAGAAATAAGTCATGAGATATATGTTTTAAATCACTCTTTTAGCAAGGAAGTGGCCTGAAATCCATTGAGGGCAAGAGTTGTCCCATTTGGGGACATTACAGCGTGGGTGAAGAACTAACATTCCATCCTAATCCCCAGCCGAGATCCATTCCACTTTGATCCATAGGGATCCAAAATGACTCTACTTCATCAGATCAGTCAGCACAAAGAAGGAAAAATAATACGAGGTTGTCTTTTTAGTAACAAGACTACCACTCTATGCAAAGCGGCGGTTACAAAACCGCCGCCCAACCAGGACGGCGGTCCTAAGACCGCCGATCTTCATTGGGCGGCGAACCTGGCTCTTTCGGACAAAAACAAAAATATAAAACGAACAGCCACAGAATTTGAAAGGTTGTCTGTGTCTCTTCTCCTCCATGACCTTTCCCATTCTCCAATGCACGAGAGGACATGAGAAAGGCTATAAATACATGTTTGTAGAAGAGAACAAGATCATCGAAGCATGAAAGCAAGTGAGCAAGAAGTTCTTAGTGCTAGAATTGTGTTTTGTAGAAGAAAGGAGTGTTAAGACAAAGCAAGCAAGTAATTGGGAGGAAGTGTGAGATATTATCTACTTCTCTTTCATACTTATTGTAATTTTTGTACTTATTATTTTGAATTGGCCAATAAAAGTGGAAAGAAAGAGCAATTGCCCTTCCCGATTGTTTTTCCTCCCGTGAAGGTTTCCAGGATAAAACTTGTTCGTGTTTATGAGTTTCTATTCTTTCCTTTCCTACAATTGTGGATTCTAAGCATAAGCAAAATTCATTCACTAGCTATCTCTGTCATTTTCTAATAAAAAGTAGAACAGCAGCGTTAATTTGTGATTCTGTGGATGATTCCAAAGTTGAAGAGTTTCCTAATCCCCACTGAGATCCATTCCGCATAGGGGGCTAGTTCAAGAATCATCTCGAGGGGGTGCGCCAAGGAGGCCGAGGGAGAGGCTTGTTGTGGTAGGGTGGCTAGATAGATATTGGCCACCCTCTATTTCTGTATAAAGAGGGTCGATACGCAACTACGGACTCTAGATGGATATAGATGTTAGGTTCAATGTCCCTTACCACTCTATATGGGTTTCTAATCCAACTCTAACCATAAATACAAGATTATATATGGGCCATCAGATCGGAATGCATCACTTGAGAGATAGCTATAAGCTATATGCCCTCCCCGTGGTTTGGATAGAGTATAGGGGCCTGGGATAGAGGGGCCAACTCCCAACTCAATATAGAACTAGTCCCCGGTTCGATTCCCTCATTAACTGAGGCGAGTCGTTTGATCTCTAACTCAAAGTGAGTGTGGTGAGCAACAGCAAGCCCCCCTTCTCTCTATAAGGGCCCTCTCCCAATCAATGTTAAGGTTCTCGATAGTAAGAGTTGATAGTCCCCCAATCAATGTTAACTCGATAGTAAGAGTTGATAGTCCCTATTGCTCAGTGCTCCCATAATCAATGTTAACTCGATTGTAAGAGTCAGTCCCATAATCAATGTTGTCTTCACTTGAGAGATAGTCATTCCTTGTCTAGTTTGAGTTTTTGTTCTATGATTATGGGTGACGGTCATGTTCTTCTCATTGTAGGCCGCATGGTTCCGAATTATGGCTGCCTACCTCTTCCTTTGAAGGGGTTGTTTCCTCTCCTCCTTTCATAGAAGCCCCTCCCCTTGATGGGTATCTACTGCTGCTAGCTTCATCATTATATCCTCTTGACCAAGGACACTGCATCATTGTGTTTTGTTCTCCAAGTAATCTACTAGTTAGTCCAGTCTTCTTGGTCTTGAGGCTCTTCATCATCTACTTTTGCCTTGTCCTTGATGACTGGTTTATAGATGTTTTCTTGTATATATAAGTCTTCCCATTCTATGATATCCCACCACGCTGCTGCGTCAATCGAATATACAGCTTTAACAACTTTGTTCTCTCATGAACAATGATGGGCAATGTGCCTAGGCTGGTTACAAATATAATAAATGACTTTGTTGGATTGTGGTATGGGAAAGCGGCAACGGCAGAGAAATTGGTGGCATGGAGAGGGTGTGTGATGGTTAGGAATAGCTGCAGCAAAAATTAGCTGCAGTTTTGGGAAACTGTGGTGCTATTTTACTTGCTTGGCGTTTTGACAACTTTTGCATGGCTTTGGTATTTCGCACAAGGGTTATGAATTGCTGCCTAGAAAAATTGATAATGACAGTGATAAACATTACTTCTATTTGCATATTTTTGACATTGATATATTCCATAACACAATCTGCAAGATTATACTGCAGGGCCTCTAAAAAGCTCGTTTTATGGCATCACATTGTTAAGCATTAGCTTTGGAAATTGAACAGAAAAGGTTTCACATATTAGAATATAAGGCATACCTTTAATAGTTAATTCACTATTAGTTATGTATTAACTAATGTTCAGTTGTAACCACCTAAACCATTTTGAAACTATCTCTTGCATGATAAAATGATGTACACACAATCTACAATGTGTGCATTATGGCTTCCCTTCATTTCTTTGTTGTTCACATCTTCTAACATTGGCATCAAAGCCCCAAACATTGGAAGAAGACTATGAAGGGTCGTGTAGACCTGCAAATCATCGAGAAATCCAAGGACACGGTCAAAAGACATCTAGGGCACATTTTTCAATTATCACATACTTGGCAAAGATTCATGAGTTGCAAAGGGAAATAGATGTTCCCCAATTGTTAAAACTCTGCAAAACATCAAAACTGCCATTGCTAGCATGCAAAACCAATCAATATTCGAGGGCATAGTCTTGCGAGAGCAAAGGCATGAGATGACAATCAACAATGCAAAGGGGAGAACACCATTGGTAAGAATTTGTTAGGGCTCGCCATCCAAATCAAAGGAGAATCACGTGTTGGAGAAGAATCACAGCTTAAAGACCAGAACAAGCAAACCAATTCGAAATCTTCAGTCACGGACCAATACAAATCAGATTTTGAAGTTTCCCAACCGTCATTTGCATATATACATGCATTTTTTAGTCACAGTTTCCAAAAAAGAGAATTTAGGATCCCAAGTCAAAGCTACAGTAGATGATGAGGATGCCAAAGCTATTTTGTTAAACAGTCTGCCTTCAACAATGTCATTTTTACTCTTAGTCAGATACATTCTCAATCTCTAGAAGATATGATTTCAGCTCTCTTAGTTGAAGAAAAGAACTACAAGAGATACAAGAAGGTGATCCTCAACATGAGAGTGCATTATACTCAAGAAACTATCGTAGAAGATCAAATAAAGACAAAGGGGAGATTGAATGTTATTACTGCAAGAAAAGAGGTCACACAACGTGGAACTGTAGCATTCAAGCCAATGATGTTCTCAAGGGAAAGCTCAAAGGCATACCAAATGAAGTTAATATAGCCATTGTTGAAAATCAACTGGATCCTGAAAGGTGAAGAATTTGTAGGTGAAGAATACTTATTTTAAATAAGCTCGTACTTTGAAGACAGGAAAGGATCTAGTGTAGATAAAGCTCAATATGGATGGTTGTCTAATTAGTTCGGGAGTTTGTGGATCTTAAATTATACCCTTACAAGGGTCATGAGACAACTTGATAGAGCACTGTGGATATAGCTCAACATGGATGGTTGTCCAATATTTGGTAGGTTCATAATTCAAGAGTTTGGGGAGGTGGAATCTAAGAACTTGGGAATTCAGCTTAGGAGCTACACCTTTACAAAGGTTACGAGGCAGCTTGATGGAGTTCTATCTAGTCAAAGAACTCTTTTTGAAGAGAACTTCTGAAGAATGCATGGCTCTATTTCGTTATGTTATTTTTATTTTATGTTAGTATGCTTGTTTTTCTTCGTTATGTAGTGTAAACCTTAAGATGGGGTATAAGAATATAAGGCTTACCTTTAATAATTAAATCACTCTTAGTTATGTATTATAATGTTCAAATGTAACCACCTCAACCATTTTGTAACTATCTCTTGCATAATAAAATGACGGACATGCAATCTACAATGTGTGCATTCTGATTTCTCTTCATTTGTTCTATGTTCACATCTTCTAACATCATATTGGGCTGAATCACACAACTTTATCTTAGCCAACTATCTATGAGCTTCTATTTCTTTATAGTCTTGTGCTAGGGCCAATTCATTAATTAATGTCAAATACAACAAACCCGTAGGATCATCAGAAGAGAAAATCTTGCATTTTGTTCGGCCTTGGTCATTTGGTTCCACCAGCGTAGTACTATCCCCCAAAAATACCTGACAGCAAATTCAGCAATTGTTCTCTCATCCAAATTTGAGATTTGGCCAATGGCCTTCATGGCATTGCACCATGCTGTGATTTCCTGGAGAGGGTTTAAATGGTCATCTATATTGAGGTACCAGGGCTGTACACAGACATTTGATCTTTACATCTGTGTCAGTGCTGGAGTTTCTTTAAATCTTTTCTTTTTCTGATCCAGATCAGGATGGTATCCTGGTCCGAAGTTTATGGATACAGGAGGTTCACTGCTGGTTTCAGGCTTTTGTTCCTCTTTCTGTAGCCAATCTAAACTCTGTTCTAGATCATCTAATTTTCTATCTATCTGATATACTATGTTACAAGAGGAAGCTACAATTTTGTGGATTTCACTGGTAGTTCTTATATACAAAGATCATCAAAAATCTGCTGGAAGTATGCATTGTGTCTTGCAATATAATTTCTATGCTTGAACTCAGCAAATGGTTCTTTTTCATTTTAAACTGTGGGCTGTAATGTTTAAAAAATAACAAACTTTTCCCTCAACTTGCTGAAAGCATCCTTTAATTGGTGACCACATGCCACCTCTACAGGATACAGTATTTTCTTCTGTACAAATTTCTAATGTGTTTTCCCGTGGAAGTGCAGACATGTTTACTTCCGGGAAACAATCTGGGCCTTTATTCATTTTTTTCTTCTAGTTCCACAACTAAAGATCCTCTTCTAGAAGATCTGGCAGAGGATGCCGAGACACAAGGTTTTGGCAGCTCAAAAGAGTGGTGGATGCAGACTGTGATAATGATTTTTATCTATTTGATATAATATCAAATAGTACACCAATAATCTTTATTAAATCCAATATCATATAGTCATATGTGCTCTTCCATGTTTAGATCTGCCATGCTTGTGAACCAAAAGATTGATGAAGTAACAACCACCAAATGGTTATACCATCTTACTATAGGATAAACAAACAAGCCATTACTACTGCTTAAAAACTTAATACACGTGTCATTTTGACTAAGTAGGTATGCACGATCAGTTATAATTTTCTAATTCCTAGGCCATACCATTTTTTCCTTTTTGTTGTACTTCTTCGAGAAATGAACAAGAAAATGCCAAAACAACAAACCTGTTTTCTATTGAAGACATTGAGACTGAAAAGCTCTAGCTTACTCCTATTATATGTTGAGGTCACTCAAAAGGCCATAAATGCCTACTGGATCAGAAAATCAGAGTGCATGTATTGTGTATTGAAAGAATTTGTTTATTTTTTATGATTAAATAAAGAAACACAAAGCAAATTCAATACTAGTCTCTGTGAAGAAATTAAAATACAGAGAAATGAAAGAGAAGGAACCTGTCTAATCTGTCCGTTCCAGCTAAGAGTAAAAGCTTGGGTACTGGACTGGAAAGAAACATATCTGATAAACCTTCATACCTGGAAAGAAACATGCACAACACATTTACACAATTTGAAATGGTTGATAAATAATACGGTTACCTAGTAACTCCAGTTTCACACTGAAATGCAAACAACGTATTTCATAAATATTGTAATGACAGATGAGAATTATTGTTTCATCTTTATCTTTCTGAATGTTTGAGCAAGCTTATGGAAAAACTATCTAGACTTTCATTATGCAAAATACACGTGCAGATTAGTTCATCTTTCATGCTAGGAAAAATTGGCAAAATGGTTAAAAACCTACAGGCCGCCCTGCATTAAACTTTGCAAAAATAGGAAAAGAAATGTGAAAATTATTTTGAACGTACCATCTAAAACCTTAAAATCCAGTTTGTCAAAGCAATTGACTAGGCTGGTAAAAAGATTTTAGGAATATAAAGACATGAATTACTTTGAGAACCAATGACAATGGCATTACCAGCCTCTCCAATGGTGTTCAGTTTTCTCAAGAGGTGTGCGCCAAACATAACTGCGAAGCAGGAAAGGTAAATTCAAACCCATGACCACCAGATATAGGATAAATGAATCAAGCAAAATATTTCTTCATAATGGGATCAAAATTGAACAAAAATATCTGTAAATAAAGTCCAGATCCATTCCCCAACACTAACATACAAGAACACAAAACGGGACAAGAAAGTAAATATACCAAATTAAAAAGATTGAATTGATTATAATGACCATGGTCTCTTTGAAAAGTAGAACGGATAAAATAAGATTACCACTGCCTCTCATCATCAAATTTTAGTGTTGAAGGAACTGATATGCAAGCAGATTCAAGATTTCTTAGATGACCTCCTTTAATGCTCCATTCAATCTGACCAACACACTTAGCATCAGACCAGAATGCAACAAATAATCAATATGATAAAACTGGGGTGGCTTGATCAATTTTCAAAAGAATGGAAAAAATGCTTAGTTATCAACTTATACCATAAGATACCATACAATACCATGTTTCATTACCCAAGAACTGTAAGCAAATAAGAATGATAACCTTACTGTCTATCTTGTAGTATGAACTACCATGCGGCAACTAATGGCAGCACATGGGCATATGAAAAACAAAACAGCCATAACATATATATATATATATATATATATATATATATATATAAAGTTTAAACCATAGTTACCAGGTTCGGAAATCCGATTAAATTCGGAAGGGCAAAAAAATCCGAAAATTCGGAGTTCTCGAAAAAATTCGAAAAAATACGGAAAAATCCGGTTCGGAATATATATACTTATATTATTATAAATTTATATTATTGTATACTTATATCATTATATATAGACAAATCATACAAAAAAGCATCCATCTACCATAATCATCATCATCATCATAATGATTCTTTCAAAAGATTGCAAGAAGTTGCTTGGTCCAAAAAGGTGCAAAAATGGATTTTATGAAAATAAGAAAAATATTGCCATCAATGCGTAGAGCTCGAGAAAATATACACTTTTAGAGAAGACGACACCAAACGAGCCACGTAATGAAAGTTATGGCACATGCAAGTTTTTCTTTGCTACATCTTCCCTAGGACCCTTTCCAAAAATGGCAATTTTTTTCAAAAAAATTGGCCAAACCAAACCACATTTATTCGGTTGCTTCAAAAATACAGTTCGAACCGGATTTCATACAAATCGGCCGAACACTCGTAATTATGGACTTTAAACACCAAACTATCTATCATTAATGGTATCACAAAAGTGCTATCTTCAAATGTAACTTTGTTTGACCACCAATTTTAAGACCGTTTCTATACATAACTTTTATACCAAGATGTCAATAGATTTTTAAAGTTGCAAATGTAACCAATAAACAATAAAAAAGTACAAAAGTTGTCTACTTTGGAAAAGTAGCCTAAGAAAATATAAAGTCTAAGAGTGGCATCCTAGTTGAAATATAAGTGAAGAACCATTCACATGCCATAGAAAAGAAAAGTACATAACATGTGGGTAAAATACCACCACCTCTTGCAGATTCTCGAGTAGAGAAAATTAACATGACAAATCAAGTTCGCGTCGAAAGTTGAAAATGTTCGATGCCCTAGACCATTCAGAGCTAGTTTCCTGACAACATGGCTAACCAATGATCCAACCAATCACTATTATTAACGCTATTTACAAATACATTCATGGTAAATAATCTAACAAATCATTAGACCATTCAGAATAGTTTCCCCAACAACATGGCTAACCAATGATCCAACCAATCACTATTATTTACGCTATTTACAAATACATTCATGGTAAATAATCTAACAAATCATTATACCCCAATATCTGTGCACATATCGAATATATTATTGCAATCATCACAAATCGGGTCTTCAAGACATCAATTGGAAAGAGATGCACCAACCGCGATCCCATATAAAGTCCTATATTTTTAGTTCTTTGCATACATCATCACCTTCTTGTCCTTCCCGTCTATCCTATATCGGTTGTGTTATCACGAGACACTAAAATCTTGATTATAGGTTCATCTTGTCCATTCGCAAAGATAGTATAGACAAGAAACTGGACGAATAATACCTAATTGCTTTGTCGATTTGTGATAAATTGAAAGATTTCATTGTCAAAGTGTCCATGTCAATCACTTGTCAACCTCAAGGGCATCCAAATCTTGTCACCGTTTGATCGTACAAAAACTTGGCAAAGCTTCTTGTCAGATAATAATCAGGCGATGCACATACTTATCCAAGTTCTCAATGATGTCCCCTGTGCTTCCTTTGCTTGGTGGCATGCCCGAAGGGGCCCATAAAGTCAAAATCCCAATGTTCAAAAAGTTTTTAAGGCCAAGGGTGAGGATGTTGAATGAAGTCAACTTGAAAGAGATACCTAGTTCATTGATAAGTATCACAAGACATCAACCGCTCCTTGGAATCCCTAAACAATGTTGGTCACCATAGGCAAACTGATCACACCTTCCATGTAGTGGCATTGGAGCCCATTTGGCGACCAACAACTTCTTTCTATGCTTCTCTGAGAACACCGGGTTCTTCCTAAAATAGAAATCTAGATATGTAGTCAACACCCTTTGTATATCATAATCCTCCAATCCACTGAAATAGGTCTGCCTTATTCAAAATCCGCTTCCATTCCTTGTGCAACATTTTTGTAGGCAGGAGTTTTAGTTAGATGTAATCATATACATTGAGTTCATAAATCAAAGTAAATGCTTTTAAAACACCAAAGTTAAATAATGTACTTAATATGGCCAAATATAGGTGGTTGTATCTAACTATCATACCTGTCATGACTTCATCCTACATGTATCTCTTTGATTGTCATCCATGAGGGAGCTCTACAAAGAAACATGAATCTTGATTCTATACATAAGAGACCATTGAATGTTGCATTTAAGCATAATGGAAGCATTCTTGTTTTCTTCAACTATGTGTATAGCATCCATGCTTGTAGGTAAGTGCATGTAAATCAGAATAATCTATATATAGTTCACATAAATCGCTTCATGTTTCAAATAGTGTATCATCAATCTACAATTTTAGCACCTATGTCATTTTCTCTTGAAGCCGTCCTTGTCAAGTTGTGGAATCCATCATTTGTGCACTCCTGCATCTATGCATTCAACCATTTGAATCGTGTGTAAAGTGAGCAGTTATATGTATCCAAAAAAATAGAAAAAAGGAAGAAAGAGGCTTACAAGTGTAACACCCATATTTTACTTCAACAAACTAAGGGGAATTTTATTTTTTTAACGAACCCGTAATAGCCTTACTATCCCTTCAATGATTTTCAACACGCAGCAGATAAAATCCAACATAATTAATTACAATGAATATCATTATTACTTAGCTCACTACTAAGTAATCCAGCATTATTAGTATTCTAGAATCCATCTTGACAACATACAATAACCATGTGCAACTGTAAGGGTCCTAGATCTATCTTGATCTCCCTTAATCACTCTACATGAGCATGTATACATTGTATATGTTTGGTTAAACCTTATTATAGGTTCTAAGAACTGCGCATCTTCTTAGTGCCAGCCAATAAAGTATTCAAGTACTTCCCTCCAGCTCAAAACACTACTGAAAGAAGAAATGGTGAACAGACAATGCAATCATTCATTTGCACTATTATGGCCATAATTTTCCGGCATTGCACTAGCAAGCCAATTTCGAGACTGTACACTAGCCTACGAAACCTGTCTTCACTTCACCGCACAACTGTCTCAATATAGTTATCAGGATTCTTTTTCCGTTGATTAGAAATTAAATTTCAGTTCTGAAGCTGCAAGGATCATGACTCTATAGTCGGATCACACGAATCTTGTCAATCCCATCTTAGGATCCCTACAGGAAAGGTTACGCTCACACAATGACTTACGTCATTACAGGTTCGTTTCCATCTCCGTAGCCATCTTGAGCTGGCACAGACAAGGTTCATACGACACGAATGTCGTCTCATGATACTTACCCTTCATTTTTATTTCGTTATGCTTTCATCCTAGGGATAGGTTATTCTGAATCTCTTATGTTATCTATTTCATGATAGAGGTGTATAGTAACTCGTCTTGTCACCAACTCGGTGTAAGTGCCTCATACCGCATGTCGTAAGGTATACTATGTCAACCTATGATGATTGAACTAATTCATAACGATAAGATAAATTATACTTATAATCATTTGTAGTCATTTAATCACTTTAATACATTCAGATTAATTAAGTACATTTGTACTTTTTCTTATGGTTACAATGTACCTTTCGTACTTGTTTTCTAATGATGCATTTATTTTTCAGCAAAGGTACAATAGATATAGATATAGTTGTCATAACATATGAGCATTATTACATTTTCCTTGTTTAAAGGCTAGCAACATGTTCATTTCGGTTCATAAATTATGACTGTTACATGTTATATTATCCATACATGATAACTTATAAAAACAGATAAGTTTTATTGTCTTAATAATGCATTCTTTTCTACAAGTATCATAATATGATACTTCATTTTGTTTTGCAGATTTCATAGTCTTTTAATGAGTAATTAACACATATTTGTTCATTAATAATAAAGTCATGAGAACATAATAAATACCGTAAATATCATTACTCAAAGATATTTATGAAGCGTTGTAAAACAACTTTTATACATATCTGTAAATTACAACCAGATATTAAGAACAAGTTTTATATTAAATAATCATATGAAATACTTTCATGTTCTTTCAAAATAATGATCATCTTAATCAAGAATAATACATAAGGCAAAATGCCTTTTTATACAATCTGTGAAGTCATACTTTCGCATTTCAATACAATATTCGAATTGGATAAGTAACAATAATCATTGCATGACAAAATCACGCGTAATAATCAAATCAGTCGTGTCATAATGATTACTCCGCCCTGCATGCTGTAGGAGAGAAAATAGTTTGCATGGTCAATTCATTGAACTGGCATGAATTATCAACTCAAATCATGTTGCATCATTATGAAATAAAGAATATTATAAAGTTATCTATCCTTTAACCAACATAGTACTTTTAATCAATGATCAAAACACAATAATGAATAACCTCAGTTACCAACAGTTATGAAATAAACTATATCCATGATCATACAGCCTTAACAAATATGCATCTTGTAAGGCAATATTCTTTAGCAATTACTAATTATCTAAACCTTATCTCATATTGAAACCATGATTATAATCAAGACAGAAAAAAAACTAAACAAATCAATTTCATTGATTTCTAAATAATCAACATATATCATTTTCAAATAGTTTGATACCAATCCATTTTCAAAACAATAATGCAATAGACTAATTTTTCCTTAATCATTATTTTGCCATGAGAAGGGGTTCAATCCATCCATTTTAGCAGGTCAAACTCTTTAACATAGGTATATACACAATCTTACGATCAAACAGTTATTCCTACAAGAAGTAACCGTTAAATCTCACAACCTATAGTTCAATCATACCCCTAAAAATAGTCAAGTTTTTACTCGAGAATGGGGCCTGGAAGTATACTTTTACCAAATGAATATCCATATACAGAAATTAACCTCTCCATTCAATACACCAATGGATTCTTATCAAATAACAACTATGTGGCTTTACTTATATATTGTAAGTTTGTAGGGTTCCCTAAATAAGTTCAAGTAAGCTAAATCTCACACTGCAAATTCCATATAGGAATTTAAACTTAAATATAATTAATATCAAAGAGGTAATGCAGTATTACCTATTCTCCTAAGAGCCCCTAACACAGGTAATAAATAGAACTCCATGCACAACCAATCCTTATAACAAATATTGTAACCGAACTGAGTGACAACTTCATTCAGAAGTGGGAGGGAGGTAACCCGCACCATAAAAACGTTCCATACTTATATAGGCACACAATTTCAAAAGGATGTTCACCCAAAATCAACAGCCATAGCCTTGGTGAAGGCACTTTATCAACCACTAAAACTTCATGACAACATTAATGCACAGCCAGTGTATTGGTCAACTATCAAACTAACACAGACCCTTCATTGACCAAAAGTGTTTGACATTGTGTAGGTCGATTTCATAGCCATTCGCATGCAAAACAATTCACAAGCAGAGCATGAATAATGCGTTTCTGCAAACCCAGATCTGAAACAACGAGAGTAATGTGTACTCTCTTTACCCAGTATCATCTGGGTTAACTTCAAATTTTTCCTACATAACTATTAAGAGCACAAGACTGTATGGGTCTGATATGTCTAAATAATTCTTGAACAGTCCAAGATTTCAATTAATTCTCACCCAAATCACATACAAGGAGGAATTCAAATATCAAATACCCATTTGTTAAAAATGCCTCCAGCCAAGTTTCCTTTACAAATCCAACTATTTAAGTTCAGAAACATTTCCAGAATTCAACCAACAAAAGATAGCCAAATAATATTCTATATTCCAGAATAAAACAACAAATTTGGGTTAGAGAATCCATGTTTGTGATAAATCTAGAGTTTCTCAAATATTTCCTCTCTTCCTTTTTTTTTTTTGAAACCGAAACAGTCCAACCAAAAACCAACAGAGTTTCCCCTTCATACTCCCTTATAAATGCCATGAAATCCATGATAACAAATTGGCTAAATTCACTGAAACAATTTACAAAATACTCATGAAAATAACCTTAACTTGCATGCACAAGAAGGAGAATACGGCGAGCCAAAAACTGTACAAAATAAAAACCAAATTTGCATGAAATAGCTTCCAAGTGAAGCTTCCGGTTCCCTATGCCTTCACTAACTCCCAAGGCATTGATGTCATTTAATTTTTACAATGTCACGTCTGTGGCTTCATTCCACTCGCCATCACCCTTTTTCCCACCACTTGCAAGGCGGTTCCCGAGCAGTCGAAGACTATTTAAAAACCATATATTAACCAATGTTTGCATGGTGTTTAAACGTATCAATTTAAATTTCTAGATAATGCATGGTGGTCGATCAAAGACGAATATAATAATAACCAAACAATCATAATGCCAAAGGATATGGTCAAAGAAATTAAATCACATAATAGCGTTTGACTATGTTCATGGTATGATTGAGGCTCACAAACCAAAATATTACCAATGCCGCCATTATATGGTCTAAGACCATTTCAAATAAAACAAATGTAGTATTAACCTTGCTCGCATGGTGGTCAAGGACCCCAATGAACATTTGTTCATTATTTCACAATGACCATGGTAAGGTCAAAGACCTCCAATAAATAAGAATAAAACAATAATTTTGCCAATTCACTAAGGCCCAAGACCTTTTATATGAAATATTGAACTTAATCATTTGCCATGGTCCAGGACCAACATGGGTAAGCAATGCACTTAACCTTCATTTAGCCAAGCATCGAGGAGGAGATTACAGCAATCACTTACTATTGCAATGATGGTCAATGACCATTAAAATAAACTGACAATTATACATTATTTTACTTGTTCATTTCCATCGATACTGATTATGCTACGTAACCATTATACTTTGTATCGAGATCAAGTCAATATGGCAACAATATCAATTTACATTATTAAACATTGCAAAGCAAGATAAGCAGACAAGTAACCTTTACCTTGTCATCATTTCCTAACCCATTCTTAGCAGCGAAGAAGACCATTATAATGCCTTGTGGTCGATGACCGATAATGACAAGGAAGTTAGTCAAATTATTAAAACAATAATTATTTCACAACACTGAACTAACACAAAGTAGAGCAATGGGTCAATTTCATCATATGATTACGAAATTAACAGTTATGCAACCAAGTAGGTGCTCAACATCCATGTCAAGTATAGAAAAATGACAATGATGTACAGTTATCAAAATAGACATTATTACGGGATGTGACAACTAGATAATTTACGATTGTAAGTAAGAGGTTCCAAGCATTCATCGAGTTTACTAGGAGTTAGAAGGGATGAGGCTGCAAGTTCTAATAGGATGATTTAAGTGGGGGCACCTGTCATACCATTTCTATGGGAAATAAAAGCACAACCCCAATAGATGCATAGAGGGGGTTAGTATGCTCAAATAACATATGCAAATGTTATGGCATGATTTAAACAGTGAATATATTTTCTGAACTTGTATTAGAGTCACTAGATCTAGCATAGAATGAGAATGCTAACTGCAGTAACTTAATTTTGGTACAAGGCATGTGCCAACATCAGTTTTAGCACATCTTAGGACATTTGGGCCAGTAGCACATAATTGACTCCTTTTGACAGACTTCCACTTTCCAATTACCTTCGTGTCACCTTGATCACTTATATCTTCCTTGTTCATACTCTCAGGATCACTTCCAATTTGCATAGGATTCCAGGTGCACCTCTGCAGGCATCCATTTCCTCTTGAGTTGTTTCTAATCCCTAGACAATTTCAACAGGCCCAAGACATGGTGGTCAGCCATGTTCCTCTGGCCAAACCCAACCTTCTCCTTTTTAATGGTCATTTTCTACATTTGAGCACTTTCCTTAGGTCAGCCTACACATGACTTTTAGGTCGGCTTGCATGGGAAATTCAACAAAGTATCATATGCAGACAATAACCCTAGAGGTCATTGAGGGATCCATTCATCATCCACTACAAGCACACATACCTTGGAGATCACTACTACGAAGGCTATACACGTCCCAAATATTTTAAGATCAATCCAAGGGCAGTCCATGAGCTGAATTATAAATGGAAGTATGCCTAGGTATGAAGTTGCATGTTGCCAAGTGTCTTGTATCAAAAGGGTCATATTATTCACATTGATTGAGCATATAGAGAGAGTGGACAATCAACAAGTACAATCACTTAGGAAGTAGGACTTGCATAAAACAACACCCACTCGATTCACTCACATTTGATTAGATACATAGTGCAACACTCCCTTGGTTTTTTCACCATTGGAGGTCAGTTTGGGCCTAATCTAGGGCTTTCTTTCTCATCTCTAGTTGAGAATTGCTAGGGTTTGAGACAAGAAAAAGCATACATCGGAATTTACATCATATCACAAAAATTCATCTTCAATGATCTATGGTTTGATATTTGCGATGGGGACACAAAGCCAACACCACCAACAATTGCAAAAGAAGCCAATATCTAGAAGCAAAAGAATTTGGAAGTATTGGCCTTAATAAGGGCCTCAGTTGATGCAGAAGTTTTTGTCACATTCCAAGGTATGATACTACATGGGAAGCATTCAATAAGTATAAGGACTTGCATGATTTCACTCAGATTTGGAATTCATACAGTTGCAGTTAAAATTGTTCAATCTTAAGTTCAACAATGGTGATGTCATGAGGTTGGCCTCAAAAACTTGTGCAATTAGGAAATGATGTAGAAGCCACTGGTGTAACAATTGACATAGATATGACTACTTTCATAGAGGCCCTTCTTTCTACTTACCAAACCTACTTGGAGTCCTTACAAGCAAGCAATCAGTTGAAGACTCTAAATTATGATCAATTGCTTGAATAGATGGTTGAAAGAGAGGCCTTTGGGAGAAAACTAATTCACTGGGATAAAGCATTTGCTATGACAATCAAAAAGGCAATTCTTTCAAGGGTTCTTCCTCCAAGGCCTCATTTTCAAAAATGAAGTCAAAAGAACAAAGGGAGGAATAAGGGTCAAGGAAGCAAAAATAACAATAATAGTGGGCAGAAGCAAAATGACAAACAATGTTTCTTTTGCAAACAATGTGGCAAAAAGAGAGCCATGATGTTCGTGAATGTAAAACTTTATGGGAGAAGATTGAAGCCTAACATCAGCGGAAATAAGGAAAAGAAAAGAAACAAGCCAATGAGCCAGAATCAGCTTCATTCATCAATGTTAATGTGCTTTCCAACTGTAATGAATCAAATAATGCCTCGGTTAGTACCACTTGGTTTAATGCTTGGGTCCCAAATACTAGAGCCATTCAACAAAACTTTCTGAAAGGACTTCTTTGAGAAGTTTCATGAAGAAAGTTGTAATCTAGTATACTTGGTGAACAGATCAAGGCTGCGACCAAATGGCAAAGGACAATAAGACTTAAGCATTAAGGGCTTCCAGACTTCATCCTTCAAAATCTCCTATATCTTACTCAGTTGAAGAGAAATTTGTAGTCTTTGGCACTCATTCATCAAGGGCATTCTGTTTTAGTAGACAATGGGGAAGTCACTATCAGAAGAAAAAGTGACAATGCAGTTATATTGACTGGATGTGAATTGTCACTTGTATTGACTGGATGTGAGGAAACAAATTAATAAAACTCAGCGGTGAGCCATCAATTTCATGGAATTTTTCCCATCTCTTTGAAAACGGAATATCTCTAAGTATGTTGTGGCATGAGAGATTTGGGCCCTCCAATATTTGTGTGTTCCAAAAGAATGGCGTAGAAAGATTGCCCACCCTGCCTGTGAAATTTGAGAAGTTTGAAGCCTGCATTTTGTCTAAACACTCAAGAGGACCTTTTAGAAGTCAAAATGGAAAGCCAACAAAAAGTTGCAGTTGGTCCACTCCGACTTGTTTTCTCTTCCAATTCTATTGGCTGGTAGGTGCAAGTACATGTTGTTCATCAACCCCTGCAGCAGAATGACATTGATCTATTTCCTCAAAACAAAAATCAGAAGCCTTCAAAACATTCCAAAAGTTTTGTGTTATAGTAGAAAATGAAACTCAAACCTGCATTGGGACACTCGGGACTAATATTGGTGGTAAGTACACTTCAAAGGCATTTGAATCCTATCTCAAGAAAAACGGGATCGAACACCATCTCATTCCTCACATTCCTCAACAAAATGGAGTAGTTGAGAGGATGAATCAGACTATGATGAATATGGTTCATGCAATGTTATATTTCAAGGGGTAAATCTACACTTCTAGGCAAAAACAACACAAATAGCAATGTACCTCCGAAACAGATCACCATCAACAACCCTTCAATTGAAGACTTCATATGAAATGTGGTGTGTTCATCTTCCTTCAATGCGTCATCTTAAGGTTTTTGGATCCACTTGTTACACATTGATTCCTAAGGAGAAAAGGAATAAGTTGGACCACAAGAGTCACAAATGCATTCACTTCGAATCTTCCAAGACGCGTACAAGCTATACGATGAGAAAAGCAAGAAGCTTCTTGTTATAAGAGACGTGGTCTTTTGTGAAACTGCAAAGGACAATGCCAACATTGATCAACATATGAGTCGACTTGACAAATATGCAAAGTTTGATGTTTACAAGGATAGTGATTTGAAAATTCCATATAGATAGGGGGTCATGTAGTTGGAAGTCATTTGGTTCCATATTCTCCTATAACAAAGATTGGAGAGCTCCTCGTGAAGAAGAAGATGGGACTTCATCAAAACATGAACCAAAACCACAAATCATGAAATTGAGGCACCGTAACCACAAAAGATGCCTAAATAAGCAACACGGACATCAAAGGTGTACGCCTTGATGAATTTGGAAAAAATGGCATACGAAGTAACCAATAGAAAATGTCACGAAGAAATTCAAAATAATTTTAAAAAGCTTACCTTAATGATTCTCCACAAGAAGAACTCAATGTTGCGTTCGATTCATAACCAACCTCTTTCAAACAAGCTGAAAAGAATGAGTCTTGGAGAAAAGCCATGAGAGATGAGTATGATGCATTGGTGAAAAATGGGACTTGGAAGTTGGTTGATCCTCCACTCGGCGAAGAAACCAATTGGTTGAAAGTCGGTCTTTTGCAACAAATACAAGATTGATGGCTCACTTGACAAACATAAAGCAAGGCTTGTCAAAGGGTTATGCTCAAAAGGAAGGAATAGACTATAATGAAACCTTTGCACCTACAACAAAGTGGACTACCATTCGGACTTTGTTGGCTTTGGCAGAACATAACAGATGGAAAGTTCATCAAATGGATATGAAGATCGTATTTCTCAACGTCAATCTACAAAGAAATTGTGTACATGACTCATCTAGAAGAGTTTGCGGTGAACAGCCAGGAGCACCAAGTATGCAAACTTGAAAAATCGTTGTATGGTTTGAAACAAGCCCCATGTGCATGGTATGAAAATCTTACTAAACACCTCCTAAACATGAAGTTCAAGCAATTTGAGTTTAAAGACGTAACTCTTTTTGTCAAATCTATTGACAAAACAATTGTATTTCTGGTGGTGTATGTGGATGATCTGCTCTTAACAGGGAATAATTAGAAATATACTTGCAAAAATCAAAGTAGAGTTGATGAAAGGGTTTGAAATGATAGGTTTGGGCTGTATTCATTACTATTTTGGTATTGAAGTGCTTAACAAATCAAAGTACATCTTTATAACTCAACAGACGTATTTTGGTGAAATACAAAGAAAATTCTTAATGATAGATTGTAAGCCTCTCAATACGCCCATGGAACAAAACCTAAAATTAACATCAAAAGATACCATTGCTTTATTAAATGTAACCAAATACAAATAGCTCATTGAAGTTTGATCCATGTGACCACCACTAGGCTAGATATTTCTTTTTGTTGTTGGTGTTTTGTTTAGATTCATAAAACAACCTAAAGAAAGTCACTAGGTGGCAGCAATAAGAGTCCTTTAATATCTCAAAGGAACACACAATGTTGAGCTCAAATACTCCTGGGGAGGAAACTTCAAATTGGTTGGTTATTTAGATTCTGACTATGTTGGTGATTTTGAAGATGGAAAATCTACATCAGGGTTTCTAATGAATTTGGGAACAACAATTGTGAGTTGGAAATCTAAGAAGCAATCAATCGTGCTGGCAAATTCTTTGGTGAAAGTAGAATACATGGCTGTTTTAGAGACACCGAGAGATATTTTGTGGCTCATTATTCCAAAATAAGGCATGTGCCAACATTGGTTTTAGAGACCCTTTATAAGACAAAAAAACAATGTTTTTCAAAGTAAAACCCGCCCTATTCCCGTTTTCCGCATCCCTTCCACGTATAGGCAAAATTAAGGGTCGAACTCACCGAATAATCTCAGCAAGTACTCACGAATGGTAAGTTTTCATGGCAAATATTCCCTATGCGGATGTCTGGCAAGAGTACTAGGCGAAGTACTACTTAAATAGGAAAACTATGATTTATTGTAATAACCCTTTCAAGGGTTTTAGTCAAACACACCAAATGCAGATCTGAAAATTAAATCACAGCAGACTGAAAGAGTAAAATCAGTGACTTGAACTATCACCAAAAATGCCAAAAATCACCACAAAACACCACAAACCAACTCACCAATATTTTATGGAATATTAAGAGCCAAAATCACAAAGGAATGCTGAAGAATACACTGCTGGAAATTAAATATGAACTGAAAATTGCAGCCACAAGAAAAATATGAAATATGGGTCTAGAAACCCTCTAAATTCACCAAACTTCATATTCTGGCCTTTAAAAATATTACAAATCATATTATCAAATAAGATTTCTCAAATAATTCACCAAATGTGCCAAACCCTACCCAAGGTAGGTCACTCCACCCTAAATAATTCAATTACCAGCTGGAAATTACAAATAGATCTTCAAATCAGCTCTTCACTTCAAGACCAAACAATGATGAAGGGTTTTCGTCCTTCACCCAAGCCACTAGAAGGGTTTTCATCCTTCCAAGAAGCCTCACAAGAGGGTTTTCGTCCTCAAGTGGATGAACAAGGAGCAACAAGCTCACAATGCCCAAGTAGAATAAAATGTGCCAAGTCTAGATACAAATGATGCCTCTAATATCCTTCTATATCCTCCTCCTTTTGGCACCAATGTTTAATCGAAAAGGCCAACTCGTATAATGCAAGAAAACACAAGGAAATATAAAACTATTAGATAAAATATACTCTAAAGATGCTCAAGGGTTTTCTCCTTCATTTTTGCTTCTTTGCCATGGAGAAGGGATGGCAAGAAGACCAATTTCCAACTCTTAGGTGGGAAAAAGGGACATTACAGTCCTCCCTCCCCAAAATTGCTTGTCCCCAAGCAATTGCAATTGTGGATGCTCTAAAATTGTTGCACTCTCCCATGTAGCATCTTCGAGGGGAAATCCTTCCAACGAACCAAATATTCTTTGATACTTTTATTCCTCAACTTCCTTTCACGAACTTCAAGGATTTCTTCCGAATTAGGATCAATTTACCTTCTTCATCCAATGGGGGCAGCTCATGTGAAGGGGTAAGATGCTGCCCAAGTGCCTTCTTAAGGCATGAGACATGAAAAACATTATGTATTTTGCTATTTTCCGGAAGCTCTAACTCATATGCAACCTTACCCACCTTGCTTATTACCTTGTATGGGCCATAAAATCGTGGCTTCAATTTTTCCACACCTTTTTGCTTGATGGAAGATTGCCTATAGGGCTGCAATCTCAAGAACACCATGTCTCCCACTTCGAATGTCCTTTCCTTTCTATGCTGATCCGCATATAATTTTTGTTGATTTTGTGCACGAAGAAGGTTCTCCTTAAGCTCCTTAAGAATATCTTGGCTACGCTGAATTAAATCTTGAGCTTTAGGCACTCTACTATCAATCATAACCAAATCAACAAAGGAAGAAGCATCATACCCATACAAAGCCTTGAATGGAGACATACCAATGGACATTTGGAAGGTAGTATTGTAACAAAACTCAGCCATGTACAACCACTTTATCCACGTTGATTGTTGCCCATCAATGTAGTTTCGTAGGTACCCTTCCACCCATTTATTCACTATTTCGGTTTGCCCATCCGTTTGGGGATGGTAACTAGTGCTATGAGCAAGTTGTGTACCCACCAAATGAAACAACTCCTTCCAAAACATGCTCAAGAACCGGCTGTCCCTATCACTTATTATTTCCTTGGGCAGCCCATGAAGTCTAAATACTTCTTTGAAAAACACATCAGCCACTATAGGAGCATTGTACTTAGCCGGAAGAGGACAAAAATGAGCATATTTAGTGAGTCTATCAACTACAACATACAAGCAATTCTTACCTTGGACCATGGGCAGCCCCGTAATGAAATCCATAGAGACACTTTCCCATTTTTGAGTGGGAATGGGAAGTGGTTGAAGAAGACCAGCTGGAAATGAGTGCTCCGCCTTGTTTTGTTGACATGTAAGGCACTCCCGGATGTATTGGAGCACTTCCCCTTTAAGACCCTTCCAATAGAACCTTTCTCTTATGTATTTGTAGGTCTTAAAATAACCCGGATGACCAGCTGAAGGGTCATCATGAGCAGCCCTCAAAATCTTGCTTTTAACCTTAGATTCCGGCACCAAATAGACCCGGTTTTTGTAGAGAATCAGCCCATCTACCACCTTATACCTCCCATCACTAGCAAACTTATTCTTTGCATACTCAGCTGAAATCAATGCTTTCCAATCCGCTGTAATTTTTGATAAAGAACAGAAATATGATTCACATGAAATGTCCTCTTCTACTAAATAATTAATTTGGGAAGTGCTAGGAAGTATACCTTGCAAGGAGACTCTTTTCCCTTGGTCCATGAAGCTCATCTCCATGTTTTGATAGTTGAGAGTTAGCTCTCCCAACAAGCACAACCATTGGACTCCAAGTATGATGTCAAACTCAGCCATATTAATCACAAAAAAATCAGCACATACCTCATATAACCCCATGGTGATGTGGAGTTGAGAACACCTTTTTGTACATTGCATGGAGTAACCATCCGCTATCCTAACAATGAAGCCTTTGAAGTCCTCAACCATTAATTTCAGATTTGAAACCAAACATGCATTTATGAAATTATGAGTAGCTCCTCCATCAATCAAAATTGTGACCTTGTGCCCTTGTAAATCACCCTCAATAAGAAAAGAGTTGTAACTTGGTGCTCCCACTAAGGTAGCAAGAGTGCTAGTTACCTCTTCCGGATCTTTTTCCAATATACCATCATGCCTAGTCTCATCCTCATTGCTATCATCATCATCACAATCTGAAATTACTTCAATATAATGAACCTTACCTTTTCCCAAGCAACGATGTCCCGGAGTCCATGGATCCTTGCATGAAAAACACAAATTCTTCCTTCTTAATTCATTTTTGCTTCCTTCTCATGGCTGGTTTTTGCAGATCCGTGTGAACATGAGGCACTTTTTGAAGAGGTTTCTTTGGCTGGTCCAAAGGAATGCTTTTGGGCTGCTTGGGGGCTTGTTCCCCTCTCCAATTGGCCTTAGGAACACTGCTGATTGCTGCTGATTTTGGGGCAGCACCTTCAAGATCAAGAGCCTTCTTTATTGCCTCTTGTAGAGACAAGGGATCAAATGCACGAACTAACCCCCTTAGGGGCTCAATCAAACCCTCTACAAAAAGCACAATAAGTCTTCTTTCGGACACATCCGTAATCATTACGGAAAGCCTCTGAAAATCAGCCACATATTCCTCTACGGTACCTTCTTGTTTCAATTGAGCAAGCTCACGGAAATGTACCTCCGGATCCACTCTATCAAATCTATCAATGAGCCTTTGACAAAACTCATCATAGGCATGAATTTCACTATGCCCTTGGGTCACAAGTCCATGAAACCACCACTCATGGGCAATGCCCTCAAGATGTAAAGTGGCAAATTTAATTGCATCTTCTTCTACCATGGGCTTCAAAGACAAATAAGTATTCAACTTTTGAATCCAAGCCCTAGCGGTACCTTTTGTAGATCCATCAAATGTAGAAAAAGATAACTTACCCAAAGCATTTTGTACCTCTCTTTGTGGCATGGCATGCCTAGGCTCGGGCCTAGATCTTCCTCTATCCAACCCCATGAACTCGGCAAGAGAAATGGCATCACGGATCTCTCTAGACAAAGCCATATACTCCTCATAGCTCGCTGCAATATTTCTTCTTCCCGTGGGTCTTGGCTCTTCTTCCGGTATGGCTTCCTCTCTAGGGATGAAAGTGGGCTTCCAACTCGATCCTCAGGCTGATTCATTGGGTCGCTTGGCATTATTTGCCCCACTCGAACTCCCTTCACCATTTTGAACCCTTGGTTCAATGATTCTTTGGAGGGAAAGAGCTAGGAAGTCCATAGTATCTGCAAGCCTCTCTTGGCCGGCAATTAGCTTGTCCACCTTAGCTTCCTGAGAATCGTGATCAGCCATATGTCCCTCTTCTCTTGGCTGGTCCTCTTTGTCTGCCTTCTTCCTCCTTTGATAGTAGATGTAACCCTTGTTACCTTCTTCCATAAACCCTAGGCCTTTTGAAGATCCGGGCTCTGATACCATTGTAATAACCCTTTCAAGGGTTTTAACCAAACACACCAAATGCAGATCTGAAAATTAAATTGCAGCAGACTAAAAGAGTAAAATCAGCGACTTGAACTACCACCAAAAATGCCAAAAATCACCAAAACCAACTCGCCAATAATTTATATATTTTTATGGAATATTAGGAGCCAAAATCACAAAAGAATGTTGAAGAATACACTGTTGGAAATTAAATATGAACTGGAAATTGCAGCCACAAGAAAATATGAAATAAGGGTCTAGAAACCCTCTAAATTCACCAAACTTCAGATTCGGACTTTATAAATATTACAAATCAGATTATCAAATAAGATTTCTCAAATACTTCACCAAATGTGCCAAACCCTACCCAAGGTAGGTCACTCCACCCTAAATAATTCAATTACCAGCTGGAAATTACAAATAGATCTTCAAATCAGCTCTTCACTTCAAGACCAAACAATGATGAAGGGTTTTCGTCCTTCACCCAAGCCACTAGAAGGGTTTTTGTCCTTCCAAGAAGCCACATAAGAGGGTTTTCGTTCTCAAGTGGATGAACAAGGAGCAACAAGCTCAAAATGCCCAAGTAGAATAAAATGGGCCAACTCTAGATACAAATGATGCTTCTAATCTCCTTTTATATCCTCCTTTTTGGCGCCAATGATCAATTAGAAAAGGCCAACCTGTATAATGCAAGAAAACACTAAAGGAAATATAACAATATTAAATATATTATAAATATGCTCAAGGGTCTTCTCCTTCAATTTTGCTTCTTTGCCATGGAGAAGGGATGGCAAGAAGACCAATTTCTAGCTCTTAGGTGAGTAAAAGGGACATTACATTTATATATCTAAATTTTTGAAAACTAAGATACATCAAATATAATATAGTGATATGTCTCCCGCGTTGTATTCTTTATTTCCAGCTGCAAATGAAGATGAATGGAGCTATTGTAGGACTTTTATTAGGTTTTTATTCTAACTTACATTTATGTTTTAAAATTTTAAGATTTAATATTAAAAATAATTATTTTATTTGTTTTTAATGTAGGATACGTGAATTTTTGGAGGATACGCTCGTAGGAAACACGGGAGACTCCTAATGAAGTCTTTGAGACTTCAGAGACATCAAAGATGTGTCTCCTTACCAGAGATGCATCCCCTATACCAAAACATGTGTCTTTTTGTTTCTGTGGATATGACATTTGGTGCAATGACTTTGGGATTGTGGGCTAGGAATTCTGATGCTATGATTTTAGGAATGTGGGATAAAACTTCCAGCACTAATCTTTCAAGATTATGGCCTATGGCTTCCATTGCTATGATTTCATAATTGTGGGCTGAACTTTCAATGCTATGAATTTAGGATTGCTGGCTATCATCTTTAGTGCCATAACTGAGAAGAGGATGAAGAAAAATTGCAGAGGACGATGGAATCAAACAAAAATCAACCTAAGAAACCTTCAAGTATAAATTATCTCGACAAAACTTACGAAATTCCACCAACCTACCAATTGTTTAGCTTTCTACAAAGCTGTAACGATCACATGCTGTTTGGAACTATGTATAATGAGTACAATCATCAATTACCAATCTTGCCATCCATAAATACCCAAGAATCATTCACTTTGCAACATCTCAACCTGATTTTGTTTGGTCTTTAGATCAGATTTTATAAGGTTCCGAATCAGATATATCAAGAAGCAAAGAACAAATCAGGAATTTTCAGAAAACCAAGTGAAATTTCTAAATCTCTGAATCCCAGATGGCCAGCCCACCAGCCACTACCAAGTTGCTCAAGGTCCGATCCAATCCATTTGAAACCAAATGTGATCCAATATATTGGGAATCAATTTAGGCCATAATATTGTCTAGGGCATTTTTATCAATTTTTTCAGTATTTAGACCATATGAGCAAAACTAATGATTGCTTTAGATGTTTAAAAAAACTTAAGATTTTGACTTTCGGGCCATCCCAGCACAAAAACTGGGATTCTTCTATTATTCACATGTACCCAGAATAGACAGCATACATGTTATACATGGAATACATAATGCATATCCATAAAAGAAGCAGAATATATTATAAGAGACTAGGATAGAAAAAATAGTGTTCCATTGTTAGTGGAATGACTCCACTACAAGCCATAATTAACGATACAACATGAATATATTGGAAGTACCAAAAGGTGCATCGTGAATGGTCACAATGTTGGTAATTGACCATAGGTATAAACAAACAACCTGATTATTATTGATACCCTTAATTAGCCCTAGATAAAATGGGTGACCGCAGAGTGGTAAGTAATAATATATTTTTTTCAGCATCTTAACCTTGGAAAACTTCATTTTTTCCTTCAAAGATTTTTAAATAATTTATTTTTCTTATGTTTGTAATTCTTTTCCCTTGTTTTAAAACAACATTACCGCACTTTATTAATTTAATTGGCTTGCTCAACAAAAAAGACAAACATTTTCAAAATAAAAGTAATTGGTTCTTTTAATTATTTCAGAGTTGCCGGATACACCACCTGTCCAGGAAAATCGTACCCGGTAACAGCCACAGATATGAAAATGAAATGGCCGGATGCCATACCCGGACATTTCTGAATACAAGACCTAGTTGGGTCAATTCCCGATACATTTGGATGCAGTACCAGGCCATTTAGCACCATTTCTAGTTTAGGGTCATTCAAAACTGCAAAAAACTGAAACATTAAAAAAAATGTTCTAAACAAATATTTACATATATATGTATTTAAATCTCAAAAACAATAAATAAAACAAAAATACACACACACACATTACGTTATGTTGTCTTTTGATGTATAAAATATACGTGTTCTTATAAATGTTTCCATAATAGAGGGTCTTGAAAATTTGTTATATCTATATCCGATACAATATACATATCAGATATCCTATATCTTTCCATTTAGCATACTTCAAATCCATGTTGCCATTAGGTTTTCCCCTTCTGGACTTTATTTTCCATATGTAACACGATTTTCCATTTCCAATTTATGCAAATCCAAAGTCATAGCAGGGATTTTAGAGCACCCAAATTTTCTACCTCTTCTATACACATTACTTTTCCCCCCTACTGCCACCTTCAATTAGGTGCCTTTTACAAAACTCTCATCTTTCTCTAATCACTCTCAACTTGTTGAGTCAATTCCTTCTAAAAGGTTGCCTCACTTGTGTAGATCATAGTTACCAGGTCCAGAAATCCAGATCCGTTCGGGAGGGCAAAAAAATCCGAAAATCCGGAATTCTTGAAAAAATTCAGAAAAATCCGGTCTGAAATATATATGAGTTGAATTTTATAAATATGAAAATTTGACAAATACAATGAAAAACTTTAATAATGTAATGTAAAATGTTATATTTTTAATA
The DNA here is from genome assembly GCA_018340775.1 of Taxus wallichiana var. yunnanensis. Lineage (NCBI taxonomy): Eukaryota > Viridiplantae > Streptophyta > Pinopsida > Cupressales > Taxaceae > Taxus > Taxus wallichiana. The sequence continues at coordinate 416,542,209 of CM031235.1, forward strand.
TATAAGGTTGATAGTTGACTGTTTTTTCCAGAAAACTACAGAAAATTTAAAAAAATAAAAATATTTTTTCCCTAAATTAGGGCCGACCTGGACCGAATTTATCCGGGTTGGCTGAAAAATCCGGATCCGGCCAGATTTTGTGCAGATCTGGCTGGATTTGGTAACTATGGTGTAGATAGTCGTTTCATTGAGTTTCTTTTTAAGTTATGAAATAAAGCGAGTTAGGGATTTTTGAGTGAGTTAAGAACTTGTGTTGGGATTATAATGGGTGGGGGTGTTTACTTATTGTTGAGTAAAGTGGTTCCAGACAATGGATTATCCAACCGTCACACTTACTCGAGGAGCATGGTACTTATGGGAGATGAGTTGGGTGATTTGTGGGTCTCCAACTGTGTCCAATATAGATTATCAAGCAAATCCTCTACCTAACTCGAGATCTATCGCACATCATGAGGATATCCGGTAATGACTTTATTTTGATATATTGTCCTTTTACTATTATGATGAGAATGTTTTGGTGATGGTTTCCATTGTACATAGCCGTCATGTCAATGAATGTTCAGTTTACTACATTTAAATTTCAGTTCATGATTTATGTTCACTGGTTAACATCTATGGCACCAATGCCAGAAAGAGAGGCAGAGCATGGAAGTGCAGAAATTCATGCATCTAAGAGGAAAAAATGGACCCTAAACATTCTTTAGTACAAAAAACTTCAAGATTAATTACAAAAAAATTGGGAAGTTAATGGGATAGCAGATGATAATAAGATAACTGATTTATTTGCAAACAATTTGGAAGGATCAACTGCAAAATTGTTTCATCAACTTACATATGAAAGCAAGAAAGGAGGTAAACATTAAAAACAGAATTTTGTAAAGAATTCAAAAATGGCATATACACATAGGCAAGTTGTTGGCAAGCTACAGTCTTCAAGGAAAGAACCACTAGGGTCATTTAAGAATTACAATCAGACGATGTTGGAGTTAGCACAAGCATTATCTAAACCATTCAGGAATGAAGTTAAAGAGCAGCACTTTATAGGGATGTTACAAAAGCGCTTCCGACAAAGTCTATGGATTGCACCAACATCCAGATACAAAGATAACGTAAACCTTATGCAAGATGTGGAACAACAGAGTTGTTAGATGGTGCAGAAAAGATGATGAGGAAGACTCAATGGTAACAAAAATATTTCTAAAAATGAAACAAGAAGATAACCCTAAATGAGAGGAAAACCAAATAATATGGAATATAGTGTTTCATAAATAGCCAGTTTAAGGTTTACTATATGTACCTAATTTGTGGAGAGATTTCATTTTCCTTTTCCCCATGTAAGGAATCTTCCACATGTGTTTGTATGTGTGCACTTGTGCATCATGCCACTTATGCTTTTCATGATTTGTGGAATGCCCTACTTGTAACTTACATGCTTTCACTTGTGTTTTGCATGCTTCAAGAATTATTTGAGTATTGATATCTTCCATGTTTTGTATGACCTACTTGTGTCTATGCTACTTTACTGATTGCATTTTCATTTTGTAATAGTGTATTTAATTTCTACAAGTATCGTAGCTATTTCTTAGCTCTGGCTATTATGCAATTTGTTTTCATGTTACTGGTGCCATAAGTTTTTGGGCTTCTTAGTTTGGAGTACTCTTGTTTGAAGAGTTTTTCTCCTTTTGTAAGAGGGAGTCAATGCGTGTTTGTAGCTGAGCCCAGTCATTATTACCAAAAAAATATCTTGTCTTTGCATGGAAATTTGTTAGAAGAAAGGTCTTGTGTCCTCTTTCTACAAGTACAGATTTTGCTTCTGTACGTCCTTTTTGGCCACCTTGGTGTCCAAATCAATTTTCTCTATTTAGGCCACAAAATTGAACAGCAAATAGATCAGAGCGTATACATAAAATTCCTTCTACAGCAAAAAGTTATTAAACCTGAATAAAACATTTTTGGCAAGCTTGGGATTAGTGCCAAAAATAAGATTTTTGGGTAAAGCTGATTATTTGTAGAGGTATATTTTAAGTTTTTAAGCACTTTCCTCATCTGTTGCAAGTCCTAATTCCTTATGGTTTTTTATTTATTTATAAGTTTCTAGCCTAATTGTAGCTCGAGTGGTGTCCATTTATGGTATTCATTACTTTTTTGTTAACCGAGGTATGCAATCGCAAGGCGATCCCAATGCCCTAATCCTCGGCGCGACAAATCAACGCCCAACCCACAACACCACATTTAAATTAGGATCAACCATGTGACCTAGTGGTCACCAAAGGTCAATGCCATACCATTGAGGACAACCCCGGGGGCTGGTATTCATTTATGTTATTTCTATTGGTTAATAGAATTTATTTTTATCATGAGCACTCCTACACCGAATTTCAAGTTGAATTAACTTTCATCTTTGGAAACAAAAATGGAGGATTTATTTCGATGTAAGAGTCTCATGCATATTGCGAAGAAAATTGAATTAGAGCCTACAAATGCTAAGAAAAAATCAATGGAGTCTTAAGGTCTTCTTGAAATGGCAATTGAAGATGATCTTCTTCATCATATACGCGACAAGGCATTCTTGTGGCTTTGGAGCATATCAACAATGTTTGGTAAAGCCAATGATACTCGCATTGTCCAAATTAACCATGCAATAAGCCAGATGCAACCTGCAGATTTTGAAAAAATTGAACTCTACCTTGGGAAATTCAAGGAATTGAACTTGCAACTGAGTGAAGCAGATTCAAGGTATGTTAAGCCTAATGAAGAGTTTGTTCGTCTCATTCTATAAGCTTTACCTTGATGTGCAATACTATTTCTGATAAACATATACTAGAATTTTTGGGAATATACTTATCCAAGAATAAGAAAAATTAATCAATATGAACCTTGGTTCTAGTTCTCATGCACATGTAGTCAAAGGAAAAAAATTGGCAGAGGCAACAAGAATCGCCGAAAGGGAATGTCCAACCTAATTATTTGAAGCAACGAAATAAGAGTTGAAACTATTGCGGCAAACCTGGTCATGATGAAAAGTATTGTTTCAAGAAGAATAACCACCCTAATAAGAAAAACAAGAATAATGGTAAGGGTAATTGGTTTCATGCTTTCTCTACTAACTTTGATGCTTTAGCTGCTCAAGATGTTAAAAGAAATGAATGGATTTTGGATTTTGGTACATCACACCACATGACAAATAATGCTTATACTTTCAAAAATCTTGATGGTAGCAAAAACTGTGGGCAATAATGATGCATTTGATGAAAGGTTGTAACAAGGCCTAGGAATGTTTGAGGCAGAAAATGGAGATATTTTTGTCTATCATGTACCAAATCTTAGTGCAATTTTAATTTTTCTTTCAATGCACCAATTAACTCAAATAAGGAAGTAGAGTTTTGGTCAACTAAATAGTTGATCAAAGATGTTCACAACTTTGATGTTGTAGCCTCGAGTTATGTTGATTAGGGATTAAATTTTTTACAAGCTTGACATGTTTAATCATGCTTCTTCCTCTTCTAATTCCCTCACTTGTGTAGCACATGCTAATGGGGTCAGCAAAGTATGGGATGAGAGGTGTGGCAATCTCAATTATAAGGTCTCCAATTTGATGTCCCCAAGTTGAGAACAGTCCATGGATTCCCGACTATTTCACCTAAGAAAGGTGCTTGTCAAGGTTGCGTAATTGAAACCACCACAGAGAGAAGTTCAACAATGGAAAAGCTTTGAGGGCAATGGAAGCTTTGGAGCTTGTGCATAGCGACCTTGTAGGGCCAATGGGAAAGGAAATTTGTTCAAGTTCAGACAATAAGCTCATTATTTTAATGATTTTTTCAGACACATTTGGGTTCTATTTTTTCAATCTAAAGACTAAGTGCTCTAGATGCATTGGTTCATATTCCAAATGAGAAGCGAAAGAAGCTAGCAGCCATAATCCACAAATAATTTTTATGGGATATAGAAAGGAATTGAAGGCATGTCAGTTATATGATCCAAAGTCGCAACAAATTACTATTGGGAGGGACGTGAAGGTCGAAGTGAACCAGCCATTTTTTTAGGAGCTGTCTCATTTCATGGAAAATGTATTGTCTTTTTATGTTCCTTGTTGTAGACCGTCATTATGAATAAAAGTATTGTTGTAGCTGACCTTGTTATGTTTATTCTCTTGTCAGCATTAGGTAGTGTTGTAACAAGTCTCTTTAATTATGTACAGTTGTGTTAACTGACAACTGTTGATTTTGACATACAGACAGAATGTTATTGGTTTTTTCATACAAATAGAATGTTATTGATTTTTTCATACAAATAGAATGTTACATGTCAGGGTAAGGGTGGTGTGTAACAGTTCCTCCCTATACCAAACAATTTGTACTATGTGGTAGCTTATGATATAAGGTTGTTACTCTCAAGCTCTATGCTTTGTTGTGGTATTTATTATTTTGCAATTGATGTTCCATTGGTAGTGTAGTTTTCTTAGCAAACATTTTTGGCATCGCTGCCTTTGTGAATGTCGAATCAAGTTAAAGTTGGTTCAAAAGTGAACATCAATTGAAAATACTTATTGACGACAGACACATACATGACAATTCAAGAGGTGGTTGAAACTGATAAACAATGAGAAGATGAGCATGCAAGGGATTTCAAGTATTTGTGGGCCCTTTATATGTGAGCATGTCAAGGAAGAATCCGAGAGGACCCAAGAGCTGACAAATTCTATCAAGAGCAGCCTAATAGTGACGGAAGAAGTGAATCAACTACTTAAGCATTTATATAGACTCCTTGCTAGGTGCTCTATTGTTTTGCAAGACCTTCATGTTGAACGTGACTCTGAAGTATGACGACAAATCTTACAACAGTACGAGGTGAGGCGTCAACATGAAGAGGAAGAAAGATTTGAAGATCAACATTGAACCAAAAGGGATTAATGCCATTAACCCCAAAAAAAGGCAAGCGAAGAAAACAATGAAGCAGGGAGTGGACCAAGAAATATGATGTTCTACCACAGCCTTGGAACAATAAGAGAGAAGATAGAGGTTGCAGGAGGCAGCCAGATTTGTGAGGCAATCACCAAACATTAACAAAAGTCAAAGTTGAAACCGAAGCAAAAGTCAAATCCAAAGACACAGACCAAACCAAGGAAGAGTTCAGCCAATACCAGAATACCGTACACCACTCACAAGTACAGTGAGTGGAGATTGCAAGGCAACTGCCCCTTCAAAAGGCAGAAATTGTTGAGCTTTCCAATCATGTACGGCCGTTAAGTCCTATAGAACAGTCCACGAAATCCAGCAAGATTCAATAGAGCCCCCTCCTACTAGGTAAAGTCTTTATTTTTAGATAGAGTTCAATAATGATTTCTTCAAGCGGAAGAATAACAAGTCGTGTACAAGACAAACATCCGTGGAATTGAAAATCTGTTTATTGAAGATATAGAGCCAAATACACCAAAGCAGTCCAAACCACAAGTTGGAGGGAGTAGCACAGAAAGGGGACCTGACAATGAACAAGATAGTGTATGGATCATCATTAAAGTAAGGGTCGAGTATAGGACATGTCTAACATAGTTGAGAGAGGAGAGGAAAGTACAACAAAGACCTTCTTGAAGAGGAAAATCGTATTTAAAGAGCCACAACCCATATCCATCTCCTAGAAAAGAAAAAGTTGTTAAAGTCACTCGTGACGGATTTGAAGATCCGGTACATTATTGTAGGACATACATTACAAGTTGGATTGTCGATGGGCGGACAAATGAGCATCACTAGTAGTGGTGCTTCCAGCTACACTTGGAGGAATTCCTATTGATTGGTTCATGAAGCACCAAGCACCAACAAAGTAACATGGGAGAGATTCAAGAAAGCATTGGAGAAGGCGGGGTAAGCATGAGACCATAAGAGCCTACAATAGGAAGCTCAAAGAACTGTTGACAAAGATTAAAAAGTAGTTGACGACTTGAAGAAGTGATGGTCATGTAATGTCCCCTTTTCCAGGGCATTACTAATATATTGGTTCATCTCTTTCATTTGCATTGTAACCCCTTGGCATGCCTAGCGCTACAAGTGGGAGTCTCTAGTTAGTTTTAAAATGTGCACATAGGTTAGTTACTTTTTATTATTTAATTAGAAAATAAATAAAGTGCACATAGTCTTAGCATATTAAATGTTTTAATTATGTAATGGGAGGAAACTTAGGTAAAGGGGGCCACTTGGCTATCCAACTTGTAATTGCAAATTTAAAAAGTGTATTTTCCCTCCAAGTGGGTCGATCCCTTTTGGGAAGTCTATTTAAGGGATGTGAGGGGGTCATTTCACCTCATGTTGATTTGATCATTTGATATCACTCCATGCTTGGAGAAATGGGATGTATGCCCTAGCTCTTCATTGTGCTCTCTCTCTCATTCGATTTGGAATTGAAGTAAATCTGATTTTGCTAAGGATCCATTTGTGTGTATGTTGCATCTATTGTGTGGTGAATTGATTGGGAAAGTGTTCCTAACCCTAGCGAATTGATTGTTGAAGGAAATCTGAGTTTGTTTGCATGTTTTGATGGTTAAACAAGTGAATTTCAAATCTATTGTGTTTTGCAATTAATTTCATAATTTTTGGAGATGATTTGATGCCCTAAATGTGTTGGGCGACCTACTTTTTAGGGAAAAATTAGGGTTTCGTGTTTGTTGTGCAAAAACTAATTTTGGAATATTATTCTTCATATTTTTGTGGCCCAAAATCCAAAGTTTGAAGGCTTTTGCTTGGTTGGTTAAGCGGGAAATAATTTTAGAAGTTGCAGCAATCTGGGGTTGGATTATTAATTGTTTGGGACACATTTTGATGCTTAAAAATTGTGATTTCAGTTCAGATCTGTTCTTGGCATTTTTGTGCATCAAAACAAGCTTTTGGAGGGTGAAAACAGTTGAGGGAAGTGTTGGTTATTAATTTAATAATTTTTGCTAACCCTAGTGCCCAAATCTGGAAGTTTGGATGCTATTTTGAAGAGGTTTTAGTGCTCAGAAAAATCTGATCCTTAGTTCATTGGAAAGGGAAAAATCTCAAGTTTATTGTGCACTTTGTTTCATATGAAAAGAAGGAATATTGATTGAGTTATGAATTTTAGAATTTTGCAGTTGTCTGCAAGTTTGATTTATTTAATTATCTGTTATAAAAAAATCAAATGTAAAGAAGATTTAATTTCCAATTGATCCGCCCATCTAACCCACAACCTTGGCTACTTCCAACCCCATTTTGGGTTGTAATTAGCCGACATTGGGTTATTTGAGGTTGAATCAAAAGGATCTAATCCTTCTTGATTTGATTGGTGTGGAAGTTTGTTAAAATTCCCATTTGTCCAAAAAAAGGGACATCACAGTCCTTTTAAGGGTCGGTACCATCATTGTGAAAGAAGACAAAGGTGTTCCCACGTTCATCTTAAGAAGATACATACAAGCAAGCAATGGATATTGAAATCAATAAAAAGACATTCTTGCACTCGAAAAGGAGCAAAGATGATGACTTTAATTCCAATGCTAGTGATCTAAGATCGTTTTAGGCTATTGGGAGAGACATGCTTCAAATGATGAGGGAATTAAAAAAGGACACCGACGAGGAAAGAAAGGACCTTTGGGGCACAAACTACAAAATAGATGGTCAAACCAAGGCCAAATATCCGAAGATGTTCTACGAAATCTACCAACTAACAAGCCATGCAATCAACAATTGTCTTATAGCTTACAAAATAAGGGTGCCCAAATACTCATCACTCAAGGAGAGCCATTGACGCCACCTACCATCCCAATGAATCTTCAAAACAATAAAGACGTGTCTCCCGACGCATCCCCAAGTATTGGAACCAAAGAAATAATAATAGACGCCAAAACAATATGGGTGGAAGCGAGAGTCGAATCCATTACAACGGCCAATGACATCAATTTATACAATGTCGAAAGTGCAATAAGTGGGGTCATTTCACACTACATTTCCCTACCAATCAACAACACTAGACTTCTATGTAGATGGTGTGGGCTCAAAGACCATAATGATGGCAAGAAAACATTAACATAATTGACGTAGCCGAGGATGACGTTACGGCAATCACCAAGACACAAACAAAGAAAGCTAACTCCTTTGACCGGCATACAGAGCAAGAAGGATTGACCGAAGAAAGGTGGAAGTTGAGTAGGAAATGGTTGAACAATGGAAAATACATGAACATACAAGTAGAGTGAAAAGCATACTCAAGTTCAATAGAGCTATTGCAAGACATGTTTTACAAACCATAGTACATGTGAAGGTCATTGATCAACTGCAAAGTATTTTGAAACTCAAAAAGTTATAATTTCTACTCAGATCAAGACATTGGTCTAGACATGGAACATACAATGACAGACCAAATGTTTCAGAAGCATCAAATGACAAGGGTGCAAGAAGCGTAATTATGAACCCATAGTCAAGCCCCATTGCATAAAGAAATGGTGCAAGAGCATCCAGGTTCACATGCAATCTTGCATCAACCAAAAATAAATATATGTTAAGGGTAGGAGTATAAGTTAAGTCTAGGAATGTGCAGTCTTGTTTGACGCAAAATGTTTTTTTCATAGCTTTACATTGCATGTGAGTGCACCTATGTTATGTTGTTCTTTTGCACCATCTATCATTTGTTTAAGTACATTTGTGTTTGTGTTTGTACATATTTGTGTGCTGCATTGGAAAAATGCTCCAAATGGATCCTTGAAATATCCCTTGTGGGATACCACTTAAAAATGCACCAAAAATATAAAATTGCAGCAAACACAAATTCTGATTTTTGCAGATTTTTAACAGCTAGGGCAGCGAACTGAAGAAAATTGATATCTCTCAAAATACTCACTCAAATCACTTGAAATTTTTAGGAGAGCTTGCTAATATTATAAAGAACATAAAAAAATTATTTTTGGAATTTTTGGAATAATATAATGCAGCCAGAAAATTACAGAAAGCCCTAAACAGTGGTAAAACTTCAAAAATTCATAACTTCTCCAATAAGCAAGATAAAATTATGAAATTCTAGAAATTACATATACTAATATGGAGAATGAAACCCCAACCTTCAGATCTGAAAATGGCAACCCGGAAACCCTCCAAATAAGGGCTGCAATCTCCAAAACAAGTCGCCCCTTTGGAAAATGATCAAAACCCTTTGAAAAGTCTCTAGAAATGATGTCAAACCCTGCTCTTATCGCTGCCGTAAATCTGATTTGAAAACCCTTTCATTTTTTCCACAAAATGTCTCCAAAACCCTCGAAACTATTCCTCCGATACCTCTAAAAATATATCTGTAAAAACAGTCCTAAAAACAACTCCAAAATGACAAGCTAGGGTAGATCTCTCACTACCGAAGAATGCCCTGCTAGCTAGGGATGGATCTCTCACCACCAAAGCTAGGGTACCTGTGGGATTTCACTCCACAAGCTGTAAATTTGCAAGCAACAATTGCACATGAAGGAAAATAATTATGTATGCAAGAATGATCTTCACTTTTTCCTCCCAACTCCTTATATTTTTCCCCAAGGCAAAAGAGCCCCAAATAGCCCAAGTCGCATTTTTCCTTAGGAAGGACCAATAAAATAAAAGTAACTTAAGTTACTTTTCCCCTTTTAAGTCACCATGGTCCATAAGTGACCCCCAACGCAAAATTAAAACATTAAGTGTCATGTGGCCCCTTCCTAACGACAAAACATAATATCTAGTCCCTCCAAAACACTTTACGCTCATGTCAACGAAGAATTATAACAAAATGGACTAGATATTCATACCCAATAGCTCCCAGCGTCCATAGCCCCTTGGGTATGACCAAGGCTTGGACTCAAATTGGCCCTTAGGCCTTTGGCGTAGGAAAGGGGACATTACATCCCCGCACTTCACTGGTCACAAATAACTCTTCAAAAGTTGGCACAAGTTTACACTATATGGCGCAAAGCGAGATGATATTCTCATGGTTAGAAGGTCTTACACAAGCAACCGACATACAACACATATCGCAGCACTTCCACGTTGTGTATGTGCATTTCTTGGGATGGCACAAAGCTTGTAAGCCTTGGCGCGCAAAATCACAGCATTGCGCAGACAACCGTAAGTATGGCGCAAAACCAAAACCTTCAAAAGTGTGCAGCAACACAAGGCATTTTCAGAGGCTCGTGTTAGAAGGTATGGCTCATCTTGATATTGTGCATGTGTCTACGTAATTATGAATTCATTGGCCTACCACACCGGAATTTCTTGAATATAGGGAGTGACTTCTTGCATAATAATGTGCAAGGTTCTTGATGACGCAAATGGAAGAATTCACTACTTAGCTGCATTGAGATCACAAAGCTAATAAGAACTTATCGACTTTCAAACCTTGTTTGTTGGGGCAACTTGTATTTGCATCAATTTTAACTATGATATGGGTCCACGCCTTTGATTTGTTTATGGGTTGGATGTATTGAGCCTAATATTGTAAGTGGTTGATTGTGTCTATATAAACACATTTTTGCATTTGTAAAGGGATTCAATCCCAGATTAGGGAACATAGTTTAAGTATGTGGTTGCAAAGATCATTGTATTAGAGATCTATCTGCAGGTCTGGGAAGGGCTATAGGATTGAATCATTGGGGCAACCGGTTGTTAATGTGTTTGTAATCTTGCAGACATTGTGTGAATTTGTGGAAGACTATATCATTGGTAACCAGTCTCAAGTTCGTACAATCTCTTGTTGATGAATAAAGATATTGTTGTTACTGTAAATTTCCACTGCATTGTTCGTTAAGGTTGCACGATCTAAGGCATCCTTTCACTAGGACCCCTAACTGTGACTGCATTAGGAAATCCTTGTGAAGAACTTGGCAGATACTATTTTTTTCAACAGAAATTCTGACATGAATGTTCATGCAGAGGAGACTTGGAAGAGTCTTCGAAAGCCCGCTCTTTGTCCGTCAACCTTCCAATTGGTGGGAGTTGATTAAAGATGTATAAAGGTGTTGGGATTTCTTATGACTCACAAGGCAATTATTGGCACCGAACCTTTATAACAAAATTCCATAGTCATCTCAATGAAAAATAAGGCATGTGATGCACTATTGGGTTGGGGATGGTTAATAGTAGCCAGAGATGACCATGACTGGAAAAAGAATCTACTCTTAATTGAAAACAAAGCCCAGAAGTATATCATAGATTTGAAGAATCAATAGAACAGTGAGGAAGCAACCTCATCAAAGTCATCGGATCTGGACTTCAAAGAAGAACATGCAATAGATGGGGTATGATGGAGGTGAACAATGAAGGGTTCCTGAAGTTGTAGTCAATGTTTGAGGATGGAACAAATTCCCTCAATGGTGTCTTCCATTGGGAGATCGAAGACTATAAGGATTCTTGCCTGGTTATAATTTTGTGAAGATTATGGAAATTGAATAACAAAAAGACTTGAAGTGAGATGACTGTAAATAAAGTCAACAATGACAGATCCTTCTACACCAACATTTGGGTACCATCATGACTGAAAATTGAATCCGGTTGCCAAGTCCTGCATAACCATCATCCTCACACTAGACTTACCCCCAGAATTCACTGAATATAAAGTGGGTGATGAAAATATACATGAGAAACCTACTCACTAATTTGAAAGAGTCAAGGATATGAAATACAAGGGACCTACAACTGTCACGATGAATTTGGGATCAAAAGGAGATCCTGAAATGATCATGGTCAGACATGATTTGGGTCTTGTTTTAAGGGATGCAACATTCCGGATGTTCGTGCATTACAAGGACATGTTTTCCTACACGTACAAATATTTGAAAGACCACCTGAGATGTGTGTACATAGAATTCTTCTTGTACCAAGAACATGACCAGTACGGAGAAACCTGTACATAATGAGCAGGAATTATGCTGACAAAGTCTAAGAAGAGATAGATAAAATGCTTAAGGTATGGTCTAAAGTGGAAACAAATAAATGGGTGTTCCTAATGGTGATCAATCCGAAGAAAGAGTTGGGACAAATAAGAATATACATAGACTTCAAATGTCTGCACATGGTTACTATCAAGGACCCATTCCCTATTTCATTTACAGATTCTATACTCGGGAATTGGTTAGGCAGGAAATTTATTCCTTTATGGATGGGCTTTCAAGGAACAACCAAATTAGCATAACCAAAGAAGATAAAATGTAGACCACTTTCATGGTGGAAGGACTCTATGCTTAAAATCAGATGCCATTTGAACTTTGCAATGCCCCGCTACCTACCAACGCATTATCTGGCCCATTTTTGACATGATGGATATGAGAAACTTTAAAGCTTTCATGGATTATCGATTCATTTACAACATTCAAGATGCCTATCTTCAAGGTTTGATAAAGTGCAAAGGACACTATTGAGCAGCTAAATTGGCTCATCCAAAGAAGTGCAGATTCATGGTGCCACAAGTTAAATTTATCGGCCATATTATTTGTAAAGATAAATTGATGACTCACCCTGACAAGATATGGGATGTGGTCAAAATGGAAGCACCCAGAGGTGTCATGGGGATAACATCATTCTTGGGCAATGTCGGGTACTACCAACACTTCATCAATAATTTTGTAAAGATAAATTGATGACTTCACCTCAGAGATTGATGGCATATTAACACTGCTATTTGCTCTGGTACAATTTCAAAACAGAAGTCTGGTACTGTGGATAGCAGATCACTTGTTAATCCTTCTAAATCATTCTATGTCCAGCACAAGAATTATTGCAACATTTACACATCACAGCAACATCTACCGACAAAGACAATACCTCTTTAAGAAAACATCAATGTACAACCATATTTTAGAAGGCAGGATGTAACATACAGCTTTCTCAACCGACGGAAAATGGCGTGGCCTGTTTGAAAGAATTTTCTGCATGTGAACTAAAGATGCCATTGCAGATCCCTGAAAGTTGTCAAAAAAACAATTAGTGTAAACCTGCACACTATCTCCACAAAAAAATTCATGGACTTTATGCCAACATTATATACCTTCCATCTATCTAGATAGAGCCTTCCATAAGGACAGTATTCGCATTATATGACTTTTAACTACTTAGATTAAACTTCTCTTGCAGACTACACAAAAATTACGCAGACATGGAGAAAGCACACCTCAACTACATCTACCACCACCAGCCCTGCCAAGCTTAAAAGTACTTTCTTTGTTGCTAGGTGCACTGCAATTGAACCTCCCATACTGTAAATAACAAAGTCAGCTGCACTTTTGATCACTCAAACAACAGATACAAAACACTATAAATTTTTAGTCAATTACACTGAATCTACAGGAAACAAGAAAAACTTCACAAATTACAAGAAAAATCAAAGTAAATATTACAATTGTGAATGTCGTTAAGGCAGGAAAATGTTGTGTTCCAAAACACAACCCATTTTGGTATCATCTTTAATAAGGTAAATGAGCTATATTGCTATGAAGTTCATATTTTGTAACACAATGTTATTTATGTAAGTGGTGGTAGGTGGTGGTTAGTGATGGTATTATATAGATAAATAATATGGGGTCGGTGGCCACCACTGTAGCAACCCCTTACTGGGAGCCAGAATTTGTTTTTACAATCACAGTTTAACTTGACAAGAGAAGGATGCTAGCAACTTCCAACCTTCTAACCAAAATGAACCGCTACCCTAATTCACTTGAACTCCATAAATCTCTTAGTTATTCCATCAAGGTTTTGAAAGTTCATACAAAACTAACAACCAATTCTAAGATGCAAAAGCATACAAAAATAGCCATAATGTGTGTATGATCCTCAAATTGTGTGACCAAAGGGATGAATCATTATCATAGTCTGACAACATGGTTCGTTACAGATCAAGGGAAAGTAGATTGTAAAGTAAGCAAGTGCATAAAGCAATGATACACAAGACATGGCACATTGACAACTTGATTTGAGCTAAAGGAAGGAAAAACCTCCAAAGTAGGAAAACCCACCCCTCTTACGGGGTTTTGAAAAAAATCTCTCTTCCCAAATAATGGATTTAATACAACTTATACATCCGGATTCAACTAAATACCTTTATATACATTGTTTCTCTTTTTTAGTAAGGCCCCATCAGTTGTACCCTTTACAAAAAATCACCAAATGACTTGATCTCGTCATTTGGTTTCCACTATCTCTCGCACATCTGGGTTTTGGAGTTAACTCAGAGCCCATTTAACTCTATTCACCAAACCCCTATACAAGGTTGTTAATTCAGCATCAAGTACTAGCTACCCTACTTGGTAACTCGATATAGTAACATACTAGTTTAGTACCCTCAACTTGCCTTATTGTTAATTCACAAGAGACTTACTTGATCTACTCATCAATGGAACCATCTAATCATTTGATCCACTTGCCAAATGAAACATAATAGCATACAATCCTTATGTCAAACAAGATCCTCTAACCATTTGAACTATCTATTAAATGGCAATGTTTAAGCAATTGAACTACTTATCAACTCAATTAAGGCCTTATCTTTCTTTTTGACTTTTCACTTTCGTGTGTACAGTATTCCTCATAGATATGAAATACATTTTATTATCTATAGGGATGATCCTAATCCGGAATAAGAACCATAGAAAAAGATACCTATTAAACCAATCACGAGAATACCAGTTAAAGTACCTATCAACCAAAGAGGGATCCTTCCGGTGGTATCAGCCATTTTTCTTACTTCCTTTCAAATTTTATTAAGTAGTCATGCTCAAGACATAAACAATTATTATATTGAGTATTAGTTTTTTCCAAATTGGGTGAGAAAGAATATTCTACACTGTTCCTAATTGAAAAAGTAATTAGAGAATAGAACGGCAAGTACAAAAATGAGTAACAACTCTCCTCTCATGGGCACTGCAATGGTTTTATTTGCAGTATTCTTATCTATTATCTCGGAAATTTATAATTCTTCTGTTTTATTGAACGGAATTCCAGTTAGTTGGGTCTAGATAAACTAGAAGATCCGCCCGGATCCCGAACTCATCCAAAAGAAGAAAAAAAACTAAGTAAGGAAAGCTTTTTATTAATAACTTGAGTTTATATATTATAACGTTCTGGTAGTTTGATCGTGTAATTAATTTTAATTTTATCTAAGGATTTTTGGAATATGGGTGTGCGACTTGTTAAAATGGATCTCTATTCTAGTACAGAAAACTAGTCTGTACTAGAATAGACTTGCATTCACTCTTGCATGAGCACTAGAAGAGCTACATAGAGTTTGCGCCCCTGATTTGGGCAATGTCATGCAGCGCTTGATCATAATCAGCACGGCCCGAGGAGGGTAATATTTGCGAGGTGAGTCAAAAGAAACTTGGCTAACAAAACAAAGTGTGTTGCCTTAATGGCCAAACAATTATTGGAGATGAGCCACCTCCATGTGGACTTTCTCTCATTGCACTGAAGCTAGTGAGTAACATTTGAAAGCACTTAAATTTTGTTAGCAACATAACAGAATTCTTCAATAGAGATATGGCTCAGCGTAGTGAACCACGCAATTTCTACTTGCTTAAATTGAGGAGCCCTATATATACCTATCTATAGCGGCCCTTGGCCTCCTCTCCCTACCAAAGTGCCCCGGGGTGTGTAAGCATTTGAACTATCTATCAAATGAATGTGTAAGCATTTGAACTACCTATCAAATGATTCATCTAAGCATTTGAAACTAACTATCCAATTATTCAACTAAGCATTTGAACTAACTACCAAATGAAATGGGTTAAGCATTCGAAACATCTATCAAATGAAGCAACTAAGCAATTCGGTGTAGTTGATTCACTTATCAAATGGAGCACAAATAATTCTCTATCAAATGAATAACGAATCACTTTAGTTTGATCGATTCACTTATCAAACAAACACAGTTGATCCTCTATCAAATGAGAAATTAGGAGATTTAGTTTAGTTGATTCAAAGCTTCTCTATCAAATGAGTAATTGATCACTTTAGTCTAATTGATTCTCTTATCAACGAACACAAATGATTCTCTATCAAACGAATAAGATCTACAAAGAGGAGATCGCTCAAGTGGAAGCAATGATGGCACATAGAGAAGAGCATCAATCAAGATATTCTCAAGCATCTCGAGATAGAATGGAGTTGGTTTAGAGAGAAAAAGGTTTAGAGACAAAAATGAAATGGTATTCTTAACACCTCGGACGGAATAGGGGTTGCAGAAACCTTTGGACTTTTGCCTCTCAAGCCTATATCTAATATTTGGCAAAACATATGTAATATCCCTCTTCCTCGATCGACTTTAGTGAGATAGGCCTTACGGTTAATGCCCACATCAATCGGTGAGCCACACCATGGAACTTCTCAAGCAATGAACAATTGGATGAAAGAACCAGACGAGTCCCCACCCTTGTCAACCAGCCCCCTTTCCCTTCACATTTCCCTCCTCAACACAAAGATTAACTTCTATCACGTCATTCTCCAACTCGAACCTAGCATAGTCCTATGCTTTGGATAGTCCAAGAAGGTTTGCGAAGGTCTAGATTGGTGTAGGAGTAGTACACCTAGAGTCTAATAAAGTAACTAAGCATTTAGTCTAATTGATTCAATTATCAATATCAAAAGAGAACAAATGACTCTATCAATGAGTAACCAAGCACTTAGATCTAGTTGATTCACATATCAAATGAGCACAATTGATCCTCTATCAAATAAGCAACTAAGCACATTTACACTAATTCTCTACGTTGGTCAATGAAATCACAACTTCATTGCACTAAATCAAATGAAAGCACCCATTGTTGGTGTCATTTATAAGTAATCATTATAGCGTGCTTGCCTCACCTATCACATGGACATTTTATAAGCACAACATTGTTATACTTTCCAAGAGAAGGTGTCATAAGCATACTGATGACAATGCTTAGTTCAATGCATGTATCATCTAACACAATAATCAAGGAAAACATATTTCACTAAACTAGTCTAATCAAAGTACAACCTTACTATTTTCTTTCAATTGCCAACACAATAGCACATTTTGCCTCACTTGTCGATTGGAAGTTTTATAAACACAACCTTGCTACACTTGCCGATTGAAAGTGTCATAAGCATATCTTAGCCCATTGTAAACACACTTAGCTATGCTTATCCAATTGAATCATACATATATATACATAGAAAAACTAGTAAAGAACCTAACCACAATGCTAGTAAAGTTGGTAAAGAGCATTTCTATTGTTTCCACAAATAATAGTGTTGGTAAAGCCAAGTAAAGAGAATTTCTATTTTTCCGCATAACAACATTTCTAATAAACCTAAGCAAGGAGTATTTATGATGTTTTCACATAACAACAATGTTAGTAAAGCTAGTAAAGAGCATTTCTATTGTTTCCACATAACAACATTACTAGTAAAGCTAGTAAACAAAATTTCTATTGTTTTTGCATAACAATGCTAGTAAAGCTAGGAAAGAGCATTTCTATTGTTTCCGTATAACAATTATGTTAGTAAACTTATTAAAGAAGCTTTCTAGTGTTTTCACATAATAATGATACTAGAGAAGTGTTCTATGTTGTTTTTATCTCATAAACCCTAAATACACTAATTAATGTAGACTCATGTTCTATCCATTTTACGAAGCTATGCTAATACCTAATAGAGCTCATTCGTCCTTCTTCCACTTTAGAGATTTTTCTCTAATAAGTTACATTGTCCTACGTTAAAACCGCAGCCCTAAACTTACCACTAATTTCCCTTTTCATGAGAGTCATTATAATATTGATGATAGATCTATTTCACTTGTTTAAAACTTGAGGAGCATCTAATCATAGTCTTCACATGCATCTAATTTAACCACTAGAATAAAAGCCTACTTAACCCGAGTATGTGAATCTGATCACAATAAAATTATCCTTGGATTTATCAACACCCCTTTTGCCCATACCCGGGGATGATATAAAATAGAAACAAAATAACCCTTTGCTATAATCAAGCACTTAAACGGTGACAAGCACTTTGGGGATCAAACTTCTGGCCCAACTCAAATAATGTAGTCCCACGTGGAATAAAATTACCACCTAGAAATTAAAACATAAATGCAAGGGATCAATACAAAATAAGACATACATGCTAAGCACAAGTAGTGGAGAAGCACCTCGAACACCAAGGTCCCACCATCTCTTCAGGACGACATTTCCTAGAGTCTACCTCCACCTCCACATCATGCGACAAAATGTGAATGCCATTTCCATCGGCAGTGTTCACACTTGCCACATACTCAATAAACTGGTTCACCATTGGCAACATGCAAGTGGTTGGGATCAACTTACCACCAACATAATGTGTGGGAGGGTGAAAAGTAAAGTTGTGTGACAGTCACATTCTCCACGATTCTAGTCGAAGACATCCATTTCCCTTGATCTCCTTATCCATTCCCAAGGTCCAATAGCAGCACGCACTTCTCGTTATTGTGACAAGATGATAACCATCCATTCTCTTCAGCCGACTACCTCCTTGATCTCTAAATATATTTGTTTCATCCTCCCAGAAAATGCAATGATTTTTCTCTTACAAATGGTTTTCTGTGTCTTTCTTCACAATACTAATCACTACATTCTTGAATCACCCCTCCAAAATGTTGTGAGATTGACATTGAGATTGGCGGTGGATGGCATTAGCATTATATGATTATTATTAATATTAATCATATGCAGAAAACCTATATAGGAATTTGATCTTCCTCTACCACCATGTTACTCTTCCCAAATGCGTGACCATATATGCTTGTGTTTTCCTGGAAGGTCTAGATCCCTTTATCAATAAAATCTGGAAGCTTTATATAATGCACTTGTTGTGCATGCATCCACCTCTAAAAACGGCAGTCCCCGTGTACGTTCCCAGAGAGAGGGTGGAGGCAATCCCTCAAACATATACAAGCTCTAGCTCACGCTCCAACAAATGGCGCCCCTCTCCTTTCTGTTTTTCTCGGACTCTCCTTTGGAGTTCCTACCACCAAAATATCAGATTTGCGCCCTCTCCTTTCTGTTTTTCTCGGACTCTCCTTTGGAGTTCCTACCACCAAAATATTAGATTTGAACCCTTTGTGCCTTATTTACAAAACCACCAGATTTTTAGCATTTTTTGTGTTTCCAAGTGTTAGGTATATAACCCCTATGACCAATGCCATCCATACTCGGGCGTGCTCTCACCTCTCCCCCTCCTAATCCAAAAATGGATCTGAAAATACCCAATTCTATGTATTCTCCATATTTGATACTTGCAATACAAATTCTTGGCATATTCCTTCTTCACAGATGATCTAGTCAAGTTGGGGTGATTCGGACATCTTCGAATGATGTTCCAGGCCATCATTGTTCTATTCAGAGGATTTCTTAGGTGGTGACGGTTCTGCGAACCACCCCGGCGGTTACATAACCGCCACTCTTCACTGAGCAAAGTGGTTGCACAATTGCCGGTCTACGTTTACGGTGGTTCTATCCACAACGGTTCCAGTCGGGATCTCAACATTTGGAAATGTTTGAGCTTCCAAAACAATTTGGTTCATCTTTCCATGCATCCTTGGGCAAAGCAACTATAAATACAAGTTCAATTCTTCATTCTAGCAAGTGATTTTGAGTGAATTCTAGTGTGAGCAAAGAGGAGAAGTTGGAGTTCTTTCTTGTTTGTTCATTGTGAGTTCTTCATTATTGAGAAGTTGTGAGCAAGTAAATACAATTAGGAGTGTGAATCCTTCTTGAAGGCCAATTGTTGGCAATACTTTGTATTTTTGGAGAATTACATAGTGAAAGGGAAGCAAATTTGCTTACCCACTAGGATTTTTCCCACATTGGGTTTCTCCAGGATAAATCTTGTCTCCTTTGTCTCTCTTTTCTCAATTTTACAGTATAGTTGTGTTTAATTCTTGCACATTATATTGGTTAACAAAGAACTTAGTGAATCTTTCATTCATTTTCACAAGCACAAGATCTGTTTAGTGTTAGAAATCAGCAGTTTACGGATCACCTCCCCCACCCAATTAAAAACAGCCTCAGACCTCCTTACTTGTACCTGCCAGGATTTATTAATGAACCACTTTTTGGCTGCCACAGAATCTTTTCTATTGAGCAGCAAGCTCCCTCCTAAAATGGAGACCCAAAAGGTTTGGGGTAGAACCACCAAAACCCCATGAATGCCCTCATGCCAATGTCCTCATGGGCATAATCTTCCTATTTTAGTACATAGGTCAATGGAAAGACTTCTACTTTCTTTTCTCGACTCATAGTGAATTTTTACCATTCTAGTCATTGTTCTCCATAATTCAACCTTGCCTATTTTTGCATAAGGATCACCTTACCACAAATGTGACTTCATACACTTATCATGGTCTTTTGACCACATAACATCTGGTTATTTAATTGGGCTTTTTGCATTATAGTGACTATGGTCTATGACCATAGTAAAATCTTATCGAAGTCCTTGTCACATCCCAATGACACATATAACCAAACCGTATAATGGATAAGATGGAATGATCCCTTTAACAAGTATAAAACGTCACTTAGCTTAGGTCTTACATTTTCCGAAGTCCCACCAAGACAAGTTTTCACATGCCAACAAAAACTTACAGCAACAATCGAACACCAGAAAATATACCAAGAGATCAAAACAACAACTTTCAACACATCTAAGTAATAACATAAAAGATGAAAGATTGCCCCCACCAAGGTCTGATAATCGAAAGAAAGCAAATGGAGATGAGCAAGATGATTAGGTCTCTCCCTCCCCCTCCATCTCTCTCTCCCTCCCTCCCATCCCCTCGCTCATTGGCTCACTCCCTCTCTCTCGGTCCCCCTCTCTCACATACACATGCTGAAGTAAATTTGATATATATAACACATTAAATTTATTAAAAAATTAAAATCCCAAAAATGGAAGTGACATTCTTCCCCTCTTGGAAGAAGCATCATCTTGATGTGATGTCAAAACAAACTATCGAGGCACTTGCCCCAGCAAGCCTTATCTCGAATACATGCTCTCAAGGAGGTAGATATGCTTGCACATCACGAGGATTGAATCTTATCATCATAAAACTTGTGCTTCCACTACCTTTCCATGACAAAATTTCGTAGCAATTCGTCAACAAATTTCTACAAAGTGGCTCGCAGCCCTTCCAGGTAGTTAGGTACACCTCATCGAGCATGTACAAAATAATGGTCATATACATATTATCTATTGATGACTTTAAGGAGTAGACTTCCTTTTGCACATAAGGATGCATAGAGAATGTAAGCAACTTCCTATCCACTTGCCCTTTTCCAACTCATAAATAAATCCTAGATGCCAATGTCATCCTTCTATCATCACCAATGCGGCTCAAGCCCCATCTTTCCAACCTGCGGGTCTTAGTTATGTCTTAAACATACAAAGAGAACCCTAGTGGTACACCCCACACTATTCTCCCTAAGCTCCTTGTGATGTGTCGCCGCAATATTTTCAAGGCGCCTACACACCTTTTTTGAGTTCCTTAGCCATTCTTGTCTTAAGGTCCCCACCTTAATGCCTTAGCAAATCTTGTAACAAAGTTTTCAAGTAAATGCCTTTTGCAAATCTTGCATCACGGTAATAAAATCCCTTACCCGGGAATGACCCTACCCCTATTGTGAGAGTAGCATATGTGGAGTTCCAAAAGAATAAAGAGAAAACCATGTGAAAACTCGCCATCACTATCTACATCCGTTCTTGATACGAACTTATGAACTCGGAGAACAATTTGTGTTATGACTATCAATATGCTCTCGTCGGAGGCAATACGAGAACTAGACAACATCGAATAAATGAAAAAGAGTGTTCAAAACATCCAAGTGCTTTGGCCAAGACTTAATAAAACATTCACCTGCAACTACCCTTTCATTATGTATGCTCAAGACACGCACTATAGAGTCCTTCTATTTGTGTATACTCAACTCAAATACTACATTTGAGTTTTCATGAAACATTAGTATTCCCTAACATTTGTTTTAATTTCCCAAAATATTCATTAGTTCACAACTCCTCATGGAGCAATCACAATTTGTCTTACCCTCGCAAATAGTAATGCAAGCAATTCAAGTATTCTTGTTAACCTTAGCCCAGCACGATTTGGCATCCATTCAAGCAAACAGGCTCCAACCTGCACTTTTTTATGTTGTAAGCATGTGCAGGTCTATAACTCTACTCTTAGAGCCAATGGGTCCCCGCCCAATCTGTTAAGCTCACAAGGTGTTAACTCAATCAACGTTCCACTCCTAGAGTCAAATATAACGAGGAGTCTCAAATGAACACCTAAGAATCCCATAAGGCCCTTATGTTGCAACCTAAGCTTTAACACCACAATTTAACAACCCCCTTTTCAAGAATGGGAAAAATAGACAGCAATGTTTTTTTGACCATCGCCATTCACCTAATAAGAGAGATCTACCATGATTCACACAATAACTAACCCTTAGTTATTCAATCAAGGTTTAGAAGGTTCACACAAAACTGACCCAATTCTAAGGTGCAAAAGCATATGAAAAAAACCATATTGTGCGTATGATCCTTAAAATGTATGACCAAAGGAATGAATCATTATAATGATACACAAGAGATGGCATATTAACTTAATTTGGGCTTAAGGACAGAAAAACCTCCAAACGCCCACCCCTCTTATGAGGATTGTGATTGCATTTTATTATCTCCCCCAAAAATGGATTTAATACAACTTATACATCTGGATTCAACTAAATCCCTTAACACATTGTTTTTGTTTTACGAGTACGACCCGTTGGCCATACCTAGACAAAAATAACCAAATGACATGATCTCGTCATATGGTTTCATCTCTCTCTCGCACATATGGGTTTTGGTGTACTCAATAATTTAGTAACATAACCCCTACAAAATACTAAGAGATTGTGATTGAGATTGACGGTGGATGGAATTGGCATCGTATGATTATTATTAGTATAATCATATGCAAAAAACTATATTGCAATTCAATTTTCCTCCACCACCATGCTACTTCTCCAAAATGCAGCAGCCATATAAGTCCACACTTTCCTGAAAGGGCTGGATCCCTTTATCAACAGTCTAGATGCTTTTATAACGCTCCTTTGCGCATGCATCCACCTCCTAAAACGGAAATCCTTGCATACGTGCTGAAGGGAGGGAATCAACCCCTCGAACATATACAAGCTCTAGCTCAAGCTTGATGGACGGGCCCTCTCTCCTTTGTATCTCCCTTCCAAACTTTCCTTAGGAGTTCCTCCCACAAAAGTCTCAGACCTGAACCCTTCATGCCTTCTTTGCAAAGCCAACATTTTTTTCACGTGTTTTTAATTGGTTTCCAAATGTTTAGTTTATAACCCCTACACTCATTTCCATCCACACTTAGGCATGCTCTCTCCCTTCTCTCCCACATTAGAAGCAACCTCAAGCCACCTTAATTGTGCTTGGCAAGATGTACTAATAAATCATTTTTTTGGCTGC
Organism: Taxus wallichiana var. yunnanensis; assembly: GCA_018340775.1. Classification (NCBI taxonomy): domain Eukaryota; kingdom Viridiplantae; phylum Streptophyta; class Pinopsida; order Cupressales; family Taxaceae; genus Taxus; species Taxus wallichiana. The sequence goes on from CM031235.1 coordinate 416,565,677, forward strand.
CACCGAATCTTTTCTTTTGAGCAGCAGGCTCCATCTTAAAATGGAGGACCGAAAGATTTGGGGAAGAACCAACAAAACCCCATGAATGCCCCCATGCCCATATGTCCTCATAAGGATAATCAAATAATTCCTACTTGATCACATGAGTCAATGCAAAGACTTCTACTTTCTTTTCTAGACCCTTCGTGGTCTTTAACCATTCTAGTCCTTGTTCCTCATAATTCAGCCTCATCTTTTTGCATAAAGTTAATCTTGCCACAAATGTGACTTCATATGCTTGCCATGGTCTTTGACCACACAACATTGGGTTATTAAATTGCTCGTCACATTATAGTGACTATGATCTATGACCATAGTAGAACCTTATCAAAGTCCTTATCACATCCAGTGACACATATAACGGGGCCATATAATAGATAAGATGGAATGACCCCTTTCATAAGTCTAAAACAACCCTTAGTTTAGGTATTACATTTTGCCAAAGTCCCGCCAAGATAAGCTTCCACACACCCAAGAAAACATAGAGCAACAATCAGGCACCAAAAATAGACCAAGAGATCAAAACAGCAACTCTCAATAAGCAATAACGCAAAAGATGAAAGATTGGCTTTACCAATAAAACATTTGAAAGCAGGCAAAAGGAGACAATATCCCTCTCTCTTGCCCTCCCTCCCTTCCCCCTCCCTCCCTCACACACACGAGACAACTTTGGGCAGCCAATTTAATGTATAAAACACATTAATATATTAAATCAATATAACCCCAAATGTGGTATGTGGCAACCACTCTCGATGTGGTTATGTAGGTAGCTTTTGTAAGAAGCTATTGGTAGGTTCATTGTATCTAGTCATTGTGGTCATCAAGTTGTGTGTGTGGGAAGTTACGGATGTTCTAATGAAGTCCCTATGAAGATTAGGACCACCATAGGTGGAATGGGATGAAAATTTTCATAGAGAAGAGGAGGTGATTAAAAAGACATTTGAGCTTAAATGTTCCCCATTGCATATTTATGTAGATTTTGTTTCATGTCATATGTAGAGGAATATTAGTAATTTCTTGGTTGGGCCCTACTCGGATCCATATGACACGTCAAAATTCTTGAGCAAAGCAGAATCAAAGGCTTCATGCAAATCATGAGATAGGTAGGCAAAGAGAATCGACCAGGCTGTGTGAACGCGTTCCCTTGGAGAAATAGGACTCTTATTTCACATCAAGTGGTAGACATGGGGATCTCTATTCCCGATTCCTTGATAACCAACAGCAGTTGATCTATGCATCGGTGTTGAAATTTGTAGTCGAAAGAATCTTGCAAACAATGGATCCTTCAAGAAAAAGGAGATCTCTCGCATGAGCGTGCAATAAGGTTAAGTCTCAAGAGGATTGTGCACGAAGGGTTTTAGTTTCGTAAGGAGCATGCAAGGGACAATAGGCAGTAGTCAGCAAGCAGCAAACAACAGGCAGCAGAATATTGAGGCACAAGTTAGCATAGGGTAATAAATATAAGGCTTGTAGTTTACAATTAAGTCACTATTAGTTATGTATTAGCTAATGTATACTTGTAACCATTTCAACCATTTTGTAAGTATCTCTTGCATGATAAAATGACAGACACACAATTTACAATGTATGTATTCCAATTTTCTCTTCGTTCTTTCTCTCTTCACAACTTCTAACATTGGTGTCAAAGCCCCTGGTGTTCATAAGGTTCTGCAAATCTAGGAAAAAGGGTAAGAGGAGGATGTGAGGGTGTTAGGAGGCTCAAGCAAGAGCACAAAGGATATCCAGTTTGCTTCAGGCATGGGATTTCTACACATCTTGAAAACACAGTCTAGCTTTGTGAGTTTGAAAGGCCATTGAAGGCATGAGTCATTACAATCAAGCCACTCGTACGGCATGTGAAAACCTGATATAAGCCAAGAATTTTAGATATCGAGGGCACGTTTTTAGTATAGAATACAATCAAAGACGCCAAGACGCGGCCATTGAAGAATTTATGGTCACGGTAACCCGAGAATGTCGTCTAGGGCACACAAATAAAAATCATTTGTGATTGTAAATCAACGAAGGCATTAAAAGCATCGAAAAGGCGTTGATCCACGCGAATTTTAGAGTTGTCCTTGTTTTGAAACATTATAGTATTCTAAAGACAGTATTTGAGGGAAATAGACATCACAAGTTCTTGTTTGAAACCCGGTCGGCGCTTGAAGTAAAGCAAAGGAAAAGTTGAGTGTGAGTGCAAATTAAGCTGGCCAAGGAAGAAATTGCAATTTTAAAGTCTGTTACTAGGACATGTTCTAAACGAAGGTAATAATATATTTTGCACTTTTACATCACCGGAAGAAGGGCATGATTTTTCTAGTATTTTATTTGCAAAATAGTTTCTTGCAGATGACTGTGACATTTCTTTACTAAACAAATTCAGACATTAAAAATTCCTTGCATTAATTTCTGAGACAATTGTTTTTTGCTCTATTGAATTTATTTCCGTGCCTAAAGTTAGAAATTGTATAGACTATCACTTTCATTTTGTTGCATTAATTTGCAGTTTGGAAATTAAAATTGGTGTGTAAAATGGATGATGAAGTCACTATATCTAGCCACATAAACAATCTTAAGTTTCTCATCGAACAACTAGCAAAAAAGTCAATGTTACGATAGATGACGAAGATGCCAAAGCTATTTTGTTAAACAATCTGCCTTCTAAAAACAAGGGAAAGCTCAAAGACAAACCAAATGGATGAAAATTTTGCTGATAAAGAATATGTATTTTAAAGAAGCCCGACACTTTGAAGACGGGCAGGGATCAAGTGTAGATGAAGTTCAATATCAACGACTACCCGAGTTAGTTCAAGAGTTTGTGGATCTTGGGAATTACACCCTTACGAGGGTCATGAGACAACTTGATGGAGCACTATGGATGTCACTCAATATGGATGGTTGTCCAATAATTCAGGAGGTTCGTAATTCGGGAGTTTGGGGAGGTGGAATCCGAAACTCAAGAACTACACCTTTACGAGGGTTACGAGGCAGCTTGATGGAGTCCTACTTGGTCAAAGAATTGTTTTTAGGGAGAAAGTTTCTAAAGATGTGTGGTTCTTTTTGGCTCTATTATTTTAATTTTCTATCAAATTGTTTGCTTTTTCTTTTTGTAGAGTAAGCCTTATGAGGGGGTATCAAAATATAAGGCTTATAGTTTATAATTAAGTCATTATTAGTTATGTATTAACTAATGTATAGTTGTGACCACTTCAACCATTTTGTACCTATATCTTGCATGATAAAATGACGGACAAACCATTTACATTGTGTGCATTCTGTTTTTCTCTTCATTCTTTCTCTTCATATCTTCTAATAGAGGGAAAGCTGCCCAAATCACCATACAACAAGAACAGCAAGAGGTCGTCAAAGATGAAATTTGCTAAGAGCCTGAGTGAGTCCCATAATATTTGCTCCCCCAAACAAGTATTCATGGTTAACATTGGAAAAATCACAACATGCTCCCCAAACAAGTATTCAAAACAAACCACATCCTAGATGAAGGAATAGGTACAAGGAAATAGGGATTACAAACCCAATTGAAAAGGGGTAGTTGTGTCCCCGGATTTCTACCAAAATCTAGGACTACCCCTTTTTAAATTTTTCATTCTTTTTAAGTGAAGGGTCTTGTTTTTGTGTTTTGTTTTGTCTTTTGTTGTCCGCATTGCTCAAAGGTATCTCGAAGTCATAAAGCCACGTTCGTCAAATACCCATATGCAAAAGCTCACTCAATTCCCTTCCCAGACTTATTCTAGTTATATAAAAGCATTTTATTTATTTTTATATTAAATAAATAAAGTTCTTTTAAAAATAGATTGAGCTAAAATTGGAAAATTTAGGTTATATAAAGCACTTCACCCCATCATTATTACCACACCAGTATTACTTTCACCTCAAAGTGGAGCATTCACCTAGGGAAGGGTTTTTACAGACTAGCTAATTGGAGAGATTTTTTGAGCAATTGCTGCTGCTTCTTTTGGGTTTTTGTTTTAATTTATTTCTTGTGTTCTGGTTTTGGTTTTTCTTTGTTTTCTATCAGGCAATCCCCATTGCCTTTTCTTTCTTCTGTCAAAATCTTTTCCCGGGCCTAGGGTTTTGAAAAGCTATCCAATGTTTTTAATTGCAAACCAATTTGTCTACCATAGCTTGTTTTTTAAGGTAACCAGATCAACCAAGAGGAAAGCTCGGGATTTTTGCCTTGTCTGAGATTTAATCCAAGTTGAATATCAAGCAAATCGTGGATCTGGAAAAGTTTGTCTTACTTTTGCAAAGCAGCCATGGCCAAGGAAGAAAACGCAGTAGTCTGGAAGATCATTCAAGAGGCAAAATCACTCAGGAAATTGCGTTAAAGGTCAAGGCAGAATATTCTAAGTTTGGCGTGGATTTCTATAGCCGAGTCTTCTAATTTACAAGCATCTAGCCCCCTTCAAATCCATGAAGCCAGCCTCCTAATTATCCACGTAGTTATTCCTTCAAAAGCTTCCACGCAATTCTCCTAAGCAAGTCATGGATTTTGGCAGCCTTGGCTTATGTTTTCCACGCAGCCTTCCCTCTGAAAATCAACGCAATTATGATAAAGAGCCAAGGCAAAGCACTTAAGTGAAATCGTGAATTTTCATAGTCTTGTCTTCTAATTTGCAAAGTTGCCTTCCATCTTCAAAATTCACACAAGTCTTTAAAGTCACTTAAAGTTTGTCGTGAATTTCCAAGCTGCCTTCCATCTTCAAAATTCACACAAGTCTTTAAAGTCACTTAAAGTTTGTCGTGAATTTCCAAGCTGCCTTCCATCTTCAAAATCCATGCAAATTTAAGGCAAGGTGTTTAAGTTAAAATCGTGGATTTCCAAGCTGCCTTCCATTCTCAAAATCCACGCTGCCCTTCCTCTTCAATTTCCACGCAAATATTAAAAGAGAGAAATAACTAAAGCAAGTCGTGGTTTTTGAAGTCATTGTCTTCCTTGGCAAGCTGCCCTTCCTTCAAAATCCACGCAGCCCTTTTATCATGAGTTAAAATTCACTTAAGTTTTGTCGTGAATTTTTAGCAGCATGTCTTCTATATTCCAAACACAGCCTTTGGGAGAAAAGCAAAAATAGCTAAGGAAATTGCGTGAATCTTCTATATTACAAACAGCTTCATCCACCGGTTTCAACACAGCCATCTTCTAAATTGAAAGCATCCACTCGGAAAGCCCAAACGCAGCCCATGTAAATGCATGCAATCTCCCAGTTGAGCCCACTTCTCTTTGCTTGCATCTGGAGTAATTCCCAGAATTTACGGCTGCCCATATATATAAATAAGAGGGTGATGAGTTGCATATTTGTCTGAATTGTTTACAGGAATATTTCACTTGTGCACATACTTGTGAAAATTAAGTTGAGGTTAATGTCAAACACATTGGATATATCTTCAGAATCGGGGAAGCCATTGCAGCTTTTGCACAAATAGATCCAGCTCTCACAATTGCAAAAACTTCTGGTAAAAGTGGAAAAAGGAGAACTCAGACAAAAAAGCGGTTCGAGGCAAAATGAAGTGTGATGACAAAGGTTATCCAGCAGAATCATGCATAGTGTCCAGGCTTGCTGAAGTGAGTGATACAGACATGGGGCACATGTCTATCAACGAATTAATTGACAGATCAAGGGCAAGTATGAAGTATTGCAGCTGGAATGACTTCTTTCTTCTCCTCTTTTTCTTCTCCTTTTTCTTATTTTCTCGGACAAAAATTGTAAAACTAAAGTAATTGGTTAAAAGCCATTACTTCTAGTTGTTTGAAAAGGTCCTTTAATTAAGAATAGGTGGCAGACATGCAAGGCATTGATTTAGTCTTCAATTGTAAATCATACATGTCATGCAAAGAGGAATTCTAGGAGAAAGATTACCAATTGTTCCCTTTTTATAGCATCCACATGCGGCAGTTCATTGAAAGTTTCCTACTTTTATTTGCCCTTTATGCATTATAAATAGAGGAAGAGCCTACGGGTTAATTATCACAACTTGTTCATCATAAGTTGTTTAGCAGAGGCTTTTGTAACTAGAGCATTCTTGAGTTTTCAAGCTTGGTGTTGGAACCCTTGATGTGATTTCTGTGAAAGTTGGGGATTGAATAAAAGGTGGAAATATGGAGAACTTTGTGTCTACAGTGTTTTGTTGAGTACTTCTATTCAAAGATTTTAAATAAATTGTGTTATCTTAGATCTAGGTTAGAAGTTATTTCTTTCCCTCTTTGCTGAATGTTGTGATTTATCTATTTATTTAATTTGTGTGGATGAGACCAACTCTGATAACTATTGGTTGAGTCAGCACATCTTCCTTTCTTCTTTCCCTACTTCTATTTTCCCCCTTCTACAAATATCCCATCACAATTGCTTACTTGTTGCCAAATTACCCAGTGTGGTTCACGAGCTAAGGGAATTAAAGTAAAACCCCTTAAAGTAGTTATTAGGATTCACCCCTACAAAATAGATAAACATCTTACACGGGAGCTTCGTTGTTAAATGAAGGAGATTTATCTCATGATTGCCTAGGTTTTACGTTGTGCATAAAATCTAGCCAACAAGTAGGACATATGTGAAAACAATACACAAAAAAGTAGATCGAGAAAAAAATAGCAAGAGGGCCCATAAAACGAAATATTAGAAATTGGGAAGCTTACGGGCATTAAAGGTTTAATGGAGCGGAGGGTCGTTGATTTAGATGCGGTAATAGAACCTCAACCTGCAAGGAGCACTAATGGGAGTGTTGTCACATAAGGGCATGATAATCCCCTTGGACTACACAATACAGCATCCCATAGGGCATCGATTGTCTACCCATGCCTTAACCTTAATCCCAACATAGGCACAATGGTCGACACTTCAGGGTCCTACACACCCTAGCGTATGTTAGGACACACAGAGACCGATGTTTCAAACAAAGAGGAAATATTGGTTTTGTGAATGCAAAGAATATAAATCAATTTTACGAGGCAGCCAGATTCATGCAATGTCAACAAAGAAACCGAGGCGAATTGAGGGTAAAAGCAATTCCTTTTGACAATAGCCCACATCACCCCAACAAACTCTGCGAAAATAAAACAAATGCAGGTAGCTGCACAAACAATAGAAGGAAAAGGATGGGGAAGGCAAACAAAGTGAAAGCAATCAATGAAACAGTACCCTCATATCGAGTCAAAAACAATGCCTTCAAATCAATCACTATATCATGAAAAGGGGACACAAGGCATATAGGAAGCATAGTTTAACTCCCGTGAGCAAGCGAGGAAGAATAAACAATGAAGTATGGGAAAATATTATATCGAACACAATGAGAATGATACATACTTGGAAGGCAAAGGAGAAGAGGCGGGACGAGGGCCGGGAAAGAAAAGAAATCTATAGCCCCACATCAACAACTTTAAATGTGGTCACCAAAACAATATGTCAAATTGCTAATGAACATGAAAATGAGACTTGACACTTTAGAAGCAAAGAAATAGTTGGAGGACAGAAAAAGGAGATCACAAATTCCAATTGGAATTTAACAAGAGGAAATAGATTACTCGGGGAGCAAGTAAACAATTTATAAATCATCATGGAAAAAAGGAAACAAAAGTTGGCCACGATAAAACAAGCCTTAGACCAACCGAAAGTTGGTGAGAGAAATAGACCAAGACAGACCCAAGGAAGGATATACCACAAATCAGAGAGAATACAATCCACAATAACAACCATGGAAGTAAAAGAAAATAGCTAAAGAGACCAAAGTGAGGAGACCAACTCTTCGGCTCAAGCGGTAAGAGGGTCATCAAAAAAGCAAAGAGAACACGAGAGAAACATGTTTAGTTGCAAATAAGAGAGGAAAGAGATAGTCAAGATAGGGCTGCAAATATTATAATTTAGGGCTTGAAAGATCATGACAAGGATGAGAATACCAGCAAGTTGGCAAGATCCTTTCTTGAGGATAAGCTCTAATGGAGAGGGCATGTCTACCAAGTAAATAGGATCGGAAAAGTGATATGAGAGAGGGTCAGACATATAAGAGTTATCATGAATATGCCGAAGACAAGAGCATGATACTAAGGAACAAAAAGTTTCTTAGAAGCACAATTTTACCTAAGCGACTGAAAAGAGAGAAGGAAAGAATGGGAGAAAGTGAGGGCAGCACGAAATGCAAGAAAATGGGCATGGCTACATAATGAAAAAGCACAAATCAGACATCAAATGACACACAAGAAATAGGAATTTTGGGCCCCCATGAACACCGACCATGGTAAGATGGAGCTGTAGAGAGGTTATCCTTGGAGAAAAGGTCCCGAATTGGGACCCATAACAAAGAGGAAAGACGTCATCATTCTTGTCAAAACTCGTGAACATGATGGTTGCAAAGTCCCAAATTTTGAAATGTTTAACAAAATATCATTTGGAGCGAAAGGATGGGAATCAAAAAAGCGACATGGAGGAGTAACAATGCTCATTAGAGAAACATGGGGCAGAATTATTAAAGTAGAGTAAGAAGACCCAAATAAGCGATACATATGGTTCAAAATAACTAAAATGGGCTAACAATTGGTCTCGTTGCCTGTTGCTTTGCACCAGAGGTTTGAAAACATATAAGAAAAGGAACCTAGACTATGAAAACCCATATGCGTTGGTAAAAGTGACACCTCATCATATAGCACCTTGGGGAAGTCATGTTAATAGGGGACTTCAATGCAAGAAAAACAAACAATCAGGCCCTCGATCCGAGAAACAAAGGCGGGGTGAAAAGAAATCCATTGTGGTTAGAGGAAAAAGAAGATCAACATTGGGAAAGGGCCTAACAAGATGGAGGTGGAGTGTTACACACTTCGGAGCACAATTATCGGGGTTATATACTCTTTATGACCTGGATATTTGCAATGGCATGAGAACAAGGCAGAATTGAAGTAACATCACTTGCAAATGTACAATGGTCAAAGCATGGCAGATTATATTATTTGTTCGCAGAACATAATGTTGAGATTTACGGACATGGAAGTTTTAAACTGCCCTATAGAGCTCAAATCTGATCATAATCCAATTTATGTAAAGAGTGACATGCGAATAAATAGTGAGCAAGGAAAATAGGTCCACCACAATAAAAAAAAGATGCCACTTTAGGGTCATATCCTTATGACTCACGAGAATATAGAAATATTTAAAGCAACCCTTGATAATGAATGCGGGAAGCAAAGAATAGTATGTCGCACATGTCTAGCTGCACAATAAACAAGATTATGTTGATACCCATAATTCGTAAAGTCCTAAATGTATGCAAAAGATATAGATCTAGGAGAGAAAATAAAAGTAGCTTTTCAGAAAATCCACGGAATGATAAAGAATGTAAGGCGGTGAAGAAGAATTTGAGGGAACATGGGATAATCAAAGAAAATAAGGAGGCCTATAAAAAATTGAAAAGGTCTAAAAAAGAAAGTTATATGAGCGAAGGAGAAAAGAAAAAAAATCTCTTGGGAAACACAACTCTTAAGGCTTTTGGAGAGAAATATAACAAAATAGAAAGCAAAATTTCCCAATGGTTCGAATATGCAAAATTACTTTATGAACAGAGTTGGGATAAAACCATCCCCATAACCTTAAACCAACACACAATTGAGTTCTTCTCTAAAAGGGGCATTAAACAAGGTATAAAGACCATAGTTACCAGGTCCGGAAATCCGGATCCATTCGGGAGGGCAAAAAAATCCAAAATTCTTGAAAAAGATCGGAAAAATCCTATCCGAAATATATGTGAGTTGAATTTTATAAATATGGAAATTTGATAAATACAATGAAAAACTTTAATAATGTAATTTAAAATGTTATATTTTTAATATATAAGGTTGACAGTTTACTATTTTTTCCAAAAATTACAGAAAAAATTTTAAAAATAAAAATTATTTTTTCCACTAAATTAGGGCCGACCAAAACCGAATTTATCCAAGTCGGCTGAAAAATCTAGATCTGGTCGGATTTGATAACAATGATAAAGACGCTAACAAGAGGTGAGGCACAAAGCATAGAGGGGTTGCAAGTAGAATATCTAAAATGTGGTTTGAAGTTATGATACCACATATCAAAAGCATATTCAATGGCATGATTCAGAAAGGCCTCCCAAGATATTGGAAGACTAGTGTCATTATTCTTCTCTATAAACGTGGCGATGTCATAACCCGTCAAACTATCACGGTTGAACCACTTCTCAAAAACTATTTGGGAGCATGGTAGAGAGTAGAATTAACGATGGGCGAAAAGAAAGGTGGAAAAGAACAAAAAGGTAGGCAAGTTTAAAGCTAAAGCACTCCACGATCAAACATTATGTTACTCTTAGGAACTTGATTGATAAAGTTTGGGATAATCAATGTAAAGAAGTTTTTTGTTGCTTTCTCGACTTCAAAAAAGTATTTGACAAGGTGCACAAGTAAACTCTAGAGCAAGATGGAGGAGCTTGGAGTCTGGATGAGTATAGAGCGACCATACATAGGCTTTTGATCAACTCCAAGCCAAAATCAAAGAAGATGAAAGAATGTCAAAATATTTTAGAAGCGATATTGGTATCAAGCAAGGGTGTCCGCTATCCCCTACATTGTTTGGGCTATACATAGATAAACTAATAGCTAAAACAACACGTACTTTGAGAGAACACTTGAATGCCCTAGACCTTTTACATTAAGAAGTTAGGATGCAAGTGAACACCAACAAAACCAAATTCGTGATCTTTCCATTCGAGAGAAAAAGAAGCAAATTAACTTCTTTTTTGAAGCAAGCCCTTTGGAGGTGGTGGAAGAATACAAGCACCTAAGTCTTAATTTCCACAAGCTCAATTGGGAGACATGTAGGACAAAAAGAATTTAAGGGGGTGAAAGGTTGTATACTTGCTACAAAATAGATGTAAGGTTGTGGAGTCGTAGGATTGGAAAACCAAGAGGACCTTGTTTGGGTTGTTTGTCATGCCGGTGGTTATTTACGGATGTGAAGTTTGGGGTTAAACACATTATAACAAAAATGGTAACAGATCAAAAGAATTCAAAAATATCTAGTAACAAGCAGCCTTAGAATTAAAACATCGGTTCCATATGAAATTCTACTAGCTGAAACTTGTACTTTCCTATAAGAAGAGTCAACGATGATTTGGATGCTATTTTACTTAAAGAGAACAAAAACTATGGAGGCTTGTCGATGGCCCACAATGGTAGTGGAGGAAGAGTTGGGCAGGAGCAAGAACACATGGATGCCATAAAACAACAAGTGGATGAGCAAATGGGGCATTGGCATGCAAGAATGCCCAAACACCAACGAGAAAATAAAAGAGTATGCGAGATAAATTTTAAAGTAATCATGTGGAAGAAAGAATATTATATCAAGAATTCAATACCACATGGAAAAAGCCTATATATGAGGAGAAATCAATTGGATGGTGTACATGTTGATAGCTCAGCTTTGGACTGGCTCGCATCATCTTAGATGTGAAACCGGCTTGGGGACAATGCCTAAGGAAGAGTGGGAAAAGAGAATGGCACTACATTATGGAGTGCCTAGTTTATAGTGACATCTTAACCAAATAAGGCAACAACATGAAAGTGGACAATCTGGCTGCCTTGTTTCATAGACTAGGCTTGAAAAATCAGAATTTTCGGATTTAAATTCATAGTACATGATCCAACATCAAAAAATGAATGGAGATTTTGCAAGCTTAGTGGGACAGCATATGGTTCAAGTGGCTGCACTAAAACATAACTTTTCAGTTGGTCCTTTTGGTCCCATAGACTACTTGGTCTTGTGGACATTATTAAAATCTTTTATTAATTCATTCATCAAAGAATATCATTCTCAAAGTTTCTATACAATCTAAGGGATACATGTAATCATTTGAAAGCAAAGGGGAAAGAAGCATAAGAAAGTGATGCATGGGACAGCTTCAATTTGGTCCTCAAGATTGGAGAACAAAGCTTCCCAAAGGGTAGGACATGTTGTGCTCCAAAACACAACCCATTTTGTTATATTTTATGATGTAAATGAACTATTTTACTCTGAAGCTGATATTTTGTCACATAATATTATGTAAGTTGTAAATGTAAGTGGTTTTGAGTAGAAAATTAATGAGGTTAGAGGTAGGTGGTTAACCATCAAAACCTAAAACAAGCATGCCAACTAGCAAAACTAAAAACCAAACTCATTTTGTCATTTCGCATTTTGTTAAGAATAAGAGAAAAAGAAAAACAATACTGAAAAGAAAAGAGAACAGCGGTGAGTAGAAGGCAAGAAAGCATTGAATAACATCATTTGAGGTAAGTTTAACATCCATTCTTCATTTGAACAAATTTCTGTGTTTTTCAGAGTTTCAGACACTAAGGGAGTTGTTTTGTTTTTTTGTTCTATGTTGTTTGCACTTGCAGCTGTGTTTTGAGATTTCAATAAAACAACAATGAGCAGCAATGAGAGTAATGAGGATGAAGAGATTCTAATTCAACACACAAACCGTAGAGGAACCTTTTGTCCAAAATAACCCCGGTTATTTTGACAACTTACATCCTCATTCGACTCTAAAGCTCAAGATCATAGGTTGTGCACACTCTGGCAGTTCCTTGGTACATTTTGCTTGGTTGCAGTTCTTCCGCGCGTCTTCGCGTCCCCTTCGCGCCTTCCTTGTTTCTTCCTTGTCCTTCCTCCTCCCCTTATTTCTTCTATCTCCTTCCATTTTCCCTTCGTGCGCCTTCCCTTTGCACACCCGCTTTCATTCCCCGTCTATCGCACACTCCTCATGCGCGCACACCCTAACTTACCTTCCAATTTGGCTAAGACACAGGCATGCTCTTCCCGCACATGCCCTTCCTCTTGAGCTTTGTGCATTTCCTTGCACTCGCTTCCCGTGACCTTATTCTTCCTAGCACATCTTGCCTTCGCTTTTACGTGCTTCCTTCCTAGCTTGCTCCACACGCCCGGTCTCCTATCGCCACATGCTTTCATTCGAATGCCCGCGCCTGTTTGCATACTTATCTCCTACAATTATGCATCCATTCTGTTGTGTGCATTATCTCAGTGCGCCTTGTGCTTTGCTTTCCTCTTTTGCGCCTCTTCCTTTATGCACGCACCTCGCACATTCTTCATGCCAATCTCTATGCCACGTAGTGATCTGCCGATCTTGAGTGTGTAACACACACTAACCAAAGCGCGCTTGATAGGGCGCCGAATCCTCGCGACAAACCAATGTGCAACACATGGCAGAAACAACAAAACAGATGAATAGTTGGCGAACACTTGATCGATCAGCACGTGCCACGTGTCTTGTGTGTTCAGTTTGCCGCTGCGACCGACCTTCAAATCACAATAATTTTTCTCTGAAAACTCGACACGCGTGTGCCTAAGCTTGTTAGAAAGTTTGACGTGGCTGGGCTACGATGGACTTTTCAAAATCAGATTTTGGCAGGGATTTGGTAGGCAAAAAACAGGAAATGTCACTCAGATCATTAATGCAAACATCTAATCGACTCAACCACCAGATTTTCTTCAGATCTCGGCTCTTTCCTTCTTCCACAAAGCCAAACAGACATGGGAAGGCGCATCTGACAGCCCTGCAGCCACTAGCGGATTTGCAGGAATTTATTATTTGTTGTTAGTTGGAAGTTTGAATCCGAGTTTCCCTCTTCTTTCTCCTCCTCTTCTCTCCTTATTCTATAAATTGTAGAGCTCTGCTCATTAAAACAGATCCCTCTTTGTTGTAACGGCACCATGCCAAAATGGTGGCCGACTTCCCATGAGTTTCAGACCTTGAACTTGGTCTCTGCAATGTATTCTCGCCTCCTGCCATGAATGTGATCGATTGTGCATCCTTAAGAAATAAAATTGGGATTGTGGCACTTTTGTTTGCCCTTTTCTCATTTTAATGTATCTTGCCTCTTTGTTCACGTTTTGGGATGTTGTGCATATTTCCCGCTTGCAAGTTCCATTTTCATGTGTTGTCAATGCGCAGGAAAGCCAAATCGGCGTGGTTGTGGTATGTGGCACACTGTCCGCCCTTTCTCCCACATTTTCTCCCTTTACTTCCCCTTGTGGAGAGAGCGATCAACCCTCTTTCTCGGTGCTATCACCGCCCCTTCTAGCCTAGGATTTCCCTTTCTACGTCTCCTTCATCCTGGTCCCTTGGCATGTTTAGTCTAGGATTTGCTTTCAACATTAGGAGCAGTTTTAGCAATAGAAGTAGGTAGAGGAACCGGCCTTCTCCGGAGGCCTTTCTCGGTGTCTGCATGTCCCACAACTTGAGACAATCCCATGTTGCCTCAACGACCCGATTCGTCCCTAATCTGGGACGGGTGCAAGTTTGTGCTCAACAATACCACAAGGGTTTCTTATGAGAGTGCAAGAGTTATTTGATTGCCCTTCCGAACTCCTAAAATTTTATGCAAGTAGCCCATTTAATCCTAAAAAAATTCACAATTTAATAGCGATAGACAAGAATAAGAAAAAAAAACTTAAGGGGTCTAGAATATGGCTATGGCATAGGTGCAACAGACGAGGCAATATAGGGGCAGCTATACAAGGGTTTACTCTCATCTTTTGTGCATAAGTGAACAAGGGGTAAAAGGTTGTGCAAACATAACCTTAACTAAGAAGGCCAAGGCGACTAGGTTGTATATGGAGGGTTAAGCAAGAAATAAGGGAATGTAAATAGATACTACACAACCTGTATGCAATTGCCCACCCAAACCGTGGATGTTGAGAGTCAAAAGGGAGAGGGTTTTACAAAGGGAAAGAGAGAGGTTGCTAGTATTGTTGGGATGTTCAATATGCAATTATGGGAAGTAGTTGAGTCTTCTATTGCCAAATTTTCTATGTCCATGCCATACCATTTCATGTGGCACGTTCTCCCTATTTCAAACAAATGTTCAAAGATGTAATTGTTGTTGGTTCCTCCTTTGTACCTCTTGAAGAACATAAACTATGCACTAGCCTCCTTGATAAAGAGTATTCTAAGGTGAGTGTGGTAATGGAGGAGATGAGGCAAACTTGGATAAGGGCAGGCTACTCTATCATCATGGATGGATGGACCAATATTAGACATCGGCCACTCATCAATATCATTGTCACATGTCCAGTTGGCTCTTATTTTCTTAGAGCTATTGATGTTCGAGAGAAGATGAAGGATGCAAACTTCCATTTCAAATTTTAAAAGATGCCATAGAGGAGGTTAGACCCTCAAATGTTGTACAAGTGGTGATCGATTCAGCCCGTATATTTAAGTTAGTTGGCTTGATGGTGGAGGGTGCTTACAAGCACATTTTTTGGACCCCATGTTGTGTTCATGCGTTGAACAATGCATTGAAAGACATTGGGAAGATAGATTGGGTGAAGATGGTAATGACAGAAGGTAGAGACATACAGATGTTAATTTGCAACCATCATACTTCACTTTCTCTATTCAAGACCTTTTCAAGGAAGGAATCCCTCAAGCTTGTGGATACTAGATATGTCAGCTATTTTATTTTGTTAGAGAGGATGTTTGAGGTGCAAGAGCCTCTATAATTAATGATGGTTAATCCAGTGGGGAAGATGGCCAGAGGCAAACAGAGTTGAAGCAGAAAGTTTGAAACAAAAGATCCTTGACAAAGATAGGTGGTCCACAACGAGATAAGAAATCACTGCTCTTAATAATTTACTAGTTTGTTAATGTTTCTAACTTGTAAATTATTGTAATCTTTCATTCTCTGTAATAGCATTCACTCCAAGTCTATCATTTGAGTTTTAACTTCTTTGTTTTTTTAAAATGTAACTTGTTCGCAAATATGTTTGCTCCATCATCTCACCCGTTGTGCGGGGCATAAGATATTGTTATATCCCCTTCCCAATCGAAGACCCTTAGCCTATTTTGTCTACCCGACGGCTAAGGGAAGAAAATAAGGGTGACTTAAGTTATTTTTAATTATTATAAAGTGCCCGTAGCAAAGGGAAAAGTGCCGTAGCAAAGGGAAAATATGTAAGCACTTATAATAATTTAAATAACTTAATAATTGTCAAGTCTAAGTTAGAAAAAGGTGCAATTATATTTTTATTCTCCCTAGGGAGAAATGGCGACTTGCCTAAGGGGGCAATAGAAAATACAAAAGAATGTAAAAACTCTTGGGACAAATGTATTTCCCCTAGAAAATGCGAGTTGCTCTAGAAGGGAAAGATAGAGGGAGAAAAACATTAAATGTTGAAACGAGTTGATTGGATGAGTGGAAGGTCACTTTGGGTCTCTTCTCTCCTTAAAAGGAGAAGTCGACTTGCATGAGAGACTAACTATGATCATTTGATATTTTCTGATTTTATGTCTGAAGCTTAGAGCTTTTGCATAATTTATTCCAAGGATGAAAACCCTTAAGAATTACCTCTAGAGGACGAAAACCCTCTTAGAGAATGTGAGGGATCTCTACTCAGGAGATTCTATGGTGCTTGCAAAGATTTATATTAATTTTCAGAGTTATTTCCAACAGTTGTGAAGGTATTTTGCAGATATTTATATCAAGGGTTTGAAGAATAAAATTGCAGTTGTTACTTCTTATTTCTTACAAGCAACCCAGTTGTAGGCTGATTTGGGCATATTTGGAGGCTATAAAAATTCAGATTTGTACCTGCTGGTTGAAGCTAAAATTTCAGTCATATTCTCTACATTTTTGGCGTGATTCTGGGGTTCCAAATCCTCACTTTCAACTGTATTTGCAGACTGGGTATTTGCAAATTTTTATCAATTAAAAAACAGCCTTGTGCAGCTCATACCTGGTATATAATTTCTGCAGACTTATTAAATGAATTCAGATCTGTTTTTGGTCTTGAAAATCTGTATTTCAGTCTTAAGTGGAAAGAGTTAAATTTTAAGGCAAATTTTTATGGGTTTCCTATACAACCCTAGTCGCATTTCCCATAAATAATTCTGATTTGCACTGCAATTAATTGCTTTCTCCTTGTTAAATCTGTACTTGGTGTTGGGGTTTGCCTAAAATCCATTTAGGGCAATATATGTCCATTTGGGGACACTACAGATATGTTGATACAGACTCTCCTAGTCTTGGAGAGATTTATGAGACATTTGACAGCATGCTTGGGTAGATGAAACAAGCCATTCATAGTAGGGATCCTAATTTGGGATTCTATGAGGAGCATATCAGGCCCATTGTGACGCAGCAGTAGAACACAATGAACACCTGCTTCATATGGCAGCCTATGCTCTAAATCCCAAATGGTATGCAGCACGGCCTGGGAGAGTGCCTCCATGTGATGATGAAGAAGTGAAAGAAGGGCTCATGAAGGCCCTTCAAAGATGTATAATGATGAGGAGTTTGCTTTACTTGAGCACAATGGCTAGCCTTTGTCAATCTTCGAGGCCAACATTTAGCAAACTAGAGGAGAACAAATAGAACCACATTAGCTCAAACCGACCCTATTGGATGGTGGACATGGCATGGGAAGGATGCACCATACATGAGGATTCTTACCACTCACCTCCTTTCACAGGTTGCCAATTGCTGCAGAGAGGAATTGGTCCACACATAACTTCATCCAATCAGTTAAGATGATAAGGCTTACCTCTCGACAAATGGAGAAGTTAATGGTTGGGCATAGTGCCTTGCGACCTCATGATTGACAAACAGTTGAGTATCATCGACTCGACCAAACGTTGGGATGTTGATCCCAAATATGCCACACAAGTTGATGAGGAGGCACGGGAGGGATTGGTTGGGGTTCTATTGGATCAGGCAGTCCCTCATAGTTTAAGTGGCTCAACTCATACTCCATTTTTGATGCAATTCTAGCAACTTTTGATTAGGGCGGCAATAGATGTTCTATATTTCTGTCATTTTGTAGTTGAAACTTGCAGCCCTTTGGCATTTCGTTGTAATATACATATATAAAATTGAATCTATGATATATCCACATTGAATACTATGGGAAATCTCAATTCATCTCTAATGTTATGTATTAACTTTTAGTCTTTTAAGGTTCTATAATGTACATGATGAATGCCTTATCAATCTTATCATATGAATACTTGAAATTTCTTAATATTTTAAGATTTGCCCTTCATTTTTAATAGCCTTCACTTGACATCCCTAAAAATGGCCTCTAAAAAAATCCATGCCAAAAATGCATCCCCCATCCCTATCCTGAAACATGGGGGAACATAGATGATAAGCCTTATATTTTAATATAAATAACATCGTATGACAAAATATGAGCTTCTTACTAAATAGTTCATTTACATTATAAAATATCATAACCAAATGGTTTTTGTTTTGGAACACAATAGAGAACCGCACGGATGCATCCCCAACCCTTTGGCCCCCAAAGGACAAGGGTATGCAGTGAAGCCATCCCCTTTCAAGGAGATGACTTGGCAGCATCACACAGCATCCCCATCAAGGGCCTCACCTAAAGAAAAAAATATGGACAAGAAGAGATACTAGTCATGCTTGTTTATAGAATGGACACGGGTTTTAATTTCTGTGAACTAAAGTTACTCATAGCTCCAATCTATTTGATGTACAGTCGCATAGTAATGTAAAGCCACACAAAAATTTCTGAGGATACTATTTGGAATTGGACATGATTAGACAGAATTCCCTCTCCTCTCACAGATGGAAGAAAATCAGGACAATCAAGTGCAAAAATAATCCTCTTCTCAACAACATTCTTATTCCATTTTTTCTTGAGAAGAAATTGTTCTCACAGAAGTTTTGGTAACTCTAAATGCATGTTAGTACTTCAATTATATCACCATAAACTGCACAAACGTTCTCTGAATAATCACAGAAATAAGGTAAGATTAATGACTATGGTTCTGTGATAAAAATTGTGACGCCCACACATGTAGGACCAAAACACAAGCCAAAATAAACTAGGATAAAAATAAATTCTTTCTTTTCTTGTTTTACAACACCACTTGGGCTCACTTAGAATAACTCAACATCACATGAGACGCTTACACAAACATGGACCCACACATACAATAGGATGAGAACGTGATTGGCACCACAAGTAGAGACAACTCACACTACCAAGCCTATCTACGAGGCTTGCAATGGGGGAGAGATCATCATTGCAACTACCACTTATCACTCCACTAAGGGATGGGGCATAAGTTCTTGGTTCCTCCACATAAACAAAACAAGCATGCAATTAAACACTTATCCCTCCACCTGATTTAAAACCCACTTATCCCTCCACTAGAACAAATCCCGCATCCCTTTGGTTCCTCCAAAGCAAAACACACAATACTCCTTATTCCTCCCTTCACTAACAACACCTTATTCCTCTAATAACAATGATGCAATCTCACCCCAACATGATGAACATACATACAACATGATAACACAAGATGCACACTAATGCCACACTTTCTCAAATGAATGAACACAATACAATGACCCAACCACAAACAAGAACTTAAAGATAGACATGTTCCACAATGCACATCATTTTCATGGTTTACATCTTTATTACAATTGAAATCCTTTTTTACAACATTGATTTGAAAAGCATTTAACATACAAAGGAATCTATTTTCGTTCTCAAAATTACATATTCTTTATTTCATTTAAAGCTTATCTTACAAGGAGTGCACCTTATTTGGTTTCATTCTTTACTACAATTAATTTCCGCAATTCAAACATTAGTTAGAATCGTTTAAACACATATGAGTCTCATAACACTCGTTCTCAAGCTAAGGATTCATTTTCCCGTCAAGCATGTGGAAGGACATTTGTTTTACTTTCATTACATAAGGAGAAATTAACATGGAGTTAAGAGGAAAATCTTAAGTATTTTTCAAGTTTCCATTTTCATTTAATGTCCAACAAATGACCACAAAAGTAGGTCAAAGGGACTGCAGAAAACAACAAGCACCGATACAAGGCGGGAAAACCAAAGAGTTCCCGAGCAAAAAGAAATACAAAGGCCGAAGAAGTGGCCAACCGGAAGAAAGAAATCACACCACCCAAAATGGGGGTGGAAAAACAAGATAGAGGAAGAGAGGGGAAAGACGATCCCAAAAGAGAAAGGAGGAAAGCCCATTAGGGGATGGAAGAACCAACTCTCCTAACATCCGAGGTCGACTGGAAGAAGCTGAGAATAGAATGTCGACCAGTCGAAGTGAGAGCCTGCCTGACATGACTCTGCCTTGAAACAATAATATCCCTCTGGTGCTTGGATCTCGTCTGTCTCCTAGAGGCCAGGCCTAGAGTATGTGCATGCCTGTGATGACTCGGAGAACCATGGAGGGTATCCTGGGCCGAACCAATCTAGAGGAGGAAGCGGGGTGGTCTCACCAGGGCGCTTGACGCCTCTCTCCGCCGAATAACACTGTGAAGAAGGAAGTGATCCATTGGGTGGAGTCCGGTCTAGGATGTGGCTAAAGAGTGTGCTCACGAAGCTTCAAAGCTTCCTGTAAATATAAAGCCAGACACCTCTGATCCTCGAACCTAAAAATTCAAAAGACCTGTGTCCTCCTAAATAAACAGTGAAACCTCCCTCTGATCTCATAGTAGATGGGGCACCGGAAGATAAAGTGTGTTTCTGTCTCGGTCTCTTGGAGGTTACACAACTGGCAAGTCTTGTCTGAAACGGTCGAGGTGGTGATCCGTCTCACAACGAAGTCTATGAGATCCAACTCTGAACTGACCAAGGGGGATGCGAAGGGCATGCATCCAGTGTTGAAGGGTGTACTGAGGGCGGGTAATGAGACCGTCCCTCAGCTCTAAAAATGCTCAACGTAAAAGGCCATCTTGGGATGTAAACCCCCGAGGATTTACCCAAGTGGTATGGATGTACTGTCTGTAGATATCCTCTCTAATGATCTTGTTCATCTCTGTTTCGTAGGCAGAAGGTGGCTTGGAGAGTCCAAGGAGTACCGAAAGGGTGGAAGATGGTCCATCTAAATACCAATTGCCCCCAAGAGTTCGGAGACCTCCTTATACCAACATCGACGTCGGCTAGGGGAGTCAAAAAGAGCAATAGCCTCAGAAGGAACAATAAGCCAAATACGGGTACCTATCCCACCCCTTGGTTGTGTTCGCGAAGCCCCTAATGTGGTGTAAGAAAGAAACCAAGTTGAAAATGGTCTCCAGTCTGAAAGGATGGGCTCCAAACTCCACCAAAATAATGTGTTGAGGTACAGATTGCTTACACCTGATGAAGCGGCGAAGGAGAAGAGTTTGGACTCTCTCAATGGAAGCCCAATCAGTACTCAAGCAAAGAGGGTCCCCAAGCAATAGAGTTGTAGAGAACCGTGGGTCTGATGAGGGAGTCCATGAGAGACATTTTGGAGGAGATGTCCTGAAAGTGATGGCGAAACATTGTCTCTCGAGAAGAGCTAAGGACCCATAGCCCTTGTTAACTCAAGAGGCTGGAGAGCCTACCTCAAACTGAAATGGGGGCCAAAGAATAGAATCCCCAAATATGTATAGGAGCTGGTAATCTCGATCTCCTCACCTTTGAAGAAGAAGTGGAGATGTGAGGTCTTCAAACCATTGAAGATAAGGATAAGATAATTATATTAATGTCAAGAAATGACCATAGGTCTTGGTTTTACTTAAAAGAGCGAGCGGGGAGACTCGAAAGGGTCATCCAAACAACAAGAAAGGAAAGAAGAGAAAAGAAAGGAGAAGGGGAAGCAAGGGCCACAATAACCACAAGAGTGCGGATGAATGGCACCGAAGAGAGGGGGCGAAGAAGCCCCATCTCCGACACTATCACCTAACATAACCTTGGTTTTACCCATGTTCACCGTCGGTCATTTGCCAAAGATCACGAGAAATGAGGGCCAGGCATCGAGTTGTCTCTGTAAGCCCTCTGGAGAAGAAGCGAGGAGAACCACATCATCCGCAAAAAGAAGAATGGATATCAAAACCTGGTGCAGAGGCACCCATCACTTTCCTGAATATGCTCATGGAGAAAAGACTCGAGCTCGTCAATGTAGATCCCAAACAGAGTTGGGGATAAGGGGCATCCTTGCTTTACCCCAATGGTACTCCTGATAAACTTTGACTCACCCTAAGAGGTGTGGAGGCGGCCCAAGACAGCTTATGCGATGATGCATGATGGTTGTGAGAAGAGTCTCAGAAATGCCAATGTCACGAGAGCCGTTGAAAAAGTGCCTCGCGTGGAACCGAGTCAAAGGCTTTCCAAAAGTCCACAAAGCAACAATAGACCTTCAAGAGCGATGACGTGCCTCCTCAATGATGGTCCGAAGAGTGAAGATATGGTCGGTAGTTTGGTGATCAGGCTAGAAGCCAACTTGCCCCTGGCTCTAATGTTTCTTCTCTCGAGCTCTTCGGATAACTGCATATGTAACATTGTAGCATAAGAGCTTGGAGAATGTATGACCCACCATAATGGTCCTGTAGTTATTGGGGTCAGAGTTGGAACTGATTTGTGAATTGGGTGAATGATATGGCGTGCCCAAGATGGCGGAAAGCCCAAGCAAACCACATGATTGAAGAGGTCAGTCAAATAACTACAAAGAACCCCTTGACCAAGTTTGAAGAACTCTGCTTGAACCCTCCTCATCCGCTGCCCAATGCTACAATTCATCATCCTGATTGCCTCTCTGACTTTAGTGTAGGTGAAAAGGTGGCACAAGGAAGGTGGGTTGTTCACCTGGATAATAGGTTGTCCGGGATGTCATAAAGCCTGAGGTGTGAGAAAACAAGGAATTGGGGTTAAGCTCGAGGGGAAGGGATGAGTGGCGGGGAAAAATGGTGCGCCAAAAATGTTTAGGAGAGTGTCGAAGGGACTCACAAAGTTTGTCTACGTTGGGAAATGAAGAGGCATTTTTTCACGAAAGGAGACAATGGTAGGAGGCTTTCAAGGTATGATAGGAGGGAAGGGCTTGGTTAAAAGCATACCGTAACTATCTGTGAAAGTTTTTGCACTCGTCATCATACCATTTGTTCATGGGGCAAGTATTTCGTTGATGGGAGACAGATGAAGGCCGGGTGGAACTAGGGAAGGACATGAGGGAGGCCTCCCAGATGATGGAGGAGAGAAGGGTGTATTTGGCAGCCACATTTCCCATCGAAGAAAACTGGGACACAAGGGGGGAAGTTGTTGAAGATTGAAGAAAAAGGAGTTAGGATCCCCATCGGAGAAACGGAAGATGGTGCGGGGGGGCCATGAAGGGGGGAGCAATGATGGCGGGGGGGGTCGATATCGGGTCACAGGAGAGAAGGGCATGATCGGCAAGAATGGAAGAAATGGAAAAGTGACTGATCATTGGCAAGGAGCTCTAGCTGGAGAGGACATAATCCACCACACTCGCACCACCACCATGCGGTCGACATGTGAAGAGATGTGAATCAAGAAAGTAGGTAACCCCATTGAGGATAAGTAGCTCATGCGATTCTCCAAGTAGGAGGTGTCGGCCATAAGCAGTGAGAGGCCTGAATCATCCTTGGAGGTCCTTTGTAAGCCCACTGTCTCTAGATCAACTGTCTGAGTGCAAAACATATCCTCTGCTCGGTCATGGATAGGAACCTAGAGTGCTCGGGCATTGAAATCACCCATAAGGATGACTTCCCCGATCACTGAATACTAGGCAATGTTGTCATATAAGTTGGAAAAGGGATCACCATCGGACCATTATGAATGGCATAGGAGGAAGCCGAAGGGAAGTAACATACTACAATGTAGATATCTCTACATAGGGGCCCACACCCTGAATCCAAACCCATAAGAACCTGACAAGCTCATCTCAGAAACCAAAGAGATCCTGTGTTGGAGCGACTCTCTATATAAGCACCCCTCCAGAACCTTTGATGCCTCCCAAGTTTCTAGTTTCACTGTCTGTGTGCAGAGTACCAAAGGTAACTCGTGATATCAGGAAGAGGCCTCACCGGACTCTCATGCTCCAAAGACCATCAGTAAACGTGAGGACCAAAAGGAGCCATTACCATTCCAACATCTGATAGTCATGCTCCTGTCCCACTGCATCCCCTTTGTGGCTGTCATTTGGAAGTTCCATGCCGAGACTCTCACCAAGGGGGAA
Source organism: Taxus wallichiana var. yunnanensis (assembly GCA_018340775.1). Lineage (NCBI taxonomy): Eukaryota > Viridiplantae > Streptophyta > Pinopsida > Cupressales > Taxaceae > Taxus > Taxus wallichiana. Next base: position 416,589,719 of record CM031235.1, read on the forward strand.
AGTGTCTCCGATTACCACCCGGATTTTTGATAACTACCCATTTCCCTGCTTTCCGAGCTGCTAGAACTAGATTCTTGGAGTGTTTGAGTTCGGCAGCCTGTGACCTGGTAAGATCCTCATCAAGGAAGATTTTATTACGGAGGGAAAAGAACCTCCTCTTGGCCCTTAGAACCTTTAGCACGATTCTTTGACATGAAGAGATTTATTTCCCTTTTAGTAGTTAGTTGTTATATTTCAAGTAATTGGTGGTTGGGAACATTTACATGAATCACATAAGGTTTGTTTTCCGGATGAGAACTCTCTCTCTCTCTCTCTCTCTCTCTCTCTCTCTCTCTCTCTCTCTCTCTCTCTCTCTCGCTCTCCCTCTTTATATATATATATATATATGATCACAACCCCACTTAAATCTCGTTTAACATTTTCTTATAAAAATTCTTATAAATATAGGTTTATTTTACGAGTTATCAGATTTCACTATCATTAAACACACTTTCATTGTGTGGCCTTTTTTTATTAGCTACACTAACGACACTAATCAATTCATTAAGGGAATGAACATTATAAGCCTTTTGTGTTTCTCTTTGCTATTTTAAAACTATCATGCAAAGTTGTGAACATTCTCTTGATCAATTGGTTGACCATGATTAACTAGAAGAAGGTTGATAATAATTTCAAGTATTATTTGGTGTAGCCACCAATTCATTCAAATTATTATTATTTTCTTTCAACTTAAATTTGATTATTGCCCGATAAGGTATTATATTTTATTCTCTAGAATAATGCATATATTTGACTAATGTAATTGTGATTCTATGACAATTAAAAAATTATTTACATATTAATTCTTAAGAAATGGTCATAAATGATGAACATATCTAATGGGAGGAAAAGTAATTATATTATACTTGAGCAACCTTTTTAACACATTTTTGAACTCTTCCTTGCTAGCCTTCTATATTTCCTAGTATTATATATTTGTTAGGGCGGTATTAGATTGATAGAATATTGTTCAATATTATTGGATACATTGTTTGCACCATTCTTACTTTGAAATATGTTTTCATTATTTATATTCTTAAAATTGGGTTTTACCTTTGAAACTTAGCACCATATGTCAGATCATTGGATCCATAATTAAAAACATTTTAATCTAAAATAATTATATCAAAGTCTCTAAGTGCATGAAAACTAATCAAAATAATAATAAGTGTTGAACATTTCTTTATTTTTTATACTTATTAAATAAACTTACAAGAAAATATATTTTGAAATTCACTATAAGATGATTGATGAGCAATATTAGCCATAATATTAAACCTAAGCATGCTAAAAATAATCTCTTTTGATGTTTTTCTAATATGAAATAATTATTCAAAAATACTTTTAATCTAATATTGATTGAACATTGTGTTAAAAAGTAATCAATTTATGAATGTATAGATCCATTGATTAAAGCATAAAACCAATTAAATATATAATCTTGCAAGCTCATTGAAAATATTTTTCCAGCAGTTTATTATGAACGCATCATGAAAAAATTCTAAGTAAGAGGCATAGAAAAATCTAATATGATGAGATGGATCTTTCAAAAATTAGAGAAATATATCCAATTAAAGATGGGTATTGCACTTCATAAGTCAACGGTTTACAAGAATATTATTAGATGTGATTCTATTTTTGTTGGATTTTGAGATCTTTGACAAATCATGTATGGAACTCATCATAGTATTAATTTTAAAAGTTGGAATAAAAATATAAAGTGAGGCATTATAATATTTTAGAAGAGAAGTATTAGACAAAAGAGAAATATGAATAAAATTGGAAGAAATTGAATGAACACTATGAGATTGAAAATAAATCACATTGTAAATATTTTAAGAAACATGAAAAATTTTACAAGACAAATTTTAGGATATTTTTAGAAGAAATTATTTTTTTGAGAAGAAATAGATATATCTTTGATAAATATTTGAAGAATTTTTGTCCCAATAATACATTTCCTAATTTCCCCTACAATCCCATGCACTTACATTGTTTAGCCCCTCCATTGTAGCTTAGTTTTCTAAGTCAACCACACAATTACATTGTTTAGACATTATGTCCCTCATGTTACAAAAGTGAAACTATACCTTTTAACTATTGCATCTTACACGCTTCCACACAAACGAACACCCCCTACTAGGTTCCTAGGGAAAACACACATACTTAAACAAGTACCACTAAGTCTCTAGGAATACATGTGAAGGTTGGGTTCATAACATATCTCGAGGTAAATGGTGGTTTCTTGAGCAAGGTCACTCAATAACAAGACATGCCTCTTTTGTATCATTTTTAGATAGACAATTCTCTTAGATCCCATTTAGGAGGGATGACATACAATTAACACACGTTCGAAGGATAACATTCTCAAGGCTTACTAGATTAGGGTTGTCTTGTTGTCTTTTAGACTAACATCCTAACAATGTTAAACCATTTGCAATTCCTATAAGGTAGTTTCGTGTCATTTTGCCGATTAACATACATGTTCAAAACGGTATCCTGAATTTGTGATCTTATTTTCTCTAAGTTAGAAGATGTCGAATGTACGTCTATACTAAGGTCACTTTACAACTTGTGTCCTCTACATTACGAAGGTGGTTACATGTATGGCATTCCACACAAGAAATCTTACTCTTAGATCGTTCTTATCAATTTGGTTCTTTTCTTCCGAGTTCCCAAGTATTTAGTAAAACACACAAAGAGTACATTCATTTATTCCATGCAGGGAGCATGCTATAAAATGTCATTTCATTTCCAATTAATAGATACATCCACACCCTTAGCAACATATAACCCGCAATCAAAATCACACCCATGACAAAGTGCCCCTTTTTCAACATCCCAATACAATAACATTTTCCTACTCGTCACAAAAATCAATAATTTACATTTTCATTTATAGCCATAATGTTGATTTATCCTTTCCAATTACATTGCTTTCAAATATAACATGTTATTTCAAACCACAAGTAACGCTAACGAATTCTTTTGTCCAAGGTACCTGCAACCACAAACATGGTCAGCCCTAGAAGTTGGCATGGCAATCTCCTACAAACTAACATATTTCACATATGCATAATTTTCCATTCAAAACAAAATCAAACACTTTGCACGCAGTATAGAGAGGGTAAGGAATACATTTGCAATTTCATTTCATTTACAATCTAGAGAGAGATAGAGAGAGAGAGAGAAAAACACAACATTTCCCAAAAGTAAAATTCTTAATGCAAGTGACAACCAAAGGTTCCATACAGTCATGTGAAGGTGTCCTAAGGTCTCTCAACAGTTATTAAGCTATAAGAGGGTCCCACGATAGTTTTCCAATTTTTGTTGAGTTACAAAAGTGGCCAATTTAGCCCGAGTGGCTACGAAACTAAGTTCAAAAACCAATGTACAAGACTTGAACACGCAATGTGCCAATTCCCATCTACTCCCCTCTATACAGGGAAACACCCGAAGTCGACGGAACTCATTTTTGACGACCAGGGTTCAAACTATGACTTCTTTTCTGGAGCTAATTATTGTAATTGCGGCAGTTCACCCTTGTTGCAGAACAACCAGGGGCCTACAAAACCCCCTTGCAAAATTGGTCCCAAAGTGGTTTCTCGAAACTAAGGGTTGGTTATGATTGTCATGAAAAAAGTCTATGCAAAGTTGGAGGAAATGTGTTGGAAGATGAATGCAACAGAAGGCGCTGGCAGAGGCTGTGGGATTTTGGTTACACCTGCCAGCCGCATTTGCTTGGAAGGTTCAAAGGCCTTTTAACAAATCCATTTTGTGCAGATCCAGCAACCAGGGCATTCCATGCTACCACGTTTCTTGGGGCATTCAAAAATAACAGTACACATGCCTTGCCTGTGCGTCCATGCGTGTAACTGCTATGAGGTGCCTGCAGCTACAACTGACAAAGTCTTGTTTCCCCTCATCAATCATGCTGAGATGGACGCCCAAACCCTGCCAGAACTCTTACCCCACGTCTCCTTCAACCTACTTAAAATAAATTTCATCTACTGCCCTGTCACTTCACCCACCTCCATAAAATTCTCTATTCAAATTTCACCCACCAAACACACTACATTTTAATATTTCCTCCTTTTTTCAATTATTTTAATTATCTAATTTTTATCATTGTGTATGTGTATTTTATTTAAGCTCATTTATCCATATTACTATTTCAAATTTTAAATTTCAATATCATGTTCTATTTTTATTTTTATTTATCTCATTTCATTTGTTTTGAAAAAAATCCATTTTATTATCTCGATATATATATATTATTTCACTTTCCAAATTAAACAGATCGTCAACACGATGCTCACGAGCATATAAGCTAAGTTATGCTTCTTGAAAATGAACTCGACCACACCATGGGACCAACTCGAGCTCACGCAAGCGAAGTCGACAATTCAAGAAACGGGAGGGGCATTACAAAAATAGGAGAATAAATGATATCTAGTAATGCAAAACTGCAAAAACACTCATATGCATTCTGTAGTTAAGCTTGCTTGTGCCAAAAAGCTACTAGGATGGGTGACCTCCTCGGAAGTCATGGTTACAGGGTGAAAGTCTAGGGAGTGACGCTTCAAGCTATGCAAATGTTCATTTTTTTAGTTTCAATCCCACCTCTTCATGCTTGTGAGTATAGCTTGATGGAGTGAGTGTCAAGTGGACCATTCAAGCTCGTGAGAGACCGGTTCTTGTGAATCGCTACTAATAAAAGGTGGGTCACTGACAGAAATGACGCTAGTGTGAAAAACTCGATGCAGTTAATCCTGAAAGAAAGAAAATAATTTTAAAAATGATATCTAATAAAGATAACACTGCTGAATAACATATTAATTAGCAAGGATTAGGATATTGACTACTTTCATCACAGCATTTTTTGGTAGCTTGATAAAGTCAATTTCAATATTTGTTTATCAACAAGAAAGGCATTTATATTGATAATAAGTTTTACATTACAAAATACAGACTCAAGAAGGTCCACAAATCACATTGTTTCATTTAACATCCACTTTAAGTAAAGAAAAAGACACTGAATACTACCTGTGACCAACCAGCACAATAGCAGGTGGATCATGTCCAAAAATCATCCTGATAACAGACAATACATCTTCACATAATGTCTGCAAGTGATGCCAAATGTATTAGATTCTAATTACTCTAAGAAGATCTACAAGAAGTGCCTGCAACTTCAAAAAGGTTACTAACTCATATATTTCACTTATAAACAAGACCATTAAGACATTTCTTGAACTGGGAACTCAAAAAGTCAATAGTATAAACATGCATATTTTATATATTGGATCCCACGCCTGTCATCTGAATCTAGATCCACCATGGTAGATTAGAGGCATAACATAAAAAGTAAAGTAAAGACACCTGCCTCTATTGATATGTCTATTTCACTATCTGAATGTGACTTTCCATGTCCCCGAAGATCCATGGCAAATACCCGAGCCTTTTGCTTCATATCTCCTGCTACCAATGCAAACGAGAGCCTGCCAAGAAAATAATTAACAGAGGACAAGTTTAAATGCAGTAAAGAAGCAGTTAGTAAAAAGAATTAGTGACTAATATGTTACAAAAGGTACAAATGTTTGAGATACCATGCACATGCATTCCTCATACAATACTTAATCAAACTGAGCCTTCGCATTATAGACACATCACCTCAGTAGAACATTCAGTCTATGTTAAATTTGGACTTATTTTATATTGGAAATCAATTGACAAAAATGGTAAGTGTGATGCCCATACCTAGTTCTATATATTTTTCCTTATGTATGTTCTCATATCAGTGATATTGGTAGTTAATTTGGGGCACTAGGTGCCAATTTTGTATGTATCTATGTTTCACTGTTGATCTCAATTATTACTTTATGTGTATGAGAGACATTACAATACTATATTTGGGGCACAAGGTGCCGATGTTGTATATGGCTCTGGACATTTCATAGTTATTGGTTATTACTTTAGTTGCTTTATATGCAGTTATATGATTGTAGCACTAATATTTTGATGGTCACATATATAGATGATTATGCAATAATGATGTTATAGATGATTGACTTAGTTGATCTTGTGGTTATTGATTCAGTTGATTATATGATTTAGAATGCACATTGATTCCAGTATTAGTTATATTTTTGTCTTGGATGTAGTTGATGGGTGCATTGAGTGTGCAGGATACAAGTGAAGCCAAAGTTGGTGCAAGGGGGACTCGTACATGTCACTAATTGCACAACCAAACCAACCCGAGACCTCTTTCTAATCCTTTGTGAACCCTGTTGTGTCTAACTAGTTCCTAGTGTGGGTTACTAGCTAGCTAGTATATTTAATTGTATTTTTCTTCTTTTTGGTTATTTGTCTCATTTTGGGTTAATTTTATTGTTTATCCCAACCTTCTAAGCTTATCCCTAAACCTTGTTAATCATGTTTGAGTAAAACTTAGCCCTAACCACCCATGCTTTGACCCCAATCTCGAGCTTGGTCTTCCTCCCACCAAAATGAGTGTTTTGACAGCAAAACCACCTTTTTCACTCCTAGAGAGGCCCTAAGACCTATACCTATGTGTTGGTGGGCTTTTTCATGAGGTTTACTTGACTTTTGGGGCAAAAATGACTCATTAATTGCCCTTGGAAATTTAACCTTGAGGAAGCTCATACTTGTGGGGTTGAGTGTGTAAGTGAATCCTTTCATGGACGATAAAGTCCATGTGAAGGGAAAGAAAGAGTAAATTCTCTTGTAAGGAAATTAATGGCTTTTGTAAGAAGGTTGTTGGGTTGTAAGGGGCTGTTGACTTTCTTGGGGATGTGGGTGGACACATGTCCAATCCCTATTGGATGAGAGTTTTGGACTCTTCTTTTACTTATAGCCACAAATTTGCCTTTGAAAGGGTTACTCTTTTTAAAATCAGAAGTTTGTTTCAGTTTGGGAAGAACTACTTGGTTAAGATTGCTTTGGTTTTGGGAGCTTAGAAGTAGGGCTTCGATTTGATTTGGTTGGGCTTCTCCAAAAGAAGACTTGCTTGTTTTGAGGCAGGCTTCTTCACTTTTTCCCTCCCTTGGTTTCACTAATTGGAAAGTAGATTGTCGTGCTTGCCTGTTTGTTTGTGATAAGCATACTTGTTTTTGTTGGAAGAACCATCTTTTCAATGTATTGAGTATGTGGGAGTGGCCTCTTCTACTTTTTCGTTTTTTGACATCCTTGTTTTACTCCTTCCAACTTTCAAATGGTTCTTTTGTATGTTTGTGGGGTTTGTTTTCTCCATTCTGCCCATTGGAATTGGGTTCGGAGGGTGTATCGGGAAGAGGAGATGGTCTATGCACTGATTTTTGGCTTTTTAGTCAAGCCTACAAGAGGTGATGAGTAGGTTTATCATCTATCTCACACCTTTCTTTTGATTACTATGGTTTTAAATCAACTTGGTATTGATGTGTTGTTCTTCAAGATTGCAAGTGGAACCTCTTTTGGAAATTGAAAACCCACTTGTTCTCTTGGGAACTTTGGAGGTATAAGTGGGGAAAGATGGATGAATCTTGTTGGTTGATATGACTTCTATACAAGGCTTGTATAGCCTTATTTCACTTGTTCATAAAATAGTGTGTGCTAACTCTTCTTCCTTTCTGGGGTGCTTTGGTAGCATTCCTTTGTGTTGTGTTTATGTGGATCCATGTTTTCGGTGATGTCTTGAGTTGAGAATCAAACCATTTGGAGAGAGTTATTCATGCATTCATCCCTTTACTTTGTGTTATTTAATTAGTAGGCACGTCTCTTTCCCTTGGGCTTGGAGGGAAGCTATGCGTGGACTTCACTGGGTGAAGTCTTATGTGATGATGCCAATAGGATGGGAGGCCAAGCTTACTCTTTCTTTTGGCCTCTTAAAGACAAAAGAAAACTTGGAGACTTTGGAATTTTGTATGTTTGTTGTAGGTCTTATGGAGCTTAGAGCTTGGAGATTGGTAGAAATATTTGGTTGATGACTATTTGGAAGAGTGTTTTTATGTCATTTGTTGGATTAAGCCATTGTATCTCCCTATTGATTGAAGAGCTTATGAGTTGGAGATCTAAAGATTGTATCTATTATGTAACAAATGCTTACCTTCTTATTTCCTTTTATGTTAAAATTTACATTCTTCACCTCTTGGTGATTGGCAAACTCATGTTAAGTTTGAGTCTAGTAGTGATTATTGGAATAGTTGTGAGAGTTTTTTTATTGTTGTTAATATCGGGAAGAGTTGCAAGCATGTGTTGAAAATTAAGGAAGTGTAGAGATTCTACTTTGTAAATGAGCTTCCAATTGAGTTGAGCTTATGTGAAGTTTATTTGAATATGTATGCGAAAGAAAGAGGATGGATGAATTTGATTCAAATGCACCATATTTAATTCATGTGTCTCTCCCTTGGAATACCATACCCTTACCAACTACCTAATGTATTGGCAAGTACTTGCGACACCAAGTGTCCGCTAATCCCAAAGTTGGCCGACCATCGATATACAAATTTAAAAATTTAAAAATATGTCATTTTCCCTTTTTAACAAACCTTTCTTGGACTTTACATTGTCAAAGTAGTAATCCAACCTAGTTCCGATACCGGGTCATCCAGTGTGACAGATTGCACTTTAGTAAGCTCGGTTGAGCCCATAAACAAATGTGAGCTTATTTTTTACCGTCTGTGAAATCAAGGCATGTGTTGGCCAGCGTCTGTTAGAATATGCAGAGAGAGAGAATAGAGAAAAGGTGGATTGCACACATTTGAGACTATGTGTCCGTCTATTTATTATAAAAGAAATAGTTACAAAACGGTTGATGTAGTTACAACCGGTTACAACCAACTTGTAGTTAGGCACCTTATAAATAAGTCTTATATTCTCATACCCCCTCTTAAGACTTATTCTACATAAAGCAAAAACAAACAATCTAACAAAACAGAACTACGCAATCTTCAAACACTTTCACTTTGAAAGCAATGCTATGATAAGGTAGGGCTCCATCAAGTTGCTTCATGACCTTCGTAAAGGTGTAGCTCCCAAGCTGAATTCCCGAGTTCCCGGATTCCACCTCCCCGAACTCCCAAATCACAGATCTCCCGAATTATTGGACAACCATCCATACTGAGCCATCCACAAGCTCCATCAAGTTGTCTCATGACCCTCGTGAGGGTATAATTCCCAAGATCCACAGTCTCCCAAACTATCTAAGCAACCATCCATACCATCCATACCTAGCATCTTTATAATGCGTATTCGTCACTTTGTCCTCACTACCTTCTGCATCCGGTGGGTCTTCAACCATGGCTATATTGGTTGTATTTGATATGACTTTACCCTTGAGCACATCATTGGCTCGAACACGACAATCCCATGTTGTGTGACCTCTTTTCTTACAATAATGACATTCAATCTCCGATTTATCTTTATCTGATCTTCTACGATATTGTCTGGTTCTAGAATAGAATGCACTTTCTTGTTGGGAATGACCTTTTGCATCCTCTGTGGTTCGTTTTTCCTCAGCTAGAAGAGCTGCTATCATATCATCCAGAGATTGAGATTGAATTTGACTGAGGGTAAAAACTACATTGTTGTATTTTGAAGACAAACTATTTAATAGGATAGCTTTGGCATCCTCATCCTCAATCACAGCTTTGACTTCTGCTAGTTGTCTAATCAGGGACCTTAGATTATTGATGTGGCTTGACATAGAGACTCCATCCATTTTGAACCTATATAATTAAGTTTTAGGAAAATTTGGCATTAACGCTTTCGCTCCAAATAATTTATTTAGAGCATCCCAAATTTCCTTGGATGATTTGTTTAGGTCTACATGATGAAGTTCGGAGTCGAGAAAGCAAGGCCAATAATAGCTTTCGCTCTATCATCTCTGCTTTGTCATTCTAACAATTTCAATGCATCGGTAGGTGTTGTCTCTTTCCCATTTACAATGCCCCACAAATTTTTATTCATAAGTTGCATTTGTATTTTTACTCTCCATGTATGAAAATTTAGACCGGAATATTTTTCTATGGGCATTTCCATTTTAATAGAATAAATACAACTGGGTATTTTAGGAAATGAATAAAAAGAATAAAATACCAGTTTCGAAGAGTGTCTTTTTCTGCAAATGTGAGGTGCACTGTTTCGTTTCCTAGATATCGAAGAAAACGTGCCCTACTTTGTTAACAGAAGACAGGGTTTTCGTGCCCTTCCAAAAATCACCACTGGAGTCCTGGATTTCGTATTCACCTGAAACCCTCACTTGCAAACTTTGTTTTTCCTTGAAATTCGTGACTGGTTTTTCTCTTAAAAAGTGACTGTATAATCCGTATAATGGTGCTCACAGACTGTAAAACAGTCTAAAGAAAAACGTGCTTTGAAACAGGTCTTCGCGATTTCTGTGATGAAGCAAGTAAATACCCTTCGCCAATAATATCCTTCTCGTTTTCAAGAGCAGGCATTAAAATGCCCTGACGCGACTGTAACGTGACAGTATGAAATTCGTGACTTTTTTTTTTCTGAAAAAACGTGAGTGTATTCTTCTGATTCTCGATTGTGCAGCGTGACTTTTCGTGCCCTAATTGTGTGCCCTTGATTTCCGACTGTGCAACAAATCTTCACGAACAAGACTGTTTACTTCGACCCTCAAAAATCTTCTCGTGATTTCTTTCAAAAATCAAAACGAAAATGTCTTCCTTCTTCAGCGTGCCCTAATGGGACTCACAAAATTATCTCTCTGCCTCTCTTTGCTTGCCCCACGCTCTGATACCAACATTAGAATATGCAGAGAGAGAAAGAATAGAGAAAAGGTGGATTGCACACATTTGAGACTGTGTGTCCGTTTATTTATCATAAAAGAAATAGTTACAAAACGGTTGATGTAGTTATAACCGGTTACAACCAACTTGTAGTTAGGCACCTTATAAATAAGTCTTATATTCTCATAACGTCTGCAACTCACCTTTAAACCTTAGCAACAACAACAAAAAATAACCATTTTTTTAGTAATTAATTGCGTTATTCGTGAAGAAAATTACAGGCATTACAGTAAAAGACTACTTCCTAAGACAAAGGTGCAAGCAGTTTTGCAAGAACTAGTCCGTAATCCTTAGTCTTTGCTTCAACTATTGGATATCAAAAAGATAACCATATCATTCTAAAGTGGCTTATAACCCAGGAATACTCTAGCTTCTACCCTGCAACACCAAACTTGGTGGCAGTTCTTCAACATAGGGTTGGTAAAACAATTGGAGATGTATTTATTTGTTCAATATCTTCTGTCTGCCTCGAGAATAACCACCTAAGATTCCCCGCAAGCTAAAGATGTCTCAAGACATCATCATATCAATGTACAAGAACACTCAAAAAAAAGGAAATGACCATATGATGTACATATTTCCAACTGGAATCAGACCTTATTATTCACCTAATGGTATACAATAGATACAGTATAGAGATCCCCAATCCATTATCAACGCCACACATAAGTAGGAACACAAGATGGTAGGTTCAACAATTGATCCAACAGTACCATCAACAACTACCCTCACAACTTAAATAAATTCATAATGACTTGTATATTATAGGATAGGAGAAAAAAACTTTTATTCTCGTTATTATAGATACATACAATGATATGACAAATCATGTCCACTTACATATGCACTTAAGTGAGTGGGAACAGTAATTTCACGAAACAAACAACATTAATTATGATACATTATAATTCATCAATTGATGTCTCTGTAGGTGGAAATAAATGCCGTACACCTTGTGAGAATGAATAATAAAAGTTCCAAAATATGGAGTTACCATGACATGGAGGATTTATAACCAGAAGATTTTGATGTAAGAAAAGGAAGGGTGTTCCAAGGAGGAAATATTGATGGACTACTTTATTAATTTGACCTTTTATCTACATACAGATGACCATGTCACAGGCTATTTTTATAAATCATGTTATAGACCATGTCTCAGTATACCGCCACTTTGATAATCATTTAAGCTCCCATGTTTGTATCACGAACATTTTTAGTTTTCTATTTTTATAATCATTTAATGAACAGAGTTATTTTACATCAGCTATGCTTATACGTGATGCATTTAATTTTTCTAAAAATCCTATATCAGAAAATTCTTTAAATCCTAAATTAATTAATATCTGAAGTAGTTTTGCACCACAGTTGGTTCTTCCACTACATAAAGTCCAGCAATGCAGCTAAAATACAGTATAAATCACATAAAATTTTGATTATATCAGGGGCTTCCAACAAAAGGGATCAGTTAATATCGAGGCTGTTCTTTTGGATTGATGGCAAGTATTGAATTCAGTGTAAGAAATTATAAACATACGATGTGAGCTATTCACAAACAAAACCAGGATCATATCAAGTAAACATCATGATGCAATGTTAACAACAGGTATATAAAGGAAAAAAGATACAGATGAAAGGAAGATGATGAGAGGCATTAACAAAGAAGATAAACAGCAACCATATGTGACATGAGCTAGAGACTCCAAATCATGTACAAGGAAAAGGAAGAGTTGATCAGGCAGGAAAGATGAACATGGAAAGAAGTGGAGATGTCAGTGATACAGACATATTCGAGCAATGACAGACTTAGGATGGGGGAGCCAGGTAACAGAGAAACCACACTTCTGTACCAGGATAAAATGAATGAACACGTTGTATAAGTTAATGATCTTAGTCTTGAGTATGATGCTGAATGATGAAGTACACAATTATAATAAGCATGGAAGATACGTTACAGCAAGAAACATTTTTAATTAGACAGCAAAACCCAAAAATCATTTTGTGAAAGAAAACGGAGAGGGACCCGTAGCTGAAGTAAATTGTTTGATAAATCGTCTCCATATTGACAAGAATATATGCTATGATAAAACTAGGGCTTACCACTCCTACTGCGGCACTCCTGAATGCCAAAGAAAAAGAAAAGTTCAAAGAACTGATCTAATATACTAGAAGAGTTTTAAAATGATGGCCTTCAGTCCGCCTAAGCCATCATTCAACAGTTGGCATTAAAAGGGTCACTTTACTAGATTCCATTTGTTATTTTGGACTAGTAATCTATGAAAGAGTGATATATTAGGTCCAAACATGTTCCAGCATTTTGGTGAGCATGAACTTACGACAACAGGTCACATATTCTGGAATTTTGCATAATCAGGACATTTAAAGGGTAACTGGTGGTGATCATACAGGATGCTTTCCAGGATCTATCTTGATATTTAGCACAGTTAAATTTAGGATACATGTCATATCTGTAAAACTGCAAGTAATATTTGGCTGTAGCAATTATAGTGTATTTAGAATAGAGTGAAACAATACATTTTTCTTGCTTAAGAATTAGACTTATTCAGTCTATGAAACTCGTAACTATTTCCTCAGGTATACTTTTTTCCATGGTCCAAATCATTTCCTATAGTGTAAAAATTCCATATGCATGCAAAGGCGACCGTGCATGGAACAAAGAGAACTCGTAGACCTTACCCTGAATAACCTCCTCCATGCAGACAGAAAACTACCGGCCCCTCTGTTCCTGCAGAATATACATGGAATGTCTGCACACAGAAAATAAGCCAATCCAAAATACATTGAGAAATGATCTGCTTTTATCTTAGTTTGCAGCAAAACAAGAACAAAGCATAAATCTCATCCTTACTACTTTTTTAATCAGACTAAATGAGAATGTGGCCCACTAAATCAGAAATTTAAAGATGTACCCGTTATAATTATTTCAATTGATATTTCCATTTAAATTACAATATCATTGATCCCGCAATAGTCACTATATTTCGCTTTTATGAATGGATCATACAGTTAAAAAAATGTGGGTAAGGAAATTCCCATTGATGGAGATACCTAAGTAGGGTAATGGGGTTGCCAAACCAAGTTGATATGGCACCTTCTAGGAGTAACCATAGGACTCCCAGTAAGTAGCATTGTAGCAGCATGATCAGAATGCTATCAAAGCGGAAAGGGTTGTCCAACAGCAAAAATTTAACTTGTATGACAGAATTGCTGCAGAATTACTTGGAGCATGATGGCATACTTGCAGACGCACAGGAGTCAAAGTTGACAGAACTCCATTTACCTGGCCATGGCATTTGGCACCAGAACTGAATGCATGCACAAATAGGTAAGTGTCCCCTAGATTTTGGTGACAACAAGGACATCCCAAACATTTTGGGGACTTGGGGAATTGGAGAGGACATCCCCAATTCTTTTAAATTTTTTATTTAAAAAAAATGATGCTTTACTTTTAAGAAGTTAGTTATACTAAAAACATTGAACCCTAATCCCAAAGGTACCCTAAAAAGCATTAAATAAATTTTAAACACCTAAACTTCATTGAATAAAGTTGAAAAAAATTTGATTTTTGTATATTATTTTAATATCCATCCCCTCGCCGTCCCCAACATCTGGGAAATTGTTGGCTTTCCCAGAATCCCGTTCCCGCATCCCCCATCCAACCCCTCATCCCCGAGACTAAGATAACTATGGTTAATTTCCCATATACCTCTTTGTTGATTCTGATTTTATTTTGCTTCTAGAAATCTCCAGGAGGTGGGACAAAGATATTTTAGGAATATAAGCTGCATGAACAGTTTGGACATTGTAAGGTACTTCTAACTTTAAGAATGTGGAGATTGAAAATGTAGAGTCTCAAATGTAGTCATGGGTATCAGAGTTTCAACCTTTAATCAGAAACAAACCTCTCATTTCAACTAGTATGGTTGCCAAGCACTTTGCTGAAGTTGCTTTCAATCCAACTCAGGACCATACTATTGTTCAGTTAAAGAGCAGAGGAACGGAGCCTCTAATAGAAGCTCCATTGATGACTACCGTGCAGAAAATTGAAAGGGAGTCTGCGCCCCAAAAGGAGGGGTTTTTGGTTGATAACCCATCCGTTGCAATGAGGGGAACCATAAGAGCCAAGCAAGTGCAAACTGAAGATGCATGGGTTATGAAAGGCACAAAAGCAAATTGGAAGAATAGATTCAAGCTTCAACATTTTTGCTACAATTCCCCATAACTAAAGGAAAATAAAAGATATCATCAATACCGTCACGTGCACACACAGTCACCGCACCGGCTGTACAAGAATTTATCAGTTTAAAAACTCCTCTATAATCGTATGCTACTACAGCTGTATCTTCCACTGACCGTCCTGAGCAAGGAGCTCTTCCAGTTCAGGAAAAAAATTCCACAAAATGCCAAGCCAGGAGATCATGGTTACATTCCACCACTGATGATGCCAGAATCATTGGTCAAGACGTGTCAATCACAGTTTCTAACTTTCTAGATACCGCACAAAACATACAATTCAAAATTCCCCATCTCGTGTTGGGTCAGTTCAGCATCCTATCATTCAAGCAACCCCCACATTTGCAACCACTACAGCCACCAGGATAGTCAAAGAAGAAAACATTGTACACCCAATTTCTCGCGAAGTAGCCATACACAATATAGGGACAGCTACATTGCCACATTAGATATTCATGGAGACTTCCCTTTTCTAGATCAAACTGGTATGATTTCACTAACAAAGGAAAATATGTCATCAGTAAGTCATGCTTCACCATCATTTAAAGTGATTAATCAAGTATCAATGCATTCACCTATGCCAGTATTAGTTTCTAATGCCTCAATTATTCCTGTACATAACAAAGTACAATTAACCGCAATTAATACTCCAGCTATATCTAGTGCACAAGTTATTCAGTCTGTTTATCACTTCATTACGGTGAAGTCCCAAAACAAATCGAACCTTCAAAATCTTTCCTTTTCATGGAGGAACACCCATCACCTCAACAGTTCATAACACCCATCACCTCAACAGTGCACACCTAAACCACTTCAACAGATGGAAGCAGAAGGGCTATCTAAACACATGGGCAGTCATGCCATACAATCCAAAACCAATAACGGTTGTAAGATGATCCTGTCACAGGAGTAATTACCATCAAAACATGCCTCTTTAATCTGAGAATCCATCTAAAGGCGTCACTATATTAAACTGAACCAGGTCATCCGTATAGTTTCTCATGTGCCATCTATGGGACTTTCACATACATTGAACCTTATACAGGTCAGGGAATTTAACTAGCAGTCCACCACACTTCCCTGCACCACTTTAAAAGTCAGTGAATGTTGTCTAGGTACACATATACCTAGCTCACACATTCACATGTTATTTTTCTCATTCACTTTATTTCTCAATTTTCATTGCTTCTCCATAATAGACCCAAATGCTACTTCACATTGTGGTCCCGTAGGTTTTCAAACCCTAACTACCAATCAAATTCGCATAGGAGCATTACCGCCACTGTGGTATTAAACATCATTAATACCCTCATTAACAAAGCCATAACTATTACACTTTACCCACATAATATATGGTTATACTATAAACCCGACCTCATTATTCCGAGATGCCTACATATCTACTCAGCCACTGCTCAGCAGAGTGTAGGTCCAATGTAGTTCTTCACATATTTAGTTCTTTTTTGAAAAAAGCATTGCCTTATTCCACTGTTTGTGACAGGAGGATATTCTACAGCATCTTCCTAGATCCTCGCTAAGTATTAGTCATTAAAGATTGTTTCCTTAATCTTCGAGATGACTATTCTTACATTAGAACTAACTACCCACATCTAGATTTTGCTTGCCCTCGCAAGATATGTAATTACTAATTTTCCCAACTAGTTTCCGTGATTACACCAAAGCATCAATAATAAAATTGTGCTCCACACACAATAATGTAATCATATTCAACACACAACAATGTACCCGTGCTCCACGCACAATAATGCGCCTGCACTCCATGCACAATAATGTGCTTCGTGCTCTACGCACAATAATCTGATTGTGCTAACTATTGTAGCTCAGAATTGCACCCTAGGTTTGACCATGGCAGGTCAAGCATTCTAGACAACATTGGATGATCTCAACAATGTGGGACTTGCATGAATGAGATCAACCTCCAGAGAAGGTTGGTTCCTAAACTTGTCTAGCATAATGCTAACACTATTACTACAGTTGGAAACACCTAAGCCTAAACCTATCATTCAGAGGGACCAGAGTTAGAAAAATTGCATAAACTGAAATCCTAAGCAAAAGGGGTCGATGATAGCACCAAAAGAGAAGGTGATCACTCTCTCTTGAAGTCTCATAGAAGAAAACATATCCAATGCAAGGTTAGAGGGGAAGATGCTTGCCACTTTCCAACTTTACAACTAAATCAGCTCACAACCCTGTTTAAATTGACACAAATGACATGAAACTTTGCAAAACATAATGGATACACAATCACAAATGAAAGAGCAGAAGGCAAGAAGACAATAATGCAAAGCAAGGGGCGGATTCAAGCCACATTTGACATTATATTATTGTTGTAAATATGCACAGACTACTACAACCATTTAGAGGGTAAGATGCATCACAAAACACATGCCATGGGTCTCAACTCCTTGGCTCTGTCAAAATTTTGGCATAATAACATTACCAAGCAAGAGAGGATGGTTTCAATGAAGAAACATGTTACATTTATAGAAGGGAGGAGAGGAGAGGGGATCAAAAGATGCGGAGGATATGCTCGACCTGCTAAACCTTGCTAAAACCTTCCAAACTACTTCCAGCAGTAACCTCCTCGCCTCATGATGGTTTATGCTTTTGGAGCTGCCTTTGTTTGCAAGAAAACTCCAGATATTTTCCTTTGGATGAGCATCACTTGCAGATCAATGGATGCCCACGAAATTTAGAAGATGGAGGAATGTGATGTTGCCAAATGTCCAATTCTGTTACATAGATCACCATTCCTCATCATTTCGGTTGGGCATGGGAAGAATATGCTCTTTTGGAAGTATTCAAAAGGATCTCAAGGCGAGGGAGGATCAAACGAGCATCTCATAACTGAAAATGGCATCTTCTTAATACCGAAAGCGACGTGAAACATCCCCAAAATCCTCAACTTTGATTTCCCAAAATACTTGATCATTCTTTGCAAAGTTTCCTTCTTTTGAAAGGCCTCTCCAAGACATTACTAATGAATCAAATCTGAGGTGAAATGGAGCTCCGCAACAAAAGATATCATCAAAAAACCAATCACGACTTCCCGAAAACAAATCCTTTATTCTGCAGATTTTAGAGTGTTTTTCTTTTGTCTCACGGCTTTTGCTTCGTTGTGCGGCTTTCCAAGACTTATGCAGCTCTAGACCTCCCCACATGTCGTGCAAGTCTATTTCTTTGGGATGTGGCTTTGTATATCCACAACCAAGTTCCTTTGTTCCGCAGGTTTTAAAATCCACATAACACTAATCCTTAAGAAGCCGGCGAACAAGAGAATAATGTTCCGCGGCTTTTGAACTTAGCCGTGTTAGACTTCGCTTGCTCGTTTCAAGGGTTAGGCGAACTCGCAAAACACTATATTCATTTGCTTGTCCCACAGTTAGGAGAACCCACGGGCCAATTTCTTCGTTCCGCAAATTTGGAGAGTCGACAAAACACTATTTTTGCCTCTATTCGCGGCACCTTTATTTTGCATCACCGCCCGTCTGACAAACCACACCCTTCTCTTTTGCCGCGAAGCACTTAACTATATTTCCAATGCCGCAGAACACTCGAGCTTGCTTCCTCGTGTATCACAACTCTTGCTTTGTGCCTTAGACCACCCACGGACTCTATTTCCATATGCCGCAGAACTCTGCATTTGAGAATTCCATGAAGCACTAGGGTCCAATGTTTTGCGGCTTTTGTCCTTAGTCACTTCCAAACTTCACTTTTTCTTCCTCCCCGTGGCTTTTCACCTTCTGCAAACCGGCATTGTGTCATCCAAGGAGCAAAACCCATGTCTCACATTTCCGTGGAAGTCTCGTTTTCACCATTCATTTGTTCCGCGGACTTGAGAGTCCACGAGTAACACCGAGATGTAGTGTTCCGCAGCGTTTAAACCAAAAAAAATCCTAAGTCCAAAATTGATCTGGAAGTTACTAAAATAGCCTGGGTGGTCATTTTGGATAACACTAACACATATGCGCACCACGCACATAGATATCGGTGCTCCATGCACATATACATCATTGAGATTCCAGTCATATTTACCCGCTGAGCTTATTGTTCATTTATCATTATAGACTCAACCCTTTACTTGTAATTATAAATCTAACCGCTCCATAACAAAGTAACTAATGTTGCCAACTTATCATAATTTGTTCAAAAGCTAAAATGAATCCTTATAACTCATCATGAGAAAGCGACTCTTATTCCAAAACTGAATACTTGGTTTATTTGGAAGCGAGATGCAATGTCAAATCTGGTTTCTCTTTCTTGTTAGGCCACATCCAAACCTAGAAGAAGAAGAATGACTGTTGCTGCTCCAACCTACATGTTTTGTAATACAGCTGCAATAATTGGATCTCCCATCAAACACAACATTCCACCACTACCATTTACAACAATTAGCAGCTTCAAGCTGGAAACAACCCATCATGCGGAAGTTGCAACAGTGCAGAGAGTAGATCATATGGCCACCTACCCATCCATCCCCGTGCCCTGCTATGCACCAGGACTTTTTCCAAAATCCTCAGCTCTCCCTCAAATCAAGGTTTTCTTTTTTTATTTTTTGCAATATTTGCACCTCACACATACTCCTGATGCAGCCACTTAGAGACCGCTTGTTGGGTAGTATAATCTGGTACAAGGCTTTTCATGAAGAGAAAGAAACCTGGAATGGCTGCTGAATGGACCTTAATCTAAAAACAAGGTAAGGATTTCTGAGGCCATACCAGCAGCATTAAAAATCCTATGTGTCTCTTCATTACCATATGCCTGTTGCAAAAACAATGGCTGCCCGGCAGTGTCCACGATGCTCATTCCAAGGTCCTGTGAATGACAATATCCAGAAAGCAGTCAATATATCTATTACCTGTCATGCTTATTTCCCTCTGCTATATATTGAACATGTTGATATACCACAAAACATATGATGCAATAAGAATGTTGCCATTTCCAATGACATCAACTGCATGCTCATTTATGTGTGCCATCACAACTCCACAAAGCTGGTTCGCTTTACTCTTTGAATGCAAGATGAGCAATTACCAGGGTCTTAACCATGCTAGGATCAAGTGGATCCAGCGTAGTCTTCAACAGCTATAATATACTAACAAAACAGAATGTGTCTCCCACCTATTTGCTATACAGCCCAATCTCTAGGAATAATCTCCTTATGCTTACCCCTTGGGCATGCACAGAGGCTTTCCCAAAATCCTGAATTATTCACTCAAGAATAAATACATATGACTCTCTCTTGGCACAGCCTCTCTTGGCTTCATGGAAGACCTTAAGGCAGGGTGTAATTCTCTTTACTGCTCCTAACACTTTATCCAACACCCACTGGCTGTAAGGGTCTGTTCTTGGTCCAAAATAGTGGTAACCATTATAAGATAGCAACTCTCCGTGAAAATATTTAGGATGAGTTTGCTATATCCAGCCATCAATCCTGGCTGCCCCACTCGCGCAAATGCCATGAATACTCTCCATGCCACTTTTTGCCCAATTTTGTAAATATAGTACACCTACCATATGAGGAGTCTTTGCCCTGGCTAATGCCAATAGATTGTGTTTATTCTATGATCAATGTGCAGCTTCCAAAAGCTTATTGAGTTAAAGATTCTATAAGGTCCATCTCCTCCTCACACTATTCTTCCCATTACCGTGTTAATCTTGTCTCATTGTGACAGACTTTTTGGGATTCAATTGAAGCACTACCGTGTTAATTTTGCATGTTTTCGATGGCACAGGATGCCAATTTGCTCTACTTTGCCTAGACATCACTTTATACATTTGCTTTGCTAGCAAGGATAGCAACTGCTTTATTCTCTTTCAATTATAGTTATGTTGGAAGCGTGGGTTTAGACATGATAATTGTTTGTTGGTGTTCTTATTGAGTTATTGTTTGTTTGTGCAAGCTATCCCTGGGGGTGACTTCCCGACCTTGCAATGACATATATAAATGTCTTGGAAGAGAATATAAATCAATTTTAGGATATTTTGATTTGATAACTAGTTGCATTTCTTGCATTTGATAATCATGTTTCTTCATCAAATGCACTCATTTTGAAGTCCCCATTTAACAGGCAACCCGAATCAGTATCCACCTTGTTTTCCATGACAAACAT
This sequence comes from Taxus wallichiana var. yunnanensis, assembly GCA_018340775.1. NCBI lineage: Eukaryota > Viridiplantae > Streptophyta > Pinopsida > Cupressales > Taxaceae > Taxus > Taxus wallichiana. The sequence continues at coordinate 416,610,957 of CM031235.1, forward strand.
GTGTTGTAGTCAATCATAATACTTTCCATGACTAAAGTGTGTTGTAGTCAATCATAATACTAATTTTAGTATATCAAAAAAATGATTCATAATTTAATAATTACAATTAATAATAGCAAAGCATAAATCCTAGGTTATGCAAACATTACCAACTCTAGTTTCGCTTGGGGGGGCCTAAATAAGTCAAGAAAATTGTAAATGCCTTACCAAGCACCTTGGTTGGTGTTTTAGTGTGGACTTAATTTTCATGTCAAGTGACATGTGAGCAAATCCCACCAAGGGAAAAATGGCATGCCTATTCCAAAAGAGTTAAAACCTCTATTTGAGAGAGACGTTACATTAGATCTATGTCCAAAGATATGCTATATTTTTGAGAAAATATTAAATCACATATATTTGATTCATGTCAAACATTTAGTTGGATTTTATCCATTATTTTAATTAGGAAGATTTCAACATAGTTTTGTACAATTTTATAAATGTGTGTGTGTGTATAGGTATGCCAAGCGAAAGCACAAAGCGGAAAGTTTTGTTTACTTTGGTCCTCTGACATATTTATGATTTTCTTTGAAAATTGAAAATAATAAAATAATTTTTTTAAAATAGATTTCTTTTGTTCAAACTTCAAGATGTTTTCTCTTTTTTTGAACTTAATCAATCGGCGAGCTTGAATCGAACTTTATCCTCGTCACATATGAATTAAAATTCGAACCTTTTGACTTACTCATAAGGGTTTATCAACCTTGACGTAGAGAAGTCGCATTGTACATTAAATGGGGATGTATGGGCTGGGTGTGGAGTGGCATGTGGTGCCCATACCCCACCAAAGATATTTTATTTTATTTCCTTTTGCTAGTTTTCTTTGGGATCCCATGGTTTTGGGAGGCAGCCCACAGGTTCTGCACTAGGAGGGGATATCCACCAAATCATGATGGTATGTGGATTGTCATACAATCTACTTCTACTACAGTGACAATATATATATATATACATATATACATATATATATATATGACCAGCCTTTCTTCAAAAGGTGTTTGCTTACTTCTCAATTGAAGGGAAGCCTTGGAAAAAAAAATGGAGGGGGCTCTTATGTTGGAATGGCGCTGCCTATGTTTTCTCCTCCCTACCCTGTGCCTGTACTCCCAGCCACACCATTTTCACAGCTCTAGATCAGGTTATGGACGCCCATCAAAGCATAATGAAAGTAGATCTTTTTGCCATACGTTGTGGTGGTAAGTGCAAGGCAGATCTGCAGGCAAGTGTGGTGCCTATGAGGTGTTGGAGCAGCTAGTGTGGGGATGGCAGCGCTGGAGAGCTGGTGTGGGGATGCATAGCGCAGCAGCGGCACTTAAGCACCCAGTCTAGGCACCATGCCAAGCCCAAGCACCCCAGATGCTCTTTATCTGATCACATACCAATAGATTCAATTCTGGACAAGGAATAATTGTGACAATGGGTCTAAATCCCACCACAAATCTGAGTTTCAGTTTGTATGGGAATAAAACCATGCATCTTCCATATTAATATCCACGTGAAGAGCTGTGTTAGCATCCTCCTTGCCTATGCCAAAATGAGATCTTGGATTAGGTATAGACACCCGCCAAAGCATGATGAAAAGGGAATTTTCGTCCCTTTCCAGCTGACCTACATTGCTCTTCCCCAGTTGCACCAAGGGTTTTGTCATCCATTAAAGCATTGGCGAATGTAGGTTTTTTTGTTGTTTGTTTTGTTGCAAGTACTCTGGTAAATCTGGACGTTGGCAAGGTGTTGGGGAGGTAATAGGCCACATGGCTTTGTTGGAGTGCATGGGTGCAGAGGAGAGGTGCCAAATCTCAGGATTTGCTAAAATGGGGTTTTGAATGATGCTTTCAAATTCTTTTTCTTGGTGAAACACACTAGAATATACCCACACTGTGTAAGCTTCTATGTTTTACTTTTAGTAACTCTGCATCAATTCAGAATTGTGTGTGAGGGCTGTAAATTCTTCATTGGTGTGACTGCTGCCCTTAATAGCAATATGCCTACAGTTGGTAAATATGTCTGCTGGTTGGTAGTTGCGAGCTGGCTATATGGAGGAAGCTCTGAACTTTACCACCAAAACAAAAATTGTTGATTAACCTGGGGAGTTTATGTGGATGCGGTTGTTGGGTGCTTGTAAACATGTGCACCATTGGTTAGCACCTCTTTAGGATGCGACCTTGGAGGCATGGATCCCAGAGTACGCACTGTAATATCCCGGGCTTGATTAAATTCGTTTAATGAATTATTGAGATCATGGTTATAAAAGCGATCTGTGAATGTTAAGGATATTAACCCCCTGCTAATGAATGTTTGAGTTGGTTTGTGTTATAACTTGTCACGTAAAGAAGTGTTGTGATGATTTAGTAAATTAATAATATATATATAAACATATATATGTGTTTGATGCTGATTTATTGATTTAATAAATATATATACAAATACATATATATAGATATATATATATATATATATGTGTGTGTGTGTGTGTGTGTGTGTGTGTATGTATGTATATATGTATATGTGTATACATACATATATAAATATATATGTATAAAGATATATACCTATATACTAGGATACTGGTACGGCAGGTTAGAGGGCTTGGAAACTGGTACGAAACGTATCCAGTACAGATACGGAATGGAAACGTGCTTGGGAGCGAGCAAGGTATGGGTGGTATTTGCTTGCACTTGTATTTGCTTGGATGGGTTGCACCAAGGTCTCTGCTGCCCTGTGAAGACGTGCCATGCATTTCCACCTGCCTCGGCCCTTCAATCCCGCCTTTGAAGCCTTTTCAACTTTAAAGGTGGAATTTAAAAACGTTTGTGTTAATTATATGTGGGTCGTTTTTTATAAGCTGGGAGCGAGGATTCAAACGTGTATTTATATTACTTTAAAATATAAGCTTTGGCATATTAAAGTGTGGTCGGGGTCTCTTTTATTAAAAGTGGTGTGGTTTAATAAATTAATATTAAAGGGGCTAGGTATTATATCAATATGTAGTCGGTGTTATATTAAAGTGGGTTTTACTTTAATATTAAGGTAAGCTTTTATGATATATAGATTAGGTCCTTTTTAAATATAATATTTTAGGATTTAATTTATTTAATCTAAAGTGGTTTAATTTTATTATTAGGTTCTGATTTAATGTTTATTTAATCTAAAGTGGTTTAATTTTATTATTAGGTTCTGATTTAATGTTTATATATTTTTGTATTGCCGTATCCAATGTTGTATCCGTGTATAATACTCAGTAAATGTACCCGTATCCAAAACGTATCGGCTACTTAGCCTACATACATATATATAGATATATATATTGGTTTTGTTAATGAATGGCGTGTTAATCGGTCATTAGACCACTTAAGATGGGCATTATGGATCTTGATTTGGATGGAAACGTGGCATTGTGATGCCCCACAATGCGAGTTGGTTCGTTTGTAAAGTTTATTCAAACTTAAGTTGCAAGTCAAATTGGAAATGGTTGCTTATCGAGGTTTATGGTTTTTGGGTTGGTTGATAAGCCACGATGTGGCACGACAAACTAAGAGGTCTGTTGCGAATTTAAAGTCAAGTGAGACCACCTTGGAAACCGTTAGCTTCCTTTAGAAGCTAAGGCATGCAATGTAAACGCATTGTTTTTCATTTGGTTGTTTTTGGGAGCTCTATTTAGAGTTGTTCATGGAGTTTTGGGGGAAGTCTGTTTGGTGACTATCAGCATGTGAGTTATTGTTGTTATCTTCGGTTATCATGGCATTTTTACTATTTGAATATGCTGGTAAAAGATTCAATGAGAGATCTATTGTTTGGAAGTTTGCAACTTGGAAAAATATTGCAGAGGAGTTGGAGGCAAAATATAGGCATGGGTTTTTCTACTCTTACTCTTGTTATTTTGATGATATAACTGAATGTGTTTTTGGCTCTGGTTTATTATTTGAAATCTGAAAGCGTTTTTATTTTTTGGTTTGTGAAATCTGGAAAAATGAATAAGTAGTGAATACGTTTTGGGTTTTGATCATTACATAAGATCTGAAAAATGATATAAGAAGGTTATGTGAAATAAAAACAAACCTGTTTTGGGCATTGTTGTTTTTATTTAGATTACGTTTTGGTCTTGGGTTTGGACTATTATGAATGATTTGCAAAAAGAAATATGGAGTTAGCTTTAGCTCCTTCTTAGAGCATTGTTGATATCATTCTAATTACGTTTTCTGGTTTGGTTATTATGTGAAAAATGGAAATGAATACGTTTTGGGTTTTTGATTGTTATGTGAGATCTTGTGATTCCATATGTTTTTGGTTTGATATGAGAAATCTCAAAAAGAATGAGTTATTTACAACTCCTTTTTGGAGCATTGTTGTTGTCATTCCTTCTCTAAACTCGTTTTTGGATTTGGGTTTTTATGATTTGGAAAATAAAACAAGGAGATAGTTTGTGAAATAAAAACGATTTTAATCATTTTTACAACTCCTAGAGCATTGTTGTTATTGTTCCTTCTCTAGAATATGTTTGTGGATTTTGGTTATTGTGATTTGGAAAATAAAAGGAAGTTTTCCCTAGCTCTTCTTAGAGCATTGTTGTTACTCAAAATCCGTTTGGTTGGGATTATTGTGTGAAATCTAAAAAATATAATGGGAGATTATAGGAAGTGAAAACAAATTGGTTAAGTTAAATAGCTCTTTCTTAGAGCATTGTTGTTTTATTTAGTTTTTATAGCTCTTCTTGAAGCATTGTTGTTATCATATGGTTATAGCTCTCCTTTGAGCATTGTTGTTATCATTTGGTTATGGCTCCTTCCTTGAGCATTACTGATTTCATTCTTTTGTTTGATATGAGTAAACGGTGGAGGAAATACCCTGCAGAGTGCATGGATTAAATGGGTTTTGTGTTTTGTTTAAAACCAGATTCGGTTTTTGAGCATGACTGTTTTAGAGTTAGTAGGAAAAACTCTTAGAAAGGGTATAAGGGTTTATATCTGCTTCTATTACTATTTTTGATATATGTGAAACAGTTTGATTATTTGGTTACTATTGATAAACTCTCTTTTTTTTCCCTCTTCCTTAGACTAGACATTTTGGTTAATTCCGGTTACGATTAAATGAATCCTTACATGGGATTGCAGAAGTTCTTGGAAACAACGTTAATATATATGAATGGATAACTATGTTGCCAAGAAACGGAAACGGGTATGAAACGCGGAAACGGCAATTTTCAAAAAACCTTGGATACGAAACGTCGACGGAAACGTCCATACAATATATTATTAAAAAATAAAAAAATAAAAATATATATATGCATAGTACTCATTTTATAATTGTAAATTTGTAGACCATAAGAGATAATTGATAAAGCACTCAACATATTTTGTATTCATTGAAATTTGAACTTCTAAAGAGTCATAACTCATCATTCAACATGGTTACAATTTCAATGATTCACATATACATGATAATAATCTAGATAAGTTAGACGTTTTTAAAATAAAATAAAAATTTAAAAAAATTAAAAAAAAAAATTCCGGAAACATTTTGAGCACGTTTTGTACCCGTTTCACGTTTCCGAACGCGTTTCCAGCACAAACGTGGGAAATGCAACATTCAAGTAGAAAATCAACACCAAAACTGATTTGAACACTACTACAAATGATTACATTCAGTCAATCAGACTTGTGCCTTCAATTAGATGGCTCAATAAACCCAAGAAGAGGGGTTTAATGGCCTCTATCGAATAGCTCAAGTAAACAACTCTCAGCTGAAACTAAGGGACTCAGAAATCATATTTCTTTTCCTATAAATATGAAGACCCAACACAGCTGCAAATACTCGAAATGTGCATTAAAAATCTGCCCAGACTTCTCAGATTAGTTCGCTGGGACTGCTCAGTCAAATGCTCATAGAATCAGACCTAAACTTCACATAGATCGCTGAATATCCATCAAACAAGTATGCCAAACTAACCACAAACTTGTCAATCAATTCAGAGGCAAGTCGCTGCTCTAAAATGCATATAAAAATCAGTCAATAGCCCCTAATACATTTCTAGACAAGTCACTGCCTTTACCAATCAATATTCATGTAGATCGAATTGAGGAAGAGATAGTAATGCACTAAAAACCAGATCTAAACTCTCTCGAAAGTCGCTCCAAGAGACTATAATTATTATCCATATAAACATGTAAATCGCTGTCAAAGGACACTAAGACTATCTCATATAGTTTGGTGCCACCAAGGTTACCAAACATCAATAGACAATGCACTAACCCAATCGATTTCCTTCAATAAACATTACCAGAGTAAACTAAAGTTATATCTCATTACAAGAGTCCTCAAATCCCCTTAATAACATGCAAAATGCATTTCGCCCAAGCTGTAGTATAACAGCCACAAGAGAGATTATTCAAACAAAGAAATTGTTGCCAAAACATATACTTGCATGCAGATTTGTCTCCCGAGACCGACGCCAAAACTAGACATGCAACAGATTATTAAAGGCAAAAATCAGATCATTAGTCACAATATTTTATTACAAACCTGCTCAAACTAATCGCTGCAATAAAGGTTGTGAATACCATAGTTCAAAAAATCGTAAATCGGGATTAATCGGCAGGGCAAATTTTGAATCGAAAATCGGGAATCGGCAAAAAATCGGCAAAAATCGGCAACTTTATCGCTACTTTTAAAAACATTTAAATTCATAAAATATACTTAAATTAAATGTAAAAACAATGTTAAATGATGCAAGAAGTGACTCTATAGAATGCCATAGGCCCATATGCATATTTTCGATTAAGTTTTGACCAAAAAAGAGAGTACAAAGTTTGCAAACAAAAATGCTCATAGAGTCATGTCACATGTGACTTTTGAAGTATCACTATCAAATATCAATAATATTCTATTTCATTATGCACGCCTAAAATAAGTCTGTTGCACTGGAGGCTGCCTCGTGGAAGTGGAAGGTAAATATTCCTCCTCTCCGCAACACCAACATCATCATCTCGCAAATATATCATCCGGATCATCACCAACTTCTAATGTCCCCGATGGTATTGCTTCTTCGCCCTCTCCAAAGCTGCTATCTCCACATTATCACCACAACTTGGACGACATTCTCCACACCCACCTCTTTCACCACCTCATCTAACATATCACACAAAGTGATTGCAGTTTTCACTTGGTGGGAGGCATCAATTGATTTCAAGAAGACCAACTGCCCACCTGATGCCACTAGGAAGTTAATCAATGTGCGGTTTTTCCCATCTGTCCACCCATCAGACAAAATGGTGCATCCTTTTTTATCCACACATTTTTTTGCTCTTCTACAAGAGTTTTGGTATGTGCGACGGAATCCTCCAACAATGGGCCACTCAAATCATGGGGAGTAGGAGCCTTGAACCCCTTCCCAAACAATAAATAATGCAGTGACCAAATTTTCCCAATATGGACTTTTTGCCACATTGAAAGGAATGTTGTTGTAGTACCAAAAATTTGCCGCAACTATTCTTGCTTCATTGTGCATTTTTTTATTCCAAGCAGTACCTTCGAGTGAAGGTTGTGAACTAGGTGTACTTCGAGGAACAAAAACATTCTTTGAACTACTATTAGTGGATGTGGATGAACCCCGTCCCAGTGTTTGACCTCGTGGAGTTGCGGCATTAGAAGATGCCTCAACGTCAAAACCTTCCCTCGCTTCCCTTCTATTTGCTAGGGCTGCAAGTGCATCAGCTTTCCTCTTCTTTTCTTCTTTTTCTCTCTGCATAAGTTGCAAGGTAAGCAGACAACTCTCGTTGAGCCTCGGGGTGCTTGATTGCACATTGTCACTTCATTCCCAGTATCCGTGCAATGTGGAACTTAAGGCGATAAACACCTCCACTCATCTTCATGCCACAATAATTGTATATAACACAAGTACCCTCACTGGTTCACAATGTTTCCAAGAGGGGTCATTTGATTTAGGCTTACTACGAAAGCAATTGAACGAACTGGATCCCGATGCCATTCTACAAAACAAAACAAAAAACAATTGTCTTAGATTTACAAGCCTTGAAGAAATTAAATTGTATGACCATGACAAAATTAAGAATAAAATTGCTATTGCATGAAGAAAAAATTACGAAAAAACGATATTGAAAATGAAGACATCAGTAAATTATGAATCATGATAATTTCATAGATAATATTTTTAAAATCGTTATACAATATTGATTCTTGAATATACTATTATTAATAATTTAATATACAGAATATACAGATTTATACTTGATAGTTAGAACTTAGCGAAGATAATACATAATATTAATATTAATACTTATAGTATTTATTAATATTAATATACAGTTGTATACACTATACACTGTAATATGTATACAGTCACCAGTGTACACTGTACAGTATACACTTACAGTTTTACACTTACAATATTTACTATTTAATATTTATAATATATATTATACAGTGTAACACATACATTAATAATAAATATTAAATATACACATACCTGCAGGCTGCCACGAACTGAAACGAGCAAGAAAATGAAATCCCCACGAACTAAATCGCCACGAACAAGTAAAAACGCAGAATGACAATTATAAAACGCGCATTTAATAGGTATAAAACGCGCATTTAATAGGTAAAAACGAGCACGAACTGGTAAAAACGAGCACGAATCGTTAAAAAACGCGCACGAACTGGTAAGAAATGCACACGAACTGGTAAAAAATACGCGCTGTATTTGCGTGCCCTCACGCGTCGACTGTAGCCCGTGGAAAGAGAAAACAACATAAAAAACAAATCGATTTACTTTATTTTCGTCTTATACCCTAGCCGCGTTTTTTTTCCCCGATTTTAGCCGCGATTTTCAACGATTTTCGAGGGTTTTTGACCGCGATTTATCGGCGATTTATCAGATTTCGAAAATCGCGATTTTTAGTAAGTTTAATCGTTTTGCAGGCTGAACGCGATTTATCGGCGATTTTTGGCGATTTTTGAATCGAGGTGAATACCAATCAATTCATTCTAAAATCCCCAAAAACAAATCATCAAGCAAAGATACATGAATTCGCTTAGGGTTAGAGAATGAATCACTCTTCAAAAACAATTTGCTACAAATGAAATGAGCCTAAGGAAATTGGCCTGGGTAAGGGAACTTCACACACAAGCAAATCGATTTGCAAAGGCACAATAAATTCTTCAATTGATATCAAAACCAGCTACATAGATCTCCAATGCAAAAGACAAAGAAGCATCAATGGTGGGCATACATCCCTACTCCAAGCATGGAGTCAAATCGAATTCATCATAACATAGCATAAGTTTTTACAATGATCCCATGACCTCCTTTTATAGACAAGGAGTACAAAATTCGAATTCCCTTTTGGAGGGAAAACACAATTTAAAAACATTTTATTTTCCCTATGTGTGGCGTCCCCTTTCTAAGGGTATTTTTGACATTAATATCCACCTCCTTCAAACTAGGCCCGAACTCTTTAATATCCGATTGAAGTTTTATCAGCTTGTTGATTAAATTCAACGTGAAAGTCTTAACAGCTTCATCAATAGTCTTCTGAATCATCAGAAGCACCCTTCAAGAAAAACAGGCACCTTGTTTGGAATAGCTCTTCTGCAGGAAGAAACATCCCCAACTACTTCCTCCTCAATGAAAGCAACTATATTGCCCGTGATGACAATATCCTATCCTCGAGCAACTGCATTCTTTTCAGCATAAGCTTGAGAATCTCCATGCGGAAAGAAACTGCAAACTCAAGTTGTTTGCCCTTTTCAATCAATCCATCAGGCACAAGTTGCTCCGCAATCAAAACCTCCTCCTGAGCTTATTTATTTTAACCAAAATGTCCAAGTTACCTTCAGCCACTGCATTCTCATCCACTATGCTTGTCATTAGTTGCTTCAGCTGAGATAATGCACCTTTCATAACTTCCAGACTAGTTGGTACCTCTTTGAGTTGTTTTGAAGCTTGGTGAATGATCTGGCTTTTCCATTCATTAATAGTCGTGACTTGATTACCTGCATCCTCCACCTCCTTAATCAGATGGTTGCTCACCTGCTCATGTACTAAAACTGGCTGAGAGGAAGGTTTGGCAACCTTAGCAATGATTTCACACAACTGAGAAACCTGCTCTTGAAGTTTGATTTTCTCTACCTTCTCTTTGTCCAACTTGAGGAATAAAGCGTTTATTAGCGTCTGTGTATCTTGCTTTAATCCTTCCGTGGTAGTCTGACCTAGTGGCACTTTGGTTACTGAGATATCTGCCGCCGTGAGTTCTCCCTTCTGCTTTCCCTCTGCTGAACTGTCAACTCAGCAAACTTCTACCCTGATTCTTCAATAATCAACCTTGAAGTTACCTTGGCAACTTTAGGTCTTCTATCCTTTCCGCCCAAACTTAGGAGTAGCTGCAAGTCATGCTCTTCCAGGTTGATCTCCTCTCTGGCTTCTGGAACTGTCTGCAAAGCCAACCATGATGAAAAATTGCTTCTCGGGGAATGAGAAGTCACTGAGTGTACCACCTTCTCATGCTCAGACTCTGCATCCGAATTTGCCACAGTGTTGTGGCTGTCATCCTCTGAATTGTCCAAAGACAATGCTTTTTCAAACTCCGCCATTTGTGCTTTCAATTTCTCTACAGGGGGAGGTGAAGATTTGAGTGGCTGAGGAGCAAATACAAATGACGCTGGATTCAATGGAGGAACAACATCTGCCTGGGGTTCAGGGGCTGCCGAAGTGCTATGAGTTGACACAGGAGAAGCTTCGTTTGAAAGTGGTACTAGCACGATAGTTGTAGAATTGGCCTTCTCCAGTATCTGAGACTTCTTGTATACTTTAAGCTTCTCTGGCCTCCTGCTACTTTCACCTTCGTGTTTCTTTTGGCTGGAGTCTCCTGCAATAAAGTTACCTGTGATCTGATTCATCAAAGCTTCGTCCAGGCAATACCCCTTTGTCAACAACCAATTTGAGGTGTTAACTAGAACCGCGGAAGACCTTTCCTCAATCATCTGACAACTTATGCTTTCCTGAAGAGCAGCTCTATCTCCTCCCATCTGATGGTATGCGTCAAGTATCACATGTCCATCATCTACGAGATTTGCAAGTATCCATGCTAAACCATAATCAGATACTTGTTGCTTTGATAACCTACTGAAATCTTTCTTCCTGACTTCATACTCGCTTCTGCACTTCATCCAAAAGTCTTCCAATGAAGGTACGTGTGCATACTCCTGGGAGATTGTCTTCCTCGCTATCCCATATGGATCATAGTTCAATCGTGTTGGGAAGAACTCATGCTCATATCCGGAAAACATTTCGGCTTCAATTCCCCTCGCCTTATGGATGCTCTGGCAGCTGTAATAACCCACCATGACCGGAAAGCAACTTGTAGGTTTGTGCCGCTTTGATTGTAAGTCATGCATTTCCATGAGCTGCCTGCACAACTCCATGATGACCCATTTGTCACTTGGATACCTCGGCAACTTGATTGGTTCTCCTGAAAAGCCACGACCCTGAGATACGTGAAGTCTACAAACTGGATGAAGATGCAGCCATACTGGGATACAGACTTCCCAAGCTTCTTTGCTCACTCTGTTGGTCTTTAGATCACTATTCAATTTGCAGATGAATTCATAGAAGAACCCATTGTTGACCACCCTGTAATCTTTGTTGCACTCAGGAACTGTCAACTATGGGAAGCACTCAAAAATAGGATCTTTCGACAAAACTCCTTGTCTATCCAATTTGGAAAATATATCCTGCGAGGTTGCTGCATATACCAGGTATGAAGTCATTTTGAAGCTAAACGTCTGCCTCACACTTTGGAGCTGCTCGCCGATGTTGTCACTGATGATCTCTGCCCAATTGATAATCGAATCAGCTTTGTTGATCTCAATGGTTCTCACGAATGCATACATCCATGAGCGGAAATTATGAGTAATGGCTTCTCCATTTAACCTGCAAAGCAATTTAGTAATATCATCAACTTCCTGATCCAAATTGGATCGTGGAAGAGTCCTCGGGAACTATGATGGGGATCTGGGCTTCTTCATGTATCTGTTATTCATTATGCCCACGCAATCTGCTTTGTGCTTCTCCCATCTATTGCCAACATCCAGCATGCTAATTGCAATCACTACTGGTCATGTCAGAATCTTTAGACAATAATTAATAAATTGTGCATCCAACTTGATTATTGTCTTTCCCGTATGATCCCGAATTGTTCTGGAAAGAGGATGATATGACCTTGCACACTCCATAACAAATTCAGGCAACTGAGCTGTGACTGGAAATGCTGAAGCTTGAATAATTCCATTGTTTTTAATTGCCCGCATGAGAGATGTCCTTCCGGCTCTGGATCTGTCAATTAAATCGGAGATGGGTTCAGGGCCTATGTTTGTATCATTGATGTCAACAAATCTAGAAGCTATGCATGATTCAACTGATCCTTCTCTTTCATCATGCTTCATCTGGTATGGAACAATCTTTGTTTGGGCTCTTTTTCTTTTAATTCTCAGCTGAATCCCTTGTAATTGGCTCAATTTGTGCAGATCTAGCAATTTCTTCTGATTCGGAAGAGATATTCAATGTATCTGACATTGATTTGAACTTCCTTTCACTAATATGAGCACCTGTGATGAATACCTGCAATTAATTCAGACAAAGATGGAGTCCATGGCATGAATACTTGATTTTTATCACCAAAATCTGCATATAAAGTCTGCTGCCCTAAAATTTGAGGTTTTGCTTGCATGCAAAGCAAGCAAAAATATTATTTAATTCACTTGGGCACATATACCAATATGCAGATACTCAAAATGACCAAAATTAGGCTATTCTAACCCTAGGCGCCAAAACTGGAAGCTTCCTGGCAGTGGAAAATAGTCTTTAATGCAAAATCCTCCTTTTGGCGCCAAAACCTGTTTGGGCTGCAACCTTCATCAAAAAGAATTAATTGTTTCTCCCTTATGGCGTCCCATGCTTATATAGCCTTGTGCATGCTATTTTTAATAATTGTCTTCTCTATTTCTGGCAATTTAATTAATTAAAAGCCACATCTATTCATCCAAATTGGGCGCCCAATTATGCATGTTGTTGGTTGTTTTTTATAAATTTATTTTATTTATTTTTAGCATGCATCATTGACTTCTCTTTAGCTTATCCTTTTGCATTGACTTTCCTTCCATTCATGGCGCCAAAATTAGGCAGAAAGACCATTAATAAATATTATTAAATGCATTGTTTAATGCCAAGGTGGGTCGCACTTTTTGGCAAGGGTGACTGCTAAAAATAGGAAGTCAACTTGATGGGAATTTCCACCCTGCACTGCAGCTCCAAAAATCCCCTCTTCCACTTAAGTGATTTGTCCTTCATCATGGGAATTTTCACCTGCAAGGCAGGTAAGAAATTCCCGCTTGCCTACCACTACCGAAATTCCCATTGGCAACTTAAATCATCTCCCAAAAAGTGCGACTTGTATGGAAAATAGTCTTCTTTGAAAAAGTGTGACTTGCATGGGTGAATAAACCTCTTTGATGGGAAAAGTTAGCCTACTAGGTAGGCAAGAAATTCCCACCGGTGCTTTAAGTGATTTTTCTTTTATAATGGGAATTTTTACCCTGCAAGGCAGGTAAGAAATTCCCACCTGCCTGCCACCTCTAATATTCCCATTACAACTTAAGTGATTCGACTTCATGGGAAAAAGTACGCAAGGCGGTAAGAAATTCCCATCCGTCCCGCCACTTCCAAAATTCTCATTGCAGCGTAGATCTATTTATTCCAAACAGTGCAAGTTGCCTAGGAGAGGCTTTTTCTGCTTAACTTCATCTTTTTGGTCAGAAGTTTGTCTTCGAGACTCGATTCCTTCGCGTTGAGGCCATAAATGATCTTCGACGTCCTGTAATTAAATAGACTATACAGTAACAAAGACCGGATCGAGGGAATTCAATGATGCATCGCAAAGAAAACCAAAAACAAACGCAAAAGAAATAAATAAAAACAAAAAAGTTGCCAAAAGTTGCAGACAATGCTCTGAATTCATTCCTGGTGAAAATCCTATTGAGATGTGTGAATACTGACATGCAAAACTTTAACAAGATTCAACCGAGCACAATTTACTTCAAACGAGGCTTTATTTATTTAATAAATAATTAAATAAAAATTTCTCGCAGACAAAACTTGGCGAAGGGATAAAATGAGTTTCAACGCATCTGGGTATTTGTTGAAATTGGCTCATATGATTCATTGGGAATATCTTAACGTAATAGAGACATCTTCTAGCAATAAAAACACAAAAAAGACCCATTATTTTAAAAAGAACGAATTTTTTTAAATGGGTAGTCCCAGATTTCAGGGTGAAATGGGGGACACCATAGTGGAGTTGATCCTAATAATATTATCCATAAAAATGAGAGGACAACAACTAGCATAATTCAGAATTTTTTTCCCAACATGAATGATCATCAAGCTAGTGAACAAAAATGGCTCCCATGTAACTGAAATTTCATCCTCAACCATAACAAACTGAAAATTATCCAAAAACACAACTGAAAATGAAGTGTCTTGAGAAAAGTTCATACCATGTTCCTTCAAACTTCTCATACTTTTCATTGAAGCCCAAAAGATGGTGGCCATGCAAGCAACATCAACCAAACATTCCCAATACCTATCCTTGGTTGATTTTACCCTTGGAAGCATATCAATCAAACACCCAAATGGAAGACATAACTGTAGCTCAAAATCTGAAAATGAACTTCTTACCATGCAAGGTGTAGTCCATGTGATCCATCCTTCCTTCAAGGCTTCCAAAGAGATAGGAGTTAGCATCATTTGACAAAGGAAATGAAATGATATCCTTGTATCCAAACCAAACTTGCAAAACTCAAATCCTTTTATTCCCATTCCACATGAGCAATATGTGCAAGATGACACCCCAAATTTCCTCTTTTTCTATGCTCATAAGAAGAGGAGAAAACTGAAATATAGTGCATGTATTTATGAATATTATCATAGAGAGACCAAGGAACCTTGTACCTTTCTTTGTGCCAATGACCTTCCCTTATGAGAGAGAGTAAAACATAGGAATCCATCATACCTTTGTGTCTTCTAATGATGATTTCTTCATACGGACCAGCAAGCTTATTGTTGTGGCTTTCTTCATTGGGAAGAGTAATAATCACTCTTTCTTTCCTACCATCATGTTCCTTATGCACCCAAGTATTAGGGAAAAAGTGCCAACAAGAGTATGATCTATGTACCTCATGTCCATCCCTCTATCATGCTCATAACCATTCCTATCAAAGCTCAGCATATAAGAAGAAATAAAATATGAAGAACTATACCTTGGGCTGCTCCCAACATCTACAAAACTCAAAATTTCTGAGTTTGGAACAGCGCTCTTTTCTTCACCATTTTCTTCATCCAAAGCCCCTTTTTCTTCCTTACCAATGCTCATGCTAGGTGGGAAATGACTTGGAGCAACCATGAGACTCATGCTCCCTTCTTGTTCTTCAAATGGCTCATGGTGAAAGTGAATGATGTCCCTCAAATCTGATTTGTCCCTCATGAGTTCTTTAGCCACCATTTCTTCTTCATCATGCATATGCTTGTTGTCAATGTCCTCTTCATGCCTATCAACCAAATCTGATTTCTCCTTGCATTCATTATCAACCCAAGTAGCATTAGTAACAACTAAATAATGATCATTGGTTACCTCTTGGCTGCCCTCATTTTGCTTGTCCATGCAAACTTGCAAATCAGATTTCTCTTCCCTCTTGGACTCATCTCCCATGATTATTTTATCAACATGCATGCAATCATACAAAAGCAAAGAAACCTCTTCAATCAACAATGAATCTTTACCTTGCTTATTTGCATCTAGGGTTCTTCTTCCTTCTCTTCCCTTTGAACTAAATCTGATTTTTCTGTGCAAGTACCAACTCTCATGCAAGTATTAGATACCAAATTTTTATCATCAAACACCAAAGAACTCATACCTTGGAGAATCATAGTCTTGGCCGCCATATGTGCCTTCACCTTGCTTGAACATTGCTCTAGAACACCTTGGGCTAGTGTATGAGCAACACATGATGCCTCTTGACTCAATCCTTCCTCAAGCATGGATAGCAATTGTGGTGGGGGACTCTCATATTCATTTAATACCAAAGACATAATGGCTTGCATGGAAAACATTATCTCTTGAGCATGATCATTATGTAGGACATCAAAGAACACTTCAAACATGTGAGAAATAAGATCATTACATTCTAGATCTATCATCACCACACAAGATCTTACTTTTTCCATAGTGTTCAAAATGCTAACCCTCTTACCAAAGCAAGGGCTTGTGAGGTCCCAAAGGCCTTGGAAACTTCCCACCATGACCTCGAAGATGTCTTCCATGATGGCATCACAATATGGCAATTTTGGGGCTGTAATCCGCATAACCTCACTAATGCAAATGATGACCATAATTCTTACTTCCCCATCTTCATGATCCAACAACTCGTGCCTAGCCAACTGCATTACCAAGGAATCCCTTGCAAGAAGCATGGATCCATAATCATCTTGTTCCATTGTTGCCAAGCAACTTGTTGCTTCTTCCAGAATATTGAGCAACTCATCCTTTGATTGAGGTAGGTGCTTGAGTGCTCTACCCAGTTTCCGAAACTTTTCCTTCATGTTACCTGCACTAGATAAATCCATGATTCATAGGCAATTTCAAACCTCACAGGTGCAGAAGAATATGCTCTAATACCATTGTAATATCCCTCTTACGGGATCAATGGGAAATGCAACATTCAAGTAGAAAATCAACACCAAAACTGATTTGAACACTACTACCAACAATTACATTCAGTCAATCAGACTTGTGTCTTCAATTAGATGGCTCAATAAACCCAAGAAGAGGGGTTTAATGGCCTCTATCGAATAGCTCAAGTAAACGACTCTTAGCTGGAACTAAAGGACTCATAAATCATATTTCTTTTCCAATAAATATGAAGACCCAACACAGCTGCAAATACTCGAAATGTGCATTAAAAATCTGCCCAGACTTCTCAGATTAGTTCGCTGGGACTGCTCATTCAAATGCTCATAGAATCAGACCTAAACTTCACATAGATCATTGTAAATCCATCACACAAGTATGTCAAACTAACCACAAACTTGTCAATCAATTCAGAGGCAAGTCGTTGCTCTAAAATGCATATAAAAATCAGTCAATAGCCCCTAATACACTTCTAGACAAGTCGCTGCCTTTACCAATCAATATTCATGTAGATCGAATTGAGGAAGAGATAGTAATGCACTAAAAACCAGATCTAAACTCTCTCAGGAAGTCGCTCCAAGAGACTATAATTATTATCCATATAAACATGTAAATCGCTGTCAAAGGACACTAAGACTATCTCATATAGTTTGGTGCCACTGAAGGTTACCAAACATCAATAGACAATGCACTAACCCAGTCGATTTCCTTCAATAAACATTACCAGAGTAAACTAAAGTTATATCTGTTACAAGAGTCCTCAAATCCCCTTAATAACATGCAAAATGCATTTCGCCCAAGCTGTAGTATAACAGCCACAAGAGAGATTATTCAAACAAAGAAATTGTTGCCAAAACATATACTTGCATGCAGATTTGTCTCCCGAGACCAGACGCCAAAACTAGACATGCAACAGCAGATTATTAAAGGCAAAAATCAGATCATTAGTCACAATATTTTATTACCAAACCTGCCTCAAACTAATTGCTGCAATGAAGGTTGTGAATACCAATCGATTCATTCTAAAAATGCCCCAAAAACAGTCATCAAGCAGCATACATGAATTCACTAGGGTTAGAGAATGAATCACTCTTCAAAAACAATTCACTACAGCTGGAAATGAGCCCAAGGAAATTCGCTGGGTAGGGGAACTTCACACACAAGCAAATCGATTTGCAAAGGCACAATAAATTCTTCAATTGATATCAAAAACCAGCTACAATAGATCTCCAATGCAAAAGACAGCAAGCATCAATGGTGGGCATACATCCCTACTCCAAGCATGGAGTCAAACCGAATTCATCATAACATAGCAGAAGTTTCTACAATGATCCCATGACCTCCTTTTATAGACAAGGAGTACAAAATTCAAATTCCCTTTTGGAGGGAAAACACAATTTAAAAACATTTTATTTTCCCTATGTGTGGTGTCCCCTTTCTAAGGGTATTTTTGACATTAAAAGTCACTCTACTATTATTTAATTAATTCCCTTTTTATTTTGTATTTTTGGGAATTAAATTAAATAATAAATTGCTCAATAAATATTTTTTTCTGAGCAATACTACAAGGTGGTGGAAAAACCACTTAGCTTCCATAATTAAATAATTAAATGAATATTGTTTTATAATGACAAATGATTAAAATCACTCTCCAGGCAATATCATTCAATTACTTAGCATAATTTCCCCTTGCAACATCCCAAAAGCCTACAGGGAAAGATAGGCCAAGGGTCTTCAAAAAGGGGACATTACATTATTGACCGATTGTATTATGAACTTTCTAGTTGTCATTAATAGCAAGAAGTTAGAAAATATTGTGAGTTATTACATCAGTAAAGGATGCTTGTGACACAAGAAACAATCCATTATTGTCCAAGTCATATTAGGCTAGTTGTAATCGATAACGGTGGACAATGTTTTTATACAATTATGTAGTTTCATTATGTTATGTTTGTAAGGTAGATTTCATATTATAAACTATGGGATTTATGAGGATAGTTCTTAGCCAATCTCTTATTTTGTTATTTCATTATGATTACATCATAGAATAAGAGTATGCGAACTCATGCCAGTTCATATGAACTGACCCATATCTATCTCTCTCTATCCTACGCTTTTACAGGAAAGGTCGGCATACATGAAGTAACTGATTGGATTAGTATTTGTGATTGTTTTACGTTTGAGTTTATTTGGAAATAAATCCAAAAGGATTCTTTGTAATCAATTTGTGTAAGCGATTGAAATATCATCGCATCTTAAAAGGGCATTATGGCCCAATGTATTATTCTTGTTGATCGTTATAAATCATTATTAATGATGATTGGGATATTTGTCCCTTATTTGTAATTTGGTCATATGACTTGTCTTCTTGAACTGAAAATGTAGATATTTTATTTACAGCTGATTTAATAATTAAGCTAATTGTTTCTTAAGATATGTGATTATTTCTGATTACATTAACTCAGATAGAATAATCAAAGTAGAAGGAATACCGACAGTTAACCCAAAAGGAACCA
The DNA here is from genome assembly GCA_018340775.1 of Taxus wallichiana var. yunnanensis. Lineage (NCBI taxonomy): Eukaryota > Viridiplantae > Streptophyta > Pinopsida > Cupressales > Taxaceae > Taxus > Taxus wallichiana. Next base: position 416,630,263 of record CM031235.1, read on the forward strand.
TAGAAAACGAAATAAAGATGTTAAAAGTACTTTATAGTAACAATGGATTAATCATGACGAGTAAATGAACTTAAATGACTCGGTATGCAAAACGAATGATTAACTTGCACCTAACGACAATTACTAAGTTGTTAAGAGTACGACAAGAGGAACTAATATAAGTTAGTAACTCGTGGAGTTACTATGACCTCTTTTAGAAACCTATTAGTATTCTGAAAATATACTTTATAAATGACTTGCTAAAAGAATCTTAGCTTCGTGCCAACTTAGGATGGCTACGGGAAGGGTAGTGAGGACGTAATGATGGGTAATCATTACGTGGTCACTATGTTTCCCATAGGAATCCTAAGATGGTATGGATGGGATTCTTTTTGTTTAGGGAAATGAACCAGTAGTGGACTCTCCCTCTTCTTAACTAATTCACCTTCTTAAACAACAATGAATCTAGATAACTATATTTAGATGGTTGTGTGGTGACAAAAGACAAGTTTCGTAGGCTAGTGTGTGGTCTCAAAACTAAGCTTGCAAAGAAATGTTTGAAACTTTGGCCAAAGTAATGTAATAGCTGACTACATTGTCTCATCGCGAATCCCCTAAATTAACAATGTCGTATACCGGATGGAAGCTGCATGATTGTCTTCCAGGTAGGCACTTAGGAGATGCACATAGTTCTCATAACCTGTAAAAGGTTTAACCAAGTATACAAAGTATACACACTCGGTTAGAGTGACTTAAGGGAGATTGTGGAGATCTAGATATACCCTTACAAATTGCACATGGTTATTGTATGTTATCAGATGGATTATGAATATTTTAATAATGTTGGATTATTTAGCAATAAGATAAATAATAATGTTAATCATTAATAACATTTATTGTAGATTAAGGATATGTTTAAAAAAAAAAAACCCTTAATTTGGAAGATCATAAATGCATGGGTGTTACACGCACAAATGGACTTCTTAAACCAATCTTCGGGCATCTCTCCTTGGGATTTGCCTCCTCATTTAATCACAAGCATGGGTTTTTCTTCGCCTACTAACTTATTTTCATATTTGCATTTTTCTTTTGAGTAGACTTCAAAATTCAGGGAAATGCATGCAAATCAATTTAATGTTTATAGCCTCTTAATCGCCATCTTTAATAAAATGGATATTGTGCCGAGTAAAATCGACCTCGAAAACAACTTGTACATGGGCAATTTCATAACCAAACAGATGTTTACCTTTTTAAATATAAACCAAAACATGATTGCCCATGCATTTGCAGCTTGGGTCTCCAAACCGTGAAAGCAAAACACTTGAAACACAAAACTCTACAGCTTGAAAACAGCCCCCAAAAGTTATAAATCTGCTCTGAAAAATGACGTGTGGCAAGTGCCTACGATCTTCTTTTCCCCGCCTCGCGATTAAAACATGTTCTCTAATGTCATGAGATATCGAGAGAAACCTTTAAATGATAGCTTTCCTTGTTTAGCATTTATTTGACACAATTTTTTTGAGCCCAATTGATGAGCTGGTTGTGGGAGGCAACTGCTCAATATTGCAAAGTCAATTTAAAATTGGTCTGTTTTTAACGCTTGTGGACCGAGAAATCGTGTCCCACAACCTCAAACCTCTTCATTCCCGCATTGAGAATTGCAACCCATAATTAGTTTCACCTTATCTCCTTGCACTTTTACGCGCTAGTTTCGAGTAACTTTAGTTTGCAATGTCCAAGTACAAACTGTCAAATTTCACCAACTCACTTTGGAATGGTGCCTCTAAAATGAGCGCGCTTATTAGATTTTAGTTCCGCCTAACTTCCCTATATTCTCACCATATAAGAGAATGGGTCAAGAGTGACAAGTTTCCATTCAAGTGATCGGTGACCTTTTTTAGAGGCCATTTCAGCTATTTTAGAACTATGTTGTTGCTAAGTCTCGTCTATCCATATTTGACTCTACAAAAAGTTTGCTATGAAATTGTTGGTTTACCTTAGGGAATGATTCGTAATATGTCTTTGGCTTTGGGAACGTGTTTGAAACCCCCTCGAAGACGAATGTTATTTTGTTGGCATAATGGTCACCAAGTGACCCTTGAATAGTGGCTGGTTATTTTAGTACGAAATGTGGGTGTAATTACTCGTTATGATTAGGCCATGGACAAAGTGTTTTGGACCTCTTCTTAGTAGTATGTTCCAACCAAGGTGGTGAGGATGCTATCAACACAGGTGGGGTTAAGTATTATTAAATTAAATAATTAATCAAGTTATTATTAAATTTGATTAATTATTTTAACCTCGAAATTATATAAGGTAAATGCACAAATATATCAAGGAGTAATTAAATAATAAATTTACTTGAACAAAAAGTATAAACACATTTAACACAGCATGTAAGGTGGGGAAAACCCGAGAGTAAAAAAACCTCGCCGCAATAATACACTTTTCTTTATTCAAATGAGGAAGTTACATAGTTACCCAACACAGAAAATCTTCACTTCTTCAAATTTACCATTCATGGTCTCGGGTCCCACAATGCTCTCATAAAATACTCATAAAATAAGTTTTTCTCATGATCATTCTATTATTTACGATCCAATATTTACAATCTCAAAAGAGATCACCCTATTATATAAGGTGGGTGATTTGGTTGCACCTATTGGTTGCATCGTTTCACTCTTTAATGAATTTAAATGTAGGAATTAATTAACTCTTTCACACTAAGGTGGAATGGACCCAAGAATAAATAAGTTATATTAATAACTTAAACTATGGATGTGCATATGTGGTGGCCCACCAAAGGTGACCCCACTTAATATTATACACTCCAACACTTCCCCTTAATGTTAAGTGGGGAAAATTACAAAAGGATTTACAATCCATAAATCATCCATGATGATTTAGGCTAGCATGTCAACAAGGATAATCTAATAGAAATATCCCACATTCCTCAAGGACAAGTGTATACATGAAGTCTTATATGAGTTCATGGAGCCTTTTATAAAACAAGGATCTTCCATAACCAATGTTTCGCTAGGTTTTACAAGTAATGCAATGTGATCATTTACATAAGTTTCACTTACAATGAACTATTACAATACTTTTCCAACAGAAAAAGTATAGAAGATTTACAACAAGACTATTAGGAGGTGGCATTGCCATGCACACCCCTCCTTAATGGCATCTCCGAAAAACCTAACATTGCACAAAACTTGCAAAATTTCATGGCACAAAAGTTGTTTCGTGAAAATATCTATAACTAGATCATTTGTAGGGCAGAATTGAAGATCAATATCACCATCGAGAACTTTCTCACGAATAAAATGCATATGAATCACAATATGTTTCATCCATTGATGTTGACTGGGATTGTTGGCAAGAGCTATACAACTCTAGTTGTCACATAGAACACCTATGCTTCTTTTAACGCTCAAATGAAGTTTTTCCAACAATTTCTTCAACCACGTGGCTTCTTTAGTTGCTTCCATAGCACTTCTATACTCGGCTTCTGTAGAAGAGATAGACATTGTTGGTTGCTTCTTGTTGTTCCAAGTGATGACACCGACACCAAACTTGAAAACATATCCACAAGTGGACTTTTTATCTAAACTATTACTAACATGACCGTAATCATAATAACCATATAAGTAAGTATCATTAGAACAAGAATAAAATAAACCATAATTGATTGTACCTTTAATATATTTTTAAAAATTGTCATTTTCCAATGGTCCTTATATGGATCCCGCATAAATTTAGAATCAACACCTATCGTGCATATGAGATATCAAGTCTAATAATAGTTAAACCATAGTCTCGCGTACTCATATTCGACAAATATTCGACAAACCCAAAAAAATTGACTCGGTAAAAACTTGGCAAGACTCGGCGAATATTCGGAATATTCGGCAACTTAAAAAATACTCAAATTTCTTTAAAAAACATAAATTTTATGCAAAATATAGCTACAAAATGTATCAAATGAGTCTATAAAATGTTGGAGAAGTGTTTTCTATTAGATTTGAATACAAATACAATACAAAATCACATCATCATGCGAATACAACCAGCTGATAAGTGCTATGAATTTATGATGATTGTCATTGAAAATTATCATCATAAATTTCATATCTATCTAAATTACAATATACAATAAGTTACATTTTCCTCTTCCCCGTTCTAGACAAATATTGGGGAGAGGGTCTATTGCCTCTACTTGTCCCCACACTTGGCTACTTCTCCTTGCTCCTCCTAAAAGGTTGCGACTCCAGCTCCAACCTGGTAGTAAATGGCGGTGGCTCCTCTGCTACATGTTTGAGATCACCTCCAAAGATGTCATCCAATCCAATATCTCTTACTAGTGCTTCTCCCTCCATAGCTTCCCTCTCGAAAGAAACAATCTCATCCTCTGTGAATGCAAGGATTTCCCCTTCTTACCCAGTCCACTCGTTGTATGGATCTATCTCATCCAGCTCAATAAGCTCCTGCGATGTGGCCTCCACTTTTCTTATGCAAAGCCGGAGATTATATTGCAGAAAAACCAAGTCGTTGAGCCATTTTTGAGTCAACTTGTTGTGCTTCTTCGTGTGAATGACCTCAAACAAACTCTAATTGCATTCACATCCAGAAGCGCTACAAGGTTAAGATAAAATTTTGAGGGCTAGCTTTTGAAGATGCGAGTTATTTCCTCCCCAATCCTCCCACCAAGAACCTCCAAACAAGCTAATCAAAAGTTTATAAGTAATTAATAAAATCAAATTTGTAACTTGTAGCACATAAGTAACTTAGTAAACATTTTAAATTTCTAATTTTTATTACCTGGTGACTCTATGGTTCTCCCTCGGATAGCTAATGCTGAAGAAAAGAGCCTCCACCTAACATGTTTGTAATTTTGCAGCTCCAAAATAATAAGGTCCCTCGTCTCAACCTCTAGTATCATCCTCTCAATACATGTTGAAAGGCCCTCCATAACCTCTTCATTCACATCTGTGAAGCCATCAAGAAGAAAACTTGGGGTTGAGGTAGTACCCGCTACATGAATAGGTTGGTGGAGTTGATTGTTCCACCTCCAATCAATTATCTCCCAAAAGGGACCATATATGGCGATATCCCCTATAATAGTTTTGGATAGCCTCTTTGGCCCTATCCATGGCCTCATAAATGTACCCCATAGGGTTTTGCTCCCCATCAACCAAACGCAAAACCCTCACCAACAACTCTAACACCTAAACACAAATTAAAATGTAAGGTTACAAACTTACAAATAACGTAAAAGTAAATAACCATATATTTATAATTTAACAAATTAAGATAAAGGAATCAACTTGAAATATAAATCGAAGTTTGAAATTACCTTAAGGTGTTAATTAGCTCAAATAACACCTTGAACAAATCACGGGACAAGATGTCCGAGTGTGTGACCAAGTGAAGCCGGGTTACAAGAGAGATATTTTCTCTCCTTGTTGCTTCCTTTAAGGAGAAAAAAATGAAAAAAAGAGGGCAGTTGTAGTAGTGGTATCCATAATGAAGAGAGAAGTTGATTCTAATGACTTAGCAAGCTCTTCTATTGGCCCAAGGATTCGGACGGAGCTCATCTACTAGAGATAATGCAAGTCAAATGCCTTCAACTTCATAAAGTTTCTTTGTTCTAGCAATAATCTCGTGCACAACCTTCACTCAAAAAACTACTTAGAACCGAGTTAAACATAATGGAGTGAGGGCAACTACATAAATTTTTGGTATTATAACAACATACCATTCAATGTGGCAAGAAGCCCCTATTAGGAGGTTGGTAAACTACATTGACTGTTGTTAGAAAGGGGTTCAAGGCACCTACTCCTCATGAATCAAGTGGCCTATTGTTGGAGCGCTGTAAAAAATACACAGGTGAGAGTATAGGAGTTAAAAAATATGTCACAAAAAGGGTTGCGATATTTTGCCCGATCGGTGAATAGATGGAAGGAACCTTGATTAACTTTCTTGTGGCTTCGAGAGGGTAGTTCTACTTGAAGTCAATTATGCCTCCCAAAAGACTTTGTATCATATGTTGGATGAGGTGGTCATGGAAGTGGGTGGGGAGAATGTTGTTCAAATTGTGGTCGATGCGCAACAACATATGTAACAAAGAGGGAGACTTCTTGATGAGAAACACCCAACTCTTTTTTGGAGACGTTGCACCAACCATTGCATTAATCTCCTACTTGAGGACACACGAAAAAAATTACACGAGTGAAAAATGCGGTTGAAGAAGCAAGAATTATCACAAAATACATCTGCAATCACCCTTGGGTGTTAAGCTTGATGAGAGACTACACCAACGGAAAGGAGTTTGTGCAATTAAAATTCTTTGCCACAAATTTCATCACATTGAATCCTCATTAACATCTCTTTAGTAGATGTTTGTGGGCACACAATGGTTGGCTAATGTAGGAAGGCAAAAGGGGAAAAGGTCGTGAAATTGTTGATGATGTGTTTCAGAAAGAGCACAGGGGAGATCCTTAAGGTAACTTTAGCCTTAAATATGTTTTATTTACCAATTTTTTTACATTGGTTTCAATTTCTCTTAATTTTAATTTTAAAAGTGCATGTTATTTTGTTTAAGGTGGTAGAGCCTTAGGTCATATTTTTATGCTTGGTGGATGGGGAAAAAACCCAATAGGTTATCTAAAGGAGGTCATGGACCAAGCCAAGGAGCCCCATAACGAATTATTATGAGAAAAAAATAAACTATGAACCCATTTGGTGAATAATTGATTGGAAACAAAACACGTATTTTTTTGACATATAAAAGCAAATGGTCTAATACTTGAACCCCAAATTTTCTTTTCCAATTCATTTAAGGCCAATGAGGAGGTTATGGATGGTCTCGACACATTCATAGAGAGGATTATCGCTAACAAAGCCATTAGAGATGCAATTCTTAGTGAATTGCAGATTTACAAGAGTCCAAGGAGAGGCTCTTTTATTTAAATCTATACATTCAAAGGAGAAGAACCCAACAACCAAGTAAAACAAATTGAGTCCTTCGATTGTAGTCTCGTTACTCATAGATATTAGACTTCTTTAATAAATACAAAACCTAATTGACTTACAAAGTTATAAGAGTCCTATTTGCAGATTTGTGGTGGGAAGGTTATGGTGCAAAAATACTAAGTCTTGAGAGGCTAGTCATTTGTATTCTATGTCAACCATGTGACTCTTCTAGGTGTGACCATAATAGGAGCATGTTTGAAGCCATCCACACAAAAAAGCACAACATGTTAACAACGCAACACCGTAATGACCTTGTTTTAATGCGATATAATCTTCATCTTCACATGAGACAGGTGGAGGGTAAGAGATTCATGATGTGATTGACTTGATAATATCAATCCATACTCAAACTGGATTGTTGAGGATGTGTTGCTCATGTTTATTGAGGAAGAGATCGTAGATTTTGAGAGTGAAACAAAGCACAAGGGGCAATAGAGGCAAAAGCAAAAGCATCGAGAGGGGTTGGTGAGGGTGACATGTTTACAGTGATTTTGTTCCAAAGGAGGAATATTTACTTTCCACTTCCAAGGCATAGCGTATGAGTACAAGGAACTGGAGATGATATTAAGGTGCACTTGATGAGCATTGTAATTGTTTTTGGTCCAAACCTTGGCATAGTACTTTTTTGTTTTAAAATAATAGACTATGTGCTTGTGTTCTCTATATTCATTTCTTGTGCCTTTTAACAATCATTTACATGTTATTTAAATTTATTTTGTGAATGTATATAACTTGCAGAAAATTTTGCCAAGTAATTGTTTAGTTTTTCCGAGTCGCGAGTCTGCATCAAAATTTTGGGCCGATGAATATGTTTTTTTGAACTGAGTCCTGCTGCAGCAAAACATGTCAGAATCTCAGAAAAATGGCAGGAATCAAGCACCATCCAATGAGATTCACAGCAGCTGCTCATTGCTTCTAGAATAGCTCTAGAACGCGTGCAACCAACATTTAAATGACGATCTAGACTCCCAAGACATCAACAATTTCTTGTAACACACCCTCGCAAATATATGGTATGAATCCAATTATGTCAATGGGTCCACCGAATAAGAAGGTCCCTGTTGAATAGGAAGGTTCCGCCAAAACAAGAAGGTACCCACGAGAGACTTAAAACAAAGCGGTTCAACGAAGGGTCTCGATGGTGTTATAATTGGTTTGGTTATGAAAGTAGTAGTCCAGCGAGTAAAAGCTTTGTAGCTCAAAGGAGCAAGGAAAGGGGTTATGAGTGTGCTTAAGTGTGCATAGAAAAGAAAACCAAGTCGACCAAGCAGAATAAGAAGCCCACTTGTGACATATGCATAGTTGATTTTGAGTGTCAATGAACGTGAGGTCTCCATTTATTTATTTTTGAAGAATGAGTGCATGAAGGGTTGTGTGCTTTTGCCTTTTCCATTGTAAGTTGTGTACTCTAACAGAGTCACGAGTTGTTAGCCATTCATTTGACCCACAACCCACCTCGCCATCAAGAAACATTGAAAGAAAAGATAAATTACATAGCAAACAAAAGTTCACTACAACATCCAAAGACTGCTCGATTACCGTCCAATTCACCCCTTTCAGTTCTACCCATTTCCCTTCCCATTCCGATAAACGACAATGTTCTCATTTCACACATGTACAAACAAGTGCACGAGTTGATGATATAAATCCTATGGGAAAAATAATCATTGAGACAAATAATACATATTTTAATCACGTGCAACAACTCAATATTCCAGTTTCAACATTGAAATTTAAGAAGTGCAAGATAGAAGTATTCCACCATAAGGTTCAAACATTTTAGCACAAGTGTCAAAGGTATCAACACCAATTTTAGTAATTTCAGCACATATTGTTGATGTGTCAACCGAAGCTAGAAAAGTATCAACTATGAAAGCACACATGTCTGGAGTGTTGTGAAGGTAGCCACCATAGTAACTACATCACTGAGAATAAAGAAGCGGAAGACAATCAATGTCCCCTTGACTGATTTATTTCGTGCTATACAAGACATTGTTTGATTCATTTGGTGCTATACTCCAGCGATTCTACATTCTACAACACCCATTAATTAACCACCTATGGTTACAATCATGTAGTCTTTCACAACAAAAAGATATGATTGATTGGTTTTGGATCCATGTAATGTACCTACAGAGATGATATTATGATGTATATTGGTGAGTGGAGATGCTGACATGTGGCAAACATCCCCTTTGTGGGTACATTATATTGACTCGCATGGATAACTTGTGCTATTAATAAAAGCTACATATGCATATACTTTATAATTTGTTCCACGAGTTATTTGGAATAATCCCGCATGCATGTAAAGTAGTAGGTGGCTAGAGTAGAATTAGTATAAATGAAGTGCATAGGCTAGTGTAACGGCATCCATGAATTAGATTGTAATTGGAGTGTATACTGATACTCTAATAAAGAGGTTGTCCCCTCAACCTGTGATAGTGGAGTGACTCCTCCGTAAGGAATATTGTATGGTGTTTCCCTACCTTAAGGGTGTTTTTGGATATAATTCATATTAGGGCATTTAGCCCACACATCTCTTGTGTCATGTAATCTATATCTTTCTGCTTATTGTTCAAAATATTTCTAATATTATATGTGAGGTTCTTAAAATCTGATATCAGAGCTACTTCCAGGGCAAGTGGAGAATTTTTTAATAGATATTGCAGATTTTTTCAGAAAAAAATGCTTGCCTGCAGAAGGTCATTCTCCTCACATATGTATCCAACTTAAACTCTTTGTTCGCAGCTAGAAAGAGGACTTTGAGAGCTTTCCAAGATGTGGTTATAAAAAGATTTGGAGCAGTAATAAGGGAGATATGGCGATCCAAAATTGACCCTATGAACCTGATTTTGATAGTAAAAAATAGGCATGGCCCTTTAAAAAAATCATACCTTTTTATTCAAATGAGCAAATCAAGTGCCATTTGTTGCAATTCAAAGGAAATATTCAAATCTACTTTTCTACATATTTTTATTCTCAGATCCAGGGTAGGAAAGGAGAATTAATGAATACATAAATGTTCTTCAAATCCTGGTTTTTATGTATTGTTTATCATAGGGTGTCAATTTTTCACAAGAGATGAAGATATTAAAGCTCAAAAATGGTTAAAATTTTGGGAAGATCCATTTTCATTCATTTCTGTGGTGATCATGGTTGGCTATTGATCTTAAGGGTCCTGTATTGAGTTGGTAGATCCAACTGCAAAAAGAATCGAATATTTTTTCATGGGAAGATATGGAAAAAGCTTTCCTAAATCAATGGGACACTACAGAAGCAAATAATGCAAAGGATGAGAAGGCAAACAAGGATCAATTTATCATAACTCATTTGGAGAAAATAAATAAGATACTTGAGGGAACTGATGGTTCTTTGCATAAGGTAAAAGCTGCTTTTGATAGCGTTTCTCTTCATTTATTTATGGAAAGGAATAGACACATAGATCCATTTGGAGGATAACTGCAGAGAATGGTATGAGGATTTCTTTCACTTGGATGAGAGTGATTTATTTGGGTTTCTCTTCAAGAACTCTCCCATACATGATACATAAAACTCTTTTCTTCTTACCTTGGAAGATCCACAGTCATCAATAGAGGTTTTTCCAATTGTTGTCGCTAATTTTCCAATAGTGTTATTCTCTTCAATGGACAATTTTGATCACATGTATACAGTTGATGCTATTTAATGGGTTGATCCATACATAGATCTATATGCTACCTTTGAGCATCAACCTCAAGTTATAGTGATTGAGTTTATTATGTTCATCACAATGTTGCTGTACATGATCATATCCAAGCACATGAGGAAGCAATGAAAGAAGAAGACGATGCATGGACAAGACTCCATTTGGTCCCCAAGATTTGAAGAAAACGCATTTTGTTATGTAGTAATTCTCATGTTTCAAGGGTGAAACGTGCTAAGGGGGATGGAATGGAATGTACCTAAAGAGATGATATTATAATGTATAGTGGTGGGTAGAAATGCCGACGAGTGGCACACATCCCCTTGGTATATTATATTGACTCATATGGGTAACTTGTGTTATTAATAAAGCCATGGACGCAAATATTTTTAAGTCATCCCTTGAGCTATTTGGAATAATCCCACAAGCATGGAAAGTAGTAGGTAGCTAGAGTAGAATTACTATAAATAAAGTGCGAAGGCTAGTGTAAAGGCATCTACGAATTATATTGTAATTGGAGTGTGTGCTCTAGTAAAGAAGTTGCCCTCTGAAGAGGCATGCTATAGTGGAGTGATTCCTTCCCCATTAAGAATATTGTATGGTGTTTCCATACCTTACGGGTATTTCCAAATAAACTCCATATAATGGCATTTGGCCCCCACATCTCTTGTGTCATGTAATAAATATCTTTCTGCATATTGTTCAGTATATTTCTGATACTATATATGAGGTTCTTAACAAATCCATCATGTTAAGTGGAATCTATTTCACTTGACATGATGGATTCAGAAACCAATAAATCAAACTTTTACAGTACTGCATTCACAAATCATTTGGCAACCGAAAGCACAAGAAGATTGGCTACTTATTACCAACACATAGAACATTAGAAGAAAAGAGAAACAACATTGCAAACAAACTTTCACAGCAGCTTCCAAGACAATGCAACAGACAGATCAGGGCGGACAATCTTCTCCAATGCACAAATTGGAAGGCATAATTGATCCTCTATTGCAGCACTCATTATCATGTCCAGATGTGGTTGCACAAAGACTCAAGTTCAACTACACTAGAATGAAACAAATAACCTCGACCAGTCCATTGCCGCCATTCAAACTATTCTTTAAGACACCATTGCCAATGCACATGAGATTTTCTTTCAGTTACCCACATGGTCAGATTTCTATTTGAAGAGAGAGGCAGAATAAACCCAGACTATGCCTGAGGCAGTGGATTGCAGGAAAAAGAGTTGTGATGCCGATATGGCTATGTAAGGGGTTAAGTCGATCAAATAGGCAAGGCAGGCCAAACAGGACATTTAGATTGAATATCATCTATGTTTGAGAAACGCCCCAAAGCACTCACTTATGGCACTGCAAGCAGAAATATAAATCGGTAGGCTATATGCAGTTTCCAATGAGGCAACTCTGAAAGTTAGTGCAACCCACAGGCAGGGCCAGCAAATGCAAGAGAAGCAGGTAAGCAAAGTCACACAACTTGTAGTTGAGTTCAAGTCAGTTGATAAGGCCATCATTAAAGTGTTGGCAGATTCGCTTGATTTGAAAATAGATGTTGTTGAGCTTCTTCCTCGTCTTGGTAAGCATCTCTGCCAAATATTTTGGCTTGATGCAAGTTATACTATGGATTTGAGGATTTTGTTAGAAAGAAGAGAAAGATAATATATTGATGTCCATAAGTGACCAAAGTAGGTCAATGGGACTCAACAAGTACAACGTCCCCAACAAAAAAGAAAAAAGCTCCAAAATCAAACTACCCACTACGAATTAACTATAGTACAACAAACTATCTGCCAGGGATGAACCTCAAAAGGTACCTCTACACAAGCTGGGGGCATGTCAACTTGAATTACAAATAGCAAAAAGATCATAAATGTTACAAATATTACAAATGTCCATGCAAAAGAAACTCTCGTCACCACAAACATGGATCAAGAAGAGAGAAAATGAGGACCTCACTTGGGAATGTCTTGGCTCTACATTAGAATAAAAGTGTGGAATAGAAGGACTGGCACTATCATCAATCACCATGAAGTAGCCAATATGAGACCTGATAATGTTGAGGTAAGTGGTCTGGGCTAAGCAAGCCTGGCTAGGCAACCTAGGAAGAAGCACAACCTGTCTTTCAAAAACTAACCTAACACCCAAGGCCAACAATTCACCAAAGGCACACAGAAATCTGGTGATGCATGTCCATGTAGGTCACTTGAGGCAGTTGTCTTTCTAGGCAAAACAACAACAGATACACCATCTCTGTCATAACAATGGATAGAAGGAATGATACTGGAGCATCTGTGTCCACAAGCAATCTTGCACCAACCAAAAAAAATTAGAGTAAAAATAAGCAGAATGCACAGCCCTTTTGCATGTGCACAGCCCTGGATGGTTGAAAACTTGAAAGAATAAAGACTTGCGTTTGTCCACACAGCTTGCAAGGTCTCGCACAAGTTTTGTTTGAAGATCTCTCTGAGTTCTACACACAGTGTTGCGAAGTTCTACACGACAGTGCAGAAGTGAAGTCATATGTGTCCTACAAGGTTTGCACAGATTTTCTTGTTCTGTGAAACTATGTTATGTCTTAAGTGAGCGTGCAAGCCTATGTGCAGCATGGCCATTTGCTAATGTCTTGTGAAGTTCTGTGATTCTTCTGTCAGAAAAGTCGCACGTGATCCCTTGGATCTGTGCGACTCCTTACAGATGCACAATGCCCCATTGGCAGAGCTGTGTTGCAAGAGTGTGCGAACTCGCCTTCTACAATGATCTTTATGTTGGTGCCTTGGTTCTTATCTCTAAGGTCCCTGTGAACTTATGCAATGTTCACCCAAATCCTGCAATCTTGCGTGCGGAACATTTTGTGCAGGAGATCATGATCAAAAATGCATTGTGATTGGCGAGACGTACGCCATCTGAAACCCACCACATAACAAGCAGTGCCACATGTCTATGCAATACGGAATGAAATGCCCCTGATAGTTTGAACCACGTAACTGATGGAAGCTGAAGAATCATCTGGGAGCAACATTTATCTGCAGAAGGAAGTTAAACCGTTTCAAATTCCACAATGGTTTCTTAATTATACCTTTATAAGGCACAAATGCCATTGTTCAAGGTGGGTTGGCTAGGAAGAGTTAGCTAAGTGTGGATCTGCAAGGAAAGCCAAGCTAAAGAACCAAGTTGGGTTCTTGTATAGACTTTCTCCAAGTCTGCAAGTCTGAAAAGCAGTGGAGGGTGCATATCATGCCATTTTGGGACTGTTTGCAATACTGCCAGTAATTGAAGTCTATGCCAAGACTGTAGGAGTATAATGTGTGCATAGATTGTGATTTTTCTTGTTGAAATCAATAAAATTGAAGCATGTTGCTTGTTTGTTGCGAATGGACTGTGTGAGAGATTGTTGTTATGCAAATTGAATCTTAGGCTGCATGGTATAAGGCTGTCCTTCATCGGACCCCTAACTGAGACCGCATCAAGGAGGTCCCCCACTCATTGCTCTAGGAGGGAGATGTGGTTGTATTGATCTATCAATATTTGTGTGAGCAATTATAGTTCCCAACAAACGATTAGCATCCCCAAGAACTGAAGTAGGAGGAAAAGAGGTGATGAATTCAGTAGACGCAGTAGACATCTGATGTGTCTTGACACCTGAGACTCGAGAGAGATTGCTTCTTGTTGGTAAAGAGCCAAACGCCTGTTGCACTAATTTAGCTTACTGCAATGTCCCGCACAGACTAACCTCACACACAACAGATAGAGAACCCTAAACATCCCTACGCCAGCATTTGTCACATAAGTGCAAGCTTAAGAGTCTCACCCAAGGCCCAAGGAGAGCACCAAGGACCTCATTGTATGAGTGATTGTGAAGACAAGAACGTATGCATGATCTAATAACATTTACTCAATCAACTTCTTAAACATAAATGCAACATAAACTCATGTGAACAAAACACAAAACATATCTCATAACACTTAATATATTTGTCTGAGGATGGGGATGCTCTGGTTAATTCCACTCGTCCCTGAATTTTTCATTCTCATTGGTTGTTTGCGTTGGCCGTTAGGAATCACTTACCCTTCGAGGCTGTGGAAATTTATCTGTTTTTTCTGTGATACACTCCCTTTGGCCTTCCCTCTGATCATTTCAAGAGCTGACATACTTCCTAAGGGTTGGTTGGCATGATTGGTGGGTGCAGGAAAACTAGAGTATAACAACGTAGTCCAAGAAGGAACTGCAGGATGGCTAGAGCTCTTCTCGCAGAAACACTTGGTTCAGTATAGAAAAGGCTTCCTCGATAAACATTATGAATGAAAAAAACTGTGAAATGGTGCATACATATTCTATTGATGATGTGCATTCTTCTTTCATAGGGTTGGTAGATGATCTTAAACTCAAACAGTTGCTGAACAGTGGGGTTCTGCTTGATAAATGAACAAGAATGACTGTGGAACATGCCTTGGATTTCTGGAAGGCAACCCTCCTAGAGGGCATCAAGGATGATTAACTATTGAAATGGACTGTGACTAACTTGCTCTGCACTCAGCTCGCTGCTCGATTGGGGAAGGGGCATCAGTGGACTTCGTTCTGCAAGCAATGAAGGACACAAATCAATCAACTCCAAGGCTGGACACTCTAAAGGTGGCCCAGCTGATTGGTGCACAAACAATTTTATTCAGTGCCCGCACCCATGCCATTCATGAGGACATTGAACAGTTGGGCTTCAGTTTGCTGGGTAGACTCCATCAGATGTGGATGCTACTGAAAGCTATCGCTGTTGATGGTATCTCCAAGGGGCAGAAAATTGATACTATCTGCTCCAAGCTGGGCATCAACACCTCCTTTTTGCCTCATCCCAGTTATCCGAGAATCTTGGTGCATTGGTTCTAGAAGATGAAGAATGGGAGTGCGGGCCTAGCGAGATGATCTCGGATTTCAATGAGGAGGCAAAGATTAGTTATTTGTGGTTGGCTGCTATTTTTACTTTCCTGTTTCTATATCAATAAATCCTTCTTGGTAGAAGGTGGCGAACTTTATTGCAATGGACTTTCCTGATTCTATCAGGCCTTTTTTATTATCTTATTATATTATTAGCTAGGCTGCAGCCCTTTTTTGACCCTGTCAAAAATAAAATAAATGTTTAGACACAACTAACATGTAGTGAGCAACAAAATTCATTAGTCTCACTTTCAAGAGCATGTTAGAAGCATTAAAGGATAGCTTTGACATTATAAAGGTCACTAAGGATCACCAATGGAGATTGAAATTGGAACTTTTCTGTAATTTTGGTTTACAAATGCGACATTCAGCACAACATTTTTCTGTATAAGCAATGTGTTAAATAAAGTTTTAACATGCCTCAGATTCTCGGAAGTAATGTGTACATCCAGGGATCCAAAAATAAGTATAATAAAATGAAGCAAAGTGGAACTTACAAAGCAAAAATGGAACAACAAATCACGTCATGTATAATATGTCAAATGATAATGTAAAGCATCTCTTATTTGAACCACAGAAAGAAGGAAAATATATTAATGTCCACAAACGACCAAGAGAATCAAAGGCCAAGTGTTTAAACTTTCTGAAATCAGCAACAAAGAAGTTAATTTTCAGAAGTTTTGAGCCATCCACAAAGAGAACCAAGAGACAATGTGTTCAAACTTTCAAAGACAAACATGAACAATGCCATATTTGCAAATAAGCAAAACAGTTCAACTTCTTACGTTGTTGGATTCTGGAATGCCGATGTCCTCCTCATAATCAAAGTGATCTTTCCATGGTAAAGGTGAGTATTTGCTAGCTGTATTCCTGTATTGCAAGCAAAGATAAAAACAAATATCAGTAAGGGGGCATAAAATAATATTGAATGGAAGAGAAAGGAGCCAGGGAGTTTTTCGACAAAATGAACATTCTTTATGAGCACTTTCAGCATGAACACCATCCACAGTGAAGTTTAACATACATTGCATTAAGTAAGCCCTGCTTTTGTGTAAGAGAATAAAGGGGGAGATCTGAAAAATTAATTACTTATGTTAATTACACTACTCTCAAGTGGCTCAACAACCAAACATTAAATTACTACAAAAGTTTAGAACCATGTTAACATTTGATAGCAGCTTCCAATTTTCAAAAGCAAGTGCATTCCTACATTTGTCACATAATGTTGCAACTCTAAAAGGACAATGAAATATCAAATTGTCCTTTTAGGAATCATATTTTTAATTGACTCAAATATCAATGTTCATTGTTCACAAATGTCATATGAGAAAATGTGACAATGTTGTAATGCCCAATGGCCATACAAAAAGGATTAGGAGAAAAGCCAGCACAAAATAATGAATCCTCTCCCATGTCATTGCTGCCAACTGTTATAGAAAAGGGGGTGGAATATTATCCACCTAGGCCCATCATATTGTATATGTATGGAAGTTATGGATATGCCCACATGCGGCTCACAAAACTGATGGTTTGTTGTATTGGGACATAACGGTCACTTGTACTAGATAATATATGGGTTAAAGGTTTACTCAACCCTATATTATAATTAGGGAGTCATAACAATCATTTGGAGGAAACAAAAAGAATCATTTTGGTATATGGAGATATTGGAGGCAGTTCCCCTCGGCGGCATTCTGGTATTTCTATTTCTATTTCTATTTTTGAATATATTGAATATTAAGGCAAATCAGCCCACCAAACAACTCTTGTGCATTTGATTTATGTTATATTCTACATTATTTTTGTATTTTGGATATACGTATCTTGACAAGTGATAGCATAGCAGCGATTTGGGAAAAGTAGGGATTTGGAGGGGCAGATTGTGAAACATTGCTGATTTTGTCCAAGGAAAGAGCAGTAAACTTCAAATGGCTCTTTTCCCCAGCTGAATAAATACAATGAGACAAATCCACCAATCTTTGAAAGTTTTTTCAGGTTCTGAGAAATGTTGAGGGAAATATGCCTGTGTAAAGTTCTCCCTCCAGATCTGATTTTTGGTAAACTTTTTTGGCACAGAATTAGGGCAAACACAGTCAACTTCAGAAGCTTCATTTTCTCTATCATAAATTCTAATTCATAAGAAACCTACATCATCAGATTATGTTTTCAAGAGCTTTCAAAAAACTAGTCACATTAAAAGTTCTAAGCAGTATTTTAGAAGATGTGGCCATTGAAAACCGACCTGCAAAAATTGCAGATCTGTCATTTTTATTAATATTCATATATTCCGATTCAAAATGGAAGATCGACATACCTACTTGACAATCTGAAGCAAACAAGATCCGCGGCAGAATAAAATGCAAAGCATATGAGATTATGCAATATGGTATTTGACAGCCTATATAGACTTCAAATCTACATTACTGAACTAAGTGACCAGGTTAAGCACGACCTTCTATTATGCTACAAGGAAAGCATTGAAAATAGAGAAGAAAAACAATGAAATCTACAAAAAGGAGTTCTAGAACAAAGATGGTAATATCACCAAATTGAAGGAGAGCAATGATGTCTACAAAAGGGCTTTGCAAAACAAAGATGCAGAAATATTCAAAGGAGAGCATTGAAGTCAACAAAGGGGAGTTGCAGAATAAAGATGAAGAGATTTCCAGATGCAAGACAACATTCATAACGGTGTTGGAGTAAAGAAGGAAATCCCACCCTTGGATCAAGGAAAGACAGAAAGTAATTCAAGATCTTGGTTTCCAACAAATAAAAATTCAACATTGCAGCTTTGTGAATGCATTCAAAAGAAGAAGGTTATTGTCTCCGTAAACCCTAGCAGCAGGTATCTTGTAATATCCTCTTCCCCATTGAAGACCTTTGGCCTATTTTGTCTACCCAACAGCCAAAAAACATAAGGGTGACTTAAGTTATATTATTTTATTATAAAGTGCTAAAAAAATAAAATAAACATTATAAAAAGCACTTATAATAATTTAATAAACTTAATAATAAAATAAAGTATAGAAAAAGTAAATACATGATAAAGCACTTAGCAAATTGTATTTTCTAAAGGAAAAGTGCGACTTGCCCAAGGGGGATTAAAAAATAGAATAAAATGTAAAAAGCTCATGAGTCATGGGTGTTCCCTCTAGAAAAATGCGACTAAGCCTAGAGAAGAGAAATGGAGGGAAAGAAGTTGATTGGTTGTAAGGAAGGTCACTTTGGGTCTCTTCTTTCCTTAAAAGGAGAAGTAGACTTGCTTGAGAGATATTCTATGATCATCTTTTATTTTCTAAATTGTGTTTCAAGCCTTTGAGCTTTTGCCAAAATATCTAAGGACGAAAACCCTTAGTATTTTCCTCTAGAGGACAAAAACCCTCTTAGAGCTTAGGAGGAATTTCTACACAAGATTTTCCATAGAGCTTGCAAAGATTTCTACTATTTCCAGCAGTGTTGAAGAATAAAATTGCAGCAGTTGTATGTTCTTTGTACCAATTGGAGCGACCCATCTTTTGGATGGTTTGCAGTGTAGTTGAGACATTCCAGGTCTGAAATTTATTGTTGCTTATTGTACTGAATTTTGGGAATCGAAATAAATTAATTTCATAATTTTTGGAGTTGATTTGATGTCCTAAATGTGCTGAGCGACCTACTTTTTAGGGCAAAATTAAAGTTTCGAGCATGTTGTGCGGAAACTAATTTTGGAATATTATTCTTCATATTTTTGTGGCCCAAGATCCAAAATTTCAGCTCATTTGGACTTCTCTAGCAAAAGATATGAATTTTTGAAGTTATGCTGCAGACAGGGTTTTTAAATAATTTATTGCAGCCTTGTTTACATCATAAATCTACATTTTTATACATATTTGGGCTTTATAAATTAGTGGTACCAGATTTGAGTGGAAAGATTTAAATATAAGGGTTGATTTGTGTGGATTTTCCACTTAACCCTAGTCGCACTTCTCATTATAAATTCAAATCTGCATAGTAAAAATCTGATTTTAATTTTGTGAGCTTGCATTTGGTTGTGGGATTTTCCTAAAATCCATTGAGGGCAAAATATGTCCATTTGGGGACATTACATATCTCTTCATCGAAATTGACTTGGCTAAGGATTTGCATGTTCGAGCAAGGAATATCTAAGTAGCCGATACATTTTGGATACGGGAGCGGGTACGGAGCATCCGATACGCGGAAACGGCAAAAAAAAATTGGGCCCAGGATATGGCGTAGGATACGGCAGTACAAAATATGTATAAAAATTAAAAAATATATAAATTTCAGCCTTCTAAATAGGAATAAAGTTATTAACCACATATTATGCATATGAAAAACAAGATAAAAGACAAGTTATAACCTAAATAAGAGAATAATCACAAAGCAAACAAGCTAGGATACCGATAAAACTTAGAAACTTAAAACTTAAAAGCTTAAAAGCTAGGCAGTGCGGATAGTGCACGTGCGGATATCGAGATGCAGTGCACAATTACAATCGATACGGCAAATTTTTAAAAATCTTGGGTACGGCACGCTTTTGGAGTACGTTTTATATATATATATATATATATATATATATATATAAATATGTATATAAATTATAAATTTAAAGAAGCATTTGCATACTTATTGAAATTTATTATTTCTCTATCACGATTATTTATTTTAGTGACTATGATAAGATTCAAGGACTTTTGATTGTTCATGGTGACCTTCCTTGATCCACTCAAAGACGATAGTATTGTCGACATATTTCTGAAACATCATAACTAAGCGGGAAAATATGGATCCAAGCTAGCGAGTGGGACAATTAGTCCGAGCACGGAGAATAATTGCGAGTTTTGGAAAGCTATCCAAGATTTTTAATTACTAATTTGTCTACAAGCGATCAAAGCTCATGATTCTTTCAGAAGATTGCAAGAAGTTGCTTGGTCCAAAAAGGTGCAAAAATGGATTTTATGAAAATAAGAAAAATATTGCCATCAATGCGTAGAGCTCGAGAAAATATACACTTTTAGAGAAAACGACACTTGAAACGAAGTCACAGAATGAAAGTTATGGCACATGCAAGTTTTTACTGCTACATCTTCCCGGACCCTTTCCAAAAATGGCAAATTTTTTCTATCCTTGTGATTTTTCCACCAAAAATCCAAAAAAGGAAAGAATTGCCAAAAAAGGAAAAAAACAGTCTTTGGCAAGTTTTTTTGGACGGGTACGCTTGGAAACATACCCACAGGGGACGGGTACGGTCCGGGTGCACGGCAAAACCGTACCCAGACCGTACCCTGTCCCCTGTGGGTACGTTTCCAAGCGTACCCATGCGCATCCGAACCCCGCCGGTCATGAGTGCGTTTCCGGCTGTACGGGGGGCCAAGGCGTTTCCAGAGATCTAGCTTAAAAGTTAAATTAAAATACTTAAATCGAACACAATGTGAAAGTCATGATATATTAAATGCAATCATAGATCAATATTCAAAGACTAAAGTTCAAACTATCTTTCAATATTCATCATATTCCTCTTCATCAAGAGGATCAACAATTAGCTTTTATTGTTTAGAGTTAGCTTTTAGGGTTTAAATTAAAAGATTGTTATATTTTTAATGTTAAGGTGCTTTAGAAAAATGAAAAAAATTTAAACAAAATAAAAAAAACCGTATTTAGCCATGGATATGGCTTGGGAGCGGCTGAGTACGTCATGTACCCTGTGGATACGCCCGTCATACCCAACCGCATCCACAGGGTACACGGTGTACCTTGGCCTCTCCCGTCGCCGCTCCCACTCCCGAAACGTTTCATATCCACTCCAAGGGGGTAAGGGGAGCCGTATCGGTATCTTAGAGGAATATCAAGGAAACACAGTAAAAGGTGAGAAGATTCATTTTTATGAAGATTTGAAGCTCAATATGGGTGATTATGTGTTGCATTCTGAAATTTATGATTCAGCTATGGATGATTTGGATATTGTTTTTGGGTATCCTTGTCTAGAGACTTTAGGAACTATAAATTTTGATTTGACAAATAAGTTAATGAGGTTACAGCAAGAAAAAACTAATTTTACATTGCAAGATATCATGTCCAAACAAACAAATAAAAACCACATGAAGAATCTAAAGAAAAGCATGGGGAAGAAAACGAAGAAGTGCATAAGAAAAAAATTCAAGAAGTGTACTAGGCAAAGCCCAAAGAAGAGCAGAAGAACAACCACTCATAGACTTCGAATCTACATCAATGAGCTAAGTGAGCGGGTTAAGCATGATCCTCTATCATAAGAGCCTTTTACGCTTAGGGATGCTATGAGGAAAGCATTGAAATAGAGAAGGTAAACAATGAAGTCTACAAAAAGGAGTTGTAGGACAAAGATGAAGATATATCAAAATTGAAGGAGAGAAATGATGTCTACAAAAGGGGTTTGCTAAACAAAGACGGAGAAATATTCAAATTGGAGGGGGCATTGAAGTCTACAAAAGGAAAGACAGGAAGTAATTCAAGATCTTGGTCTCCAATTTATAGATATTCAACATTGCAAGTTCATGAAGGCATTCAAAAGAAGAAGATTATTGTCTTTGTAAACCCTAGCGGCAGGTTTTACTTCATCAGCATTGACTTGGCTAAGGATTTACATATTCAAACAAGGAATAGCAAAGAGACACATGTACAAGGTGAGAAGACTTATGTGAAGCTTAATATGGATGATTATGTGTTGCATTCTGATTTTTATGCTTCATCTATGGATGATTTAGATATTGTTTTTAGGTACCTCAGCTAGAGACAAAGAAGTTTATGAATTACATTGCAAGATATCAAACATCCAACAAAACAAATAAAAATCACATGAAGAATTTAAAGAGAAGCTTGAGGAAGAAAATAAAAAAGTGGATAAGAAAGAAATTTAAGAAATGTACTAGGCAGAGCCCAAAGAAGAGCATAAGAACCTATCATAGACTTCAAATCTACATCAATGAGCTAAGTGAGCAGGTTAAGCATGATCCTCTGTTACAAGAGCTTTTACAGTTAGGGATGCTATGTGCAAAGTATTGAAAATAGAGAAGGAAAACAATGATGTCTCCAAAAACAGTTTTAGAACAAAGATGAAGATATATCCAAATTGAAGGAAAGCAATGATGTCTACAAAAAGGCTTTGCTAAACAACTATGAGCAATATTCAAATTGAAACAGGGCATTGAAGTCTGCAAAAGGAAGATGCAGAACAATGATGAAGAGATTTCCACAATGCAAGACAATTATCAAAACCTTGTTGCAATAAAGGAGAAGGAAACCCCGCCCTCGGATCAAGGAAAGACAAAGTAATCCAAGATCTTGGTTTCCAACTAGTAAATATTCAACATTGCAGGTTCACAAATGCAATCAAAAGAAGAAGATTATTGTCTCCATAAAACATGGTTGCAAGTATAACTTCATCAGCATTGACTTGGCTAAGGGTTCGAAGGTTCAAGCAAGGAATATCAAGGAGATACAGGTACAAGGTGAGAACACTCATGTTTATGAAGATTTAAAGCTCAATATGGATGATTATGTATTACATTCTGATTTTTAGACTTCAGATATGGATGGTTTGGATCTTGTTTTTGGGTATTCCTGGCTCAAAACTTTGGGAACTATTAATATTGATGTGACAAAGAAGCTTATGAAGTGGCAGTGCAAGAAACATAAGATTATATTACAAGATATTACACATCCAAAGAAACAAATAAAAATACATAATGTATCTAAAGAAAAGCATGACGAAGAAAATGAGGAGTGCTCAAAAAAGAATCAAGAAGTGTAATAGGCAGAGCCCAAAGAAGAGCACAAGAACAACCTATCATAGATTTCAAATCGACATCAATGAGCTAAGTGGGCAGGTTAAGCATGATCCTTCATCACAAGAGCCTTTTACAGTTAGGAATGCTATGAGGAAAGCATTGAAAATAGAAAAGGAAACCAGTGAAGTCTACAAAGATGAAGATATATCCAAATTGAAGGAAAGAAATGATGTCTACAAAAGGGATTAGCTAAACAAAGATGGAAAGATATTGAAATTGAAGGAGAGAATTGAAGTCTACAAAAGGAAAGATAGAAATTAATTCACAATCTTGGTCTCCAACTAATAGATATTCAACTTTAAGGTTTGTGAATGCATTCAAAAGAAGAAGGTTATTGTTTCTGTAAAACCTAGAAGCAGGTATTACTCATTGGCATTGAGTTGGCTAAGGAATATCAAGGAGACATGTACAAGGTGAGAAGACTCGTGTATGCTTCAGCTATGGATAATTTGTATTCTGTTGCTGGGTATTCTTGGCTAGAGACTTTGGAAGCTATTAATATTGATGAGACAAAGAAGTTCATGAAGTTGTGGTGCAAGAAAAATAAGATTACATTGAAAAATATCACACATCCAAAGAAACAAATAAAAAGCACATGAATAATCTAAAGAAAAGCTTGAGGAAGAAAATGAAGAAGTAAATAAAAAAGCAATTCAAGAAGTGTACTAGGCAGAGCGCAAAGAAGAGCACAAGAACAACCTATTATAGACTTCAAATCTACATCAATGAGCTGAATGAGAAGGTTAATCAAGATCCTCTATTACAAGAGCCTTTTACAATTAGGGATGTTACGAGGAAAACATTGAAAATAGAGAAGGAAAACAATGAAGTTTACAAAAAGGAGATGTAGAACAAAGATAAAGATATATCCAATTTAAAGGAGAGCAATATGTCTACAAAAGGGATTTGCTAGACAAAGATGGAGAAATATTAAAATTGAAGGAGGGCATTGAAGTCTACAAATGAAAGTTGCAAAACAAAGATGAAGAGATTTCCACGATGCAAGACAATAATCAAAACCTTGTTGCGGTAAAGGAGATGGAAACTCCACCCTTCCACCCTCGGATCAAGGAAAGATAAAAATTATTCCAAGATATTGGACTCAAACTAATATATATTCAACATTATAGGTTCCTAAATGCATTCAAACAAACAAGGTTATTGCCTCCATAAAACCTAGTCGCGAGTCTAACTTCATCAGCAATGACTTGGCTAAGGGTTTCGAGTTCAAGCAAGGAATATCAAGGAGATATAGGTGCAAGGTGAGAAGATCTGGTGATTATGAAGATTTGAAGCTCAATATGTATGATTATGTCTTGCGTTCTGATTTTTATGCTTCAAATATGGATGATTTGGATATTGTTTTTGGGCTTCCTTAGCTAGAGACTTTGGGAACTATTAATATTGATGTGACAAAAATTCTATAAAGTTGTGATGCAAGAAAATAAGATTGCATTGCAAGATATTACGCATCCAAAGAAACAAATAAAAGCACATGAACAATCTAAAGCAAAGCATAAGGAAGAAAATGAAGAAATGAATAAGAAAGAGATTCAAGAAGTGTACAAGGCATAGTCTAAATAAGAGCACAAGATCAACTTGTCATAGACTTCAAATCTACAACTAAGCGACAAGGTCAAGCATGATCCTCTATTACAAGATCCTTTTATAGTTAAGGATACTATAAGGAAAGCATTGAAAATAGAGAAGGAAAATAATGAATTCTACAAAAAGGAGTTGTAGAACAAAAATGATGATATATCCAAATTAAAGGAGAGCAATGATGTCTACGAAAGGGATTTGCAAAACAAAGATGTGGAAAGATTCAAATTGAAGGGGAGCATTGAAGTCTACAAAAGATTGTAAAACAAAGATTAAGAGATTTCCACAATGCAAGACAATAGTCAAATCCTAAGTCACAAGGTTCGAGTTCGCATTCATGTTCGATGAGGATAAAGTTCGGTTCAAGTTTGCCAAGGGATAAAGTTTGAGGAAAAAAACGTCTTTAAGTTCGAACAATTTTTTTCTATCATTTTTATTTTTTGAAAAAAATGCATAAATATGTCGAAGGACAGAGTGGAGAGAGCTTTATATCCACTACTTTCAGTCGGTATATATATATATATAAAATTTTTTAAAATAATGCAAAATCACGTCAAAAACTTCCCATGTAAAAATAATGGATAAAGTTCGAGTTCATGTTCGACGAGAATAAAGTTCGGCGAAATTTGAACTTTTTCGATAAAATTCGCCGAACCTTGTGACATAGGTCAAAACCTTGTTGCATAAAGGAGAAGGAAACACCGCCCTCATATCAAGGAAAGACAAAAGGTAATCCAAGATCTTGGTTTCCAACTAATGAGCATCTTTCCTTAGAGTTGTAGAAGCTATTCCAAGATGCACTCAAGAGGATATCCAACTTGGGGTAGTATGGCATGTAGTTAGAGACAATGGAACAAGATTTTTTTGGCAGGTTCGTGTATGCATTCAAGAGAAGAAGGTTATTGTCTCCATAAACCCTAGCGGCAAGTATAATTTCGTCAACATTGACTTGGCTAAAGGTCTGCAGGTTCAAGCAAGGAATACCAAAGAGACAAGTACATGGTGAGAAGACTCGTGTTTATGAAAATTTGAAATTCGTTGTGAATGATTATGTATTGCATTTTGATTTGAATGCGTTGTATACGGATTGTTTGGAAATTGTTTTTGGAAATCCTTGGCTAGAGACTTTAGGAACTATTAATATCGGTGCGACAAAGAAGTTTATGAAGTTGCATTGCAAGCAAAATAAGATTCCATTGCAGGATAACACATATCCAAAGAATCAAATAAAAGCACATGAAGAAATGAGGGGCATAAGAAAGAAATTCAAGAGGAATAAAAGGCAGAGTATAAAGAAGAGCATAAGGAGACAGGTTGACGAGCATTAGAAAAAAATCCCAAAGCACAAGGAAGCAGCGGAAGAAAAGCATAAGGAAGAATTGGAAGAAAAGTCAAGATGGACGTGGGTATTTGTGAAATAAGCTCAAACCCTTCACCTAATCAAGAGCCATAGGGACAAGTGGAAGAAAAGATTGAAACAGAAAAAGGAGATCAAGTTTAAAAAGGTTGCACTATATGACATCCACATCACCACATGGAGGCATAACTTGGAGCATGAGAAGATAAATGACCTTGGAACTACATGGAACCAAAGAAGCAACAACGCATTTATGGACAAAATCACGGGAGAAACAACTATGTACAAGTTGGGGATCAAAGTAGCTTAGTGAAAGTCATGGATCATTAAGAACCATCACCAATCAAAATTTACTATGGATGGATAGATTATCCAGCGCGACGTCAAATTTACACAATTTTGTAGAAGTCTCATTATTTGGTATCTTCTTATGTTTCAAGGTGAAACATTTTAAGCGGGGTGAAATGTTATGAAATAAGAGGGATGTTATCCACCTAGGCTCATGGTATTGTAATATGTATGAGGTTATGGAGATGACATATAGCATAATTAGTTGATGGTTCATTGTATC
The DNA here is from genome assembly GCA_018340775.1 of Taxus wallichiana var. yunnanensis. NCBI lineage: Eukaryota > Viridiplantae > Streptophyta > Pinopsida > Cupressales > Taxaceae > Taxus > Taxus wallichiana. Next base: position 416,657,262 of record CM031235.1, read on the forward strand.
GGGATGGAAGTGATCCGTAATTTGGAGGGAGTCCACTCCAAACTTGTTAATACGGAATGCTTATTTAACTTAGGTGTTGTTCTCAAGTTCTATGCCATGGAACACCCTTAAGAATGTTGTAACAAGGTATATTTCAGCTCTTAACTGTGACCTTTAAGCATACAACTCCTTAATGCAACCCTTCACATGCATTTCCCACATGCTACATACATTGCATACTACCCTTCTCATCCTAGACATGCTACTACTCCATACATGACTACAATTCAATGTGCTTGTATGAAAGTGCAAATGAATGAGAGGTTCTTTCCCTTTTATGAACAAGTACTATGCTTGTGATTGAGGATTCTTGAGCTCTCTTAAGTGTTGGATTAGTTGCAAGAATAGCTAAAAAAACACAATATGGAAAAGATATATACAAGAAGTTACCTAGACGAACTCAATGTGAGAAAACTCCAGCAAGAGTGAAGTCATGCTTCCTCATCTCCACTATGTTCTGCAGTTTACAAGGTTTATGCCTCCATGGGCTTACAAGGATGCCAATCTTATGGGCTCACAAGGATGCCAATCTTATGGGCTCTCATACTTGTAATGAACTCTGCAATATTCAGTGGGAGGCTCCCCTCGTGGAAGAATACTAAACTCAACCATATCAATTGTGTATTCCTCAATCTCAAATCTGCTCTGCCCTTGACTGCAACCTCTGCACTTTCACAGAATTCCCATACACTCACTGTGTTTCCTTTGCTATCAACTACACATATCTGATCCACTCCAATTCAATCCACAATGTGAATCCACTTAATCACTCAAGGAATGAATGAACAAGGATTGATTTAATCCATCAACAAACAATAAAACTGATGAATTCAATGCCTCCAATGAGTGAAGAATCAAAATTCATGAATGAATAATCTCTAAACCCCCATGGGTTTATAAAGGCACCAAAACATAACCTTCAGCTCGAACAAGAAGCTAGAGAGTCAAGAAAATGAAGCCAAACCATCTCTGTGTCATTTGATCTTTGTGTGCCTTTTCTGCCAGCAAAACCGCCGCTTTCGACAATATCGCCAATTCCGAAACCACTGGAGCAATTTGCAAAACCACCACAAACACTTACATAACCGTTGGGGCAATTACAGAACTGTCACTGTCACTTGTATAGCTGCCACCTGCTTCCACCGGAGGTTCTACAACCTTGAAAAAGTCCTCTCTAACTTCCAAAGGCCATAACTTTTGCATGTGCTTTTTCAAGAGGAATCCAAATATGTAATCAAAACATACATATGATGAAATCCATACTCTATAAAAACTTTTAACAAGAAGCTATATGTTTTTCTCAAGACTTTAGCATGTTTGAAACCCTGTTTGATAGCCAATTGTCTCACCGACTAAATTGGATGATCTTCATGATCCATTTTTTTATCGTAGGGATCACTTGTATTGGATAATGTGTTGGTTAAGGGTTTAGCCTATCCTAGTGTTATTACAATAGATCATATAAATAGGGAGTCATAACAATCATATGGAGAAAGCAATAATGTTCATTTTGACATTATGAGATCATAGAGATTGTCCCATTCAAAATGGCAATCTTATATTAGGAGAACTTGTAGAGTAATTCCTTAAGAATAGTGTATGATGTTGCCCTACCTCAAGGGTATTTCTATTTTTAATGCTGAGCATATTGAATATCAGGGGACAAAGACCCGCCAAGCACCTCTTTTGCATTTAATTTATATTATATTCTACATTATTGTTGTATTTAGATATTTGTATCTTAACACCAACTACGTAGCTAGTCTCGAGCATGTCATAATTAGCATCGTTGTCGTTATCTGCAGATCCTTATTGCTAGAAGAAAAGATGGTGCAAGGGCCCATGAGAATCAAGGACTGGTGTTTCAACTATTGCCAGCTTTGCCAAAATATTTTGCATCCACACAACAATTATGTCGCCTGTAACATATTTTCTTTTTTCTTTATTTGGAGGGGGAACGAGAAGCAGGCTATTGGAAATGGTTTACATGCTCTATTTTACCCAATTTCAACACTTTGTCATGTGTCTAGGGATTTGAGCCTTTACTAATTTCTCACAGAGCTTTCTTAAATGGTTCTCAAAAAGAGAGACAATATCTAATTTTCTTTCCAGAGCTCTTCTATAGTTGCCCCAAGATCACAATATGATATTTTGATCAAAACCTGATTTATCTCCCCTCTCCATCCTAATCTCATGAAGTGTAGAAATGTTTTGCAAAGAATTAAAAATACTTACTGAGAAGGAGGGCGAGGTGGGACCGAAGCAAACGGTTTTACAGGAGCGTCAGGTTGTGGAGTGTCCTGCGGTTCGTCATGTTCAGGGAGTGCAGGCAATACATTTGCAGTTGCATTCTCATCCATTGTGTTCGAGGAATTGCGGGTTGTGCGTTTGCCAACCCAGGTTTTAAGCGCCTTCTCTCTCTTTGTTGAATCAACACACACAAATTCACCACACCAAAGCACATGATGGGACCAGCGTTGGCATTTCGATGAATAATAAAATAAAATAATGATGTCGGCATTTAAGTTTTTGGGTGGCATTTTGATGAGTAATAATAATAATCGGTTGAAATGAAATGAAAGATTTTAATGACGTCCACGAGACTGAAGAGTCTATGGGACCAAACGAAACCGATACATTAAGCAGTTTTCAGACTCTTTGTCATATCAGCTCTTCTACTATGAATCTTGAGCACTAAACCAGCTGATCTTTTGAAGTTTTGTTTTTGCAAATAACTCATTTAAGTTGTCCACTTTTAATTCGTTTTCGTACTGGATACGGATATCATCATATGTTGAACACTCCATAATGAAATGTCATTCCGTTTCAACAACCCCTTTGCTGCAAAAAGATAAATTCTCCTTTCCCAAACCTCTTTGGGAATAGTCCATCTACCGGTTTCACAACGAAGATGATGTGATCCGGTCCTCAACTGAGCCACTAAAATCCTTGCCTTACTTTTGATAACTACCCCAAGATAAGCTTTTTCATCATGCTCCCAAGTGGGGTTGAATTCTTTGATATAATGTGCTTTCTTACGACCCATTTGTTCTGTCCACATGGCAGTCCTAAACTTCTCCATCACATAATTTTTTATTTCCCTGTTGTTGTCAAGACACTCCTGAAAATTGATGCCCCATTTGTTCATCCATTTGTTGTTCTGTTTCATCCAGGTTTTCTTTCTGCGCTCTAGATTATCCTCTGTAACCATTTTGGGCCAGCGAAGATCATCCATGCTTTCAACTTTTTTCAAATAGCTTATCAGAGTTATTGTTGATGCTTTCATCGGGAAGGTACCTGCTTTAGCGAACAAGATCTCATAAAGAACTGTTGATTTAACTTTAAGAGTGCTTGTGATTAGATGTTTATGGATTCTTTCTAATTGTTGTCATCCATGCTTTGACACACTGCTTCCCCAAACCTCGCAACCTGTAAAGAGCAACCAGAGTAACCAACAAACCAAAGAGGATTTTCTTAGTTTTCCAGTCCCAAAGCTCAGCTTTCCTACACCTATTTTGAAGTAGGTAAGATGTTTTCCAACCTCCTTGTATCCTTTTTGCTCTGCAAGTCTCCCAACTCATCTTGTTGTGGAAATCAATCCCAAGATATTTATATTATGTAACAATTTCCAATGTACTCCCCTCAAAAAGAAAGTTAAATTGCCTCTCTTTTCTTTTCGGGAAAAAATCATGATTTTTGTTTTGCTAATCATGACTTCGGCAAAAGGATTCTAAAGATTTTAGATGCTCCCTCAATCCTTGAGTTGTTGCTGAAATTAAGATAAGATCATCGGCATATAAGAGTAACTTCACCACATACTCAACCAACTGAACACCCTCTCCTTCGGTTTTACATAACCACTCTTCAAGCTTATCAATGTATAAACCAAACAAAGTGGGAGAAAGAGGGCAACCTTGTTTGACCCCAATGTCACTACCAAAACATTCAGACATACCTTCTATGGTTCTAATTTTAGCTCTGACTCCGCTCATAAAGTCTATGTACTGCTGCTCTAAGCTCGTCTAAAATCTCAAGGTCCTTCATCATGTTCCATAGTTTGTCTTTAGGAACCGTGTCAAAGGCTTTCTTAAAATCAGCAAAACAGCAAAAAGCTTCATCCCCTTGGGTATCCCATACATTTTCAATAAGTGCCTAAGAGTCATACAATGATCAGTGGTTGAATGTTTAGATCGAAAACCTACTTGTCCTTTTGCTCTTTTGCCCTCTCTTTCTGCCCAATTGTTCATTCTACGCTCTATCATGCCCCCAAATAACTTACCAAAAATAGGATTAATCATAATAGTGCGATGTATTAAATAGGCATCACCTGATATTCAAATATCACTCGAGGCCCGATGAAGAAGAGGCGATACGATTATTCCAAAGGTATGATGCATACAAAGAAAGACAACCAGATGAGGAAGAAGGTGACAACGATGAAGATGTAACCATGATTGACTAGTGAGCAAGCTTAGGCTTGTTTTTCCTAACATTTCTCATATTTTCATTATTGATACTCTTGTTTTATGCTAGTTGAACACTACTATGAAATTGTTAATTTCAAACATGAATGTAGCTTGATACAATACAGTAAACTTTTATATTTCTTTGATAGAATTCTAAATCTATTATGAAGCATGTGTATTAATGTAACAGTTTGAATTTTTGTATTGATGAAAAAGGCAAAATAGGGGTTCTATAGGGGCCCCACCCATGGAAAATTTACATACATTTTGTGAATTACATAAAAAGAAACTAGAAAAAGAGACACCTAATCATCTTTCACCACCACAAAATCCTCACTGAAAAGAGGAATTTTATCTAGAAGCTTGTTCTTCCTAGGAACAAACTCCACTTACCCGACAACCATCTGTGTAAATAGAACCTCCCGTACCAAGGTGCAAGACATGCCCATATCTAAGAGCTTCTCAATATCCATCCTAGGGCCATCCAAAATATTTTTCAATTCCATCTTTTTCTGATAAGAAGAGACCCAATCTAGGAGACCCAGGCCACTTTGGGGAAATGTTTTCTTCCTTGTTGCTTTGTAGATAGAGGGCTGAGAAAGAACAATCGATGTGGCTAGAAGTGCAAGCACAATGGTCCTCGAAGTTGGCTAAACAAGAGCTTTGGATTTGGATTCACCCTTGCACTTCTACACAACAAATGGTGACACTTTAGGAGGTTGAGAAGGTGAAGATTTTGTGGGCCTTTTCTCCAAAGAGGAAACAAGTTGTTCTAGTTCGTTTACCCTGAAAAAGAGTGGGAATTGTGTCTATACAGACCCCTTCCCCAAGTGATAAGATTATGAAGGAATCTTCTTTGTGGTGAAATCTTCATTACGGATGAAAGGGCATATGTTGTCAATCGTGCACCTTCCACATATGGCCTACTTTTGAGCCAAAACCATTTTAGCACCTCGGCGCTTTTTGATGCTCCCACCTAAAAAGATGAAAGTACATCATTTGGAAGGCAAAAAACATAGGAATGATTATGATGAGCCTTCAAATCAAATCCACACAAACATCTTGGGTGTCAATAGCCCACAATAATCTTCTAGATCTGTAATTTCAAATAACATTCTTACGAATGCTTCATCTGGCCCGAAAAATCAAAAACCAAGTTTAAATTCTCAGAGGAAATTTCCTTCAAACTAGATGCTAGTACCCCTCCCACCATGTTACAGATAGAGAAACCCACCAAAATGTTTCACACTCAAAAGAAGGGATGTGAGTCTCAGATGAAAATATGAGAATTTATAATGAGGAAGAGGCTATTGAGTCGAGCTGTTGTGCAAAATCTAGGTGAATTGATTACTAAGATTATCTATGTTTTCCGCACAAAGGAGATAAGTGTGAAGCAAAATGATATCATAAAAAGGTGATAATTAGCCCGATGTGACACAAAACATGTGGAAGTATTCAGCTCAGAAAGATACAACAATAAATATGTATGTCTCGAGGCAGATTCCTAAATGGTGGGAATGATTAAAAATCAAATGAAACCATTTGGAGGCACTCAAAAGTCATTAAAAAAGTTTTCCAACTTACCCAAAAATAGAAATGATCAAATTAATGATGTCAAGATAAATGACATAGGCATCCCGTGCATCATGAGGGAATGAAATAAACACCTGGAAACATTTGTAAAATACTTCTCCACATGGCATGAAGAGAATAAGATATGTCCAAAACATAAGAATCTGATATTGTTCCTTAGGAATATCCTATGAAAATATTCTAAGTTTTTTGGGGGAAAAGTTAAGCAAGAGAACCAAAAACCTGTATAGATACGAGAGGAATGTTCTTGTATCAAGGGGACGTTATTTTTTCTAAATTCTTAGAGAAAACAGAGCAAAACTGATTGTACTTTTCCTAAGAAACCTAAATCAAATTGAGAGACCAGTGAGTTATTTTACTTTGTCCAAAACTTCTCATGCCAAGATGATTGTGAGTGTACATTCATTGGAAAGCATTGAGGCCATAGGTTTTATGGTCCCTTGTTGAGAAATTTGAATTTCTTGAAATTAATTGTGTGTTATCTCTTGAGCAATGTTATTTTTGTTCTTAAGGTAGAATACTTTGAATCAACTACTTGCCTCCTTGTTGCAATCTTATGTTGATGGTTCCTTTGAATTACACTAAATCTTGTCTTAATTAGTGGCATTTTGGCAACTAGCAATTGCACTATAAATAGAGCTTTCTTTCTATGTGGTGTGATAAACAATTTTAAATTCATGTTGCCTTTGTTTAATTGAGAAGATTTTAGTAAGCTTTTGAGTGTATCTTGAGCATAGTTGAATAAGATCTGTTAATGTTTTGTTGAGAGTTTAACATGAGCTTTTGTGTTTAAGTTCTCAAAGGTTGTGTGAAATATTGTACTCTTGGGCTTCCATGAGTGCATACCTTCTAGTTAAAGGGATGTTGTTAGTTGTGTGATGTGTTTTTCTTTCCTTGGGGAAATTTCCAAACATTTGTAAGGTTTTCTTGTGGGATTTGTATAATCAACTTTATCCTACTTTAATCTCCCATTCATACACAAAAATTATGACCTACAATTGTTAAATCCATTTGAATTACCCATGTTTTCCCTGCTTATAAACATCTGTCAAGGGACTTTTCCATTTCTATCCTCCCTTTCCATAAATATGCAGAAGCAAGCAAAGATCCACATTGTCTAGAGTAACTTAAGTCCTATTTTGAAAGACATCTGCATTATTTAGTGTGACAACTCGTGAGAGTTAAATAATGCTTGCATTGACCGTGTCTATTCAAGAATATCCTTCATATTTCCAAGAAAGAGCTTAGAGACTGCAATATTATCCACTTCTTCACAATAACAGGTTACAAAATGGGTCCTCTCACCCTGGTTAAAGGCAGAACCTAAAGTAGTAGGGAAGGTCATCCCCTTTGTGAGTGCAATCTGATCTCTCCCAATTTGAGTCTCAAAGAATCTGCCGATATGTTCTCGGCTACAAATGACTAAATCTTCAAGATGTCTGTCTCTAAGCATCCAAATCAGATTGTAAATGCTTCTTGGCTCACAAGGTGGTGTAGATTTGGGTACCAACATAGGATATACTCTTTCTACTTGAGATGGAGGGTCTATAGGGCCAACAAAATCTAAGCCCCACTTATCAAAAGGTTACAGAACCAATTGAGGTTACAATGGAATCTCATCAGACTTAGTGGGCTTGCCCATTCTCTAGAATTTGTCACATCTCTTAGTGTATAGTGTTGCATCCTTATGTAAAGTTGGCCAATAGTAGCTAGTAGTCAACACCTTCTGTGTTGTTCTCTTTGTAGCAAAATTCCCTCCACAAGGTTCATTGTGGCAGGCTCTGAGGACATCAAATATCTCCTCATCATCTATACACCTTCTCATTACTTGATCTTGACATGTATAAAAGAGAAGTCCAACTATCCAAGAAAAGGGTAAACTCTTTTCAACTAAATACCTTTTCTTAGAGGATGAAAAATGTGGAGGTGTTTTACCTAAGAGAAAACAATTGACTATGTCTACATACTGTGTGTTCTTGTAGAAATAGAAAATAGGTGATCATTTGGAAATGAATCATCACTACTTTCTCTTCATTTTTGGTCTCCATCCTTGAGAGGAAATCTTCCACCACATTATCTTTGTCAGGCTTGTCCACTATGGTGACATCAAATTCTTGCAAGAGGAGCAACCACCTTATGATTCTACTACTTACTATTGGTTTGTTTACTAGATACTTGATTGTAGCATGATCAGTGTGAATAAACATTGGGTATCATGTGATATAATGTCTAAATTTGTTTATGGAATATACTATTTTCAGAACTCTTTTTCTGTTATTGTATAGTTCAATTCTACATGTTGCAAATTCTTATTGACATAGTATATTGCATAATTTAGACTACCATATTTTTGACCTAGGACATCTCCAATAACATGATCTAATGTATATGTGTGGATGTGAAAAAGTAGGTTCCAATCAGGTCCTCTCAACACATGAGTAGTATTTAACATCTCTTTTAAAGTTTGAAAAGCACTTTCACAACATTCAGTCCATACAAAATCAACATCCTTTCCCAACAATGCAAAAAGTGGCGTTGTAATTTTGCTTTGAAGTCTTGTATAAACCTTTTGTAATATCTAACATGGCCTAAAAATATTCTAACATATTTTTGTTTTCTTGGTGTGGGCAGGTTGACTATGACAGACATAATTTTTCTAGATCTACTTGAATTCCTATTTAAGGAAAGGTAGTGCCCCAACACTATACCCTCTGACATCATCATATAACACTTCTCATTGCTTAGGGAAAAATTGTGATCCTTGCATCTTCTTAAGACCTTATCTAGATTTTGCATAGCCTCCTCAAAAGTACTACCATGAATAGTGAATTCATCCATATAGACTTCCATGTAATCATTTTTCAAATCAGAGAAGATACTCAGGACTTCCCTTTGGAATGAAAAATGGGAGAACTAAATAAGAAAATTTTCCCCATGGACATGTGAATGTAGTCTTATCTTGGTCCTTTGGTGCAATCTAGATTTGATTGTAACCATTGTATCCATCAAGAAAGGAGAAGTAATTTTTACCAGCTAGGGTATCAAGCACTTGATCAATGAAGGGCAATGGGAAGTGGTCTTTCTTTGTGGCTGAATTTAATTCTCTATAATCCACACAAATTCTCCATTTCCCATTCTTCTTTGGTACAATTATCGAGGTGATACCCACTAGTTGTCTGATATGGGGTATATGAATCCAACATCTAACAACTTCTGTAGTTCACCCTTCACAATTTCTCTTATTGTTGGGTTCATGCATCTTTATGGTTGTCTGATTGGTTTACATTCTTCTTTAATATAAATTCTATGAGTACAAATCCTAGGATGAATCCCACACATATCACTATAATCCCAAGCAAATGTTGTATTATGTTCTTGAAGAAGAGCAATCAACAATTGCTCATGTTGTATATTCAGCATCTTTCTTACATTTAGTGGCCTCCCTGTTGTTATTTCTACTTGCTTAGAGAGGTCCAACATTGAACACATGTTGCTACTAACAAAATTTAATATGCATTCATGAGGAAGAATTTGGTGAAAAATATAATTTTTACCTGGAATACTCATGGTGCTCTGTTGTGGTAAGACTTGGTTCAAAGGACAACTCAAACACCTCAATCTATCATCAATTTCTTCATTTCTTCCATATTTTTCTATAAAATATTAGAGAGAGAAAAATATTCCTCTTGATCTTCAATAGTGCAAGACTTTTCCAACATCATTAGTTGTTGGACAGAGCATTGATCAATTTCTAGTTCTTCAACCCAAACTATTTGATCTTCATCATTCAATGGTTGGGCAAGAGGATAAAGTATAAGTTTCTTGGTACCATTTCCATTTGAGATGATCATGTTGCCAAACCTGCACCCTATAAATGCATCAACAGTGGCTAACCATGGCCTTCCTATTATAAGAGGGTAACCATGGCCTTCCTATTATAAGATGATTGAATTTCCTTTGGTTGTAGGACAATGAAATCAACAAGGTATTCCTAAGAGTCTACCACCACAACAATGTCCTCAAGGACTCCTTCAGGCTTTACTATTGATCTATCTGCTAGTTGCAATACTGTAGTTGTTGGCCTCAGTCCTTCCAACTTTAGGTCATCCATGACTTTCTTGGTCATGACATTGATTGTTGCCCCTAAGTCAATCAGGGTATTTTTTATCGTAGTTCCATTGATAGTAACATTCACCAAAGGACTTCCTAGATCTATGTACTTAGGTAGCACAAAATTTCCAAGCATGATGTCAACCAACTATCCAATGACTTGTACAGTGGATGGATATTTTATTTTTCTATTTGGATTCTTTATACATAGATCCTTGATCAACTTATTGTAAATAGGCACATCCTTGATGGCTTGAATGAGTGGAATTTTTACACAAATTTCCTTCAACTGATTGAAAAAATCAATCAGAATTTGATTTAGGGTCGATTTTCTCTCTTGTAATCTTTCTGGAAATGGGGGTCCATTGACTTGCATCTTAATTTTGTTGGAATTTTGTTCATGTTGTTGTGGATCAGCTTACAACGTCTTCTGGCTTTGCTACGGATCAACTTGCAACAACTGTGGTTCATTTGGTATCTCTGTGATTGTAGGTTTACTTGGTGGCACAAGTGCTCTTCCTCCTCTTCTTGGCAGCCATGCCTTCCTTTGAGCAACGTGAAAACTTTCTCATCCTCCACTTCTATCATTTTGAACTCGTTGTTAGTGCTCACCTTTATATCGGTTGATATATTGTGGGTAAATATTATTTTTGTTAGTTGTTTATTCAACTACACATAAAATAGGATTGTGAGAAGAATGTTGGTAAAGTTGTTTCCTAGATTATAAGAGTAACATAAGCTATATTTGTGTGTACCGAATACACAAATATAGAAGTAATTAATTTTCTTCGTGTCAATCTGTTGTTGCACCTTGATTTGGTATTAGAGTAAGATGGGCTTGTGAGAATTGGTGAGGGGTGGTGATTATTTTCTATTGCCCCAACTGATGAAAATAATTTAAGAATTTAGATATTTTTAGGGTGTAGTCATACTCAATTTGTATAGTTTGTGATATGTATGTATTTTTATCGTTCTCTCAACATGGAGACCCTGGTTCTTCATCGACCGCATCGCTCTATATTGTGGATCAAATTTGTTGCGCTAAAATCCAATGACTCTGTTAATGTGATCAAAGGTGATATTAAAATTTACAAAGCAAGGCATTTACAAAAAGGTCTTTATTTCTCCAAATAGCACTAGAGATTGATAAAGTGTTGGAAATATGAATTAAAACATTGAAGTCTTCACTAATACAATTAGAAATTGATTCGCCTCAATCCTTTTGCGTAGATTTTATTTGAATTTGCTTAACATGTTTATGTCAAGTTAATTGGAGATACATGCATGGTCAATTTACATCAAAGTTGGGCTTGAGTTGGTGTTTCATTATGCAAGCTTTGTCAAATATTGTGCCTAGATGGTGTTACACTAGCTACTTTGGGCCAAATTAAATATTATCTTCGTTGATCCACATTGGATGAATGCAACATTTCTTCAAAATTTGAAGGATATTTTTTTAGGCGAAAAGGATTTTGTGGTGTGAAATTATTACATCTACGGAAACAAGAAGATAACTCTCGTGTGAAGAGAAAAGATAGTTTATATTTGAGCTCTATTTATACCATGACCATGCAGTTTTCAAAGAAAAGGATATGATTTTTCCTTTTCATTTATGCGTCGTATGCATTCATAGTTGTAGTGTCATATATACCACATCTCACAACACATATCACTAAAAGCGTAAGATCTAGCTTATACCAATAACTTTAAGTCTTTTGTTTTTACATTTCAGTTATTGTTATTTCTTTAAAGACTATTTTAGGATTTCTTTAGTTTGGTTCCATTAGCTAGTTTTAAAATGTAAAGCATGTTTGCATGGTTATCATTCAATTACTAACATATAATTTTTTTGGAAGAGTTTAGGTTTAAATTTAAGCTTTGAAATCCATTCAAAAATGTCAAAATAGGTGATTTTAGGATTCCGATACTTGTCCAAGCAAGTGTTAAGAGTGAAAATTTGTAAAAACTAAAAAAATTACCTCACTTTTCAATAATTAGATGCATTTTCTCTTACGCAATGTCCATCATGTGGGGATAAATTGTTCTAAATGCAAAGTTGACATTGCTACAACTAGGGCACGTCCAATCACCTTCATTTGTATAATGAGCTCCACGATCAAATCTAACTAAATTAGCAACACATATACTTGAGGATGGAGGAATCGAAGGTTGGAGGTCAATCAACAACCTCTCATCATTCACCAATGATGGGGCCACATATCAATTATGGTGGCATTTTTGTGGTGTGAGTATTTACATTCAATTTTTCAAAGTTCCTATTTTGTGTGGTTCTGGATACTAGAAAAAGAGTTGTGTTGGAACACAGATGACTGTCAGTGATCCTCTATCTATCGTACTTCATTGGAATATGGTCTCGCTTGTGAATACGTTCACTTGCAATGGTGACCATGTGCAACAAGATCTAACTAGCAAGATCCGGTCAGTTGTATGTCTTTAATACAATTTGCTTCTTAGTGTTCATGTGTGGAAATTTCACATTGTGGGGGGGACATGAAACCAATGTTCCATTTCCATTCTGCACCTAAAATGACTAAAGTCAAAGGAAACTTCCAATGGCAAGTGGTAGTTTCCTATGTTGTTTGAGATCGAGTGGCAATGATCGATAACAATGGCTACAACTAAGAACATTGCAATTCTTAGAGGTGGTAATGTGAAATCTTTCCAGTATATGTTCTAGTGTTTTGATAAGTAAGTTTTTTCCTATGTAATCTCCTAAAGGAAGAATGTGATGAGAGCCGATGATACTACTACAACATCATGATATTGTGGTTGTTAGTAATCCATTGGAAAAACTATCCAGAGGTTGTTGGTACTATCCTAAAAACATCACGTGTGTGGTTATTGGTTAACCACTTGGAAAACCATCCAAAGGTTGTTGGTATTGCTATAGAAACCATCTGGATCATGAGTAAGCTATAAAGTGGCACGTTGTAGTACAAGGTAAGTTTTCCCCATGTTTCCACTAAGGGGGAATGTTAGGAATTAATAATATTAGTGCTCACCTTTATATGGGTTGATATATTGTGGGTAAATATTATCTCATGTTAGTTGTATTTGTTAAAACTACACGTAAAATAGGATTGTGGACAGAATGTTGGTAAATTTGTTTCCTAGATTATAGGAGCAACATAAGCTATATATTTGTGTGTACCTGAATACAAAAATATAGAAGTAATTAATTTCTGTGTCAATTTGTTGCTTTGCACCTTGACCGTGCAACCTCCTTTCCTTCGTAATGATGGTGGTCCCCCTACATGTGAAATCAAATTTCTTTCTTCGTAGAATGACAAACTCTGTAAGTTTTGTCTCTGCATCCTCTCTCTTCTTCTTGGCATGTAGAGCATAAAGCTGGGTGGCCATGTCATTAACTATTTATTGTTTCATGTAATTAAACATGTTTGTAATTTCTGACTTATCTATTTCCTTAATTCCTTTGGCAATTACTCCACCCTTTGATCTAGCACTTCTTATTCTTTTTATGGTTTCTCTAGAATAGTTCCTGCATGCTTGAAAATTTTCCTCAAAAGTGGCTTTGGAGATGTCTCCAAATCCTATTAAGTCCAAAGCATCCATATCTTCCTCACTGAGTCCTTTTAAGAAAAGTAACTTGAGATACTTGCGAGGAAACCTTGTATGTCTTAACTTTTGAACACAAAATAGGAATCTCTCTAGGTAATCTTCTAGTGGCTCATCTTCTTTTGTGCCATCTTAAAGAGTTCATCTCCTCCTCTACTACTTGGCTTGTAGTAGTCTTGGTACTTGATCAGAAACTTGTCTTTCATCCCCGTGAGGTAGTAACAACATCTCTTCCTAGGCCCATAAACCATCTCAAGGTTGCATCCTTGAGTGTATCAGAAACAACTTCAACTTGTGTGCATCAGTTGTAGTCATAACTCCTGCATAAGACATCAAAATCAAATAAGAAAGTGTTTGGGTCTTCAGTCATAGATCCATGAAAATTAGGAAGAGCTGATGGAGAGATGTTCTTCATTTGAGCAGGTTGATTGTTATTGGAGATAGGAAACTCAAATGTGTTTGGTTCCCTTGCCTCTTCTTCCATGTTTTGATTCACCTCCTTTGTCATGTTAGACTGTTCAGAACAACCTCATAAATCTCACTTGGGAGGGAGTTTTTTATCAATAAACCCTGTACAAAAGAGGATGTTTCTTCTTCTTGAATTAGAAGTAATTTCTTCTATTTGAGGATTGGGTAGGAATATACCATAGGCATCTCTACGATGGTGCATACATCAACTGACTCAACTCAATCAACATTCATTAGTGGGGGTTTTGAAGGTGGAATTTATACAACCTAATATGTTCTAAGAAATTTAGAAATGCAAAACCTCACAAACTCCTATAACTTTGGCAATATCCCTAGAAATGATGCCAAAAATGGTGGTGTAAATCAACTTGCAACAATTAATATGTTATACATTGGGTTACATTCATTTAGTTGTTAGACCAAGGAGTGTAGACTTGAAATATTGTCGGTGTTGTATGCATAGTTATAGTTGATCTAAGAGGTTGAAAAGGAAATAACTATCACATAACAATGCTAAAAGTAAAATAAAACTTAGACTTGAAAATGGACTATTATTATGAAACAAAGTTCTGATTTAGAGAGAAGATTGTTCCTAAGGAAATATTCATGAAGTGAAATGATGGAGGGGATTTATCAGACATCAAGTGGGCCCTAACTTGGTGTTAATCCCTTCCTAACTCTATAACTAAAAACTAAATGACAGAACTCATATTTCTTTATTGATTTACATAAAACATTACATCTAAGAACAAAATATCAAAGTAATCTCTTTTCTCTAATTCCAAATCTGACTTACTTAACTTCTTTTTCCTTGTTACAAGGCACCAACCCTTTCCTTTATATCTTATCATTTACATCACGTGAGAAGAAGAAATACAACAATGATTCTTCAACAGAACAAGTGAGAGATTCAACATGTGTTGAAACACACAAGTGTTCAACTAACAATCAATTCTTCACTAGTTCTTAATCAATGACCAAATCAAAGATTGATTTGTTTCTCAATTTTCCACATTTTTGTTATAACTACTTCTCCAATGGCATGTAAGGACTTAAGTGCCATCACTTCATGTTTCAAAATATATTCATAAATGTAGGTTCTTTCTTTATGAATGATTTCCTTATGTTGCAAACGAGTTGCTATGGACAACTTATTTAGTTGCAAACGAATTGTTGTGGATAGGTTCCTTTGCTGCATATGACAAATTGATTACAACCAAGAGTGACATCAACACATATAATCATCTAAACAATTTATTGGAATAATAAGAATAAATGCACACATAATATCACAAAATAAAGACAATTAGATATAACTATATCAATTATTCATTATGCCAAAAGTTCATGGTTGTAATAGTGATGTTCAACAATGTACTTAGGAAATACATAGACATGGCTACAATGGTCTTATCAAAATACAAAAGATGAGTTGTTATGAAAGAAATTAATACAACTCATCAACCGATGAAGGATTTAGCTATCCGACAACCAACTATTCTACCCAAGGTTTGGATAAAGGCATCAACATCCCACAATAGATCATCAATGACCACTTTGTTAATAATTCCTTCCTTACCTTAATCGAGGACAAAGATTTAGTCAACAATGCCATGTAATTCTTGAATATATTTTACCTTGCCTCTGGTTTTGCAAATTAATCACTATAGAATTTTGACCAATTAAAGTCACAATTTAAGTTGGTATTAAGTCATCAAATATGATTTTTTTGAATTACAATTCGGTACCCTAAGGTCGAATGTCAAGTAGTGAAAATGAATTAACTAAAAATTAAATTGTGAATTTAAATGACATAAATTAGAACATCGCATTGAAGTCACCCTAAATCTCATGTTAAGATAACCTAACGTCCCATCCTAATGTCACCCTAGTGTGACGTTAGGATATCTTAACAAGGGACATTAGAGTGTCTTAAAAGGCATCTTTAATTGTGTCTTCATCATGACGTTAGGGTGTCTTTGAATGGGATGTTAGGATGTCTTTATATGGGATGTTAGGGTGACTTAAAATGCAACTTAATCAATGACTTAAGTCACGACTTTAGCGTGACTTAATTTATGATTTTATAAGTATCTTTACATTTGTCTTTACATCGACCTAGTGTATGACTTAAAAAGTGATAGAGCGCGTGACTTAAATTCATAATTTAATTGCGACACTACATCCAAATTTAATTACGACACAATTTGTGACTTAAATTGCAACATTATATCCAACTTAGATTGTGACACTAGTTATGACTTTGATTTCAACACTAGTTGTGACTTTGATGACACCACGTCTAACTTAAATTGAAAAACTAGTTGTGGCTTAAACGGGGACACTATTTGTTACTTAAATGATGACACTATGTATGATTTAAATTGCAATGTTATGTCTTACTTAATTTGTGACATTAACCACCACTTAAATTGAGATTTTTCTCTATAAATGTAACTTAATTTCATCATTATTTACTTACTATATTGTCGGTCTTGATTTTATTTAATTGTATTATTATATTATATAATTTTAGTTATAAAATGTTATGTTAATGTCAATTTAACGATATACATAAAAAATGAAAATTATGTTAAAGTAGAAAATTGTATTGGAGCATAATTACAAATATAAAAGACATTGAATACAAATGAAAAAAACTTTAAGGAAACAATGATAAATTAAATATTATAATCAAACCACTCAATAATTACTTGAAAGACATAATAATATTATTATACAAAAATAGTTTTAGAGTCATGATTGACCCCATAAAATATTAGAGTCAATATCCACAATATAAAGTCATAATATTCAATGGGGACATCAGAATCCTCATATTCAGTTTCCCCCCCAACTCTCATCCCTACCATGCTCGTGAGCAACATCACCCTCAATAGTAGTATCTTAAAACCTCGAGAACCCCTGTCTAACCTCCAAATCCCCACTAGCTCCACTATATGAAGCGACCATCGAATGATAACCATAGTAGTGACATGGATCCCATTCATTGTTCAATGTGTTTTTCCACTTGCTCTCGGGGTGATATTGCATATCCCCTACATCAAAGAAAAATAAACCATTGTTAACATCGCATAATAATTGATAAAATATATAAATAATTTTAAAATCTATTTTACAATGAATTTATATGGCATACATGCAATGGTTGGACTCCATTGGTGGTCATTTCCTTCTATAGAGAAACATATTTGTAAGTATGGATATGATCCTTATGCCAAGACTCAATAGGTTTCCCATAGTCCTCCTCTTATTGGAAAATGCAAATATAATATTAATTTATGTTGTAATTGTAGACATGTAAAATGTCGACATAATTAATTAATAAATAAAATAATTATTAAACATTATTAATCCTCCCATCATCACTATCTAAATCCCTATAATAATTAATCATAAGATTAATTATTATTAATCCCTTTTATCACATATATCCTTTATCATTTATCTAATATCCTATCATTTCATCATTAATCCTTTAATTCATTTTTAATATCCTATTATCCCACTATTAATCCTTATTATCATTGCTAGGAATTTAATATTCCTACACCCACCTACCCACCTACTCTACACCTATCCTACACCTAGCTTCTCCATCAAATCACATCCCTAATCACAATTAATCTCACCTAATTCTAACCTAATCAAATGCTCCACCTCCAAATCTAGAGGCTTCTATTTCTAGAAGCCTCTCCAAACTTCCCTCCTTTTTATTTAAAAATTTAAATAAAATTCCCTCTCTCCATTGAATTAAAAATTCAATAGAGGCTTCTCTTAATATATAGAATTCTCTAATTCTAGAATTCTCCATTCTTCTCATCAATCCTCAACCATTGATCCACATCCTACTTGGATCAATCTCCACCCTTCATTCCTCCTCCCACAACCTATAAATTGGCTTGCCACCCTCCATGGAAGCCAACTTTTGAAATTACAACTAAGTGCTGCCAAATTTCCTAGAGAGCTCTACAACAATCATCAAGAATTATTCAAGCAAGATATCAATCCATAAGGGGAGGTGTTGTCCAACTAAATCCACAATCTGAAGCAAGTAAACTCATCCATTTGAGCACATCCAAAGCATCAAAGAAGGAGGATTGTAACTTGTAGGTAAGTGCATGTATTGGATTTCTATCCTTCACATCATTTGCTCAATCTGAAGTATTTTCTAGAAGGATTAGAATATGATAGAAACTTGTAGTTTGTTTTCTTATATTTTGCATACTAATCCTTTCTAACTAATACAATAATAAAAATAAATCTTGAATACTTATTATTACAAGCTAATTTAAAATACGATACTTACAAATTAAGCCCTTGATCTTACAAATACTTTGTAGGACCAACGAGATTTGTGACCTTTTTAATTGTTCCAATCTATAATTTTTAGTTTGTCATTCTAACTTGGTTATCTTGTATCCCAACTATCCCAATAATTAATCAATCAACACCATGGATTGGGTTTGTACCTTGCAGGCCTACAAATAATTTAGAAGTACACTTGGTTAGCACAACATTTACAAAAAGTAAAACTAATTATGAAAGTAACCACATTTATAAAAAAATAAAGTAAATATGACTTAGACATCAACATTTACCTCCCAGTTTTTTTCCACTCAAAGAAGCTCATAATCCATCTTCATTATTCTTTTTAAATTATCTCTCTCTCGCTGCAAGCTTTTTACGGCATAACTATGAACCATATATATGTGATATAACAAATAAGTTAGAAAACAAAACATAATGTAATAAAATATTATAAAATCATTCAAATAAATTTAATCAAGAAATAAACTTACCCTCATCCAATAATGGATCACAAATTTCCCGTATTTCTTTCACCACAATTTTCTACATCTTTTTACGAAATTGTTGTAGAAGACATCACAATAATTTTTGCTACCTTCTTAGCTAGCTTGGTGATGGTTTTTTTGCAATGCCCGCATCATAACAATTTTCTATCATTCACTACTTGTAATTACAAGCCATAATAAAACCTAAATTAATAACTTGCAATTAAAATAGAAATTTAAAATATAATTTTCATTCTTATCGGGGTAGTTATCCATAAAAGTATGTAGGAATATAGTTTTGTTTTTATTTCCAAAACAAGATTTATTATACCTCTCTTATAGTAAACCATGAGGTGCAACATATGATCCTATATTAGAGTGCGAGGAAATAGGTGGAAAAGGGGAAGGACAATATTCATTCAAGACATCTCATGGAACAAATAAAGCGGGAGGTAGGGTCTACAAATGTACATGTCGGATGAAGGATATCACTCGACGTTGGTCTCATCAAATAGAGACATGTGTGGTATGTGGATTGGTAAAGGGATCAATAACGAGGACACATGGGTTACTTGGAGGGAGGTGATATAGAGGAATGTGGGTGGGTGGAGGGAGGGTGCATATTATGTGCATCGCCAACTACAACCATAATTTTTTTAGCCATTTCAAGATTTTCCTGAATTTGGCTAAGAAATCTATTAAATAACTCCATCAGATACAAAAAAAAAAAATGATGGGATTTAAATCAATTTACATAATATTAAAAAATAATGACATTACATAAAATAATAAATGTAATTTAAAACTATTTTCCTTAAAGTTCAAGATTTTTTCGTAAGGTTACAAATTTAATAATAAAATCAAATTTCACTATCAATTTTTATCACATAAAGTGTATGAAGTGTAAGAGCATTAGAAATGTATGAAGTGTAAGAGTGATAGATGTTTTGCATGGCGGGCACACTCATAATGAGGTTTTAGAACCAAGTCAACACATAAATCGCACATACAATGGAATTTTAGGACTCAAAAGTCCATGAGCACTCTTAGAATGGGCCTTAAGAACTTAACTTAAAGGTTCTAAAGGAATTATGAAGGGCATCTCTATGTGGTACAAATATTGAGTGTGTGTGATTTATTTTAGACTAGTGTTTAAATAGATCTTATGTAAGTAAACTAAAATGCAAGATGATCAGAGCATGTTGTATTATGAGAGATGTGTGTTATTATTTAAAAGAGATCTATGATGTTTATTTATATAAGCATCTGTAGGATAATTTATGGTAGAACCAAAATTAAAGTATATCTAAACCATATAAATTTTCCTAAATGATTAAAATGGCCATTCTATAGATAAGGTTACTACCAGTAACCACTAATGTCCTGGGTCACTAGTGAGTGCCACTAGTATTGTCCCTCTAACACTTCTTATCACTTTGAAGTTTAAAATGGTTAATAATAGAAAGGTATGATTCCATAGAGTTTTTGAGGGTTACCTAAGGAAATTTTGAATTAAACAAAGAGTTTCTAAGGGTAATTGGTGGTATCAAATTTTCATAAGATCGAATAAAAGGGTGAAACATATACCAACTCAATCCTAATGTGTAATAATTATGAGTCATAAAATACAGGTATAAAAATTGTTGAGGCCACATGCAATGTGTACCAATTTTAGGGAAAATTTTAGTGACAAATATTCGTTAATTCATAAATATTCTAGTTTTTAAAATTTGAAATTGGTGAATTTTTAGGGTACCAGTTAGGACTAGTTCGCTAAATTTTTCTAGGTACAAGTCAATTTTAGGGGTTAATTCGCCATTCTCGGGAAATAGGAATTTGAAAAATTTGCCCGAATACGCTTAGTCGATAGAATTGTTTTATGCTATCGGCTGATAGCATATAGTATGTTCTCGATCGATAGTATAAAAATGCTACCGACCGGTAACATATAGTATGTTGTCGGCCGGTAGCATAAAAATGCTACTAATGGTAGTATATTTTATGCTCTTGACCATAACATATAGATGTTGTCTTGGTCGGTAGAAGATAAAATATGCTACCGACCGATAGCATTTTCTATGCTACCACCGACAACATACTATATGTTGTCAACCGGTAGCATAAACTATGTTATCGACCGATAGCATATAAAAAATCTACCATCTGGTAGCATTTAATAGTAATGTCATGATGTCTTGATATTCACCATTTGTACAAAAGATAATTTTCACATATTCACAAAATATTTTCTAAGGATTTTTTCTGAGGGACCCTTAAAATTTTCTCTCTGCTAATTTTAGGAATATACACTTTCCCATATGCAATATAATACACAAATGCTTACATAAATACACTCAAATTTGGTAATTCTACTCTTTGACATTGTTGTTCTTGACATTTCTCTCTTGCTAAAACAAGTGCACTTTACCCATTCTCATCTAGTACATCCTTAGGTCTCTTGTCTAGCTTATTTGATCTTACACACTCATCTATCGACAATTTATTATAATTGAATGCATGAAACACATTTGGAAACTCTACTTGTCAGCTTCTAAATTTCACATTGCATATTATCACTCTTAGGTAAAAAAAATATACTAGGGGGTAAGAACATCCACACGGTCCTAACCATAATGTATAGTTTTGACCTTGTTCACTTTGGTCCCAAAATTTTCATTACACATTATTATTTGGGTCACTTACTCCTCAATCGACCTTTGTAACTTAAATCACCTTCGGAAGCATATATAAGCAAGTGAAACTCACCTCATTTATAACCTAACACTCTTATGGACTCCTATTGCAAAAGCTAGCACAAAAGGCACCAAAATCTCCCTACACTCTGAAAATACCTTTGCACATTCATTAGGACAACACTATCTACAAGTTTGAAGCTTCCCACTAGGTCTGGGGACTGATTCCCACATTTGCAAGCACTCAAGGTCACCCACTCAAGTATATTGGAAAAAGAGATTAAAGCCGGACATTTTCAAAGAAAGGATGTCAAATCTGATTGTACTATAACTATATATCACATGTTACGTGGAGAACGATGTGTAGTTTGAGGTCACTTCGGTGTAGTTCCAACTTTGGCGGTGCACATGGGTGCCCAAAACCTAACTAATGTTTGTTTTTTATGACTTTATCCATGGTTAGGGTTTTAAAACTTGGTAAGAGTATTCATAGACCCTTGTAACATGATTGAAAATGATTGATAAAGAGAATCGGATAAGCAACAAACCCATAAAGTCATAGACCTAAATTATGAGCATGTGCAAAACCATACAAAGAGGTCAAGACCGTATAAACATTCTTACCCATCTTGTACAATCCTATCCTGGGATTTTCTTGGGTCACAATCTTAGTTCTAAAGTGTTCTTAGATCTAAATACCCTTGTTTCAACATCCATATCACCTAGATTTACCCAAAATCACTTGTAATCAACTAAGTACACTTAATCCCATGTATTTACAAGTTTGTATTATATTATGTACATTCATTATAAGTATTAATGCTTTATTTTGATATTGAATGGTTATTGTTGGAAGTTAATTAGTTAAAATAACCCTAATAGCTCTTATTTCATTCTTTGTTTGATTATAATGTAAAAAGCCTAATCAAACCTAAAAAGGGAAAAACATTTGGTGAACCTGATAGATCAAATCCTTCACCTAAACTAGGATCTTTTCAATTTATATAGGTTAGGGATGTTGATCTCAAAACCTTAGATCTGAATTGGGATGCATGTGTGGTTATTTTTTGTGCATTTATTGTCTCTGTGTGATCATGACTTATTTTTGTGCCTTGCAGAGCCAAAGTGGCTATTATCCCTCTAATTAGGTCCATACCACCTATGAGGATGCAAGGAATGTTACTCCATTTTCATACTCTCTTTAATATGACAATATTTAATTCGATATAGATCCTAATTCTATCCAAGTTTCTGAGACCATCATCCCCACTTTGGCCCAACCCCTACTACATGTGGTGCATTAAGCCACTTTTCTATGAAGGACAATACTACTACCCTCTCTTCCTACTCATCACCAAGATGTTGATCCTAGCTTTGTAGGTCATGTAGATGGTTGGAGTAGTGATCATGAAAAAGCACAAATTTCTCCATTAGTAGATGATGATTCCATAGATGCTTTAGATTCTAGTGACGATGAAAGTGTATCTAGCTTACATACAAGTGATATTATTTTCATTTATACACCGATCAATGCTTATATTTATGCTTCCACTAATGAACTAGAATCAATTCATAATGATAACCATCATGATGATATACATAGTGCAAATGAATTAAATGAACATACTTGTGTTTCTCCTACTCCTCTTTAATACAAAAATGGTGATCTTGATTGTAACATGTCTACCTCTCTTGCACATGATTCTTCTTGTATTTCATTTGAATGCCAAAATAATGATATTTTTATACTAACACTTCTAGATGCAATAATGATATAAGTTATTCTCTTCCTCTTGTACATGTTATGCTTGATACACATTGTGTTTCTACTCTTCCTCTTGAAATCAAATGCAATGATTCTATTATTACTTCTTCCATTCCAATTATAAATGAAAGTGTGCATAATGATAATATTAGCAAAAATATACATGTTGCTTCTTCTTTGGTTACATCTAATACACATGTTGTTGATACATCTCCTAGTGTGAATACTTTGCCTGTTAATAATGGTAATATCCCTTTAGAACCTCCTCCTAATATTTAACCCTTAAAGCCTCAAGTTTTACCCAATTTGGTTTCACATGACACATTTCCCACTATGGCTTCTAGACCAACCAATGTTCCCATGACTACTCTTAATGGAAAATTCCAACCTTTGAATGAGCCTCTAAATGTCTATGTCATACCACCTCAAGAGGTGATTTCTCTTATGCATGTGGTTGGTGATTTACAACGAAAGGTTCATACATTGACTCTAGAAAGAAAATCCTATTATGCTAGTGTTGATGCTAATACCATCTATGGAAATCCCATCCCATGAAAAATATTTCAAGCTCCTTTCCCTAGGAATTTTTTCATGCCCACATTCCAATTGTTTGATGGCACTTCATATCCATATAAACATCTTATGCATTATAGGACACTTATGAATTTATACAACACTAATAGACTCCTAAAATCCTTCTCCTGAAGTCTTACATGTGATTCCATCTATTAGTTTACCCATCTTCCTAGTGGTTCCTTAGGTACCTTTTTCAACCTTTAAGATGATTTTATAACACACTTTAGTTATAATAGAGGCCCTAGGGATACATATGAGCATTTATCTTCTTTACATCAAGGTGAGACTATGCATGTAGCCGATTATATTCTATGTGGTTGTGCAAATTAACTTGCAACAATTAATATGTTGTTCATTAATCCACAGTCATTTAATTATCAGACCTAGGGACGTAAAATTTCAATATTTCCAGTGTTGTATGCACAATTACAGATGTTTGAGGAGTGTAAAGATAAATTGTTGTCACTACAATTAGGAAATAACAATATTAGAAATGAACTAGACTATGACTGGAAGTAAATACTATGGCTATGGAAAAGTATGTAAAAACAAAATACGATAAAGAAAGGAACTGCTGCAATTCTAATAATGCAATGAATTAAAACAAAAAACAAAAAGGGGAGGATTAACAAACCACAAGTGGGCCCTACCTTGGGTGCTAATCCCTCCTAAGGCTTGTGTCTACAACAAATTAACGAACTTAGATTCTTATTTCATCATCATGAAGATAAAAATGGAAGAATACAACAAAATTCTTTATCTATGGATCAATCTAATTCCCTCTAGTATTAATACTACTTACAATAATCTTTCCCTTTTTATATCCTTCATTACAAAATTGGTGTGAAGAGATAGATTCATACTAGGAGTTACAGTTGGCTTGAGTAAAATATCCTAACCAAGAAACCCGAAGATTTGCATATAAAAAAACTATTTAAAAGATGTTCTCATACAATCACATAACCTAACTAACTGATCATTTGAACAACCAATTATTAAATTATAAATTTAATCAACTAGTTCCTTGTTTGAGTTGCAATGCATAATCAGTGATGATGTTGAATCTTCTCCTTACTCGCACAAATGCATCTCTCTCAACATGTGCAAGCTCATTCAAAAGTCCACGTTGTTCAAGCTCCTCAGAATCGAAGCTTTACATCTGTGTGTGACCTCCGTGGCTGCGTGCATGTATATGTGAATGGGTCCCTTTAGCTACATTAGTTGTTGCGAGACGACCTCTACGCTATGAATGAATTCCTTTGGCTACATGTTAGTGGATACACATAACAAATATTTGGCAATCAAGGATGATACTTATTCAAAGCACTATTTAACATCACATTACATCCAGAAGAATAAATGCATACCATAATCCACAAAATAAAGTAAACTTAGTAATAATCATATTAACTAATATATGTGCCATAAGTTCAAGATATAGTGGAAATGTTTAGTAGTATCACCAGGAAATACAAGTTCAAGGGTACACATGGATTAAACAAAATACAAGAGATGAGGTGTTAAAACAAGAAATAAAATGACTCATCATACCCCTAGACTTAATTTCTTGAATTTCCTCATTCAAGATTCTTTGGGTTCCTCAACTAGTTTAGGATCTTCCTGAATGATGTTGCAGAGGCACTTGAAGTCAGCGGGCATAAATGTTACTTACGAATCGCCAAGAAGTACCCTTCATTCCTTCTATACCTTTCCATTACCATGTCATGTAAGTCCTCATTCAACTCTATGTTTCCAGGACCAAGTGGGGTATGGGATAATGGAAAATTGGTGGATAATAA
This sequence comes from Taxus wallichiana var. yunnanensis, assembly GCA_018340775.1. NCBI lineage: Eukaryota > Viridiplantae > Streptophyta > Pinopsida > Cupressales > Taxaceae > Taxus > Taxus wallichiana. Next base: position 416,683,185 of record CM031235.1, read on the forward strand.
CCAACATGAATCCAAGTTTTTCAACATTCATTAAAGACTTCAATATATGCATTTATCCTCCTGAAAGTTTGGATGATATTAGGATAAGAATGGATTTCCTTCATGTGCATATCTTGTGAAATTTCCTCCCATATTTCCCTACAGAGCTTGTACTATCTCCACGCAATTGTATTTGATGTAATTTCTTGCTTCATCATGAGTTTCCTATCTCATCCAATAAATCCCTGTTTTACTTCTTGGACTTTCATATACTTCCCATATTCTTCAATCATGGCTTTAGTATTTCCTACCTCTGCCCTTATCATCAATGATTACGCTTTACATAAATCCTTGTAATAAACCATTTACTTCTCTCTATACAACTCATTGTTAAAATAGGAACACAGTGCCCTAATTTGCACATCCCCAATATAGAGTATAGGGATCCAAGTCTCTGTCATACTCCAAAGCATAATTATACATATATAGCTCACATAGAAGCAACTGGATCTCATGGGGCATTTTCATATATATCCTGAAGAAAGGCTCTGGCTCCACTAATATCAAATGGGATATCATTGTTGATACATGTATACTTCAATTGTAACATTTTTTCTTTTAAGAAGATAGCATAAATGTTAGACGATGGTCTACATTTAAATATTTCATTTGTTACTTGTACTTCGTATCTTCTTATTTCTTCTCTAGTCTTGCAATTTCATTATCTTTGGCCCTAAGTTGTTTATCTTTTTCTTCAAGATCCTATTGATGTTGGAAGAGTAACTCTTCCTTCTCCCTTTTCCATCTACCCTATAACCTAGTAACATAGTCTTCAAATTGTTGCACCCAAAGATTCTAAAAATTTTGTTTGAGTGCCTATGCTTTTGCAAACTGGTTTGGGGAGTTCCTTGAAAACTTCTTTGATAAAACCCGCGATTGCGAGCTATCTAGTGTCAATGTTGAGGAAACAAGCTCTATCTCAAGTTCACTAACAATATTTTCTATTGTTTCCTCAACATGTGATGGAAAATCATCCATAATATCATTTTCAACAACATGTGTCTCCAACATTGCATGATCTAGGGCTTCCTCTTTGTGTTCTTCATTAATTGTAGAAAAATGTGTGGTACCTCCAATTTATTCTGATCAATGCTTCACCTTCATGTTGTTTATGGGTTTCCCCAACATGAACGACCTCTGCCTGAACCCCAATTGATTCAGCAGGGCTCTCATGAACAAGTTGTTCATCATATTCCTCCTCCTTTGTTTCTTCCATTTCCTTAGTGGTGTCTTCCATATCCTTCTTTTCACATGCAATTTCATGACCACCCTTATCAATATCCATTTGTATAGTTGACTTTCGGGTCTTTTCCCTCTTATACATCACTATCCGAGAGATTGTAGCATGTTTCCTAGGATTTGAAGTTTTAGGCTTTTTAGTGCTAAGCCTATGGGATCTCTTAGATGGTTTAGGGGATTTTCTTGAGGAATTTCATTTTCCCTTAGAGGAAGAGGACTCAGGTGTAGATATATTTAGCAAGTTTTAACAACAAGAATCCTATCAGGAGAGATGGGCCTAGGGTCTTGCTCTGGAGATGGAGGTTTTTCATGAACAAGTGTTTCGTAGGTATAGGAGTTTCTGTAGGAATAGGGGTTTATATAGGAATAGGGTTTTATGGAGGAACACATTTTTCTAGAGGAATAGAGGTAGAAGCTATGGTTTTAGGTGGAGGTGTGGAAGAACTAGCTATGCTTTTCCTCTTTTTCTTCCTTTTTCCCAAAAAATCATCAATGTGTTTAGCCCTAGAAAAATCTCCCCATTTTATTGTAGGGTGTTCCCTCTCTAATGCATGTTTGAAAATCAAGGTAATAAGATAGTGATGAGATAATGCAGACCTCCCCCTTTAAGACTCCTTACTCATTTTCTTTAAGATTTCATGTAAGAAATTAGGGACATTAACATGTTTGTCATTCTTTAAATGATTAAGCAATTTAAAATGTACAATATTCAATCTTGAGTACCTACCCTCACAGGTGAAGTATTTTATAATGTAGTTTGCAACATCAGCCCAAAAAGGTTTCAGGAAGTGCACAATGTACCTTGTCTGTCACTTACAAAATTATCATCATCATCACCAAATTTCGTTCAAGCCTCATATGGATTTTCCTTTGTAGGAAACAAATCACCTTTTCTTTAGAAGTCCTATTATTGTAGCTAGAATTTTGTCATCCACCTTGACTATCAAACCCTAACAAAGTGGACTTTCCATCCTTGAATGTGGCGAGAAAACTCTGTCACCATGGACTCGTTGAATCCATGAAACTTATTAATATATTCCATCCATCCACTGTCATGGAAATAATGCAATATTTGTGGCCAACTACGAAGCCGTGAGTGGTTTTAAGGTCATTTCGAGATCGGGTCTCCTCCCATTTCGAATTTGGAAAACTTCTCGAGCTCTGAGAGGAAAAATCTTGCAGTTTACAGTGATTATGTAAAAATTTGAATAAGTGTAAGGTTGTTGAGTACTTGATGTTTTCAAATTTTGCAACCGACTCACATGCAACATGAAAAGGCATGCATTAATTTGATTTGAGGGTGCAAACATGTGAGGTGAGGTCATGTGACGAAGTGGGATGATGTGGGCGACTAACTCATATAATGAAAGGCAGTGACATATTATGGCTTATAAAGTCACTTATGACATGACACAAATATTAATCACATATAATTATTCTATCGCTACTTTAATAAAGTGAATTAAGTGCACTTATCTTGAGATGTACGTTAGATGATGGTGACATGTGCCTCGTCATAATTTTCACCTTTTGTTGCATGTAGAGTCATCATGATGTTGGAGGTTGAGATGCCATGATGCTATAGATGTTGTTGCTACAAGCGTGTATGAAATTAATACTGTAGGCTCCTTACTAAAATCAAATAATTCCCAGAGAGGGAATATTGACTTGCTCTAGTGTCATTCGTCTTCATCACTACTAGCTCAAGTAGATTTTTCTTTTATTTCCTTCATGCAATCACAAGTTCTGCTAATAGGAAAACAAAGCAGGGATTTGCTGCATGTTGTTGCAAGTGGATCTTTAGTATTTGCACCATCTCCTTCTGTCAGATACCATGCACTTATTACAATAAATACACCAAATCCTAAAAACAAAAATTCTAAGAAAACAAAACATGTTAGTTGAGTGGTGTTGATATACAAGAGGGTTGATCACATGAATTTTATTCATCCTTGGGGTATCCAACAAGCTGAATATACCAAGCCCACTGAAATTCTCATTCTTCAAAGCAAATTCATATGATGAATCAACATGTTTAACTTCTAATCTTAACTCTGATGTTCTCATCTCCATTATGCTTTGACCTCCTTTGAATTGCTACATAAAGGTGCTCTTATTAATTGGTTTTTTGTACAATCTGAGCATGTGACCATTCACCAGGAGTTTGAATCTCACATGATCTATGGTAGTGAGTTTCACAACTCCATTGGGAAATATTTTCTCAATCTCATATGGGCCTAGCCACCTTGTTCTGATTTTTCCCATGTGGTCCTTATACTTGGAGTCAAATAAGAGAGCCCAATCACCTTCTTGAAATTGTCTTGTCTTGATGAATATGTCATGTCATTTGATCCTTTGCTTTTTACCACCTCTAGTATTATGCACAACCTATCTCCTCATTTCATCTAGCTCATTGAGTTGGAGAATCCTCTACCTTTGAGCTTCAGACAAATCTATGCCTAGTTCAAGTGTAGTCCTTAGTGTCTTATGCTCAAATTCAATAGGGAGAACAACAATCTTACCGTACAAAATCTTGAATGGTGTAAAGTCTATTGTTGTCTTCCAAGTTGTGTTGAATGCCCAAACTTCCTTTGGAAGTCTATCTTCCCAATCTCTCCTATGGAGTGCAATTGTTTTTGTCAAGATGGATTCTATTTCCCTGTTTGTTACCTCAACTTGACCATTAGATTGGGGGTGATAAGGTGTAGACTTCCTATGTCTGATTTCATATTCCTTAGCTAGATTAGAAATAACTTCAACAATGAAGTGTGTACCTTGATCTGTAACTATTTCTCTTGGTACTCCATACCTCATGAAAATGTGGTCATATAAGAATTTAGCAACTTTCTCACTCTTCTGATTTGGCAGTGCTTTCACTTCTATCCATTTAGTGAGGTAGTCTGTACACACCAAAATGTACTCTTTCTGCTGAGATTTAGGATCTATTGGACCAATGAAGTCCAAACCCCATTTGTCAAATGGCTACAATACTAATTAAGGCTATAGTGGCATTTAATTTGACTTGGTAGGCCTACCCATTCTTTGGCATTATCACACCTTCTTGTATACAATGATGCATCCTTATGTAGTTTAGGCCGGTAATACCTTGTTGTCAATAATTTTTGTGTTGTTATTTTTGTAGAAAAATGCCCTCTACATGGTTCATTATGGAAGAATTTGAGGACATCCTAAATTTATTGATCATCTATGCATCTCCTCCTAAATTATCCCACCCTATGTGAAATAGGAAACCAATTATCCAAGAAAAATTCACACTTTTCTCAACAATGTATTTCTTCTCAGAATATAAATAGTGTGGTGGTGTTTTACCTGAGACTAAATAATTGGCTTTATCAACATACTAGGGTGTTTTAGTAGAAATGGGAAATAGGTGCTAATTTGGAAAAGAGTCATCCACCACTTGTTCCTAATTATTGTTATCCATTCTTAAAATAAAGTTAGCTATAAGATTATCCTTCCTTAAAACGTTCATAGTACTTTGTTCTTTGTAGAATTTGATTTTTAGGACAACTTATGCATCGTACTTTGCCATCTACTTATTCATTCTTCCCATAATTATTTTGCAATACGTTAGAAAGAATAACATCTTCTTCCTGCCCTTCAATTGTGCATGAATTCTTCAACATCATGAGCTGCTAAAATGAGATTTGGTCTTCTTCTGACTCTTCAACCTAAACAATTTGGTCTTCTACATTAAACAATTGTGTAGGGGGTAAAGCATGAGTTTTTTGGTGCCACTTGCATTATAGATGATCATATTACTAGATCTGCATCATATAAATGCATCAATGGTTTCTAACCATGGTCTTCCTAGGATGATAGGGTATCCTCCCAAGCTTGCTTTTAGTTGAAGAACAATAAAATCAAGAGTCCACCACTACTACTATGTCCTCCAAGACTCCTTTAGGCTTAACTGTTGATATGTCTACAAGATGTAAGACTGTGGTTATTGGTCTTAGTCCCTCTAGCTTCAAGTCATCCATAATTTGTTTTGTCATTACATTTATTATTTCCCTAAATTCAATCAATGTGTTCTTGATCACTGTGTCATTGATTGTGACATTTACCAAAGGAATACTTGGATCTATGTATTTGGGTAGAATTGAGTTCCCAAGCATAATATCAGCTAACTGTTTAATGACATGCACAGTAGTTCGGTCTTTCCTCTTTATGCCGACTTGTATCTATAGATGGGCATGTTATTAATAGCTTGAATCAATGGAATTTTGAAAAAAATTCTTTTAGTTGATTGAAAAAGTTAGAATCAGATTTTGACTTGAGGTCAATCTTAGTTTCTTATAACTTTTTAGGAAATGGTGGCTCATTACCCTATGTTTTACCTTTGCTAGAATTTTGCTTAGGTTAGTGAAGATTAACATGTAACATCTTCTGTTGTTGCTGCAGATTTTCATGTGGTGTTGTATTGCTTTATTGAGGATCATCCTATAACATCTATAGTTCCTTAGTGATCTCAATAATGATGGGTCCAAATGGTGGAGGTAGTGATCTTCCAGAGTGAAGATGAATATTGTTGATATTAACATAATAGGTAGGGTATTGAGCTAGTTCAGAAGAATAGGTTGATTGAGAAACTTTATTATTAGGGTTAGGTGTTAGATGAGCTGGTAGTTGGGTAGCTTTTGGTTAAGATCCTACTTGGGGGTTTGGAATGAGAACTTGTTTTGGATAAAGATGTTACTTGATAAGATTGTTGGTAATTTAGAGGTGGGTTATTCCATTATTGTCCTCCTCTCCAAGGCTACTGCCATGATTGAGGAGGTTGTTTCCATTGTTGTTGTGGTTGGCCTTGGAATTGAGGTTGCCACTATTGTTTGTTGATATTGGTTAGGATATGGGGCCCAACCTTGAGGGTTAGCCTAAGGTGGGGGCTACATATATGAATTATTAGACCAATTTTGAAATGAATGCATAGGGTCTTGTGTCATACCTCCTTACCTCGGTGGTCATGGTTTTCTTTGAGCAACATAGAAAACTTTCCCATCCTCTGTCTCCAACATCTTGAAATCGGTGAAGCCTCCCTTTCTTGAGCAATGCTAGCCAATTATTTGCATCTACAGTCATATTTCTTCCTTCTACATGCATGGAAATACTCTGTGAGTGTTACTTCTACATCTTCCTTTTCTTTTTGGCATGTAGAGCATCTAATTGATTGGTCATGTCATTGACAATCTCCTGCTTCATGTTTTTGAACATGCTAAAAATATAAGAATTGGATATGTCCCCCATTGTTTTGGTATCTAATCCACCTCTTGATCTTACATTTCTTACCCTCTTCATCATAGCTCTTGAGTAATTTTTACAAGCCTCACATATTTATGCAAAAGTAGCTTTTGAAATGTCCCCTGCTCTTATCAAATTTAGAGAATCCATGTCCTCCCCATTGAGTCCCTTCAAAAAGATTAATTTGAGAGAGTCAGGTGGTAGTTTGGTGGTGTGTCTTGAATTCTAAACGTAGAACATGAACCTTTCCAAATAGTATTCTAATGGTTCATCCTCTTTTTGTGCCATTTTGTAGATTTCATCACCTCCTTTGTTGCACAGTGCCTGTAATAATCCTGGTACTTATCGAGTAATTTCTCCTTCATTTGTGCCCACGTGGTTACAACATTTCTTCCCAATCCCATGAACCATCTACATGCTTGAGTCCTTGAGTGTAGTAGGAAATAACTTTAATTTATGTGCATCAGTAGTATAATCATAACTCTTGCATAGAACATCAAACTCAAATAGAAAGCTGTCTGGGTCTTCTTCCATGGATCCATGAAAGTTGGGAAAGTCTGAAGGAGAAATATTATTCATACCAGTAGCTGTATTGTTATCAGAAATGGGGAACTCAAATGTGGTTGCCCCATTTCAAGCATTTTGATCTACTTCTTCTACCATCTCTGGCAGCTCAAGAGCAACTCTAGAACTGTCACTTGGAGGATTGTCTTTGAACAATAAACCTAGTACAAAGGTTTCTTCTTCAGAATCCTTAGAGGGATATGAATAGATCTGTGTTATTTATGGATTAGGTAAAAATTTACCATGGGCATCCCTTGGATGGTGCGTGCATCAACTAACTCAACCCATTTAATGGAAATTAGTAGGGGGAAGAGTTGGAAGTAAATCTCCTAAAAACCTAGACTTCTCAAAGGAATGAAAAACTCTTCAAAAACCTTATAACTTGGCAGTATCCCCGAAAATGACACCAAAAATGGTGGTGCAAATTAACTTGCAGCAATTAATATGTTGTTCATTGATCCATAATCATTTAATTATCAGACCTAGGGATGTAAAATTTTAATATTACCAGTGTTGTATGCACAACTACAGATGTTTGAGGAGTGTATAGATAAATTGTTGTCACTACAATTAGGAACTAACAATGCTGGAAATGAACTAGACTATGACTGAAGTAAATACCATGTCTATGGAAAAGTATGCAAAAATAGAATACAAATAAAGAAAGGAACTCTACAATTCTAACAATTTAATGAGTAAAAATAACAAAAAAAGGGGAGGATTAGCAAACCGCAAGTGGGCCCTGCCTTGGGTGCTAATCCCTCCTAAGGCCCATGTCTACAAAAAAATAGCAAAACTTAGATTCTTATTTCATCATCATGAATATTACAAATGGAAGAATACAAAAAAATTCTCTATCTATGAATCGATCTAATTCCCTCTGTATTACTACTACTTACATAATTAATATTTCCATTTTTATATCCTTCATTACAACATTAGCGTGAAGAGATAGGTTCATACTAGGAGTTACATTTAGATTGAGTAAAATATCCTAACCAAGAAATCCGTAGATTTACATGTAATCTGAACTACTTAGAAGATGTTTTAATACAATCACATAGCCTAACTAATTGATCATTTGAACAATAAGTTATTAAATTATAAATTCAATCAACTAGTTCCTTGTTTGAGTTACAATGCATAATCAGGTGATAGCGTTGAATCTTTTCCTTGCTCACATAACTGCTTCTCTTGGAACATGTGCAAGCTTAGGCAAAGTGTCCACATTGTTCAAGATCCTCAAAATCGCAACTTTATATTTGTGTGTGACTACCTATTGTTGCATGTGCGTATATGTGAATGGGTCCTTTTGGATGCATGTTAGTGGCCATGGACAACCTCTATGTTGTGAATGAATTCCTTTGGCTGCATGTTAGTGGATACACATAACAACTCTTTGGAAATCAAGGTTGATACTTATTCAAAGCACTATTTAACATCACATTGCATCTAGAAGAATAAATGCATACCATAATCCACAAAATAAAGTAAACTTAGTAATAATCATATTAACTAATATATGTGCCATAAGTTCAAGATATAGTGGAAATGTTTAACAATATCACCGGAAATACAAGTTTAGGGGTATACATGGATTAAACAAAATACAAGAGATGAGGTGTTAAAACAGAAATAAAACGACTCATCACTACGCTTTAAAGCCAACATGCATTTACTTATATATCAACCAAGTGATTTAGAAATGTAATTTATATTCTATAGAGGCCTCACATGGTCCCTCAAGGAGAAATTACTTTATGATACATGTGACTCATTTAATGAGCTTTGCTTGCATGTTCTTGATTTAGAGCAAGATATGTGGCAACCACAAAAGCCTCAACATTTGGATACAAATATTGTCACCCCTCTTATTACACATGATTATGACATACAACTAGAATCTATACCCAATGACCACATAGTCAAAGTCTTGCATCATGGTGACACTTTTTACCATCCTGGTCCTAAACCAAAAGTTAAGCCGCCACCCTTCCAAAAAGGAAACCCGTATATTTTGACAAAGCTATTGATCGACCTCATGACATTTTGTTAACACTAATAGAAAAGAGGTTAATTCAGTTACCACCCAATGATCATCACCCTCCTCATTGGTTTGAGTGAGAAAAGGGTTATCCCTTTTACAATTTCCATTATACTAATGGACATTATGACAATAATTGTTATACATTGGATACAAAAATGAATTTATTAGAAGATAAAGGAATTATCACTTTTGAGATATGATATTCGGACATATCTAGATCACCTCCTCCACGACGTAAGCCTTCGACCAAAATTACATTTGATGATAATTATTCTATTGTTACATTTAGTGATGTTTCACACCAAAGTTATTCCTACACAAGGGAAATTTAAGCCCATCTATAAGTGGATCAACAAGGACCAAGGGATTTTCCCAAAGTTTTCATAAACAACTTTAACAAACCCTTTGGATAGATCCATTATGTGTCCCATCAAGATAAATTTTCAAGCTTAAATATCATAGTGCATTCTCAGTACCTCATATGACTACTCAACATTATGCACACAAAGTATTTTCACATCTAATACTTTACTCATTACATCCCTAGTCCACACTTCTCATGTTCGCTACCCTTTCACCTAAGTTTCTTATGGGCATATTTGAGGATCACCCTTCCTTCTTTCTTAAAAATAGGTTTTCTCATCCTATATGCTCATGGGGACTTATATAAGGGTTTTCAGACATCCCATGTAATGTGTCCTCTCATGGCTATATGAATATCACTAGTAAGACACAATCAAACACTTAGTCACATACATTCAATTCACTTGTATAACAATCACATATATATCCTACACTACATCACATATCTTTCCTTAATCATCAAATATCACTACATAACATACATCATCCAAAACTTACGTAATGCATACATCACATCATCAAATTTCATAGGATGCCCCATTGATCCTTTAGTGCACAATGTCATTCTACATCACCTCCTTGGTATTGGAAGAGTGATCATTCTTCTAGTCAAACATACAAATCTCATACATCACATACTAATCACTGTGTATTTATACATAGCTCTTCTTCAAGGCCCTATTTGGCACATATTATTACCACCATTCCATTGGAAATTAAGTCACATTCTCAGAACACATTTGACACTAGGGCCTCCATCATCTACAACGGTTGATTCACCTCCTCAAGAGGTTCTCATTGGATAGATTTCATGTTATCCCCTTTCTTGTACATAGATATGCACTAGAAAATACAAAAAACATTGATATAATCACAAAAAGCAAAAACATTCAAATATTCTAAAAATTAGGACTTGTTTCTCTAGCATACATTATTAGCACTTTATATTATATATGTTGTTTATCCTTCTGGTTTAATAGATAACATTTTTCTTCTATACACATATGTGTTCATGAGGTATATTGGCATGATGCAGGACATACATATTAATACATGATTGTGTGAGCTATTATGGTGCTTATTGGAGCTCAAAATTTTACCCATCCCAGATTAGGATGAACTGGGGATTTGAGACAACATGGGAGTGTCTCCAAGTTGTGGGACCTTGCGTGTTTGAGATAGACCTCTAGAGAAGGATGGTTCCTTTACCTACTTCTACCGCTAAAACTACTCCTAATGCTGTAAATGAAGCTATCTAATCCTAAATTGACATTCTAAGGGACTAGGGTTAGAAGGAGATGCATAAGGGAAATCCTAAGCTAAAAGGGGTGGTGATAGCACCATAAAAGGGTCAATCACTCTCAACATGGGGAAGAAAAGAGAGAAAAATGTGGATATAGAGTGGATAAGTGCACCACAGAAAAGAACCACATAGACCCATCTTTCTCACACCTTGACAACACATGAAAATAAAATCTACAAGGAAGAAAAGCGCACAACATGCCAGAAACGTGAACAAAGAGGAAAGACATAATAGAAATGAGAAAAGGGTAGACATAAGTGCCACAAAACCCAATCTTATTGCGTAAGGAATACACAATCATTTACATTCAAGTTAGGAGGTGAGAATACATTGCAAAGACCAATTTCAAGGTCTAATACTAGAAAGTCACCACCTTTTTGGCATGGTGCCATTAAAACAAAGAGGGATATGTTTCAATGAGTAGAGTTTTATAATTTATAGAAGAAGAAGGAGAGAAGAGAAGGATAAAGAAGAGGGAAACTCGGATCTTAAATCTAACGACCAAAAATAAGCAATGAATGTTTTTAAATCCACCGTAAGGCTATCGATTCCCCTCCCATGTTTTTTTGGCTTGTGGAAGAAGGAAAGAGGAAAGATCTGAATAAAATCTGTTGTTGAGTCGATTAGATGTTTGCATTAATGGTTGGAATGCATTTCCCTATTTTTCACCTACTAAATACCACCAAAATCTGATTTTGAAATAACCAACCTATAACCCACATCAACATCTTTCCAACAAGCTTATGAGTGCATGTGTCAAATCCTTGTAGAAAAATAATGACAAAATGAAGGTTTTCTTCAAAATGAACACACAATGACTCATGGAAAGTGCTAATTGGCTAAAGGAATGAAAAATAATTCATTTGTTTTGTCATTTTTTCCATGTGTTACACAATCGGTTCATTGTAAGGATTCGCACATGGTTGGTGTGATTTGATAGGTTGCGTGTGACACACTCAAGTTTGAAATATTGCCACATGACACAGTGACTAGAATGGAAGAGTTACATTAGGTGCGCATGTGAGAGCAAGAGGCATGAGAATGTAGAAGACGGGTGTGCTAAGAGAGTGCGTGCAGAGATAGGAAGAAAATATGCATACTTCTAAAAGGATATAAGTATACAAGCAGGCATGGGCATCAAAATGAATGAGTGTGTGAGGACTAGAAGAAAGGGGAACACGGAGCAAGCTAGAAGGAAAGGAAATGCACAACGCACAAATGCAAAGGAAAGATGTGCAAGGGATGAATGCGGACAAGGAAAGTGAGCATGAGGAAATGTCTGGATCTTAAGAGGAAGGGCATGCACATAGGAGGCATGTCGGGAACTTAGCTGATTTGAAGGGCAAGTCAATAGGGTTGCGCATAAAAGGGCATGCGAGACTACTGGAATGAAAGTGGGCACATAAAAGTAAGGTGCGAAGTGGAAATGTAAAGTGATAGAAGAATAAAGGGGAAAGAGGAAGCATGTGGAGAATACACAGAAGAGAGTATAAAGAATAAATAGGAAGGGCGTGTAAGGGCACATGAGGAACTATAGCCAAAAAAATTATGCCAAGGGAACTGCTAAAGTGCACAAAACCTATGATCTTGAACTTCAGAGTCAGAACGAGGATGAAAGTTGTCTAAATAACTAAGAGAGTTATTTTGGACAACACTTTGGTGACTTTTTTGGGCCAGCTGCTTGCTAGATGAAGAGACCAGTAGCCTTAGAAACATCCATTGGGCATGGAGTCTGCCTGGAAACATATAGATCTGATTTGCAACTTGAAGAACACCCTTGAAGTCACTTGAAGCACTGCCTAGACTCTGAACAAATTGTTACTCTCATATGAATATGTTCTAATTTGAAAAATATGAGAGTGGAAAATTGTGCTCAAGCTATTGGAACTACTTATTCTACAAACTAGACTCCCATCATGGAAACAATAAAAGGGGCACGCAAGAGCTCATTGAAGAAAGGAACACAATGCTAGAAGGAGTGCACCAAACAACAAGAAGAACCATTATATACAAAATCTAAAAATCATACATGTTTTAATTGAAAACATGCAGAGTGTGTGCGAGCAATTGTTTCTTTGAAAAGAAACCTAAACTAACCTTTACTAACTAGAGGCAAAGGAAGCTCAAACAAAGCTTGTAACATGTAGGGAGAAGTAGCTACCTTTCCTAAAAAATTGAGACCATGTAATTGATTTGGTGCCAAACATGGTCTTTAAAAAGAGTGAAAAATTGTCTTGAAGATGGGTTCTCACCCTCCTCCTCAAAGTATCAACAAAAAAACAAACACCTCCTTTAGTTGTTCTATATTTGGATCTAGGAGGAATTACTGCTGAACTTTGGCAAGATAAAGTTCTACCTCATGCTCTGAAACAAGCATGACCAATGTAAATTCTATTTTTGGTGATAGACTAACCAAATATTTGATTGGGCATGGTCTGATCCTTTTGTTTTGCCCATTTCTTTGAAGCTCGATCTCGTAGATAGGATAATCATGCGGATAAAGCCTTGATTCATAGATTGCATTGGGCAAGAAAGATAGGTATTAAGAACTTACAAGTCTTTGGAGACATGGATCTAATTATGAACCAAGTAAAAGGATAAAATGCTACTAAGAATGATCTGTTGAAGAAGTACAGAAATCCAAGATGGGGTCGAATTGAAGATTTCAAAGCTTTTAGCATCAATTCTATCCCGAGAAAAAAGAATGATGCAACAGATAAGCTTGTAGAAATTGGGGTAGTGTTTGACATTGTGTAAAGTATCAAAAGTGAGAAAACTTAGCCCCATATAAAGGTTGTGGTAAGACCAATTGTCCCAGACAATAATGCAAGTTGACAAGTCTTCGAGAATGATCAACAAATTGTCAATTTTCTATAAGAAGAAGTTGAGTTCTCTACTAGAAACCAAGACAAGTTGGAGCAACAATATGGTGACCAAGTGGTGCAGCTGAGGACTAACAAATTACCAAAAGGCCTTGTGAATTTGAAATTGATCGTCAACCCAAATGATTAGTTTATGAAAGAGAAGGAAAATATTCTAGTAAAGGGTGAAGATTCAGAGCCTATTTTAGTAGGTGAAGGCAAGACATTGCAAATTGGCAAAGTACTCAACAAGAGAAATATGAATTTGTTCAACTTTGTCAAGAATTCCTAGATGTCTTTGCCTAGACTTATAAGGATTTAAGAGGTTTCAATCCAAAGTTATCACAACATACTATTGAGCTAGATCCGTAATCCAAGCCTATTAGATAGAAGCAAAGACCAATAAATCCTCACATTGAACCTCTCATGAGAAAAGAGTTAAACAAGCTAATTGAAGCTAACATCATATTTCCTATCAAACATTCAAGTTGGGTTGCAAATTTGGTGCCAGTAAGGAAGAGAAATAGAGAGATCAGACTATGTGTAGACTTCCATGATCTAAATAGAGCTTCGCTCAAAGATCATTATCCACTTCCATCAATGGAGAAAATCTTGTAAGTTGTAGCTAGTTCCGAAAGGTTTTCATTGCTAGATGGCTACTTAGGCTATAATCAAATAATGGTGAAGGAAGAAGATCAGTTCAAGACAACCTTCACTACAAAATGGGGCACATATGCTTATAAGAAGATGCCATTTGGACTGTCAAATGCTAGAGCAACATTTCAACAAGCTATGGATATGGCGTTCAAAGGACTAATCAACAAGATAGTGCTTATATATCTAGATGATATCACCATCTTCTTAAAGAATGCAACATACCACCTCTTTCACCTCAAGAAATTATTTAAAAGGTGTAGAAGATTCAAAGTGTCTTTGAATCCGAAAAAGTGTGTATTCTTGGCACACGAAGGCAAATTGTTGGGCCACATTGTTTCAAAGGAAGGATTAACAATTGATCCTGAAAGAGTTGAAGCCATCCAAACACTTCCATTGCCACACCACAAGAAAGCTCTCCAAAGCTTCTTGGGAAGGATAAACTTTGTCCATGATTTGTGCCCGATTTTGAAACTCTTGTGAAGCCATTAACAATGATGTTGAAGAAGATTTTTGCATTCAAATGGATAACAAAAGGCAAAGAGAGTTTTGAGGCTATCAAGCATGCAATATCACAAGCTCCAACTCTTATTAACCTAAAATTTTCAAAGGACTTCATGTTGTATGATTTTGGAGGATCGACTTTAAACTATGCAAAGAGAATTATAGATCTACATAGGATAAGTAATCAGGAAGATATTCAATATTATCCATAAATAAATGTACAATAGATAGGCTATTATATAGCCAAGGATATAACAAAACAACTTCCTAGTAAATAGGAACGTATACCCTAGAATAGTCACGGGTAACATAATAACAAACTAAATTGTTATAACCATATAACAATTATGTGAGCACAATAATAATTTCCTAACATTCCCCCTTAGTGCGAACATGGGGAAAACCTTGCTTTGTACTGTAATGTGCCGCTACATAGCCTGCTCATGATCTAGATGGTTTCAAGGAAAATACCAACAACCTTTGGATGGTTTTCCAAGTGGTTAACCAACAACCACACAATAGATGGTTTTTAAGGATAGTACCAACAACCTCTGGATAGTTTTTCCAGTGGATAACTAATAACCACAATATCATGATGTTGCAGTAGTATCATCGGCTCTCATCACTATCTCACTGCAAGGAATAACATAGGAAAATTTGTGGAATGCTACACTCATACACACAAGCTGAAAAATAGAAATGGAACATTGGATAATGTTCCCCCTCAATGTGATATTTCCACTTATTCAAATAGGAACACTCCACACACAAATGCAAGATCTAAAAATCCAATACTAAAAGAAAAATACACACCACAAATTGCCACCACAACTTCATGCAGGCCTCGCTATTGTGGTGATGAGAGGTCGCTGATTGACCTCTAGCCTCCATTGCCTCCGTCCTCCAGTATGTTTTACTTAGTAAAGAAAATCTTCAGAATTATCACTGTTGTCTTCAACTATTTTTTCTTCCTCATAATTAGATTCATCATCTATGCCCATATTTGCTTCATCCATTTTGATTGTTCCATTTAGAAGATCACGAGCTCAAATTTTACAAAATGGAGCTTTATGCCCCTTTTTCTTGCAGTAAAAACATTCAATTTCCTCCTTATTTTTGGAGAAATTCTTGTACTTATTTTTAAAGTACAATGCAGTTTCTTCTTCTACATCTTCTTTAGTCCTTTTTTCCTTGGCTAGAAGAGTTGATATCATATCTTCTAATGATTGTGAAGGAATATGTCCAAGAGTGAAAACAACATTGCTATATTTGGAAGATAAACTATTTAACAATATTGCTTTTGCATCTTCATCATCAACTAGAGCTTTGACTTCTGCTAATTGTCTAGTGAGAGACTGAAATCATTAATATGACTAGACATGGTGACCTCGTCATTCATTTTGAATCTAAACAACTGGAGTTTTAAAGAAAACTTGGCATTAATTAATTTTTCTCCAAATAACTTATTTAAGTTTTCCCACATTTCATGGGATGATTTCTCGAGATCAACATAATGCAACTCAGAATTTGAAAGAGCCAAACCAATAATGGCTTTGGCTTTATCATCCCTACTCTCCCACTCGCTAATTTAGTTGGATCTCATTGGTGTTTTTTTCTTGTCCATTTACGATCCTCCACAGATTCTTGTTCATTAACTGCATTTGAATTTTTACCTTCCAAGTGTGGAAATTGAGACCAGTAAATTTTTCTAATGGTACATCCATTGTTGGTTTGAACCATTTTTTTTTTTTTTTATAAATAAGCCACCTATTATTCACCTAGACATAGGTCTATACTTATGACACTTTACAAAACAATATTTTTCAATATGAATGACTCATTATTATGACACGAGACATAAAATTTTAACATATGAAGGCTGACCATACTAAATCAATAATTTTATATGCTAAAATATTGGAAACTAGTTGGGAACCTGCGGTAAAAAATGACCAAAACATATATGACGTTACCCGAAAAATTGATCATGTTGTAGACGCACAAGGATCTGTAAAAAATAACTGAAGGCAACTATTGGAAAAGGAATAGGCTCAATACTAAAAAAATGGAAGTCTATATGTATGTGCAGCGTGGAGAAATGAATATTTATTCAAAGATTATAACATTGACAACTTTTCCTTTGTAAGACCTCACCAAACATCAACGACCGCCACCTCCTCCACTGCAAATCAGGAATCGATTCATCTTACTGTCTTGTCAAACAAGTATGCAAAAACAGATCTGGGTTGGCATGTAGAAGATATATACCATTCATGCATGCTAACTACGCTTGGTAGGTTATTGGGAGAAGTTAAACGTTAGAGAGTTGTGACCGTAGATTGAGTTGAATTGACCATCACCAATCCAAACATATTTGAGTAGCTGAACGTAAGGAGAAATGGACGCTTAGTAGATGGAGTCATTGGGAGGTCGTTTGTCTTTGAATATTACACACAAAAAATTAATCCGATCTAACATATTTTTTCAATATGCATTGGATTTGTATATAAATGTGCATCCGAGCTAGCTATACTTGCATGTGGTTAGAGGAAAATGTTTCCATACTTCCACACAAATGTATTTGTCAATGCATGGCTAGAAATCTGAAGAAGACTGATAGATATAATATGAACCCGAAAAATCAAGATTTGATTTGCTAAAATATGACTGGAGATCGGTGAAAGCAAGCAAAAGAAAACTATGTTTTCCCTTGGCGAGAATTCTCCATGAATTGGCCCATCAAGAAAACTTATAAAAATATCACAGACATGATTAATGGTGCTCGATACTAAATATAAACTATGCACTAGAATTACAGAGATACATAGGATAAATAATTAAGAAGATATTAAATATTCTCCATATATTAAATTTATAATAGATAGGCTATTATATAGCCAAGGATATAACTAAACAACTCCCTAGTAAACAGAACGTATACCCTCGGAATAGTCACGAGTAACGTAATAAAAACTAAATTGTTATAACCATATAACAATTATGTGAGCACAATAATAATTTCCTAACATAGACAAAATCTCAACTATCTTGGTACAACTGAATAAAGAATGTTGGAATGAAGATTGTGAAGTAAGGTATTCTTTTATTGAAAAGCATGTTCTTGTTGTCATTCGGAGTTTGAAGAAGTTCAAACACTTGGTCTCAAACAACAAGATCCAATTGTTGGTATCTCATGTTGGGGTCAAGGATTTTCTCCTAAAAGGATTTGAATGAGAAGAGAGTAGATTGGATCACTCATGTAATGGAGTATGATATTGAAATCAAAGTACCAAGCTAGTTCATGGAAAATTTTTATGCAAGAAACTAGCTCCCAAATAACATACTAAGTCAAAAGGTGAAGAGGAGGCTATCCTAGTGCTATAAAATGATCAAGAATAACTAGATGATGATGCACCCATTCCATGTTAGACTCAATACATGGTGTATTATCTCTAAACAATTTTGTGCCCTCTAGAATGGAACAAAGCCAAGAGAAGATATTTTAGATTGCAATCCATTCCGTATGTGCTCATTGATGGCATCCTATTCAAGAAGGATGTGAATGGGGTGTTATTGAGGTGTGTCCCAAAAATTCAGGTTGAGAAGATATTACATGAGTTCCATGATGGGAAGCGGGAGGCCACTTCACTCCATGAGTAATAACTCTCAAAATCATGAAGGCTGGTTATTATTGGCCTATGGTGTTTAGTGATTGCTACTCATGGATCAAGAAATGTAAAAATGTTTATTCTTCACAGGGAAGGAAAGGTTAGCAACCCTGCCTCTTCATCCAATTTCAGTGGATCAACCATTCATGCAATGGGGATTGGAATTCATCAGAGTTATCAATCCAAATTCAAGCCAGGGACACAAGTGGATACTTACGGCAACATAATACTTCACCAAATGGATGGAAGTGGTAGCACTCAAGGAGGAAAATGAATCTAGCATCTTTGATTTATATGAGGGAATAGTCACCAAGTTTAACATTCCTGCCACCATCATATTAGATAACGAAATGGGATTTCTTGGTACAAAAATCACTAAATGGGCTATCAGGAATGGTATATACCTCAACACTTCATCAAACTATCACCCTCAGGGTAATGGTCAAGTCAAGTCTAAAAACAAGAACTTACTGAGAATCATCAAAAAAAATATTGATGATAATCGAGAACTCGGCATATAAAGCTCAAATCAGCTCTATGGGCTGATAAAATCACATCCAAGAGGTCAACATGTAACTCTCCATATAAGCTTGTATACAGAAAGGAAGCAACGCTTACCTATATCACTTGAGTTGCCGACATTGAAACTCATGAAACAATTGGAACTAGCTGAGTTTGAGCCCATGGAAATTAGGTATGCAGAGCTAATGGAATTAGAAGAAGCAAGATAACATGCAATGTAGACCATGGAAAGGGATCAAACATTAATCAAGAGGAGCTTTGACAAGAAATCTAAAGCCGTGGACATTCTAAGCATGAGACTTGCATGCTGAAGTGGGATGCTTGATTGTGCAAAGCCATGCAAGTATTAGAAGTTCGATGCCATATGGAGTGGTCCATATATGATCATGGAGTGTAAAAGTAATAATTCCTTCCAACTGGCTAAGTTGGATGGTGAAGAACTATAGATTCCAGTTAATGGAATCTATCTCAAACATTCTACTAAAAGGAGAATTTCTCACCCTTGTACATATTAGTTTAGGTATTTTCAATTCCTCCAAGTGCTTGTGCACATT
The DNA here is from genome assembly GCA_018340775.1 of Taxus wallichiana var. yunnanensis. Classification (NCBI taxonomy): domain Eukaryota; kingdom Viridiplantae; phylum Streptophyta; class Pinopsida; order Cupressales; family Taxaceae; genus Taxus; species Taxus wallichiana. The sequence continues at coordinate 416,702,765 of CM031235.1, forward strand.
TTCATTGTTGTTAGAGTAGGTTTTAATTTCCCTAAGTGTTGGTGCACATGTTCTATTACTTCTAGTATATGCTTCATATACAGTTCATCACACTTTAGGAAAGAGAAACTACTTTGCAGTGGGAAGCTCATAGTTGCTTGCAACAATTGAAAATTTCAAATTCAAACAAATGCAGAGAAACTAAAATTAGGTCAAGAAACAGATTTCAAATCTTCAATTCTTTTGCTTCCTCAAATCAACAATTAATTTCCTCAAATCAAGGGATCATAGTGGAGGGTAGATTAAATAATTGCGGTAAATGTCAGATTCTCGGTGTTCACTCACTCCTTTCACCAATGTATAAATAATAGATATAAGCCACCATGCATATCTCTTAGGCTTGACAACAACCTTTGCAGCTAGTAGCCCAAGCCAGAAATCAACTCTAGTAAAAGTAGGAATGGAACATTTAGGAGAAGAAAGAAAGAGAAACTTAATAGAGTTCCATGATGTCCAAACTAACATATGTCCATCATTCACCTTGTGGATTGCGGTTTTGGGAGAGAGTGAAACTCAAGTTTTAAAACATTTTTCTACTCTCACAAATCTTGATTTTAAGATTGGTTCATGAAAGTTGAGAATGCGTAAAGAAGAAGACAACTCCGAAAGCAAGCAATGAAATTTCAAATAACCCAGGGTTGAGTTTCAGAGTTCAGACTAGCTTGTGATAACTATGCAGACTCCATGCCCAATAAATAGCTTCACACAATTGGTCAAGCTCCATTTAGCCGTAAATGGCTCCACGAGTCAAAAATTGTTATCCATAATTTACCCTCAAGGTAAATTCTAGAACTTACACAATTTCTTTAAACTTGAACAGGAAGAAATGGTGAAAACAAAAACATTGGATTTTAGAGGCACCCCTTTTCTTTTCTCTAACTTCCCTATTCAAGAAAAATCTAAGGAGTTAGCAAAAATTGCTAAAAATTTAGAGAAAAGAGGAAAAGACCGATTTTAATTTATTATAGGTCTAGGGGCTATGGGTGGAATGTTTACAGATAGAACTAGGGTTCCTTGCCCTCGACTTGGGTTTGAAATGCTAAAGAAACAATGATTTGCGGGTAAATCGGGTCCCGACGGCCTGGGCGGTCTAGGTTCCATTGGGCCACAAGTTCCTCAAAATCCTAATTTACTTGATTTTCAAAGGAATTGAAGTGGGTTCAAACTACTGTGGATAATGTGAAAGTTCGGGGCCCGAATGACACAAGTGTCACGAGACATGAGTTCCCCGTGGAGGTGAAATCACTGCACAATGATAAAGGAGACATAATATATTGTGGATAAAATAGAATTTGGTGGCCCAAGTGACCCTTTTACCCAGTTACTTATGTCCCTTGCAAGCCCACAATAGCCGTAATGCAAAGGGAAAATGGTTTAATGCAGATTGTGAGAGCTTGCATGGAACACCCTGACCATGATCTTAAAATGGGCATAACTTTTGACCTGGGGCTCGATTTTGACAAAATTGTACTTTTTGGAAAGGTCTCGACATCCTCTATGCAAAAAAAATCAGATTTACTATTTTTAGTGAGGTTATGTTGGTGAATAGTGAGAGTTAACATCCACATCTCTAGATATTAAATGCACAATCCCGTGGAAGTAACAATTAAACATGTGAAACTCAAAATGGTTGCGATCACTCAAAAGGTCATAACTTGAGCAATTTTCAATAGATTTTCACAAAATTGGTCTCATTGGAATCATGGCTCTAAGCCCAATGCATATAAATCAAGAAATATAGAAATTTATGAAGTTTTGATGGTTTTTAAAAGGAAAACAATCCTAATTCTGTTTGGTTGTTGAAAAGTGGTTGGAAAAACATTTAATGAGCATGAGCAATCATTCTTTCACTGCTGCAAGTTATGGGACACCTTGAGATTTTTTTTTAGGTCCAAAATCACCAACCACCCTCATTTATCATGACTTGCAATCAGTTGGAAAGGGAATTTCAGGAATTGCATCCTCTCTCTCTCCTCTCAAAATTCTATAAATTGGAGTGTTGGGCTCATTGTTAAGGAGAATAATTTGGGTAGCAAAACTCTATCATTTTTGTTTTGTGAAGCCAATGTGCTGTAGGCCCTTGTAGTGGACTCCTTGCATGGTGATCCAAGCCTTTCATTTGTAAAAGTTTGAATTGTGCATATCAATGAAGCAATAGATGCAAGTTTGTGGATGTACCTTCCCTTCCTGTGTTTGTTTGCATTCTTCTTGCCTCTTCAATCTTATTGCAGGTGTATTGTGTCTATTCTATGCTCTTGCAAGATTCATTACTATTGTGTATGCATAGAAATGGTGTTGTGATTGCTGTTGTTAGATTGTGGAGAACTATTATCACCCCTTCTAACCTACATTTCATTCCTATTTTTACACATTGGGAAGTTATTCTCACACCCTCCTTTTCTGGTGTATCACCGTTGTTAGTGTAGGCTTTATTTTCATGCATTCTCTCTCCTGGTCTCTTGGAAAGTTAGATTAGGATTAGATAGTCTTTCCTGCATTAGGAGTAGTTAGTGGTAGGTAGTTTAGGAGCAAGAAATCAACTTTCTCTAGAGGGTTATCTCAAGCTCGCAAGTCCCACAACTTGAGAGATGACCCAATGTTACACAAGTTACACCAAATGCCCCATCCACAAATCAGGCCATTTGGGTGTGTGGTAATTTTGTAATAAAAACAACTCAAAAGAAGATGGAAGGATGTGTGTGGAGGGAATGCATGCGAAGGAATGAAAGTACACACAGAAGAAATGATGGCAGAGAAACGAAGGTGAGATGGAAGGGAAGAAGATGGAGAAGGGGAATCCTCAATGGGAACAAGTAGAAAACTAGGAACATGGAAAATAGGATGAGATGACATAAGTTGGGGAGGAGGAGTAGGAGGAATATAAGATGACAAAGGCAAGATTTCCCCATAGATAGGGTTTCCCAACATTGAATTGATAAGCTTGTTTTTGTTCCACCCACTCTTTAATTCAAGGCATGATCTCAACCATAAAACTCATCTTATGTTGAGGGCTAAACCAATTTGTTGTATGACTGGTCCATGGATAGGGCCTCCTAAAAAAATATTTTATGCCTTTAGTGAACCAACAATACTGACCTACATCATGTTCATCTCCATTTCTTAAATGTACCTCTAAAAATCAGCATCTTCCGTGGAATCACCGCAATCACCCTGGATAATCAGATTTCTTGGAAAACATTATGGTTAGAAGGATAACCAAGTGGGGTTTGGGTTATACATATTTTCATGATGATGGGGCTCATAAAAATGATCTGGAGGAGGATTGTGAAAATGTGGGGATGGAGGGAACTAGTTTTTCTCTTGAAAATGGGGATTCTAATGAGAGAATGAAGCCATGATTGCACAACTTCATGAAAGAGGAAAATGGAAAGATGGAAAGAAAGGAAATAGATGAAAGAATGAAAGGAAAGGTCTACAAATGAGATAATGGGTGGTTGAATTAGTGGAGTTGTCAGATGTGCTTAGAATAGCCTCCAAAGGTAGAAAATTTACCAAGAACAAATCAACTTGGTAAATGAAGAAACAAGCGCATTCTCCAGTGCATAGAACCGTGTCAAGCGCCAACCGGTTTTCAAATTTACGCATGCTAAAGATTTACCTTTGATTATACATTTTGATGTATGCACGTTGTTATACCTCAAATTTTACCTACCCCATTTTAAATTTTTTTTTGATTGCTCATTCAAGTGTCCTCCTTTGTCCCTTCTTATATTAATATTACAAATATATGGTGGGGGCCACTTTGTTTAATTTAAAACTTTAGTTCGATTATCATTTCATGTTTAAAGTGGTTTCAAAACATTTGCATGTCAACATTAATATGATTAGGTGTTCACATTGATATAATATGATACCTTGGGCACTTTGATTGATGATCACAATTTATTGAGATGACAATTGAATTTCATCTTACATTAACCATTTTCAAATTCCAAGCTCACTTTTTGGTATATATCTTATTTTCGTGGTGGCAGTAAGGAATGTTGGTAAGTGTCACTTTCTTTGATCTACACTAATTTGTATTATGTAACATTAAAGTTGATCATTTGGTCATATTTCTATTGGAACAATTGTCGTAATTTCATGTTGTGGTATCATGGTGATGTTTTGGGATTCCAGAGGAAAAAATATTTTGTTCAGGGAATTTTACATATTTTTTCCCACTTCGTTTGAGTGTGGATTATTGGACCAAGTTGATGCTTAAGTCCCTTAATTGATAATGCTAATGGAATTCGGGGTATGAAGATCGAATCATAGTTGACATTGCTTGAACCTAATGTTTTATTTATGAACAATGTCACATAACATATTTTGACGGTTGATGTTGATTTCATTGTTTGATTTAGAAAAATGCCAAGTGGCATCCTTGATAGTGGAGCGGGAAATTAGCTTATTGTGGGCATTAATTATTGGCTAGTGCAAGTTTTTATGGCACTTGGACTTGAGGTGCCTTGAACATTGAATTCTTGACCTTGAGCCCATATTTTTACCTTCATTACCAGTTTAGTTGGTCATTTGATTTTTCCATTTATATGGCCTAGCTCTGATAATTTTTTTCTAGAACTGTTTTATTCTCCATTATTGGCTTTGAAGTGCATTGGGAAGCTCAACTTTAGTGTTCAATTTGTCTCATGCGAGGTATGTTTGGCCTTAGCTCACTGTGGATGCTCAATTTTCATGAGTTCAGGATTGTTTTCTAAACTAGGTTGAGTCTATGATTATTGTATATCATGCCTGCATGTATTTTTGAGGTTCTTTTTTTTATTTATGAATTGGGTTTGAGTATTTTCTTGACTGTGTGAAGTTACGAATCTGCCTTGGTCTGACTATGATTCTTTCACTATTTATTTGATTTCATTTACTCGATTCTTGCTCTTCTAAAGAATGTCTGGAGTTAAAAGGTGGTTTGGTGAGATGTTGAGTTCGAATGAAGGCAAAGATGTTTGAGTTTAATGGGATCTATGGAAATAATGTTATTTTATTACTCATGTTTATCATACTTTGTGGATTTTTAAAAATGGCTATGATTTCAGTATGTCGGTTTGAGTATGTTTTGTTGAATGGAAGCTTGAGGTTGGAATTACATGAAGCTTTAAGTTTGAAATATTACGAGGCTTTAAGTTTGAAATATTGCATTCAGGCTGAAAACCCTAGTGGGTAATGAAATAATGATCTGTGTCGTCCTTTTCTTTATGAAAATTGTAGAGATTCAGTTTATTGATAAATGTCACGGTTATGTATCTTACCCATTTGGTATACTTTACCATGAAACATTTTTTTATTAAGATCTTGTTTACTATGAACAAAAAATGTTTATCAAGAGATTGTGTCAAATTTAACAATTCTTTTGGGTCTTCATGAAGTTCGAACTATTGGGTATTGTTCATTTTGGTTAAATGATGCAAACAAATCTTTATTTCAGTTGAATACTATTGGGTATTGCTTGTTTGGAGTTTAAGATACAAACATATCTCTATTTCAATTGAATACTGTAACAATTGGTAATAGTTTTCAAAAGCATTTGTATTCAAATCAGTATTGAAACAGATTGTTGGATGATATTGTTGAAAGAAATCTGTTCTATATGTTTACATCTTATTAACTATGCAAATTTCAATTTAGATATGCAAAAATGTGTTTGTATAAACACCTGTTCTGTGATGTGGCCTATGATATAAGATCGATTCGATAGTTATAATGGACTTATCCTTTGAATTTTGACTTTTGAGTTGAAAATATGATATACATGAAGAAATAATGTTTCTTTTAAAGTAGACAATGATGGTTTCTCAGGAGATTTAAATGGGTCAACAAATTACTTTAATATTTATGATGATATTTTATATCATATGATCTCATATTTGTTTAATTTTTGGTTTTATGAGATGAACTAGTTCTGAAAGTGATGATTATCATAATGATAACGTGAACAAATGCCTAGGTCTGGATGGAGTGGATGGGGAAATCCACAAGGTTCTTGGTCTAATGTGATAATAATAGATTTTCACCACGCAAATATTCTCCTCGTGGTGGAAGAAGAGGTTCTAACTTATTTTGGGGCCATGGAACAATTTTTCACCGAAGTGGTCTTACTCGTGTCTCAATCCACTTCGATTCTAGAGAACCCATCCTTTAGGAAGTCCTGCAATTAATTGACTACCCAAATACTTAGCCTTTTCGCATGTTAATAGAAGTGAATTCCCCTCATACCCTACACCAGTCACATTCTGATCATGCCCATTTTTTTCTCGAAGGTTGGTCCAATCTAATCCTCCTTTACATAATGTAGAAAGTAATCCTCTGTTGCATACCTTACGAAACTTTGCAGAAGGACCCTTCCTTTCTCCTAAATAGGTTAGGTCCTCCTTAACCATACCGATGGAGTTACGTCTTGTCAAACTGTGAAATTAGAAGTGGATGGCGAATCTAGTTCTATGATACATAAAATACTGAATTTGGAATCATATGAGTACACAAATTTCAGGGTAACATATGGCACCATGGTTCTTGATTTGGTTGGAGATGATTAGATTATGATACTTGGCATTGAATTTGAACTTACTATTTTGAGACAATTGTTATTTAGACTTGGTGGCATTATGACTTAGTCATATTTTTGATTCGAGATACACATATATTATTATATTATGATGTGAATAATTTTGGTCATTATATGAATGTTTTAGAAATGATTAAAACTCTATACTTAATGCTTTGATTAGTATGGTTTAGAAATATTTAATGCAAATGATATGGTCATGTGGGTGATTTTGGATTAATGTTTTATTTGAATATTAGTGGGCCCCCCTGCCCTCATATATATTTTTCTCATTAATATTGCTATCATGAAATTACAACACCCCCGAATGGCATGATTTGTGGATGGGGCATTTGATGTAACTTGTGTAACATTGGCTAATCTCTTAAGATGTGGCACTTGCAAGCTTGAGATAACCCTCCAGAGAAAGTTGGTTCTTTCTCCTAAACTACTTGCACAAAACATCTCTCAAAGGTCAGAAAAAAAAATCTAATCCTAATCTAACCTTCCAAGGAGCGAGGGAGAGAGAGTGCATGAAAATAAATCCTACACTAAGAGCAGCGATACACCGAAAAGGAGGTTGTTGATCACAATTTCAACTATCCAATGTGAAAAGAGGTGAGAAATGGAGAGGATGGACAAGATGCATCACAGACCAAAGATGAAATTCACATAGAATAACACTTCAAACCCATTAAACACATCACTTAAAACCTACAATATAGATCAAGTATGCACAATATACCATGCAAAGGGTAAGGGGCAAGAAAGAGGCGAGAAAATAAGCAAAAGATAGAAAAGACGCATCACAAAGCAAATTTCATTGCTCCATGAATTCACATAGTACATCATTAGTGGGAAAGAGGCAAGAAAATTCCATTACAAAGTAAAGAGAGGAGGCTTAAGCTCCACATTCAACCCTAGTAGAGAAGAAAGAGAGAGGGGGCAGGAGAGAAAAGTGACCAACTCTTTTTCAAAATGAGCCCAAGATTACAATTTATAGATTTTAGAAGAGAGAGAGAGAATGCAATCCCGAAATCTATTTTTCAGCAACTTGTAAGATGCCATAAATGTGCCTAAATGATGATACATGACTTGTAAAAGGCACCCCATACTGTCCCATGACTTACAACAGTGAAAAATGTCTACCCATGCTCATTAAAAGCTCCTCTAACCACTATTAAACAACCAAACCAAATTGGGATTATTTTCCTTAAATTTCACCATAAAATATTCATCAATATCTAGATTTCATGATTGTTGTGCATCAGTCTCAGAGTCACAATTATAATGAGACCATCTTTGCATGATTCCGTTAAGAATTTCTCAAGTTATGATCATCTGAGTGTAGGTGACTGCTTTGGTGTTGTTATAGGCTTCATTGTGATATATCGGACTGAAATTAATACATTGGTCGAAAATCATCATTTAAATATTTCTCCCTCCTGTTCTAATGTCCTCTATATGATTAAAAAGTGACCTAGGCATTAAAATTTTCCTGGGGCCTACAATTGATTTTATAATTTTGTTTTAAAAATAAGAGGGTTTTGTTTTTAAAATAGTTTATTTGAGCTAGCTCGGCGAGTCAATGCTCCTTCTATTATCTTTTCAAGAATTCTTAATGCCACGAAGCCCCCTTATGAATCCCAATTTGGCGTGTTTACTTACATTTTTGACCGCCTTATAACTCCCACTGTAACCACGTACACCACTTACCCACCAAGTCACCTTTCATATGCATGTTTGATGCCACATTGTAATACCCCTATACATTTCATTGATGGGCTTCTTTTAGCCAATCAACTGACCAATCCATGTTGAAAAGGCAAGCCCTTGCATTACGGAGCCATTTGATTTGTAGCAAACCTAACTCTCCACGTCCTGGGCCATTGGGGCAATAAACCTCTGACTCGCTTGACTTAGGATTTACTATCCCCACGTGACCACGTGAGCTCACCTATACCACCACTAACAGGCCGTATGGGCCATTGACCACCGATCACCAAATCACCCGTACTCTTTGTTCATCGTGAAGTCGGGCTTAGGAGGCATACACATTATGTGGGCCACGAGGGCCTTTCTTTTGATATACTCACGGTGCTCTCCATGCATGAGTTTGGCTCTTCCGAGCCTTCGTGTCCCTTGGGCCAGAATTTTCAAAACTCCCGCAACATATGCTTTGTAGCATCTTCAGTATTCAGCAGCCCGCATGAGCTATGGGCCATTTAGGACAAATTTCTTCGTGTTGCCCGCAAAGTGGTCCACACCGACTTGGTTTTTACTACTCGACTTATCAAGCTAAGGAAAGACTCGCCCCACCATTCACTACATCCCCAAAACTTCCCCACATTTACAGAGCCCGGTCTTCATGGTGAGTGACTCTTACTTCTCGCTAAATGGCTCGAATTGTCCATTTTATGTGCTTTTCTCAAAAAAATTATCACATATAAAAGGTATGAGTAGGATGGCCAATGCAACAACAACTCCACACACATGATCCTTTGCTACATTGCTCCTCGATCTCCACGCGAGCTTGCTCCTATGACTCGGATCGAACTCGGCTGGTAAATATGCATCTCAATGGATTTTTCCATTTAGTTTGGTCCAAGAGGTTCATAATGGTCTTAGATATAGCAACTCAATAGTTCTAAAAATAGCTTGACCTTCTTAAGATAAATTGGTTTCAGCTTCAATGGCTCTCAGCCTGTGACTTCTTACACTTAACTCAGCAGGATAACTCAATGCAATCATTTAACTCATTGTTTCTATAGATTTTGTCTTGCCATAAAAATAACTTGGTGTATTCCTTCCCGATGAATTTGATGCCTATCTAATGCAACAACTCAGTCTAACATTATTAAAATAGCTCGGCCTCTCATTGTCAATGTAGCTCAGTCAAGAGCTCAGGACACCGCTCGATGGACATTTAGAGTCCAAGTAGCATAAAAAAATGAGACAACTTTAATTACCCATAATTAGCTCAATGTACATTTTCATGGGCTTGATGAGTTGGGAAGTAGCTCGGTCTTGTCTCGAGCATGCAATTCCATTCTTCCAACCTCCTTTACTATATTAAGACTTGAGCTCCGAGAGGCTAGTACCCTCGCTTAGAGATGCCCCGGATAAAATGTTAGACCTCACGTTAACAAGTTCCTCCTTTAACCAATTGTAAGCTTGTATGTTGTCTAATTTTACAAGGGTAGTGAAATTAGAAAACAATTTGGCGACCAAGGGGCCATTTACTTGCTAAATGGTCCGACCAAATGCCAGTAACTATCTAGTGGGCATGGAGTCTACATGGTTATCATAATATGATCTTAACTCTAAAAATATTGACCCCAAAACATTTGAAATGTCGCTACCTCCTACTTTATGGGATCTGCCTTCCGCTGCTCACACTCTCAAATTTCATAAGAAAATATTGAAATCGAGATTTATGAGAGTAGAAAATTGTCTTAAACTTGAATTCCACTCATTCTCAGTAGCTGCAATCTGTGGAGGTTCAAGGATGACCATATTTTATTTTGACATCATGAAACTCTATTAAGTTTCTCTTTCTTTCTTCTTCTCGAAAGTTCCTTTCTTTTCGACAGTTGCTTTACCGAGCTGATTTCTTACTTGGGTCACCGGCTAGTCTCGATTACTTATATGGGCATCGAGGCCTTTTGCATTTGTTCTTGGAGAGAATCATTAAGATTTCCTCTCCAATTGATTTTAGTTTCTCTGCATTTGTTTTGATTTTGAGATTACAATTGCTGCATGCAACTATGAGCCTCCTACTACGACAACCGAAAGGCATGATGCACTCGTGCTTGTTGAACAACACGTAAAAAAACTATATACAAAAAGCAAATCATACATGCCTTAAGTAAGACACGTTGAGCATGCACAAGCACTTCTTCTACTAGAACAACCCTACACCTACTCCTACACTAACAAGAGAGATGGGAAAATTAAAACAAATCCCCAGTGAATCGGTGAAGAGACGTAGCTACCCTTCCTTACAATTCACACGCCATGCAGATGATTTAGCACTGAGTACAAATGAGATTAGGAGTGAGATATTGGATGAAAATTTATTTTTCACTCCTTCATGCTCCAAGGTATCAACAAAAGACAAGATATATACCTCTTTTAGATACTACTTTCTTGGTTCTAAGAGATATGGTTGTTGATCCTTGGCATATTGAGGTTCATCCTCATGCTCGAAGTAATAATGACTCGAATTTGGTTTCTCCCTTGGATTGAAGGAAGGCAAGTACCTAATTGGGCATGGTTTGGTCCTTCGAGATGTGACCAACACTCAAAATGTCATATGCTTCAATATCCTTGGTCTACTATGCAAGTTGGAGCAACATTTCAGCCATGAAATCAAGCTTTTGTTGTGGGTCAGTAATGTCTTGGAAAAGGGACTTTCCATGGACAAGGTTCCCTCAAACCAATCTTGAATGCTTTCATTTATGCTTTGTAGCACTTGATTGAACCATGTTATCCTCCATTCTTTGAATATTTTCCAGTAGATCGACATTCTCCACATAATTGTTGTCATCATATGCATACCTTTGTTCTTGATAAACTTCATAGCCAAACTGGTTTTGACATTTCTCATATGGATAGGCATAATGATTATAAATTTGATCATAATGATCTAAGGGATTTGTGAAGCACATTGGAGGCTGATTACACTCGATGTAAATGTGAAGTCCACCGCAGAATGAAGTCATGATTAAACTATTTCATAGAATGGAAGAAAATGAAAGAGGTGGAAAGAAAGATGAATGGAAATGGAGAGAAAGAAGGGTTTGCATTTTTTAGGTCTGAATGGAGTCACCAAATGTGTTTTCATATGCTTCAAAAAGATGAAACTTTAACATGAACATACCAACCTCGCTAAAGTGAAGCCTCTCCAGAGATGAACTGTACACCTATTAATGGTTTGCTTGAAATGGAACACATCTAAAAGATGAAACTCTAACTTATGTTATCTCCCACCGGGTGTGCCAGAACTATCATCAAGAAATTACAACACACCCGAATGGTCTGATTTTTGGATGAGGCATTTGGTGTAACTTGTCTAACATTGGGTCATCTCTCAAGATGTGGGACTTACGAGCTTGAGATAACCCTATAGAGAAAGTCTGGTTCTTTCTCCTAAAATACCTGCCACAAGCTACTCTTAATATAGGAAAAGCTATCTAATCCTAATCTAACTTTCCAAGGAACTAGGGAGAAAGAGTGCATGAAAATAAAGCCTACACTAACAATGGTGATACACTAGAAAAAAAAGGTTTTTGATCACAATACCAACTACCCAAAGTGAAGAGAGGTGAGAAATGGAGAGGATGGAAAAGCTACATCACAAAAAGAAGATGAGATTCACACATAACAACACTTCAATCCCATTAAACACAACTCTTAAAACTTGCAATAGACATTAGAAGTATGCACAATATACCCCGAATGGTAAGGGGCAAGAAGAGGCAAAAATAAACAAAGTATGAACAAGATGCATCACCAAACATATTTTATTGGTCCATGAGTTCACACAAGACACCACTAGTGGGATATAGGTAATAAAATGCCATTATAAAGCAAAGAGAGGAGGCTTAAACTCCAAATTAAACCCTAGAAGAAAATAAAGAGAGAGGGGGCATGAGAGAAAAATGACCAACTCTTTTTTCAAAATGAGCCCAATATTACAATTTCTAGATTTTAGAAGAGAGAGAGAATGAAATCTATAAATCTATCTTCCAACCACTTGTAAGATGCCATAAATGTGCCTAAATGATGATACATGACCTATAAAAGGCACCCCATACTGTCCCATGACTTGTATAAGTGAAAATGTCTCGCCCATGCTCATTAAATGCCCCTCCAACCACTATTAAATAACCAAACTGAATTGGGATCATTTTCCTTAAAAATCACCATCAAATCTTCATCAATTTCTAGATTTCTTAATTATTGTGCATCGTGATTAGAGTCATGATTCCAATGAGACCATATTTGCACAATTCTCTTAAGAATTGCTCAAGTTTTGATAATTTGAGTGCAGTCATTGTTTTGGTGTTATCAAGCTCATTTGCGATATCTTGAGACCGAAATTAATACATTGGTTGGAAAATCACCATTTAAATATTTCTCCCTCCTGTTCTAATGTCCTCTATATGATTAAAAATTGACCTAGGCATTAAAATTTTCTTGGGACCCACCGTTGATTTTATACTTTTGTTTTAAAAAGGGGAGGGTTTTGTTTTAAAATAGTGTATTTGAGCCGGCTCGCCACTCGGTACTGATCGATCCGGCTCCTTCTATTATCTTGCCGACCATTCTTAATGCCATGATGCCCTTATGAATCCCAGTTTGGTGTTTTTTTCATTTGGCGATTGCCTTATAACTCCAACTCGACACCACGTACACGTACCACTTACCCACCGAGTCACCTTTCATACACCTTCTTGGCACCACGTTGTAATACCCCTATGCATTTCATTGGCGGGATTATTTTAGCCAATTAACCGACCAATCCATGTTGAAAAGGCAAGCCCCTAAAATTACGGGGCCATTTGATTTACAGAGAATCCAACTCTCCATGTCTCGGGCCATTAGGCTACAAACCTTTGACTCACTTGACTCGGGCTTTACTGTCCCCGTGCATCCGCATGAGCTTGCCCATACCACCGCAATTGATCTCGCATGGGCTATTGATCGCCGAATCGCCCATACCCTTTTTCATCAACGGTTAGGCTTGGGAGGCACAAACATTTCGTGGGCCATGAGGGTCTTTATTTTCTCGACATACCTACAAAGGCTCCATGTGGTGAGTTTGGATCTTGCGAGCCTTCATGTCCCTTGGGACGCATGGGCTAGATTTTTCCAAAATCCTGCAACATATGATTTGTGGCATATTCAGGTCTTTGTGTCCCACACAAACTATGGGCTATTTGGACCAAATTTCTCTGCATCGCTTGCAGGGGTCCACACCGACTTGGTTTTTACTACTCAACTTGCTGAGCTAAGGCGAGACTCGCCCCATCATTCACTACATCCCCAACACTTCCCCACATTTTCAAAGCCTGGTCTTCACAAAGAGTGACTCTTACTTCGTTAAATGGCTTGACTTGGCTGTTTTATGCACTTTTCTCAAAAACTCTATTGCATATAAATGGTATGAGCAAGATGGCCAGTCAAGCAACAACTCACCCCGACATGATCCTTTGCTACATTTCTCCCTAATCTCCATGAGCTTTCTCCTACAACTCAAAATAGATTTTCCCATTTAACTATGTCTAAGAGGTTCAACTCGGTCTTAGATATAGCAACTTGATAGTTCTAAAAATAGCTTGACCTTCTTAAGATAGATTAGTTTCAATTCAATGGATCTCGGTTTGAGCTAGATTCTTGCACTTAACAATGGGATAGCTCGATGCAATCGTTTAACTCATTGTTTCTATAGATTTGGTCTTTCCATCGAAACAACTTGGTGGATTCCTTCCTGATGAACTTGATGCCTATCTAATGCAACAACTCACTCTATCATTGTTAAAATAGCTCAACCTCTCATTGTCAATGTAGCTCGATCAAGAGCTCGAGACACTACTCAATGGACATTTAGAGTCAAAGTAGCTTGACCACAATGAGACAAGTTTGATTATTCATAATTAGCTCAAGATACATTTTTATTGGCTTAGTGAACTGGGAAGTTGCTTGGTGCTTGGCTCCGACCATGCAAGTCCATTCTTTCAACCTACTTCATTCGATATTAAGACTTGAACTCTAGGAGGCTAGTACCCTACTTAGAGATGCCCCTGGATAAAATGTTGGACCTTGCCTTAACAAGTGCCTCCTTTAACCAATGGTAAGATTGTCTATTGTCTAATGTGATAAGGGTAATGAAATTAGATAACAAATATTCTGTTTAAATAAATTTATGATATGATTTTTTAATCATCTATCATAAATTTTAATGAAGTATTTTAATCGATTGATCTTTTTATTGATTAAATAGCCTCCTCTTCTATAATGTCATTATTTTTATTAAGAGGTCAGTTATAATTGTTTTATGGGAGAAGAACATAAAAGAAGATGAAGGGCTCATTTACACAGGAGGAACACAGAGGTAATTTGCATATGAGTTAAGTGCATTTCATTCTATATTTTTGTGAAAATATTCTGAATGAAGCTTTGATTACAGGATCTTGATGACCTAAAATTTGAGGATCTAAGTGTAAACATTGATACAATAGGTATATCCAGTTATTATGATTATTATTTTGATTATCTAAAGGTTGATTTTCTGTGTCTAATCTTTAACTAATTGCAGATTTTAATTTGCATATCCAGGGCTTATGAAGGATTTTTACATGGATTTCTAAGCATTTTGGGTTTATATTTTGTCATTTGGCTGTTGTATTTGTCAATCTTGATCAGAGTTGATTTCAGTGATTCTGTACTTCTCATTTGTAAATCAGTTTCTCATTTTAATATAAAAACTATGTTGGTCTCTTATGACTTGTATTACTGTGTACATGGTGTATATTTTTTCGGTCTTTTACTTGCATTCTGCTGTTATAAATCAGAAATATGAAATAAAAGAGTATATTTGATTAAGGTTTCATTTTCTACATTGTATGAAATCTGGAGCAAAAAGGATAATCTATAATTGGGAGTTAAAAGGATTTATTTCAGATTATATGC
Source organism: Taxus wallichiana var. yunnanensis (assembly GCA_018340775.1). Taxonomy (NCBI): domain Eukaryota; kingdom Viridiplantae; phylum Streptophyta; class Pinopsida; order Cupressales; family Taxaceae; genus Taxus; species Taxus wallichiana. The sequence continues at coordinate 416,718,060 of CM031235.1, forward strand.
AAGCACTAATTTATGCAACTGAATACAATAGATGTATGAAGGATGTTGCTAGCTTGCTTTCTTCCCTCCAATAGGTTATCTAGTTCATAGATATCACTCTATCAAACAAGGTTAATCACATGTAAATTACAGGGTTTTGTTTCTTTGATGTATTTTTGTTTCTTGTTTGTTTATTTGTTCTTTGCTTCTTTGTTTGTATAATATTTCTCTTTCTGAGTGAATTAAAGGATTTTCCCTAATCTTAGGTTGATTTTTCTATAAATGACTTAAGATATAAACTACCCTACACTTAGAGTATCATCTAAGGTTTCCTATATGATTAAAGTGGTTTGATTCTGTCTTAACCTTTTACGATAGGTAAAAGGGTTGATTAGTTGTTAGTCAATGTTTTGAAGACAAAAAAATTGGTGACTCCGCTCGGGATATTTTCCTTCTAATTCATTATTTCACGAGTAGTTTTCTTATACCTATCTACTTGTCTGGTGATCATTTGTTAAATGACCATCATAGGTACTACACCTATCATATAAATGGGCCTACCTTTAGAAAGTGCATGACAGATATCAATGTTGATATTAGAACCTTCGCTTGGAATACCAATGAGGATTTTGAACAATTTATCAACATTGTTATTTTCCTTGACACTGAAGAGGATAAATCCCTCCAAATTGATCATCTTTCTAGAAATCAGTTACAAACACAACTAGATATCATTAACAAGAACAAAAATTCAGGAAGAAAAAGAGGTTATCCTTAAAACAATTAAAACTCGTAAAATATTGCCTTTGGACCCGAAAAATGATAGAAAATTGTTGAAACATTTTTGTTGATATCTTTGATTCACCATTTTATATTTTTGAAATGGAGAACCAACCTCCTCCAAACAATGATGACAATAGAGAAGAAAGGATAAGGCTTTGGAGACAATTGGGCCATGGAAATGTAATTGATGATGGGGACTCTGATGATGATCATGATGAATTGAACCCATGGCTTAAGGGTAATCCAATAGACATTGGAAGAAATCCACCCAAATTACTTCCTTGAAAGGCATCACGTTACCACGCTTTTTGGAGAAGTAAGCAAATCGGGGAAGATCACCTTGATGTTTTAAAGTTGATTGGTGCTGCCATTGGTATTACTAATGAAAGAAATTTCCTGAGACTATTTTCTCAAACTCTCCAAGGAAAATCTTATAAAGATTTTATCAGTTTACCTTCCAAATCCATTTCTTCTTGGTCTAAAATAGAAGAGTGGTTGAATGATTGTTTTGGTAAAGACAAGGATGAATATGAACTGCTTAATGAACTCTCTAACATCTTAATGGATGCTTTGGAGAAACTATTTATCATTTTACTATTTATTTCACTAAACTCAGAAAAAAATACCAAGAGATGTTAGACCACCTAAAAACTCGCTCGTCTTTATTATTGTAGTGCCCTACCTCTAGAAGTATAGGTTAGCTCTTGAAGATAGAGAAATCTCTGATTTTGAGGAAACCATTACTTTCTGCATTGATTATGAAAAGAAGCTTTAAAAGATTAGTTTTAAAGATAGAGTTTCTAGAAGGTATGTCTACTGACAATGCAAAAATTTTAAACGTTATCTACTATCTAGTTAATGAGCTAGTCGTTGTCAAGCGATAACTAAACGATCAACCTTCGAGTTCAAAATCTAATGTTACCTTAGGTAAAACAAAAACTGAGCCCAAAGAAATGTATTGTGGAGTCTGTGAAATAGATCATGATCCTTCCACCTATAAGGCTACTACTAAAATCAAGAAGTTTATCAAGGGTAAAGATATTGATGATATGTGTAGTTTCATAGAATCTGATGTTTGTGTTGTTACTACTAGATCACAAGAGAATGCAAAGAAAGATAATCCCAAGGATAAGAATGTTGATGATAGTAAGAATAAATCTAAATCTTTCAATACGATTGAAAAAAACAAGGGTAATGATAAAAATCCCTCTGGTAGACCAATGGATGATGCTCCTTCTAGATTGAATAATTCTCAATATCGACCTTATAAGTCTAAACCATATGTTAGGTTCACTATATTTTCTACTAGTTATGAAATTGTACTAATATGATGAATTCTAGGAGTAAATTGAACATGTTTGAAAGTTTAGTGATGCCTGGTAGTTTGAAAAATTGGTTGCTACTCATAAAAATAGAGCCAATCTAAAGAATGTCATGGCTATGCAAGAAGGGTATGAGGAAAGTGAATCTGAAAGTGACAAAGGAGGTAAGGATGAGGTTTTAAATACATCTAACCCAACAATAGATTATATTCCACCATTTTATGTGACTGTTAAGATTCAAAACAAAATCATTCACAACTGCATTCTAGATATAGGAGCATCAAATAATATTATGCCTAAAACTATTGTAGATCAATTAGGCATTTCTTATGAACATGATAATCAGAAATTGACTGGTTTTGATTCTAGACAAACTAGATGTTGTGGTAAATTTAAAGACATAGTTGTTAAGTTATCTTAGGATGAAAGAGTAATATTTATTGGAAACATTCACATTTTAGATATACCAGCTAACTATGCTATGCTTCTTGGAAGAGATTGGTCACAGGCTACATGTGCATTTGTGGGTAAAGATCAAACTTGGGTGCCGGTTGGAAATGTTATAGCCTTTATTCAAAGGGAAGAATGGTCAAGTACTCCCATTGAAGGGATTTCATCATCTATCTCATTTTTAGAAACTAGTATGGGTACTTACGGATTAGAGTCAGTTGATACTTACGCTTTAGATGATGAAGATTATCAACATGCTAGGTTATTACCCTTTGATGAAGTTTGGAAGATGTGTTTTGATGGAGCATGCTCACAATCTGGAAATGGTGTAGGAGTAGTTATCAAATATCCTGTTGGTATAAAATTTGATTATGTTTTTCATTTATCTTTTGAAGCTACTAATAACACTACTGAATTTGAAGCCTTGTGTTTAGGACTGCAACAAGCTTTAAGTCTAAATATTAAGAAATTGACTGTTTTTGGAGATTCATAATTAATAATCAGATAGGTTAAGAGGATCTATAAGATGAATCAAACTCGTCTTCATCGGTATACTCAAAAGGTTTGGTCTTTCATTGAATAGTTTGAAGCATTTAATATCAATCATGTTTTTCGAGAATTCAATTCTAGAGCAGATAAACTTGTTATTTTTGCTGTAAATCCTTCATTTGCTAATCAAATATTTTGCACTTTCAAAGAAGTATATAGGCCCATGATACCTGATTTGGAAACTAATTGGCCTGTATTTTCTTGTGATGAACACATTGATACATTTTTGAAAGGGAACTATTTTGATTTTGATGACTATGTTTTGAATTACGGAGATTATTTGCAGCTGTCTAATAATAAACTACATGCTGAATGCAGTGGAGTCTTAAATCCATGTTTTCATCACAAGATCATCCTATAATTTCCTCCTCTGCTAAAATCTCTAGGATAATTATAAGGGAAACAATTACGGTCAATCTTGGATCTGATGATGATCCAAAATTTGTCTATTTGGGTGCTTGTCTTTCAACAACTGAAAGAAAGGCTTATGTTAAATTGCTGAAAGAATTTATGAATGTTTTAGCTTGGTATTATGAATAATTAAAGGATTTTCCCGAAGCTTAGGTTGATTTATTTATAAATTACTTAAGATATAAACTACCCCACACTTAGAGTATCGTCTAAGGTTTTCTATATGATTAAAGCCGGTTCAATTACGTCTTAACCTTATATGATAGGTAAAAGGGTTGATTATTTATCAATCAATTTTTGTCGACAAAACATGTGTCTCGTAAATGTATGCCTTGTGTGCTTGATGTAAAGGCCTTTAACGTGTGTTTACGTGCTTCTTTATTTTCTCCCTTGATGATAGGGTGCGCAGATCATTGAAACCAATAAATATGGATGCTGGGAGTCACCAGATGTATTGAAGGACGTCTCCAAAGGATGGATCTTAACAATGATACATCAAAATTGCTAAGATGAAGATGTATAGATCTTAAAATTGGTCCCATCGAGCGTCTAAAAAATTTTGGAGCTCAAAATTACACCCGTCCCAGATCAAGATGAACTGGGGTTTTGAGGAAACATGGGACTGTCTCCAAGTTTTGGGACCTTACAGAGTTGAGACGAGACCTCTAGAGAATGCCAATTTGTCTACCTAATTATACCTTTAAAAATAATCCTAATGCTAGAGAAGCTATCTAATCCTAAATCGATATTCAAAGGGACTAGGGTTAGAAGGAAATGCATAAGGGAAATCCTAAGCTAAAAGGGGTTCTGATAGCACTGGAAAAGGGTTGATCACTCTCCATGAGGGGAAGAAAATATAAAAAGTGGGAGAGAGGGTGGACAAGCACACCACATACAAGAACCACACAAAACCAACTTTCCTGTGTATTGACAACACATGAAACTAGAACCTGCAAGAAAGAAATGTGCACAACATGCCAGAAATGTGAACATAGAGACAAGACATAATAGAAATGAGAAAAGGGAAGGCATAAGTGCCATAAAACCCAATTTTATTGCTTAAGGAATGCGTAGTCATTTACATTCATGGCAGGAGGAAAGAATACTTTGTAAATACCAAGTTTAAGGATCGAAACTTGTGGGAAGTTGACCACCATTTTGGCATGGTGTCATTATAACAAAGAGGGATCCATTTCAATGAGCGAGCTTTATAACTTATAGAAGAAAAAGGAGAGATAAGAAGGAGAACGAAGAGGGAAAATTAGAGTTGAAATCTAAGCACCAACAATAAGAAATGAATGCCTAAAAATCCACCTGCAAGGCTCAATTTAGTTAGATGTGCCTCCCTGTGTTTATTTGGCTTGTGGAAGAAGGAAAGAGGCAAGATTTGAATAAAATTTGGTAGTTGAGTCGATTAGATGTTTAAATTAATGAATGAAACGTGGTTCACTATTTTTGCCTACTAAATCCTACCAAATATCATTTTGAAAAGTCCAACATGTAGCCCACGTCAACAAATTTCCAACAAGCCCATGTGCACATGTGTTAGAGCTCTGCAACAAAAGTTATGACAATATGAAGGTATGTAGTGCAAAAAAACATGTAATGACATGTGGCACATGTTGATTGGCTAAAGGAACGACTAATTGTTCTTTTTTTTTCATTTATTCCATGTGTCACGCATTGGTTCCTTACGCAGGATTCAACGCCCATTTGGTGTCCTTTGATAGGTTGCATGTGACACACTCAAGTTTGATAGATTGCCACATGGCACAATGAATGGCATGGAAGAGTTGCACTAGGTGCACACCCTAGAGGAAGAGGCACAAGAATATAGAAGACGTGTGTGCCAAGTGGGTGTGCGTGGAGATAGAAAGAAAATATGCATACTTTTAAAAGGATACATGTATAAAAATGGACGTGAGCATCGAATGAATGAACAAGCGAGGAATAGAAGAAAGGGCACACGGAACAAGCCAAAAGGAAAAGAAATGCACAACATGCAAGTGCAAAGGAAAATCACAAGAAGAATGTGAATAAGGAAAGGGAGCACAAGGAAATGTGCAGAGATCAAGAGGAAGGGTATGGATGTAGGAGGCATGCTAGGGGACTTAGACGAATCGGAGGGAAAGTCAACGGGGTTGTGTAAAAGGGCACGTGAGACTCATTGGAATGAAAGCGAGCACACAAGAGCCAAGGAGTGAAGAGGAAATGGAAAGAGATAAAAGAATAAAGGGGAAGGAGGAAGCGTGTAAAGAATGTGTAGGAGGGATCACAAAGAATAAATAGGTAGGGCATATGAGGGTGCGCGGAAGAACTATAGCCAAAAAAACCTTGCCAAGGGAACTGCCATAATGCGTGCAACCTATGATCTTGAAATTTAGAGTTAAAAAGAGGATGAAAGTTGTCTAAATAACTAGGTGGATTACTTTAGAAAATAATTCCTTATATAATTATTCTAGGGAATCCCTCCACACAAAAAAGGTGTTATTATTTCATTATAGTACATTTTCACTTCCTTATTATGTTTGATTACATACATAGTGTATTTGCTATCTTTTGAACTAGCACGAATAACACATGTCTTATGTGGTCTTGAAAGTTTTTGGTTTCATATGCTCTTTTATATCAAGCTCTATGCCATTTCATCACATTATGATACTTTAGTTACTATATATGCTTACTAGCTACATGTGCGATTACTTGATTGCTACTACGATTGTGGCCTAACGACCTTGTTTATCTTGTGACACCATGGGTGTCCCATGATTTTGGAATCATGCCTTGCTGATGTGACATTACAACTTTTGCTTGTAAGCCCAAGGGCTTGATTGTCATGTGAAACCACAGGTGTCCCATGTTTGTTGGCATTAAGGCTTTTGTGTGACATTGTTTTCACTATTGTCTTTTCACTTACATATGCATTGATATTGTTGATTACTAATAGTTCTCTTATTGACATTGTTTCTACTAGCCTTTTGATTGCTATTATTTCTCTTGATTACACATCATGGTATCCACCATATGCATGCTCTTTGAAAATATAGGTTCTTCTTAGTGGCCACCACATCAACTTCTTCATGTGTTTTCTAAGCATATTAACATGATGATCATACATGGTTACACATCTATTCTTTTCGAGGCGTGCATTCAAACTCTTTACCACATGTTCATTAAAAGAGGGAACATTCATTGGATATATTCTACACCTACAAAAAAAAAAATATAGAATTCTAGGCACAAAGACAAGAAATAATAGGAAAAATCACTCTTAATAAACATCGATACAAAAACTTAGAAAAGAAAACTATGGAAACTCATTTTAGTAATTCATGTTGTTGGTGCCCATTTTTATCATGCTAATCCTTTGTACCATATTTGTAGAATCATCATAAAGCATGTTTGTCCAAACCTTGCCATTGCCCTTATTTTATCCTTGGATGTCCAAAGTTTCATATTGCATTGATTGTATAAGGTTGAAAGAGTTTTGAAAGGGTGAATTGTAGGTTAAAAGGGTTTGAAGGGTTCTAGGTACTTTTGTACAATTATCTAAGTGACATTTGAAATAATTATAGGTGTTACAAAGTTGAAAGTGTATGCTCATGTGCCTTAGAGAAATTTTGTCATTTATTCATGGTTCCATCTCTTATGCAAGTTTTGTGAGTTTCATTCATCATTATTGTCTTATCTCGCATTGTGCATTTTAAAGGTTTTATTCTTGAGAGTTATCCAAATTTTCATGTTTCGACACTTTGATCGGTTAAGTCGGGTTTTTGAACACGTTTAACAATGTTATAAGTTTCCTCCATTCCACCGAGTCCCCAAGATATTTCAAATCACATAAGGAAGAGTTTTATTGCATTTTTAGAGTAATTTATTTGTTCCATGGTTTCCCTGCATCCCCAAAATCCTTTGAAAATTAGACATATCAAAACTTCAAAGCACTCAAGGAATAGTTTTTAGCTTAACTCAATTCTTTGACCAACCGAAACCATTACAAAGAGAATAATGAAAAGAGATCAGATATACGGATCTGATAGGAACATAAGGGATAATTCCCTTGTTCCATCCGATCCTTGAACAACTATAAGTGGCAATAGCAAAGAGAAAGTGCAATGATCGATTATGTCAGCTCCACTGAGCACAAAATGAGTTGTTCCCTCATTCCTTTTGTTCTCCACTTTACCACCTCACCCAAAATCAACACCAAATGAACCATTAGATAAATCAACATTTTTGGGGACTTGTGGAACAATTCTTATGTTCCTTGAGTTCTCCAAACCCCCACAATGTCTGAATCCTATAATAAATTGGTTAATCATGTTGGCATGTGGTTCTATTAGGTGTTTTCATTAATGCAAAATCACATTAATGAAAAAGTTAATGTTTTATCATGGTGTTATGATGTTGTACTTGATGCTAACATACTGTTTTAGATGAGTTTGAGTTGATATAGTAGTATTCAGTGAGGTGTGCTTACTCTTGCAAGTCTATATAGGTGCCTCGTGAGACGCAACACATGGTAGTATGAGATTCATGGATGTTTGGGGAGAATGGTGACATAATGGATAACATGTTTTGAGGGTTCTTGGGCACTCACAATAGTGGCATGGTGTAGGTATAGGTGTTTCACTTTATTACATGTGCTCATTGGGAGTAGGTATAACAACTTGGAGGTGTGAAAAAGTAGTTTGGAGCCATATGAGCTCATGGAAGATTTTATTTTTCTATATCATGATGTAACAGTATGTTTGGGTCATTTCTAGGGGTTTCTTGAGGAGTTATTCCATTATTATGCCAATGAGATATATTAGAGAGATTGACATATGGTTTTGAAATTTTTATGATTGGAGATGTTATAGGGATGATTCATAGTGCTCTCAAATTTTTTTAGGTTTCTAGGATGAGTTTTTTTCAAGTTATGACAATTTATGTGAGACAGGGTCAAGAACAAGCCAAAATCAAACTTGAATTTTAACTTCTGATGCTTGTTGTGAATTTTGTAATTTACATGGGGCCTTGTGGATATTAGGGATGATTATAAGGTGATTTTATAAGGTTTAAAAAAATAATGAGGTTGTTTGATTGTCAGGATTTTATGAACGAATGTTAAGAAGATAAAGTGGTCTAAAACCCTAGTTAAACCCTAGCTAGGAGTAATTTACAAAAAGTGAAGTATAACTACCCAATTTTTATTGATTCATAAAAAAGTGATGATTGGCTGTTGTATAGGACTCTCTTATATTTCCAAAAATTTATGATAGAGCTTGTGAAAGTATGTGGGCCCCACCTAAAAATAACAATTTCGGAAAAAGAAGGTTTTTGGACAAGGTTATCCAAAGGAGTAACATGCAATATTGATGGTGGATGTATGGAAGTATTTATTGATGTAAATGGTGGTTTCAAGACAATTTTATTGAGGTACATGGTGATTTGAGGTCCAAACATGTTGACTGGTCAAAGGGTAGTTTTGGGATCTCAAATAGTAGGGTTCGTTAAAAAATAAATATAACTTTAGTTACAAGTGGAGTTTGAAGGTGATTAAATTTGTGTTGGAAAGAGGATTAATATATATTTCCATTGATATGAGGTTTGTATCATGATGAGGTGATTTGATAAGGTTTCTAGGGAATTATTTGGATAGGAATATTTTTGGTAGTTCAAGACAACATGTGTTCTGGTGAAAGTTTGATGTTGTTTGAAGCATGAGATGGATTGGGTGATGTTTCCTATCACATGTAATGTGAATAGGGATTAATTGGTCATAAAATGAATCAATTTTGAGGTATTTAATGTATGTAGAAATGTTTTTATGATCTAACCTTTGGAAAACAAATGTTTTGGAATGTTGTTTTGGTGAAGGCAAAAGTAGTTGTGGTTTGAAGATATGGATGTTTCATGACTTCTAAATTTCTTAGAAGTGTTATAAATTTTCTTAAATTTAAATTGATTGGTCACATGGAATGGTTTGGTTGAGTATAAGTGATTTGGTGGCATCATGAATTTTCTAGGGTGTTGAAGGGTGCAAGAAACAACTGTTTTGAGAATTGCAAAAGGAATTGGGACCATTAAACAAAATAATTTGATTTGTTGATATTAATTGTGACAATGTATGATGTTTAAATGTTAATTTAAACATGTGTTGTGATTTATGGGTCATGAATAATTATTATTTTTAAGTAAAGGCATTGTTATCTTTGTGCCCATGGAGTTTTGAGCCATTTTTGGCACATCAAATGATGGTTTAGGCTAGGAAAAACTACTTGGGTCACTTGTGGCTGTTATGATTTGAATTTATAATGTTTATATGATGCATGGGTCGAGCCAAAGGAGGGAAAATGTTTGAGTTTTAATTTGAGCCTTGGAGAGGCTATAAAAGTGATGTTATGAGCATATTGTTTCTAGTTTTTAAAACCCCTTTGATCTTATTTTGAAGAACCCTTTTGATGTAAATAAAAAACCTTTGGTAATAGCCCAAAACCCTTGTAATTCCATTCTAGGACAACAATTATTTGAGTTTTCATGAGGAGAATTTGAGCAAGAGCAAAGTTGGTGTTGTTTCTTTGAGATCGAGTTGGAGAAGGAGGGAAGATTTGGATGCTATTTTCATAGCATGTTAATGTAATTTACAGGTTTATAAGGTTTCTTCAAATATGATATTTATTCATTATCACTTTTGGAAGAATTATATCTTCTTGGATATTCATGTGACTATATTTCTCATCTTGATATATCTTTATTACACCTTGTTGATCTTTGTTGAAGGAATTACTCTTGTGATATGATCTGAATATTTACATAAGTGTGTGGATCTAATTTCATTACCAATATAAGTGGATCTATATGTTTATCATTGTGATTCTTTCATTGTGCATCTTTCATTGAGAATACTATATGCTTTGATGTGTTCTACATGAGTTTGTGTGGTTAGGGTTTGAAGCACAAGTGAGTAAGTTTTATTGGGGATTGATTCAACCCCCTCTTAGTGTTTGTCACCTCCAAAAAATTGACCTCCTGCCACATAACACTGGAATATTTATTTTGTTTAGCTTGTTCCCCATGAAACCCACTTTAAAACCTTAATCAATAAACTTAGACCACGAAGGCTCAAAGGGAGTGTTCTGTTGTTCCACCATTTCCCTTATTTTCCAATTTACTCAACAAACCAATAAGGAGGCAAAATGTGGTACTTTTTAAAAGCTTCTAGAAGAAAATGTAGTTTTTAAGTTGGGGCTTGAATGCACTTTGACAATTTTCTCATAGCTTTCTTTCTGGGCATCCATTTTTCACAAAATTTGTTGCGTTGTAATCATCATGATGAGGGATTTCCACAAAGATTAAATTTGAGGCAAATGGTGTAATATTTGTGCATATTTTAGTTGCAAAAGTTTGGGCAGAAAAAATCATCGTCATTAATGAAATGGCAACTTTAACATCTGGAAATTCTCTTCTAATCCTATTTCAACCCTAGATGCTTATATAATTAGAATATGCCCCTCCTGACCCCATCATATGAAAAATAGATGGTTTATGCATTGTGGAGTGGAAATTTGAATTTTTTTCCCTCTTTCATCTCCCTAATTGTATGTTCCTCCTTTGATATGCCCTCTATTCACATGGATCACCATATTGACCTTTGATTGGGCATCTACACAACCTATTATTCCAGGTTTTTGGCTATTATTGTGTAAATATGAGGTCCTGTCCTAAAAAAAAAGGGCTAGAAAATTCATTTATGTATAGAATGTTAAAACTGGAGGGTTTAAGCTCGAGAAAGGTTTTTGTTTATTGTCACACCCCACGATTAAATTGTTTTTTTGTCATCATGGTTGATAATGGATGACTTAATTAATTATAAAAGTTGATTTAATAAATATACTTATATTATTATATATACAAATATATACATATATGTATATGCGAAAACATATACATATACGTATATAGATGCATATGTAAGCATATATGTATACACATAGATGTAATTATTATGTTGGTATGATTATTTCATTTTAATAGCCATCTTCGGATTGCATGATTATACGACGTTGATAGTTGGATATGTTAGACTATCATTTCTAGTTGACATCATTACGTGATAATGATTTGAACTAACTTCATTACTGATTGCAAGTGCTATCGATATTTAGAAAAAGGTTTAAATGTAAATGTTACAAAAAATTGGTCTCGGACCTTATTTCATTATTCTCGATTGATGTTTATGACCCCTCCTTGCATCGTGAACATGGTCATGGACCATATATAAGGTAATGTGTTACATTTTAATTATATTTAAAATGGTCATAGACTGAGGGAGTGAATAAATTATTTGTGCGTGGGTCTCAGACCATAAAACATTAAAATTATCATCGTTACTTACAAGAATAAAGGTCTTGGACCTTTGGGAAAGTGAATGATTATTTGTTTTCATTAATGGGTCATAGACCAGATTATTGGGCATTGGAAAAGTCTACAAGTTTTAATATTTATTGGTTATTGTTATAATGGTCAACGACCAATTACCAAAAAAATGAATAAGTTAAAAAGTTTTAATGATTAAATGTGGGAATGGTCACAAACCATGGGCAATGTAATTATAATGTTTGAATTGGTCTTAGACCATACATTGCATATAAGTTGGTAATTTTGAGCACCATACATGTTTTATGAAAGTAAGGATATTTTGGAGGGAATGACATGTGGATCATTAGTTATTTAGTGCATTTAATAAGAATGCATGGTTTTGGGGAAAGTGGAGGCTTCATTGGGCAAGCCAAAGCAGATGCAAACTCTCTCTCTTCCTCCTCTATTCACATTTTTGGTTTTGTAGTGGATTTTGCTCAACATGAATATTTAGAAGGAGAAAATAGGAAAGTTTATTTGTGGAACTTTCATGCAAAATATGAAGCTCTATTTCATGTTATATCCATTGTTCTGCTTGTAATTTATTGGAGTTTTTTCAGAAAACGAGTTTTGGTTTCAAAAAGAAAATTGGAAAAGGAGATCAAAGGAAAAAATAAACAGCATGGTTATTAACATTTTTCTTACTATTTTATTTTGAAATCTAGAAGATGATTTGGTTATCTTTATCTATATATAAATTTGGACTGTTTCTTAGTCTTATTAAGAAATTTTTAGAGGAAAACGTGAAGGAAAAATAAGGAAACAAAATGGGTTTGTTGACTATTTCAAAATATGGTTTTTCGTATTACATTGGACTTCCTGGTTGATATTCAAATGAATATACACAGCATGTTGTTCATAGGGATGTATTACTATGAAAATGGTTTCTTGAGTTTATTGTTGCAAAATATGAAGTTGTCCCTTCGTTTATCTGAATATATTTTATAGAAGAAACTTGAACCAGATGGGTTACTTATTTTTAGATGTTTTATTTTAAAAATAAAACAGGAATAAGTAATAAGTTGTATGAATTTTTAACAACTTGTGGAGATCTCTATTTTATTCTCTCTAATACATTTTGGGTGCTTGAGAAACATTTATTTTTAGAAGATGAAGAATGGTAAGAGATTGTGTTTTATGGGTGCATTGAAAATAATAGAAAGGATGTTATTTTGTGAATGAAATATGGGTTTAAGGTTCTCAAGACTATTATGGTAAATTGCATTTATTAATCCTATAGAGATGAGTTTTCCCTTTTTGATGTTGGTTGAATCGTTCTTTTCTTTTGGTCATTGAGATATGTAAGAGATTACTATTTATCCCAATAAAAGATTAGCTATTTAAACCGCTTTATGCTCATTTTGAGCTCACCCATGTTGATAGTAATCTCATTTTATTTTCTCGTTAAGCTCTCAAGGAGTTGGGTTAGTAATATTGTTTATATTGATTCATTTACCTTGGTTATTGTGTGCGAACATCTGGTTTTGTGACATGTTAGTATCTCCTCTTTTAGTATATGGGTATCATTGGGGTTTGGTTAGAGTTAATAGGAGTTCAACCTCTATAGAGATTGTAAGCACTATGTTGATTAGAGAAAACACTTAGCTAAACTTGCACACAGAGTCTACGTGGAAGAACAACACAGGAGCAAAGGCGCGAAGGTATAGGAAGGTGTCATGCACGAAGGTGTAAAGTCAAACTTTCAAAACTTAGCCGATTTTGGAGATCAGGTCTATTCTTAGAGATTGGCGTGTGGAGCACACAAAGTGATGCCGAGACTTGCACGCCGCTCTTTGTGGAGATTTTTGAAGAACATGTCAACTCACTCTTGCATGGGTATGAGCTAAGAATAGATCCACCACTTTAGTTAATCATCGCGATCTATAGATAACATACTTGCATGTATGGCTATAGTTGTAAAAGGTGCATGGCTGTTATTAGCATGCGACCTATTTCTGGTAGAGTTAAGTGGTGAAGGGCTAGTTCCCCCACCCTATATATATGTAATGAATTACTTAGTAAAGAGAGAGATACATGAATATATGAGACTGGATAATTGTAACAGATCCATGCACGCATGTCTGGTATTGTATGAAGCTTTTGTATTGTTGGTGCAATGAATATATAAAGAATATTGGCCGAATAACAATGTTTGATGTGTTTTGTCAATGTATATTGTTGTTATCATGATGATTTACATTTAAGTGCTTATAGATCTAGTTCAGTATAATGATGAATAGATGGATTAGCTACTAAAAATATATGTGTACTACTTTATCATGCCACCATTCTGCTATAGCAACTCTTAAGAGGGACCCGGTACCTTTACGCACTTCGGGTGAGCGCTCAGCCTAGGTTGAGTGATGTGCCAACGTGACTAGGTGTTAACTAAGAATTCTAGGCTGCATCATTGGTTCCGTTCTTGAGGACCTCTTTTTCAGTTGTTTTAGAATGGTTCGCAATGAAGACATACCGCTAACTTTGGTAAGCGTTGAAGAATGGATTCATGATCTGGAGGAAGAATATGCATGGAGGTTTGACACTGGATCCGGATTTAGCACACGCACTTGGGTAGAGCAGAATCTATATGATAGTTTATACGAAAGCTTCTTTTCTATCTTTCCAGTAGAATTATATGAATGGTTGACTACATATGCATCTAAGCGGAATTGGAGGTATCACACACTTGTTTGGACATAGGAGGAATTTCAAACACTATATGATGCGACCTGAGCTGGAATCACGCGGTAGATACCTAGTTTTGTGGTGTCCTAAACAACTATATTCTAGAGTATTCAATTTTGACTTATTCGTGTCCTGGAGGTAGCGAGAGTTCCAGTTCCTACGATATCCTAGAGGGATGTATTTGCAAGGTATTCCACTGGCTATCAAAATACTAATGGTAACGTTGAACTTGGAAGCTAAACCCATGGAAAGCTAAAAGAATCTCCACGCGTGAGGGTAGGAACATGATTGGTGAAAGATGACAGATTGAGAGGTAGCACGGTAAAGGGAAGAGAGGCGGATGAAGTATGATGAGGCACGTGAGAGGGAATTATGCAAGAGACAAGAAATTGTAGAATGGATGGTGTTGTGGAGAGAGATGGTTCATGAAGGATTTGAGGCTCATGGGGAGGAAGAAGAGCCGAGCATCGAACTCCCCATATAGGAAAGTATGATAGAGAACCCTCTTTGGCCTCACATGGAGGTGCACCGAGATATGACACAGGGGCTGCGGGTGTGCATCTAAGCCAACTTGCTTGACCTATTCCTTGTGCTTGGTTTTCCAAAGATCTAGTACAACAAGTAAAAACAGTTTTAATTCAGAAGTGAAAGCGTAGAAATAGGTCAAACCATGAGTACATCAATGGAAGCACATACAACTTTGTTATTCTTTGGGGTACATTTTCGGCTCATCATCTACATAGAATATGAGTGCGCCGAGTGTGGATTCACCTTTGAACCGGGACTACTTCACAAAATGTAGGGGTCCAAGATAGTACCTTTGTTGGGACATAGGGGAGTGCATCCACGGGCCCTATTCCAAATCTTGGAGGAGGATCAGGTGGTTTGGGTAGTTCTAGTTCTGGTGGTTCGGGTGGTTTTGGAGGAAGAGGAAACCAAGGAGGTTCTGGCTTGGGTGGTCAAGGCCCGCAGTAACTCCAGAACATTTATATGGAGATGTCCCTTCATCTCCCAAAATACAGAGGTATTAAGGATGCTACTAAACATGTTCATATGTGTGAAATATTGTGGTGCGTGAAAGGTATTACAGCCTCTGAGTGCAAGGAAAGTCAATTTGCTACTACATTACAGGCACGCGCGCACAACTAGTATAGGAAGTTTGATCCTAATCAAACTTGTATTAACTATGTAGCATTGAAAGATACTTTCTTAAAAGAGTTCCATATCCCAGAGTTTGAGCAGAAGAGTATAAGCGCGCTCAAGGATATAAAGCAAGGCACTACTGAGAGTGTACGTGAGTATGATGCCCGTTTTAAAACTCTTCTATCCAAACTCTCTTATGACATTCATGCGAGTCAGCATGCACAATGGTTTTTCAGGGGATTGATTACCCCATTTCGAAGAGCACTATCACATAAAACTTATACCGACCCATGTGAAGCATTGGAGGCTAGATCCATGATGCCATTGATATTGGGGTCGAGATAGTCGAGTGTGGTTGATGATTCTAAAGGGAAGAATGAGCATCAAGATAGGGATTATAATAAAATGCACTATGACAGAATGATGGAAAGTCCGAAGGGGTTCGTGAAAGGGGATGAGGATACCAAGGTGGCTATAGAGGATGAGTTTGAGGTGGAGGAAGGAGTGAATTTCCTCGAGGAACTTGCTATACATGCGGTTTGACTGACCATTATAGGCGTGAATTCCCATAGAATATTTCCTATTCATTTTGTGGAAAGGGGTATAGTTAGGAAGAGTGTCCGGACTTGTATAAGCATCTTAGTAAGTAGCACAAATAGAAAAACAAGGGCATGGGGATGGTTAGAATCTAGTGCATGATAGAGAATTAGTGGATGCCCAAGTTAACACCGTAACTCGAGGTAATAGAATGATCAAGATAACCACATGAGTCCAGGATCATCATAAAGAAGTCTATCAGAAACGATGGAGGTCCTTAGAAGCCTCCAAGGTGAGATACAAGGTTTGAAAGAGCGATGTCGAAAATTGGAGCACAACGATATAGAACAGCCCCATCGGATATTGATGACATCGAGAGAGATGCGTAGAATGTTATGCGAGGAGAATATTATTGCGTTATTAGGAAATTGGTTGAAAGGAAATACTCCATGCACAGAATCGAGACTAAAAGACAAATACTTCATGTGAATATTCCCAGATAGCATTGATTACGACAAGGGGATCATGTTGAATGCTGTTGTGGATGGGTGGATGTTGAGCAATATTTTGATTGATACAGGTGCAGGAGTAAATGTACTTACATTGGATGTGTGGGAACAAATGGGGAGACCCCCATTGCAACCATCATCTAATGTATTATTCATGGAAAACAGAATGAAAGCTACTTCCATAGGAGTTTTAAAGGATGCATCTATCACTATACAAGGGCCAAGTTCATAGGAGACTTCAAAGTGCTAGCACTTGTGGAAGTAGATAGCTTCCCAGCTTTTCTTGGGCATCCTTGGTGTTATGTGAACAATGCTGATTTGAGATTTAACAAGGGGTATATCAACTTCGAGAACAAGGAAGAAAGGGTTATAATATCATTGACTGATGGGAAATCCATGTCATATGTGGAACCTTTAAGCGAAGAGGGCTTGAACATAATTTATATACGCGCTATTCAGGACCCAGAGGTCCAGGATCCATCTAAAGAAGGAATCCTTCATTGGGAATATTCTCAGTCAATCGACAATACTACCAGTGTTGCTTGTGATAATTGGGCTCATGGCACTTATGAACTGGTGGGGCACAAAGTTAAGTGCATGGTTGCTTGCAAAAAGGGTTTTCATTCTGTTCGATGTATAGGTCGCTCAAGTACTTCGTTATACTAGATCTCGAAGATTTGGCCGGGTTCCTACAGCCATGGAAACAAATTGGGTTGACCGGCTTAAATGATGCACTATCTTTGTCATATACTTTGGGCGAAAACCGCACGTTGGTGGGTGGTCCATAGGGATAATATCTTAGAATGGGGAATGATTGGGACCACCTTATCAACTAGGTTTTCAAGAAGTAATGCACCTACAAAGATTTTCCCTTATCATGGTGATCAACCTGCTCAACATCATATCCAACAGTGTGAGAGACTCTTAATAGTAGGACAGGAAGCATTGCCACCCTCACTTTGGGTGCATCGTTTTATTCTACTCTATAAGGTTACGTGCATGCTTGGTATGTATACGCTGAATTACATTGCGACACTGGCAATTGGCAGACTTTAATTGCAGGGATGATCCAAACTTTTGACTTCTTTTCATTTACACCACCAATGAACACAACTTTAAGCTTTATTAAGTGCTTAACCATGGGAGATAATGGGAAAGTGAAAGAACTTATTTAGGAATTATTTGGTGAGATAGAGAAAGGGGTGCATTTTGTGGAAGAAGAAGATGATGTCATACTACTTGAGCGCACTTCCACGGAAAAGATAAGGGAAGATGGTTTAAATAATTAATGAGAAGGAAGTTGAGCACTTAGACGTGGATCATTCACATGGGACACATGAAGTGTTATCCAAATGCGGATGTAGATGTGTGTGCATATCACGAACCTATGAAGACAACAAAGGTCAATATAGGCACGGAAGCTGAACCTAAGGAGGTGATAATTAGGGATTACTTGGTCGAACCGAGAGGTAGCAAATATCATAGAGTTACTTCGAGACTATGAGGAATTATTCCCAAGAGGATACCATGAACTTAAAGGTGTACATATATCACTCGGAGAAATGAAGATAAAGCTCAAGGAAGGCACGCGCCTGTTAGGAAGTGACCATATCGATGAATCCCAATTTGTGTGAGAAGGTAAAAGAGGATATTGACAAGATGTTGAAATACGGGATCATTCAACCATTGGATGAATAAGAATGGATTAGTCCTATGGTAATAAGCATAAAAAGGATGGTAGGATTCGGATTTGTGTTGATTATAGAGAGTTGAATGCAGCATGTGTTACAGATCCCTTTCCTCTTCCATTCATGGAGGAGATATTAGAAGGAGTTGCTGGGCGTGAGATATATTCATTTACAAATGAGTTTTCAAGGTATCATAAGGTTAGGATTACCCCAGAAGATCAAGAGAAGACCACCTTCACTACTGAATGGGGAAGCTTTTCCTATACTGTGATGCCCTTTGGATTGAAGAATGCACCTACTGTATTTTCAAGGATAGTGGTACAAGCCTTCAAGGATTTTATTCATAACTTTTTACAGGTCTATCTTGATGATTGGACCATTTATGGGCTAATTAAGGACCATTGTGACAATCGCTTAATGTTTGAAAGATGTTGACAGTTGAGTATCTCATTGAACATCAAGAAGTGCATCTTTCTACTCCCTTTGGCACACTTTTAGGACACATTATCTACAAGGAAGGGTTGTTGGTTGACCCAGCTAAAGTTGCAGTCATCATAGGCTTGAAAGCACTAGCCAGTCAGCACGAGGTGTGCAGATTTTTGGGTCATACAGGGTATTATAGGAAGTTTATAAAAGGGTATGCAAAAGTTGTCGTGCCCTTGGAGGAATTGCTCAAGGGAAAAGGTACATTCTACTGGGGGAGTCACAATAGCATGCGTTTGAGATATTGAAGGAGAAACTTACTATCACGCCTATCTTGCACTTTCCTTCATGGGATAAACCTTTTCATGTTCATGTGGATGCCTCTGGCATAACCATTAGTGCTGTCTTAGCTCAACCAGGAGAAGGTATTGTGGATCATCCCATTTGATTTGCTAGTAGGAAGTTGACCCCTGTAGAATAGAATTATACCACTACAGAGTGCAAGGCCTTGTCCATGATCTATGCCTTGCAAAAATTTCGTCAGTATTTGTTGGCTACACCATTTGTGTTTTATATAGATCACATGACATTAAAGTATTTGGTGAGCAAGTACATCTTATAGGGGTGCATATGACGATGGATACTCTTATTTCAAGATTTTGACTTTACAGTTGTGGTAAAAACAGGCAAAAGAAAATCTAGACTAGATCACTTGTCTAGAATTCAATTAGGAGAAGAGGCACAAACAATAGAAGAGACCATGCCTGATGCACAACTGTATAGGTTACAACACATGCCATCGGAATTGGAGGACATTGCTGTCTTTCTCAAGACTGGTATGGCACCAGAAGGCATGAAAGCTTTAGAGAAGAAACAACTTGCTATTCACGCGGCACCATTCATGTTAATCAGTGGTGATTTGTACAAGTTAGGCAGAGACAAGGTGTTACGCCATTGTGTATTGGAGCATGAACGAAAAGATATAATGGAAGAAGCACATGGTGGTATTGCAGGTGGCCACTATGCAGGTGATGCAATAGTATGCAAGATCCTCCTTGTTGGTTTGTGGTGGGAAACATTGTACAAGGATTGTAAAGAGTATTGTAAGACCTGTGACCATTGTCAATGCCTCGGTCGACCAGGACAAAGGGATGAGATGCCTCTATGCCCAATTACAAGTGCAAAACCCTTTGAGAAATGGGTAATTGAATTTGTTGGGCCTATTTCACCAGTCGCGTGAAGGACTGGATCGCGCTATAAAGATCGCTTTGTATAGATTATCTTACCCGATGATGGGTAGAAGCAACACCTACAAAGGACTATACAACGGCTACATCAATAAGGTTCTTATTGGAGAATGTTCTTACAAGGTATGGTTGTCCTTTAAGTTTAACAAGTGATAGGGGCACACATTTTTTAAATGAGACAATATGAATTCTTGTAGACGAGTTTATGGTTGCCCACCATAAAACTACACCTTATCACCCTCAAGCAAATGGGACTGCTGAGGCTTTTAACAAGATTTTGAGCCACACATTGACCAAGATTTGTGATGTTAGCAGGAAATATTGGGATGATAAAGTATCTACTATTCTTTGGGCTTATAAAACAACCTACAAAAGATTGAACAAAGCTACACCTTTTCAATTGGTGTTTGGCACAGAAGTTGTTCTTCCTATAGAATTTATGTTACCTTCTTTGTGCATTGTGTGTGTCTTTGGAGGTCTCACCGATGAGAAAGCCTTGGAAAAATGGATCGATAAGATGGTTCAACTAGATGAGTGCCGAGCCACCGCACGCTGGAGTTAGAAACGGGAGAGAAAGCGCGCTAAAAGGCATGGCATGATCGCCACATTAGAGATAAGAAACTTACGGTGGGAGAAATGGTACTTCTATACAACTCCAAGTTTTTGTGCCATCCAGGAAAGCTCAAGGTACCTTGGTTGGGGCCATATGTTATCACTCATATACTTGAGTGAGGTACTTTCTAGTTAGAAACAATTGATGGCACCAGGTTTCTCGGTTACTTTAACGATAGTAGGTTGAAGCCCTACTATAAATAAGTATTCTTGGTGTTTGTAATAAGGTAGTATTGCCAGATAAATTAGGTTTCCCTTTATGCATTTCCTTAATGTATTTATTTCATCGTCGCTATGCTTTGTCATTTTAGCTCTTGTTTATGTAATAAGTGTGCTTTTTTGCATGAAGCTAACTATAATATGAATCATGTTGATGTGTAGAGGACTGCACATCCTTTTTATGTGGGGTGGATTGTTGGTGACTCTCAGGTAGATGCTGCGAAGATGTCATGCTGTGGGTGTTGAGAAAGAAGGTTGCTAAGGGTAATCGACAAAAGATTGATTCTCAAGATAAGAAAGGATGAAGAGGGATGACAGAACGTATAACGCAAGGTA
Source organism: Taxus wallichiana var. yunnanensis (assembly GCA_018340775.1). NCBI lineage: Eukaryota > Viridiplantae > Streptophyta > Pinopsida > Cupressales > Taxaceae > Taxus > Taxus wallichiana. The sequence goes on from CM031235.1 coordinate 416,739,356, forward strand.
AGCGGTAGCCATGGTAACTACCAGGAGATGATGTAGTGATGAGGTACTTGGGTGCTAGGGTGCATGTTGAAGAGAAGTCCGTGACAAAGGGAAAAAGGGCGCGCTATAAATCTATAGCGTTTGGCGCGAAGGTATATCGTGTGGAGATGATAAAAATGGGTCATAAATGAGGAGAATTTGGTATGTGGAGGAGCAATTAATATAGCAAAAGTATAAATCTATATAAGGATGGGATGTGATTTCATTTTTACCCTTGTGACTATGAGAATTCAACAAAGAGCCTACACATGAAGAGCATAAGCTAACCGAATCACGGTACAAAAAGCAAGTGAACTAGGCATGGAAGACAAATCTTTTTATTGAAGGGCGTGAATCCCCAGGAAAAGGGTTTGAATGAAGTGAGTAATGAAACATAGATAGGGTGCGTGATTTCACAAATGTAAAATTAGGGCACTTTTGAATCAAGTTAGGGTTTGAAGTAAACTACTCAAAACACACAAAAACTAGTCTAGGAAATAAAACCTATAGAAAGAATGGCACCAAAGAAGAAAGCAACACCAGTAAAGGAGAAAAAGAAGGTGGTGGTGGAGGAAGAAGAAGAGATGGCCCCGAAAGTAATTTTTTCAAATGCAGTATCCTGAGGAAGTTATTGTGGGCCAGGAATGGGAGACCCACATCCGATAGAGTAAGATATGTGAATATAATCACCGGACCAACGAAAACCAAAAGAAGCTAGATGACCTGCTCACTTCTCGAATGAACAGGTGAACTAAGGATGGCATGCCAATATATGATGATGCCGGGAAAAGCTACTGAAAGGGAATGGTGTCTACCAGCTATATGAGCTCCCATACTTTGGAAAGTATGCACCGTTGTATAGATGGCTGATGAGCCGAGTCCATGAGGACTTCTTCTACTTTACAGGATGAAGGGTAAGATTGACACCCATCCTTATTACCACAATAACCAGATTAAGGGAAATAGGTGAAGATATTAAGACTGACCTAACTGACAAGAGTGCCATCTTGGAGACACAAAAAGCACTGGGCTATCAGAAAGGACCACGTGGAATGGACATTGACAAGCTAAAAATTGTCCAATAAGACAACAACACACTTGGTCACAAAATTGAATGACCAAGAACGTTGGTCCCAAGTTAATTCTATGTGGTTGCATGTGGCCAAGTGCATGTCAGAAGGAACCACTTATAACATTGCTGGCTTCATTGCAGAACAGATAGTAGAGGAAGTGTGCATGGGAAATAAAATAAGTTTTGGCTGTATCTTACTAAGTTTAATCTTCATGGAGATTGGGGTACCAGATGGCCCAAAAGAGAACATATGGGAATACCCCATGAACCATAAGTCTCCAGCTGAACGATTTAGCAAGTATCTTTGCAAGGGGTCAATGACAGAGGAGGTGAAGGAGCGCATAAAGATGTGGTATGATAGGCTCTGCGTGGTGTTTGGAGAGGAATGGTGCATACCCAAGGATTTTCCTTCAGTCCTTGGGAAGCAGGTACAATTTTTAGTCTACCAACATTTCTATACTCGCACTTTCCTATGGTAGATGGGTCATGGAGCCCCGGTGCAAAATTCCTTATGTATTTCCCATGCAATAATTCCAAGTCAGTAGTTCATCGGTTCACCAATACACGGAGGTTGGTGTTTAATGCAGAAAATGTGGACTGTGAATACCATACCCTGCTGAAGATGTATGGATATCCGTGGAGGAATGCGTACAATAAGAATAATATCTTAGAGATTCTGAGCACTAAGCCAAAAACACTGGCCATTGCGGATATCGGGGCCACGCTAATATATCTCTAGCTGAAGTCCAAAATGGAGAATAACAAGTGTGTGGAGAATGAGTTCGTGCTTCGGGGCCACCAAAGGGGAAGCATACCATGAAGAACATTTTGGCACCTAGGCCCTCTGAACCCAAGCAAGATGAGGAGTAAGAGGATGAAGAACACGAGGATAGTGGCGGTTTGGTGTGAAGGAGGAAGTAGCCATCCGGCCAAGAGGAGCATGTGATAATTTACCAAGGAGGAGTTACGGGGAGGAGCAGGGAAACCAAAGATTTAAAAGGTATTTAAGCACACAAGGGTGCAAGGAGAAACCTACCAGCAGTGAAGGAGCCGAGAGGAGAAGAAATGAAGAAAGCTCAGCTAAGTGAGGAAACAAAGGGATTTGAGGAGAAGGTGCCTTCATCACCAAAGGTGGAAGAAGATCCTCAACACAAGGAGGAGATAATGGAAGGAGAAGAAGGGGATCAATCGTGAGGCTACACAGACAAGGGTGGGGATACAACTAGTATTCCTAACCTTGATGCAACCATTCCCAAAGGACTCTGATCCCATCGAACAGGGGAGGATGCCAAGGCACATACCATGGGGCATGCAGAAGACCCAAAGTTGATTATTCATGCTTGGTTTCAGAGTACCATCGAGCAAAAGGATTCATTTAGATGGGAACTCATGGATGAGGAAAAAGTGACTCTGCACAAGGAAGCAACTTTCATGGTCTATGCACATGCATATGGATGAGCCTGACTTTGATGTCGATGAAGAATCATGCATGTCAAGATGGTTGAAGAAGGCACTTGAAACATGCCACATGACAATTAAGCCAACGATGATATCGCATTTGTAGGTGAATAATTCTCTAATAAAGGTATCTTCAAGTGATAAGAAAAAATATTGATAAATATACTACCATTAAGGCAATCGGCTTGTAAAAAATGAAAGCCAAGGATGTGGAGATAACGTGCTTAGTACAGAAAAGTATTAATTAATTAAGAAAATATGAAACTTTTGTTAATATGACAGAGGAAATTGGACACGATGTTCTAAAGGTACGCCCACATCTAGAATCTCAGGTACCAAAAGAATTTCCTTCTGTAATGCACTATGTGAAAACAATGATAACATTAGTGTTGGAGGATGAAAAGGTGCATGTATCAACATAGTCCAAGGACCCTGGGAAAAGTAAGAGAAAGTGCAGGCTGTAGTAGCAAGGAAGATTGCTATGTATGAAGGCCTACTATAAGCCACCTACAACGAACTAAAGAAATTTGATCATGTGCTAACAATATGCACACCCCAGATGCGCTGATCGTGGTGAAAACATTGGAGGAGGAAAATGAGGTCCATAAGGCTATGAAGGATGCTACCGTTGGCCGTCTTTGAATGGTTGGTTCTGGTAAAGCAAAAGCATGAGGCACTAGCTACAACACAAGCACCACATAAGGAGAGGTTAGAGGAGCTTGGAAAGCTCATTGCTTAGAAGATGGATGTATTGGAAGGGGTGCAAACCTATATGTCAAGCGTAATGCTTGTGATATAAAATGAGCAAGGGAAACTCACTATGGAAGAGCTACAGTCTATCATTGCAGACGTGCCTGAGGTGGTAGGAGTGGCGTTGACAGTGTGGGAGAGCTTGGAAACTGATATCAAAGAAGAATATCCAGAGTTGCTACTTCAGGATTAAATGAAGGGGCCTGAGCCTTAAAAAGTTTTGTTAGCTGTGTATACCTTATTGAAAATTTATCCATTCTTTATTTATTCAACCATTCTTTATTTATCCATTCTTTGTGTAAGTTTTGGACATCGCCATTGTCGGGTGACAATGAGATTAGTGTGGGGTAATGTTGATTAGAGAAAACACTTAGCTGAACTTGCACACAGAGTCCACGTGGAAGAACAACACAGGAGAAAAGGCATGAAGGTATAGGAAGGCGTCATGCGTAGAGGTGTAAAGTCAAACTTTCAAAACTTAGCTGATTTTGGAGATCAGGTCTATTCTTAGAGATTGGCGTGCGGAGCACACAAAGCGATGCCGAGACTTGCATGCCACTCTTCGTGGAGATTTTTGAAGAACATGTCAACTCACTCTTGCATGGGCATGAGCTAAGAATAGATCCACCACTTTAGTTAACTATCAGCGATCTATAGATAGCATACTTGCATGTATGGCTATAGTTGTAAAAGGCACATGGCTATTATTAGCATGCGACCTATTTCTGGTAGAGTTAAGTGGTGAAGGGCTAGTTCCCCACCCTATATATATGTAATGAATTACTTAGTAAAGAGAGAGATACACGAGTATATGAGACTGGATAATTGTAATAGATCCATGCACGCATGTCTGGTATTGTATGAAGCTTTTGTACTATTGGTGTGATGAATATATAAAGAATATTGGCCGAATAACAGTGTCTGATGTGTTTTGTCAATGTATATTGTTGTTATCATGATGATTTACATTTAAGTGCTTACAAATCTAGTTCAGTATAATGATGAATAGATGGATTAGCTACTAAAAATATATGTGTACTGCTTTATCATGCCACCATTCTACTACAACAACTCTTAAGAGGGACCCGGTACCTTTGCGCACTTCGGGTGAGTGCTCAGCCTAGGATGAGTGATGTGCCAACGTGACTAGGTGTTAACTAAGAATTCTAGGCTGCATCACACTATATCTTTAGTTGTTAATAAACAAGAATGTTACGATTACTTAGATCGTTCATTGCTTGAATAAAATGATTGATGGTTGATTTTGGAGAAAGAAGTTCATTGCGAAAGGGGGTTGACATTAAATTATTAATATGTTTTCTGAAGTAACGATTATGTTCTTAAAATCATGACTGTTTGAAAAATAAATTTCTTATAGACTCTTTTTCATGAAATGATAGTGGAAAATTATGAGGTATTAAAATTAATAGAAATATATACAAAGTGAATAGATTATTCTCTCTTGATTGAACAAGACAAATATATTTAGCTTATGAATACCTTTCTGACATTGTTCTCATGGATTACTTTATGAATTTGATGGAGTCTAATATAAACCTTGTTCATGAATAATGTAAATAATACTTATAGTTGCTTATTATTTTTATTACACTATGATTTCAGATGATTGTATGTGATGTTGAAAATCTTGGCATTCTTATGAAGTAACATTTCATTTGAACATGTTGTAGCTAATTTAAATAATGAATTGAATTTTATCGAGATACTAATTGGGATAATCTAACATATTCTTTTATTTCAATTTAACACGACAAGGATATGAGTTAGATAACTCATGTCAGTTCCTTGAATTGACCATGTATACAATTTCTCTCTCCTACAGTTGCAAGATGGAGTGACATGCATGAAGTGATTGATTGGATTTATTACGCATGATTTCGTCATTTATTATTGTTTAAAAATATGATGCAAATTATTGTACTTGTTTGTAATTGTGAATGTATTATCTTCGCAAAATGAATTAAGGCATGTTGCCTATTGTTCAATTCTGAATAATTTCTTGATATTAATTTGGAAAATAAGGATTTATCCTTATTAAGTTTTAATAAATATACTTGTTGTTTCGTATCACATTTTGTGAGATATAAGGGTGTTTTTAATGTTGTTTTATAATAGAGTATGATTTAAATTTATTGATATTATGCTATGAAACTATATATGGTATTTTTGAATCATTATGGAAGAACGAATATGGCAATTGATAAACATAGTATAATACGAAAATAGAAGAACAAAAACAACGTTTATATCATTATTGTACCTTATTAAATATAAAGTGATTAAGTATTATTTTAAGAGCAATGAATAAACATAAGTTATTGATAATTGATAAAAATCATAACTGATTTTATAGTTTATGTAGACACTAAATCAAGTACTTTGGGTACATTACTAGTTCCTAATCACATACTACTATTCATATGCTTCTTATGGGAGAAAAGTAATCTTGGTTGATCTCTATACTTGGCCTCTTAGGTTCTATTGTTGTAAATCAAGCGCACACCCGGATGCAAATCAGGTTTCTAAACTGATGTTTTAGGCATCCAGTGTGATTGCACAACATGGAAACCTCTCTCCAAGTGTGGGGACTTGTAAAATGAGAGAGGAATCTCCAGATTAGAGGCTGGTTCCTCAAACTCCTCTGATTAGGTCTAGTGTTTGCACAATTGTAGAGGTTCAAATCCTAATTTTACCCTAATTTGCAAGTAGACAGGGATAAGAAATGCAGAAAATGAAACTAACCTAATGATGGTGATGCACCAAAGGAGTGGTGAACATTTTTTGCTCATACAAATAGGCACAAATCCATGAAATGCAACATGAAAAACATACACAAGCTGATAAGATGCAATAAGAGATCTGAAAATGAAGTAAAAACGATACAAACAGAGAGGACTAAAAGCTTTCACGAGTTTGCTCAGACTTGTCATTTCCATGTAAAAATCCCTTGCATTACACCATCAAAGAGGTATAAACCTGTTACAATCCTTGAAAAAGGCCTGATACTTACAAAATTCCCTTGTTTTCAGGTGAAAGAAGAAGTCTAATGTTCAAAAAAGTGTTCCCCTGAAGAAATGAGCCAAATCTGGCTTTTACAGTACATGGGTTGAGCCCAGGAGAGAGAAAACATGAAAAACGCATGGGAGCCATCCCTCATTGAATGAAACTACATTAAAACAGCATGGAGGTCCTTACAAACCCATGCTCTGACATTTTTGACCATGCTGGAGAGAAAAGCGACCCATTTTGCATTGAAATTGGTTGTTGAAACGTCTTTTCTGGCCATGGACACGTACCAGAAGCATTTTTTAATTTTCTCCCTCCAAACTGAACCAAAATTCAAAATTGACCATGGAATCATGTAGAGAATTTCATAAGCTTTTGTTGATATAAAGAACATGCAAATCCAAGCTCTGGATCGAAAGTTATGGAGGTCTGAAGTTTTAGGGCAAAAATGGCCCAAAAAACGGATCGGCGGGCAAAATTTTGAAATTTTACCTCTTTTTGGTCTTTGGAAATTTTTTCAAAAACCCCCATGCCCCACCACCCAGGTGCCACGTGGCACGATTTGATTGGGCGGGCGCCTCCTGGCCACTTTCCCTTCATTTTTTACCTTTGGAAATTTTTGCCAAAAATCCCCGCCGGGCCCCCGAGCTGGACACGTGTCGGCCCTCGATTGGCCGACGGGCTTCTCCTCCCGATTTCTCCTTTTGAAATTTTGCACTTTTTACTTTTGGAAAAAAATTTGATTTTCCCCCGTGCCCCGCCACTCCGGACATGTGGTGGTGCAGATTCCCGACGACAGGGCGCGGGATCATGCTTTGCCTTTAAAAATTTGGCCGAAAACTTTGCCAAATTTTCCATTCTCCCCCGCGCCGCGAACTCCCCGGGACCATAGGACACATGTCCTATTTCCATTCGCCACGGGCCTCCTGCTCCAAATTTTGCCTTTGAAAATTTCGGCCAACACTTAGCAACTTTTTTCTTTTCCCCGCGCCGCGAACTCCCCGGCCACCTCTGCCACCTGTCATGTTCCTATTGGCTCAGGCCAATCCTCCAAAATTTTCCTTTGAAAAACTTGGCAAAACACTTAGCCAATTTTTCAAGTCATTTTCCCCCTGACACGTGGCGTTTCCTGATTCGTTGGCGGGCCAGGCGGGGAAAATTTTCCATTTGAGATTTTTGGCAAAACACTTGGTAAATTTCCCAAGTTCTCCTCCGAACCCCGCCACTTCTTGGACACGTGGCACGTTCCTATTGGCTGCGGGCTTCCAAGGGGAAATTTCCCACCAAAACTCCGCCGAGCCATAACTTGAAAAATATGAGGAGTTAGGAGGAAAACTTTACCTTTCTGGAAAGCTGAGAGAGAGCTCTATCTGATGGTGCCATTTCCAGAAAGATTTGAGTGCTGAAAATAAAAAAATGAAGACTGAGGCACAAGAGGGGGAAGAACACAAGGAGTTAGCTAGCAAAATGAGCAGGGGCACATTTTGGCTGACTGTTCCTTCCTAATCTCCCTTTTACCTTACAGACCTCACTACCCAGTCTAACCCTTCATACTTGACCTTTTTTTCTTTAGAAACCAACACCTAGCCAGGGCACCAAAACCCGATGTCCACATGCCCTCTCGGGTTCCTTGGACCACTTTGTATTTATATTGCTCCTTTTTGGGTCCTTTCTAGCCATTGGGAATCCTTATCTCTTAGGGGTCGGCCTTTTAGTGATCAATTATGAAATTTGAACAAGAGAAACATATAAATATAAAGTTATGTGACCAAATTAAGGGACCAAGATCTAAGAATCTATACTATCACCTAAGGTTACATCTCACAAGCATCTAAAGAGCATCATTGCATCTATCTAACACCATTGTAAGGGACAAGAGCTAGTTTTATGTATCACAATTCATAGGAGGGAAGTCTATTATATTCCATGTACACATTTATTACATATTTCTACATCTAGCTACTTTTCTCTCGCTATCAAGTGCGATACACACAAGAGCCACCTAGGGAAAAATTCCACACACACACACATAGAACTATATTAAGTTTGAGATGTAGGGAAATTCTTAGTTGTAAGATCACCATTGTGACTACCGAGAATAGTCCGAACCCTCATTTTGCATCTTTAGTTTTTAGGATTTGATTTTATTTTGATGGTTTTGTAGTATACTCGTGACAAAAATGAGGGTTTTAGATCAATCAACGACCCTGCAAAATTGATTTATGGACCTCATGCAAAGACCCTAACATCTAGGAAGGGATCCTAACATCCAGGAATCCCAATACAAGTCCAAGCACCCTGGTCCCTGCTCCTCCTACATTCCTGCATTTTTCTAGGTTTAGTTTCTAGGTCCTATACTGTCATTCTGTCAGTCTTCCAACTTCACATATTGCCAGGATATTTACAAAATCAGTTAAGTAACCTAACTCTCTATTGTACTTAGGGTTTTACTTCCTTTACTTATTTTCTTGATTCTTTTTGTACTTTACTATCATATATACTTGCTTTGTAGCATACATAAGAATTTAACAAAGTAATCTACACACTCTAGTTTATTTTTTTAAAATCATTAGGTGAACCCGTATCATTCAAACACTCTTGGATCCTCATTTTCTTCTATCATGGGTTGTATGTCACACCCCACAAATTCAGTTTGTGTTTATGAAAGGATAAGTCATCAGCTAGGATTATAGTGCTTGATGTTCTGTGAGATTACTTTAGCTTGTATAAACTTGTTATATTAAATTTGATCTTTGACCGATTGTGACTTCTTTATAAGAGGTCATTACTGAGAGCTAAGGTAAAAATTGATGAATTACCTATGTAAGGTCCTTATCATAACCTCTCGCTAAGATTGGTGATCGTAATTGAATGTATTAAGGACATTGGAAAGTAACTAACTTGTTATAAATGATTTCGAACATGCCTACGTATCATTTTTAAAAATGAATCATGAAGTAGATTCTATTTGACCGTAACCATTTTCTATGATAGGATACTCGTATTATTATTATTATTATCATTATGATTAATCGGTTCTAAATTATGATATGAACACTTAAGGGTTCCTATAATTGGGTTACTTACTATGCATTTGGGTGAAATCACCGATACCATATACAATTGTATTTAATTTAGTGATTAAAAAATTATTTGATACTTGATTTTCAATTGAGTGATTAAATACTTGTTGATACTTGTATTTCCTTGAGTGATTAAATACTATTGATACATGTATTTCCTTGAGTGATTAAATACTATTGATACATTTAATTAATACATGTAATACAAAAGATACGTAGTTGACCTAAGATGTGTAGATGCATAGTAAATGTAAGACACAAGATGTAATATGTAAGGTGTAGGATGTAAAATGTAAGATGACATGTATGAGGTGTGAAAATGTACAATATGTAGTGGCGATGGTGTAGTATGTGAGACATGAGTAGAATGTGTATGATGTATGTAGGACAAGATGTAGGATGCAAAGTGTAGAATGTATGAAGATGCACAATGTCTATAGTGCAGTGTGTGGGGTTCATGTGTATAGAATGCCCTCAATAGTCAAGTGTGAACCGAAGAACAAGAGTGTGTCATCGGGAAATGGTCAAAGTAGAAAGGTATGTTAGAATGTATGTGTAATTATGTATGTGAGAAGAGAGTAAGATGACACACATTGCTAGAAGTAATATAGATGTCATGCCCCCTAATTGTGCATATGATGAAGAAGAAAATCATGTAATGTCATCTAGAAGGTCATCGGTATCAGGGTCAAATTCAAATGGGTAAGCATTAGAGACTTGGTAAGCAATAGTGTCAGGTTGATCACGTAATGAGCCATTGAGGTGTAAGTTGTACATACCCATGGCATACTCCTCATCAGTGAAGGGTGGTAATGGACATCCATGTGCATACCAATGAGTGAGATTTTGTGTATAGCCAAGAAAGGAATTATTGCAAATGAACATGTGACCAAAGATATAGGAAATGAGATATCCATATGATCAGGTTCTAGAGTACCCTCAATGTAATCAAGCCATGATTGTCCTAAAGTAAGTGGCGAAGAGTGAGGTTCTTGTGAAAGAAAAAATATGAGATGAAAGACACATAGGCCATAGGTGACAGTAATGCAAACAAACCCATGATAAAGATGAGGAGAGTATGGCGGAGGATAGAGATCCTCAAAAGTAAAGCCTAGACAAGTCAAGCCATCATGTGAACATATAGTGTCATCACAAGTAGGATCAAGTGGAATATGCTTCCAATAAGAATCATTCATGAAAAATGTGCATGTGAAAGGAGATCATACTGGTGGAGGCGACATATGATGAGGTGAAGGATCTAGAGTGACGTTTGATGTAGGGACATGCCCTCGATAAACAATCATAGCAGTAGTAGTAGCAGGGGGAGACATAGATGTAGGTGGTACAAAATCTATCATGTAAATGACACCCTCAAGTGGTGGTAAATGTGGTATCTCATCAATGGGTTGTGGCTCCTTAGTAGTATCATACCTTGGAATAAGAAGTGTGGTGTTGGGATCATGGTCAAAATATTGGTATGGATGACGGTCACAAAGAACAATATATTCAACACCCTCGTGTAGAAATTTGACACAGTGATGTATGGTAGATGTAACTTCTTGCATGACATGAAGACATGGTCAAACAATTACTTTTTTTTATGAAACAAGGAATTCAATGACAAATAAAACCGTGTTAAGATTTTTAGGTCCAACTGTGATAGGTAAAGTAATGGAACCTAAACATGGACGAACAGAGCCATCATAGGCATGAAGAGAAAGACATGATGGAATAACATTGGCAACAGAAAGACCTAGATTTTCAAGGAATGATATAGGACATAGGTTAAGTTCATATCCATTATCAATTAAAGTACATTTGACACCCACATTATATATGTGAATCATGATATGCAAGGGTGGATCATTGTCAAAAATAGAAAGATCAAGAAGGGATTAGATGGGAAGGCAATATGTTGAGAAAATGCATCAAAAAATGATTGATAAACAAATTCAGGATGCATATCATCTGGAATGTGAGTAGTAGCAAGAAGATGCTAGACCCTATGCCTTAAGTCAGGGTTGACAAGCAAAAAGTCATTGATTGAGATACTCATGATGAGGAAACAACAAAGCAAGAAGGATGAATCAAATGTCGGGTTCACCATAATTATTAACTAAAACGTGAATATTTTTAGTGTAATATGATTCTATAGGATCAGTGAAATAACTAAATAATTGAATTAATAAAATAATGAAATAGTACCTAAACAATCTAAGCAATGAAATGTGAAACCCTAATGTGTAAAGAGGGTTAAAAATCCTTAGCTAATTCGATGATGTCGTGGGACCATGTCACAGTGGAGACCAGATGAACATGAGGAGGAAACCTTCACATAAGATCCTGAGAAATTAATTATCTAAGCTATCTCGCTAGATTGGGGTGCACAGGAAAGGGATAGGGGTGCCCGTGGGCACCTTGGTATGAGATATGGGCATCCTAGTATGCGGAGATGATCAAAAAAACCTCCTCTGAAGTGTCACTGGATGTTCTCCTTTGTTTGCTTCCTATCATGTAAATGTCATTGTACTTCATTAGATGTCACCAAATCAGAATGAAGAATCACATGTAAAACCCCAAGCAAAAAAATCAAAACCCTAAAAAAGAAAGATACATATGAAGGGGTTAGATTGTCCTCATCTTCCCAAATTGATGGACTTATCACTGAGTGCTACACTACATCTCAGACCTAATGTAGTTCTAGGTGTGTGTGTGTGTGTAGAACTGTGCCCTATGTGATCTTTTGCAGTCCACAATTTGTGAGGTAACAAGCAAGTAACTAGATGTAGAATGTAATAAATGTGTACATGGAAACAATAGACTCCCCTCCTATGAAGTGTGATGTAGATGAACCAGCCTTGTGTGCCTTGTGATGGAGCTAGATGGATGCAAATGTATCTATAGATGCCTTTGATGGATGCAACCTTAGGTGGTGATAGTATGTTCTTAGTACTTGGTCCCTCATTATGGTCACATAAATTTATATTTATATGGTTATCTTGCTTTAATTTCATAATTAATCTAGAAAATACTCGACCACCAAAAATATAGGAAGCTCAAATGGATAAAAAGTGCCCAAAAAGTGAGAGGAAAGTGCAAAGAGGATCAGTGCACCTAGAGGGGACCAAATTTCCTAGGGCGCCCCATTCCTGGGTGGGTGCCCCAATCAGAAATAGGAAAAACATAATATGAAAGTACAAACTGGGAAAGTACAGTGTAAGATCAAAAATAGCAACAACAAGCAATGAAAAATGGCCAAAGACATGGGTTAACTATTGCTCTTTTCACTTAAGAACCATATGAATAGTATGAGACTAGGACTAAATAATGACTCAAAGTGCATGATTTTGTGTCTACACCTATAGACATTTGTAGTTTTATCAAAGCACTATTATTCTTAATATTGCACTAACTCTCCCCCTTCGCAAATTGATGACATCTCATCAATTAGGCCTATCTAACTCTCCATTTACGACATCCATTTGGTTGTATTCCTCTTGTAATCAATTAAACAAGCTAATATAGCCTCTTATTGGCTAGATCCTCTTCTTATCCTCTTCTAAAATCCATTCACTAACTTCCTAGGTCATCAATCCATTTCATTGGATTGAGTGGTCCTCTCACAACCCTCTCAAACTCCTAATTTCTCACTAATCGTGATTAATTAGCCTAACCCTAGATTAACTAGTCCTAATCATGTTTTGACCTTTTCTAAGCCAAAAAGTGACTTTTGGACTATCCTTTTGTCCCACATCCACCCAAACCTTTCGATCTTTGGAAATCAAAACTATAAATAGGACTAGACCCCCCTCTGGTTTCTTAAGAACACTTCCCCTTTCTAGGCTAAACTATAATATTATTGCTAGGATTAGAGCTTCTCTTCATTTGTCATATTGAGCTAATATTACTTTTGCTTTTCTATTTCCATTCAAGTTTGAGTAAATGGAAGGAACCATGTGGCTCTTTATTCATTAATGGAGAGATTCCATTCTCACAATCATAAACTGATTGCTTAGAATCTAACTAGGTTCATTTATAAAGCTTTCAAGAGTAGAGGATAACTAGATTTTCTTGTTTACTTCAAGATTAATGCATGCAAAGTAATGAATCCTTATTTATCTCTTATCTGATGGTCCATTGAACTATTTGTTCAAAGATTTGGGGCTTATTTAGTGTTCTTACCCCATTTTCATAGCTTTTGCAAATTGTTTCCTTGTACACATTTGGCACTCTCGGTGGGACTCTTAGTCATCCTCCATTAATAGAGGTATTTTAAGATTTTTCATGTCCATTTATAACAAATTTCATGCTTTTTAGGGTTAATAACTTATTTTTAACATATTTCTAACTCTAAGGAGGATAAATCTCTATTTTGCATGAATGTTTAATGAGTTAAGGCTAAAAATAGGTTTTAATTATGAAGAACTAACATGTTTGCTCTTTTGAATTTTTTAGGTTTTATAAGGGCATGCGTACGCATCCTAAACTAGACATGTATCCATTGAAACAAGTGCATATATATGTTAAAACGAGTGCATATCTGTCATTCTAGGCACGTATCCATCGAAATAGGCACATATCTTTCATTATGGGTGGGCAAAGGCGTAACTTTTACCATTTTTTACACAACAAAGTGTGTATCTATCAAAATAAGTACATATCCATCATTCTGGGTGTGTATCCGTCAAAACAGGCATGCATCCTTCATTATGGGCGTGTATCCATCGAAACAAGTGCACATGTGTCATTATGGGTGCGTATGTGTTGAAATGTGCTCATTACTTATCTTTCGGAGGCCATCACTTTTGTTCCCAAACTCGAAATGACTCCCTTTCTTTTGCATTGGAAAGGTATTGAAGTGAACTACATAATAGAAACATAAAATTAGGATTTTGAGTTACCAAAAATTAGAGTTATCATTTTTAGAAAACTAGTCATTTCTAACACGTCTAAATGATTTGGAAAATTTGGTCTTTGATGTTCGACACCTTACGCAAGGTTTATTTGAGTCTAGAATTTCTATTTTGTAGGGTATATTTGAACATAATTTGTGCTAATTTTTTTGATTAAATTTAATGAATGTTGTATTTTTAGGAGGCTAGGATCATTTATGCTCTTCCCTTGTACCTTTTAGGTGATCTTGGGAATAAAAAATGATTCTACACCTTGTCTATTTTTTCAAAAACATCAAATTATACTTATTTGCTAAGGAAATGAATTCCAAAGTTGGTTAAAATAAACTAGCTTACACTTTAAAGTGTTTTTACATTACTTATTTGTAGTTGAGTTTTTCACATTGTGTATGCTCTTCCTTGTGCCTTTTGGTGACCTTGGTAATAAAAAACATCATGTAAAATCTCTTTCATGATATTGTGATCTTTTGGAAAATTACTAACCTTTCCCGTATAGGACCAAATTCATTTTTCAAAGAAAGGAGGTTGAAAAAACAACACCACTAACATGTGTTTAGCTATAGGTTGCCAAATGATGTGATACTTAAAACCACATTAAGTTAAACAAGATAAAAAACACACCACATATATCGCATCGTATTGCAGATTTTAGAAAAGGGTATGTCCCAATCCACTCAACTAGAACATAACCCCTTTGGCATAACTCCTTAAGCTACAACAATGGGGCTGGTTCTAGGAACCCTAAAGTAATCCACCACTGAGTAACCTCATGGATGAAACATGAAGCACTCTACTTACCCACTTGACTAGTTTTTACATTGTAAGTTAGAGTAAATTTTTTCCATATCATGACTCTAATGATAATACACTTGAATGCACTAGTTGCTCATTCTGTTAGAAGGGGGTAAATTAAAGATGAGATAAACCAAGGTTAGTCATTGCAAATTTCTTAGCATATCGAGCTCACATCAAATAAATTGTTGACACCTAGTTAAGTGAACTACCTAGGAAAGCCATATCTTCTTGGAGCCCACTTTGCTAGTCCATTATTGCGTCTTTTCAACTCTCACGAAGTGATGACTTGTTTGGACTCAAAACCTTGTCTTAAGTTTGATCTAAGTGTCTTTCATCATGAAACTTGTGTGACATCACTTTTACTTAGTTTTCACTCATCGTAAGATGAGGCAAAACTCTACCAAGTGATGCCAAAATTTTTCACCCCCACTTGGTCTATTTCCTTTGTTCTCTTTTGACACTTTGTTGATCAAAAGAGGAACAACTATATGAGTGTTGTCAATTGATTGTATCACCACTTTTGTGTCTGTTTACGCCCATCCATGTTTGCGGCTGGGTTGTTAAACATCTAAAGTGCATGGGTACATCTTTACGTCATTGATAGCCATTTGATCTTGATACCCAAGTCAAGATCATCATTTGTAGTTAGGATTGGTTCTTCATTAGGTTCTCCTTTGAGTGGTTACATTGCTTGTATCATGTCGTAACATTTTTGATACTTATGTTTTGTTCCTCGTGAACTTGGCTTAAGTGTTTGGAATGTAACGTTACACTATGCACATTTTTAACAACTCATTGGTATACTTTTTCCTTGGTTTACTTTTAAACATTACCTTGTTTTTGAAAAGTATTGTTGTTACTTGATGCACATCATATTAATATCATTCCAATACAAACACCTTACTTTTTCCACAGAGTTTGGTTAAGTGCATCTTGGTGGTGTTGTTACGTTTTTTATTATTTTTAACCCCCAATTTTTGAGAGATAAGTCTTGCTTAGACTTAAAAGTTGCTTTGCATGTACCTTGTTTGGGAATCAATTTAACTCTTTTTTATCACTTATTCCTTGTTTACTTCTAAACTCAACAAAAGTGGTGACACTTTGTTGGTCATGTTATGTGTCAAACTATTATTTGGTGTCACTTAGGAAGTACTTAATTGTTTGGTTGGTTTAGGGTGAACATTGTATGATTGTGTCTTACGATTTATTCATCACATTGACTTATCCTTTCTAAGGAAAATTCTTTTAGACCTTTTATTCTTTGCACTTGAAACTTAATATCCAAACCTTGTTAGATTATCACAATTTCGTTATCATGATGTATGTTTTCCTTAGATAATTTTTTGAAAATCACACAAGAATCCACATCTTTACAGAATGTCTAGTTGGTTGTTGTTATGATACCCAAATCGACATGGAACTTCCCTTTGAAGGAGTTCCATCACACTATCTAGATCTAGGAATTTGTACCTAAATAACGTTAACAATGACTGACTATCATGCGGTTCCTCATACTTACAACAATACAAAACCTAGGTTTAGGCATTCACATTAAAAGAGTCCCATTACAACTAAACCTCATTTGGTTCTTCATGCTAGAGGGCATGTTTGGGTACCTTGTTCCCACCTTCATCTACTAATTAGTGGTATGGTTTGGATGCTTTTGATCCAAATTATTATTTTATTTCCCCCCACTCTTATTCTAATTCAGATCCAAACTACCATTTGGATTTCCACTCTTCTTCTGAAGATTCAGATCCCAACTATTGATCGAGATAACCCTAGGTCAAATATTGAATCACATTCCTCCCTTTTTTAAAAGGACCTTCATTCCCAATCACCTCAACAACATCTTCCTCCTTTGAAGACTCATGCGACTCCAAGTTCCATCAATCAAACATCTAATTTTGTTCTCGAGTCATGGTCCTCCCTTTCTTCGCACGACCTCCTTCACTAGTCACCTCAACAACTCCTTCCTCCGTCGAAGAGTTCCATGACTCAGATTCCCTCTAGTTAATCATCTAATTCAAATCCTACGTTGCAACTTAATGGATGGCTATGTGATCCTATTTTTCTTCCTACATTACGTTGTCTTCTAGAAAAATGACCTAGGTCCAAATCCAAATCATCTATTCATGAGACACCCGTCTCCAAATATAGTTCCTCTCTTGAGTCATCTTCTACTATCATTCCAAATTCAATCCCTCTTCATCCCTTGATCCCTCTCAACCATATCGTACCATTTCCTCATCGATATTCTAAATATCAATGTCTCGTGACCACATCAAATGATTAGAAAGAAGCCATGTGCTAAGATATCTTTTCAAAGCACTATAAAAAGATTTGTGGGAGTGATAAATTCAAACCTTCCCTAGTCTACATAATCACAGGTGTTCTAAAAATTCCATGCTTGTTGAAACTATTTCTTCTAGTCAACCACCTATGGTCGAAGAACAAAAACCTATAATGATTGATTTCTCTCAGGATGATAGAACAATCAGACTACATAAAGATATCCCTCTAGAGGATTGAAAACAAGGTTTATTTCTAGAACTTGATACCCTCACGTATTGAAGTGAAGAAATTGATCCCTTTTGTCAGAACATAGAGGAATAGCCTAAAGTCATGGAACTTGATTCTTCTTCTGTTATTCCATCTTCACCTTCGTCTAAGCCTAATGAGATGCGGGGGTCTAGCATTTATCCATGGCCTATCTTCTCGTTACCCAATCATTCCTTATCTATCATCATCCTTCAATCAAAATATGTCACCATTGAGTAGCCCATCGTCTTCTTGTATCCTATAGCCACCCTTAGGTAGCCCTCGATTTTCTACGTGTGGGTCACCTCCATATAGCCCATTACCTTATATTCTTGGGCCACGTCCCAAAGAGTAGCCATTCATCCTCTTCTATCTATAGGACATCTCCAAGTAGTACCTCCTCATCTATACTTGGGCCACACCCTAGTAGTCTCTTGCCACCTTCTTTTATTCTGGGGCCATGTCCTAGTAGCCCTCCATTATTTTCTATTTATGAGTCACCTTGGGGTAACCCATTACCTTCTATTCTTGGGCCGTGTCCTAGTAGCCCTTCATTCTCTTCCATCTATGGGACACCTCATGTCAGCCCATCATCTTCTATTTCTAGGTGCGTCCTAGTATCCCTTCATCCTCTTCTATCTATGGGAAACCTCCGAGTAGTCCCTTGTCTTCCATCTTAGGGCCATATCCTGGTAGCCCTTTATCATCTTCTATTAGTGGCTCACCTCTTAGTATCCCATCCTCTTCAATTCTTGGACCGTATCCTTTTCACCTATCACAACTTTCTTCTATCAATGACCGGGGCAAGCCCACCATAATTTATCTCATTCTTATCATCAATCATAAATGTCCAATTTATTCTCCCACATCTCTGGATCAGAAATTTCACATAGTCACTTATAAGAAACCCAAACAGGTTCATTATCAAGCTCCCAATAAGTCAAACAACCATAGGGTTAAAAATTAAATGCAATTCAAGAATGCACATAAACACAACAATCAAGTATGGCACAAAGTGCAAAAACCTATGGATAGGGAACTCAAGCTCTCACATACGAAATCCATGTTTCAGGATAAGTCACAGTCACTTATCGAGTATGATCTCACACTGATCATCGAGATCGGGGATAATATGACTCTTGACAAATAAACACACATAGTATCGATTATAAAAGAAATGGAAAACATTTTTATTGGATCCTATCACTTAGAGTGACTTTTTGGTGGCACCTTTCCAAAAACCATAAAAAATCTAAAAATCTAAACAATTCAAAAATGCAAAAAAATTGAGAAAACATAAAAAATCAAAGGTACAAAGATAAAACATTGCAATAAGGTATTACGTACACAAGGATGTTCTTTCTTCCATTCCTTAATATTTATTCTGGAAGTCTTCCTACCATTTTCATCCCTTTGGTGATATTTTGGTTAGCTCATTCACACACATTTTTGAAATTTATCTCTACGATATTCGTTTGACCTGGTCTTATATCATCTTGGTAAATTAAAGAATGACTGACCTCTTAGAGATCCTATCAAATACAACATCTAACAAACTTGTTGTAAAGAAATTTTTGATATATTTTTTGGCACTAGCCAATTTCATCCTCACAATCACTTCCACCTCCTTCTATCAAGCCATCAGTGGTTCTTAACCCCTTGTCAAAACAATCGAGAGAGCTGAAATAACTTTTCGAAAGAAAAAAAGAATAATAAAAAAAAATTCAAAATCCTAAAAGCTAAAAAGAAAAAGAAAATTGATATATAAATCTTTCTTGGGGTATTTCCATAATCTATATAGGGGGGCTATAGATTCTGACATGAAGTAGAGCAATGTTGTGGTTATAATCAAATACACCTCCATCGAGGGTATTGACACCTAAATGACATTGGAGCAATTTATGGCTCTCCTTCCATATTCCTTTCAGAAACGACCTTTCAAAATAAATCATTCCTACACATTGGATAATTTGTCTTCATTTTTACCTATTAAGTCTTCGTTCCCAAGAGGTAATTCATTTCCATGTGCACACACTATATCTCTATGAGAAAAACATGATTAATATGTTACCAAGTGTCTTGTTTGGACCTTGTTCGACTCTTGCTTTAGTCCATATTTCATCTCACAATTTTTGCCTTTGGCTAATCAATTCTTCATCATGAGGCTTCTAAGATATATTCATATCATTCACATCATTCTTCTACTTCATTTAGAACATACATGTGTATAAGATTACCTTTTTTCCATGTTTATAGAAACCTTTGTCCCTTTCAAAAAAATAATCTTCAACTTCATTTCTATCATGTGTTTCTCTTCCAACATATCTTTGGGAATCCTTGCTCCTTCCTAGCATGTCATTTGTTTACATTCATTATCATGATTGAATCTATCCATATTGAAATTGATCCAACCTCTGCATATGAAGAGTTTACCTTTGAATACTCCAATCCTAACACTAGGGAATTTTTGCATCTTCAATTTGTTACACATGCATGTGGCATTCTCGCCCTTGTACATCCCATATATTGCTAGGGGCATCCACACTTCTTTGTCTTCTTGTACATAGTTTAAGAAAACTTTCAAAATCACAAAAATATTCAAATATGTTAGAAAAATCACAAAAACATTCAAATATGTTAGAAAAATCACAAAAACATTCAAATGTATTTTAGAAAACTTCTAAAAATTGAAAATCACCCTACAAAACGTCGTCATTTGGTTCTTGCTTGTTCTCATCATCAAAGACTCACAGATATTTCTGATCTACCTTCATTAACAAAGCTAGTCTGCATATATTTTCTATAATCTGGGGCATAAGGAGTTGCTTGAAATATCTTGTTTAGTAGTGCATAATACTTTTTCATTGGACCCAAGCATCCTCCATTATTCCCCTTGCATGTATCCTTTCTTGGGGCACCATCATTAACCCTTTTTATTAATTCAAATAGGTTGAAATGAAGCTTGATAACAACAACATTACATTATGTTTCTTTATTAGGTTAGCTTGTTTACTTTCTCGTATTGCATTGCATTATGTATGTTGCATGGAGTTAGACATCTTTTATTTTCTTGTATTTCATTGCATTTTGTATGTTGCATGGAGTTGGTGTTTCTAACAGTGGACATTTGTTTGTATATGGATTTTCATGTCATATTACAATTTGTTCATTCTTTATTTTAATAAGGACCGATGATGAATATTCTTAGCAATATGATGAAATGACTATTGTCTTACACAATGCTGGATTACAGATAGCTCAATATCTTCCCCTTGTTGTTTTTCTTCTCTATCTCTTTTCTTCTTTCTTCCCTATCCTACTCTCTCACTCGGGGCATCATGTCCCTCCTCATTCTTCTTTCTTCTTATTTTCGATCTTTGATCGACCTCTTTCATCACCCAATCGACACTCGAGGGGGAATCCCTCACCCTACTAATTTTTCTTCCACTCCTACTAAAAATTTATAGTCGTTTGTGTTTGTCTACTTTCTTTGAAGTGGCGTAGCTTACGCCACCCCAAAGAGGGGAAAATGTAGACACCTATAGTTTTATCAAAGCATTATTATTCTTAATATTTCACTAACTCTCCTCCCCTTCACAAATTGATGACATCTCTTCATTAGGCATATTTAACTCTCCATTTACAACATCCATTTAGTTGTATTGCTCTTGTAATCAATTAAAAACAAGCTAATATAACCTCTTATTGGCTGGATCCTTGTCTTATTCTCTTCTAAAATCCATTTCATTGGATTCAGGTGGTCCTCTCAAAACCCTTTCAAACTCCTAATTTCTCACTAATCATGATTAATTAGCCTAACACTAGATTAACCAGTCCTAATCTTGTTTTGATTTTTTCTAAGCCAAAAAGTGAATTTTGGACTATCCTTTTTTCCCACATTCACCCAAAACTTTCCATATTTGAAAACAAAAAAATATAAATAGGACTATACTCCCCTCTCGTTTTATAAGAACACTTCCACTTTCTAGGCTAAACTATAATATTATTTCTAGGATTAGAGCTTCTCTTCATTTGTAATATTGAGCTAATATTACTTTTTCTTTGCTATTTCTAGTCAAGTTTGAGTAAATGGAAGGAACCATGTGGCTCTTTAGCCATTAATGGAGAGCTTCCATTCTCACAATCATAAACTGATTGCTTAGAATATAACTAGGTTCATTTATAAAACTTTCAAGAGTAGAGGATAACTAGATTTGCTTGTTTATTTCAATATTAATGCATGCAAAGTAATGAATCCTTATTTATCTCTTATCTGATGGTCCATCGAACTATTTGTTCAAAGATTTGGGGCTTATTTAGTGTTCTTACCCCATTTTCATAGCTTTTGCAAATTGTTTCCTTGTACATAGTTGGCACGCTCGGTGGGACTCTTAGTCCATCCTCCATTAATGGAGGTCTTTTAAGATTTTTCATGTCCATTTCTAACAACTTTCATGATTTTTAGGGTTAATAGCTTGTTTTTAACATATTTCTAACTGTAAGAAGGATAAATCTCTCTTTTGCATGAATGTTTAATGGGTTAAGGCTAAAAATAGGTTTTAATGATGAAAAAGTAACCTGTTTTCTCTTTTGAATTTTTCAGTTTTATAGGGGCACACATAGGTGTCTTAAACCGGGCATGTATCCGTCAAGGCAGGTGTGTATCCATCATTATGGGTCTGCGGGCATAAATTTTACCATTTTTTTTACATAGGGGTGCATATCCATCTTTCTCGGGCATGTATCCATCAAAATAGGAAATTATCCATCATTATCATTGTTTATATGTCAAAACGGGTGCGCATCCGTCATTTTGGGCACGTATCCATCGAAACAGTGCATATGTGTTGAACCGTGCTCATTACCTATTTTCCGGAGGCCATAACGTTTTCTCCCAAACTTGAAACGACTTCGTTTTTTTGCATTGGAAAGGTATTGAAGCAAACTACGTAATGGAAACATAAAATTAGGATTTTGATTTACCAAAATTTTGAGTTATCATTTTTAGAAAACTATTCATTTCTAACATGTCTAAATGCTTTGGAAAATTTGGTCTTTGATGTTCTAACACCTTGCAAGGTTTATTTGAGACTAATTTCTATTTTTGTAGGGTATATTTGAACATAATTTGTGCTAATTTTTCTTGATTAAAGTTAATGAATGTTGCATTTTTGTTTAGGAGGCTAGGATCACGTATGCTCTTCCCTCACACCTTTTAGGTGATCTTGGGAATCAGAAATGATTCTACACCTTGTCTATTCTTTCAAAAACATCACATTATACTTATTTGCTAAGGGAATGAATGTCAAAATTGGTTAAAATAAACTAGCTTGCACTTTAAAGTGTTTTTCCATTACTTATTTGTAGTTGAGTTTTTCACATTGTGTATGCTCTTCCCTCACGCCTTTTGGTGACATTGGGAATAAAAAACATCACGTAAAATCTCTTTCATGATATTGTGATCTTTTGGAAAATTACTAACCTTTTGTGTATAGGACCAAATTCATTTTTCAAAGAAAGGAGGTTCAAACACAACACCACTAACACATGTTTGATTATAGGTTGCTTAATGGTGTGCTACTTAAAACCACATTAAGTTAAACAAGATAAAAACACACCACATACATCACATTGTATTGTAGGTTTCAGAAAAGGGTACATCCCTATTTTCTCAACTAGAACATAACCCCTTTGGCATAACGCTTTAAGCTACGACAATGGGGGTGGTTCTAGGAACCCTAAAGTAATCTACCACTGCGTAACCTCATGGATGAAATAGGAAGTGCTCCACTTACCCACTTGATTAGATTTTTACATTGTAAGTTAGAGTAAAAGTTGTCTATATTGTGATTCCAATGATAATACAACTGAATGCACTAGTTGCTTATTGTGTTAGAAGGGGGTAAAGTAAATATGAGATAAATCAAGGTTATTCATTACAACTTTCTTTACAAATCAAGCTTGCATTAGACAAATTGTTGACACCTAGTTAAGTGAACTACCTAGGAAATCCATATCTTCTTGGAGCCCACTTTGTTAGTCCATTATCGTGTCTTGTCAAATCTCATAAAGAGACAAATTTTTTGGATTCAAAACCTTTTTTTTCTAACAAGGAAAATATTCCTTTTAAGTTTGATCTAAGTTTCTTTCATCACAAAAATTGTGTGACATCACTTTTACTTAGGTTTCACTCACCGTAAGACAAGGTGAAACTCTACCGAAGTGACGCCAAATATTTTTCACCACCACTTGGTCTATTTCATTTGTTCTCTTTTGAAAATTTGTTGATCAAAAGAGGAACAACTATATGAGTGTTGTCAATTGATTGTATCACAACTTTTGTGTCTATTTATGCCCATCCATGTTTATAGCTGAGTTGTTAAACATCTAAAGTCCGTGGGTACTTCTTTACGTCATTAATAGCCATTTTATCTTGACACCCAAGTCAAGATCATTATTTGTAGTTAGGCTTGGTTATTCATTAGGTTCTCATTTGAGTGGTTACATCACTTGTATCATGTCATAACATTTTTGATACTTATGTTTTGTTCCTTGTGAACTTGGCTTAAGTGTTTGGACTGTAACGTTACACTATGCACTTTTTAATAACTCCTCAGTATACTTTTGCATTGGTTTACTTTTGAAAATTACCTTATTTTTGAAAAGTGTCATTGTTACTTGATGCACATCGTATTAATATCATTTCGATACAAACACCTTAATTTTTCCACAGAGTTTGGTTAAGTGTATCTTGGTGGTGTTGTTATGTTGTTCATTATTTGTAACCCCCACTTTTTGAGAGATAAGTCTTGTTTAGACTTACAAATAGCTTTGCATGTACCTTTCTTAGGAATCACTTTAACTCTTTTTTATCACTTACAACTTGTTCTATTCTAAAATTGACATAAGTGATGACACTTCATTGGTCATATTATGCGTCAAACTATTGTTTGTGGTCACTTAGGAAGTACTTCATTGTTTTGTTGGTTTAGGGTGGACATTGTGTGATTTTGTCTTACAATTTATTTGTCGCATTGACTTATCCTTTCTAAGGACAATCCTTTTAAGCATTTGATTCTTTGCACTTGCAACTTGTTATCCAAACCTTGTTAGATTGTCACAATTGCATTATCACGATGTATGTTTTCCTTAGATCCCTTTTGGAAAAATCGCACAAGAATCCCCATCTTTACAGAATGTCTAGTTGGTTGTCGTTATGCTACACAAATCGACATGGAACTTCCCTTTGAAGGAGTTCCATCACACTATCTAGATCTAGGCATTTGTACCTAACAATGACTGAATATCACATGATTCCTCATACTTACAACAATACATAACCAAGGTTTAGGCATTCACATAAAAAGAGGCCCATTAGGACTAAACCTCGTTTGGTTATTCACGCTAGAGGGCCTGTTTAGGTACCTTGTTCCCCACCTTCATCTCATATTCGGTGGTATGGGTTGGACACTTCTGATCTAAATTTCTATTCAGTTCCCCTACTCTTCTTTTGATTTAGATCCAAACTACCATTCAAACTCCCACTCTTCTTATGAAGATTTAGATCCTAACTATTGATTAGATGCCCCTAGATCAAATCCTAAATTACAGTCCTTCCTTTCTTCAAAGGACCTTCGTTCCTAATCAACTCAATGACATCTTCCTCCTTTGAAGAATCATGTAACTTGAAGTTCCATCGATCAAACATCTAATTTGGTTCAGAGTCACGGTCCTCCCTTTCTTTGCATGACCTCCTTCACTAGTTGCCTCAACGACCCCTTCCTCTGTCAAAGAGTTCCACGACTCGGATTCCCTCTATTAAATCATCTATTTTGACTCCTACGTGACAACTTAACAAATGACTATGTGATCCTTCTTTCCTTCCTACATTACGTCACCTTCTAGAAAAATGACTTAGGTCCAAATCCAAATCATTTATTCACGAGACACCTTTCTCTAAATGTACTTCCTCTCTTGAGTCATCTTCTCGATATCATTCCAAATTCAATCCCTCTTCATCCCTTGATATCTCTCAACCATATCACACCATTTCCTCATCCATCTTCTAAATATAGATGTCTGTGACCATGTCAAACTATCAGAAAGATGCCATGTGATAAGATATATTTTCAAAGCACTATCAAAAATCTTCATGGGAGTGATAAGGTCAAACCTTCCCCTTGTCTACATCATCACACGTCTTCTAAAACTTCCATGCTTGTTGAAACTATTTCTTCTAGTCAACCTCCTATGGTAATAAAAAAAAACTCTATTGATTTATTTCTCTTAGGATGATAGAACAATCAAACTACATGAAGATATCCCTCTAGAGGATTGCAAACAAGGATTCTTTTTGGAACTTGATACACTCATGTATTGGAGTGAAGAAATTGATCCCTTTTGTTAGAACATAGAGGAAGAGCCTAAAGTCATGGAACTTGATTCTTCTTATGTTATTCCATCTTCACCTTCATCTTAGCCTGATGAGATGCCGAGGTATAGCATTGATCCATGACCTATCTTCTCATTACCTAATCATTCCTTATCTATCATCATCCCTTAATAAAAATCCCACCTTGGGTCACATCACGATGGAAAAGTGACAAGTGAGCATGGGAATCTACAAGTGACTCTTCCTCACACTCGACCTCCCGAGGTCGTGCCGAGACAACCGGTGGGGATGGAATATGTGTGAGATATAGACAAACTAGTTAGGCAATCTAATGTCTTCAATGCACACTAACGGAACTTGCGAATCTAAAGTAAAGAAAGCCCTCCTAACTTGGGTTGGTGTGATAGATCAGTCAACAAGGATGACTGCTCGAAGGCTCCAATCAATATCGAGCTCTAGCGTGATTCGATCTATGGGTTGTGGAATACATGGAAAATGACCCGGGATAGTTTCGTGTATTTCTCCGGACAGGGTCATATGGTGGATGGTAAATGTAGTCAATTCTATAGATGGTTCTCTGGCCTAGTCCAGAACTCTCTAGCTTTGTTAGCTGTTGTGTCTAGCAAGGATAATTGTTCGATGATGATAGGTGGAAGTGGAGTAGACTGGAATACTAGTGTGCGTAGGCCAGTGTCTATGTCTAATTCTCCTGCGGATTCGTTGGGCTGCGGGATTTGTGGGTCACAACCGTAGACTCTTAGTCATTGTGGACTTGCTATGGTCATGCGTGAAATCAAGTCCTAATCCCAGTAATCGTATGCTTTCTCAGGTTCTATATTTAGGATCAATAACTGTGTGATTTTCTTAGAATACCCTACAGGTGTTCATGTAACCTAGATTCTTAGGCTGGTATCTATATCTAGAAGAGTGTCTCCTGCATCTGGCTGTGGGACCAAAGGATCACAACCAAAGGTTTGTTCTCTTTCAAACCCTTCTACAGTCATATGAATGTTTGCCTAGGGTAATCTGTAGTTCAGTTGATTTGACCAAAATGTGTGTGCTTGGTCGTCTTCTATGTTTAGTCCACTCAACTAAGAATTGATTTGTTGCAAGCTTACCGTTGTTTGGAAGACTTGAATCCTAAGATTTTGATCTATATCGATTATTGCCATGATGAGATTGGGTGGGCATGATTGGCTCGAATATGTATTCCCGGGCTCTCCAGTGTCCCATGATTGTCATACAAAAGTAACAAAGTAAATTAATCAGTAACAAAATGAAATTTAAATATGTGAAGTGTATCTATAACATATATGTTTTCTCTATTTTTTGTGTTGTTACGATGAACTTTACGAATTTAAGAAAACAACTATTTAACATATCTAGAAAGAGAACTAAAATAATAATTTAAAACAAACAAAATAACCGAGTTTAGCCATTTGTCTGTGCAATTTGTAGATCTATTCTAAACAATAAAATAGCTCATCTAATCTATTTGCAAGATTCTCGATCCTACCTCAGAAGTGAGGAGTGAATCATAGTTTCTCAGAAACTATCAATCCCCATAGCTTCCCTGGCAATATCGAGAATAGAATTTACTTGAAATAAAGCAATTAACTACTCTATTTGATATGATTCTAACTAGAACTTTGAAAGCTAGAACTTGGATTCTGTAGAACAGTGGCGAATCCGATGGTGTGTGTGATCTTGTCCCCTTAGTGTGATCTCCTCGTTCCTTCGTGTTCACGTGGATCTAGAAAAGCGTGTAATGCTAGCATCAACAGAAGTAGATATTGGGATAAAGGCAGCTCAAAATACACACCGAATATAATGCGAGTAGGAGAGGGATAGCGCAAGAGTACAGAGCTTGGCTTATGCAATTCCTAGCGGGATCTATTGCGAGTCATGCAACATAAAGCATCCAGAACTTGAAACTATCCTATTTGAGGAGCAAAACCTACAACTTTAATGGCTTCCTAAGCTATTCTACTCCAATGGATTGGATGAAATAACAACACTGCTTGCACAAGATGGATATGTGGCTTACCAACAGTAAAACAATGCTAACTAAGCATGTAACAAACTAAACTATGAATCCTAAGCAAAATAAAAGATTGAATTACTAAAAATGAGAAGATGAGAAGTGAATGAGGGGCCATTTGCTTGAGCACAAGCCATCTATTTATAGCATTTGCATTTACCCAAGGTAAAAGCCAAATAGAACTCTTAAACTATAAACAATGGCAAAACACTATTCCAGGGAACCAGAATCATAAATGCAAGCTTATGGCGGTGAAAGAAAGCTGGTAAAACGTTGAATTTACGTGAGTCGTGTTAAAAGAGCTTTCTGGAAAATGTGTAAAGGACCGCTGCCACTGGCGGCGTCGATCCACGAGACCGCCGCCCGAGGCAGGCGGAGGTTTCGTCAAGAGAAAAAGGCTAAGAAAAGAGGGGAAAAGGAAAAATAAAGCACGCGGGGGCTAAGCGGGGCATGCGGGATGTTAATGCACACTTGGAGAGCTTTTTCAGATCCCAAACACCTTGCGAGGAGACCTGTATCATCATTAGGGCACGTGTCACGTTGTTCTGGCAGTACAGTACCTTACAATTTTGGGTACGTACAATCACCACTATGTAGCCCATTGTATTCTTCTATCCTATAACCACCCTCGGGCAGCCCTCTATTTTCTACTTATGCTTCACCTCCATGTAGCCCATTACCTTCTATTCTTGGGCCATGTCCTAGTAGCCATTCATCCTCTTCTATTTATGGGAAACCTCCAAGTAGTCCCTCCTCACCTATATTTAGGCCACACCCTAGTAGTCTCTAACCTCCTTTTATTCTAGGGCCACGTCCTAGTAGCCCTCCATTATTTTCTATTTATGAGTCACCTTGGGTAACCCATTACCTTGTATTCTTGGGCTACGCCCTAGTAGCCCTTCATTCTCTTCTAACTATGGGACACTTTCTGGTAGCCCATCATCTTCTATTTCTAGGTGTGTCCTAGTAGCCCTTCATCCTCTTCTATCTATGGGAAACCTTCGAGTAGTCCCTTGTCTTCCATCTTAGGGCCATATCCTGGCATCCCTTTATCATCTTCTATTAGTGGCTCACCTCCTAGTATCCCATCCTCTTCAATTCTTGGACCGTATCCTTTTCACCCATCACATTCTTCTTCTATCAATGACCGGGCAAGCCCACCATCATTTCTCTTGTTCTTATCATCAATCATAAACGTCTAATTTATTCTCCCACTTCTCTAGATCAGACAGGTCACATAATCACTTATAAGAAACCCAAACAAGTTCATTATCAAGCTCCCAACAAGTCAAACAACCATAGGGTTCAAAATTAAATGTAATTCAAGAATGCACATCAACACAACCATCAAGTATGGCACAAAGTGTAGAAACCTATGGATAGGGAACTCAAGCTCCTGCATATGAAATCCATGTTTCAGGATAAGTCACAATCACTTATCGAGTATGAGCTCACCATGATCATCGAGATCATGGATAATATGAATCTTGACAAACAAACATGCCTAGTATCGCTTATCAAAGAAATTACAAACATTGTTGTTGGATCCTATCACACAGAGTGAATTTGTTAGTAACACTTTTCTAAAAACCATAAAAATCTAAAAATCAAAACAATTCAAAAATGCAAAAAAATTGAGAAAACATAAAAAAATCAAAGGTACAAAGATCAAACATTGCAATCAGGTATTGCATACACATGGATGTTCTTTCTTCCATTCCTTGCTATTTATTTTATAAGTATTCCTATCATTTTCATCGCTGGTGATATTTTGGTTAACTCATTCACTCACATTTTGTGATATTTATCTCTATGGTATCCATTTGACCCTACTCCTTTCTCACCTTGGTAAATTAAAAATGACACACCTCTTAATATCCTATCATGTTCAACATATAATAAAATTATTGTAAAGAACTTTTCGATATATTTGTTCACACTAGCCTAAGGTTTCCAATAAAACAATAAGACAACCTAAGGTTTCCAAGGCCCTAGGTCAAAGGAGAGGAAGGAACCCTATGGATGTATCAACACTATGGGGGTAGTGAAAGATAAAATGAACACGCAAAGCCTATGCTAACCGAAGTAAAACATGTAACATGAAATAAAGAACTGAAATACAATATGCTAACCTAAAATCTGCACAAATACTATGTTAAAATAGAGTATGTAGTCAATGTAGTAAACTGCTTTATAAAAATTGACAAGTTGAGTTAGAGCACTCACATGTTGGGGGATATTCGCTGATCTATCTATCTCCCAAAGGACCCTGCACAAAGAGATAACAACTTTTAAATGGAGAAGGGGAAACAATTCAGTCCTATCTCACTATAGATGACCCAAACGTGCAAGCAAACCTATCCAAACAAGAATAATATCCAAGCCAAGAGTCAAGATGCAAACAATCCAAGATTTAAGAGAGCAGGTGTAAGAGAGAAATTCTAATGGTGATTTCTGTTGATATGATTTGAAAATGTAATTTTGGGTCTTTATACTGACACCATCACCCGTAGGTGAAGGCATCAGCTAGGGATTTGAATTTGCACTTACGTAATGACCCATGGGTGATAGTGTTGACTAAGGATGAAAAGCAAAAAATATATTCAAAGTGTCATGGAAATCAAGGATAATACAAGAAAAAATTAATGCGGTCATAACTAAGAAAGATGTCGGAAGAATGTGAGGGAAACTAATGCGGGAGCATCATTGATACTAGATGTTTAGGTGTGTCGATGGTCTTGGCAAGAAGTCAAGAGTGTTTTCCCTCAATATTAGAGTGTTAAAATTAAAAATATAAGTAACTAGGTTTGTGAGAATGGATATGCCGGTGAAGAGTGAGTTTGACTAGATAATGTGAATATATGCCAAATAAGGCCATGTAGGCTAGAAAAGTATGTAAGATTTCTCTTCATATGTGTTCATAGGTTATTATAGGTGATTTGATTAGGTTTCAAGTTTAGATTATTATGGAGTCAAAAATAGTGGTGGTTGCACCATTTTAGGGGTTGTTGTTTCTTGATGCTAATATGAGAAACATTCAAAAAGAGAGATATTTCACATGTAATGGTGGTGTGAAATGTATGTAACATGATTGAATAAGGATGAATAAAGAGAGGATGATTGATTTTGTAATGGATGGAACTCAATTTGCATGTTTTGTTAGCATTTGTGAATACTGTATGCTTGATCTCCGTTCCGGGCCAAGGGCATGGACTTGACAATGAGAAAAGGAAAGAGTTTTATAAGATTGTGAAGGTTTGTGTAGGAGGTCATATGAGAGAGGATTAACATAGAATTTTATTAAGTCATGAAACCATTTCTAATCTCTTGTAGGCTCATTTATACACTCTCAAGCCCTAACTAGGGCATCAATGTATAATAATTCTATCTATAATTTTTTTTTGGAGCATCTCTGTCTGGATGGATGCTAGAAGTCTGCCAACTTTCATTCTCTAACTCACACGTGTGAAGGTTGTGTGGATGAATGTGTTGCTAGTTATAATAATACCCATAATTAGGGTAATTTGAGATGCATGCAAGTGTTACTCAATGAATCAAGGGTCCAAAATCACCAAGAAGCATCTTCAAGGTATTACGAGAGGTGATCACATCAAATTCTAGGTAAAATCATCATCATGAATATCCATTGTTATAGTTATCTTGTCACGATGTACAAAAATAGAGAAAAGGGTGATGCATGCATGGTGATAAAAGGGAATGAAGGCCTAATAATGGTTAAGGAGTAACTTGGAGGCATTATGAAGGTATCTCAAACAAGTTTTAGGTGTGTAACATTATCTAAACCTCTACTATTATACGTATGGTGGTAAATATATCTCATTGGCACAATACATGTTAAAAGAACTATAATTCCATACAAAGGGCTAGGTAATGATATTTGGGAACATCCAAAACCCCCATAAAGGGTCTTCAAATACATCTAGAGTGAGTGATATTTTTAAGAGTAAATTGAGATTTAATAGGGTTTGCATGAAAGAAGACCTAGTAGGTCTTAAGGGCTAATATGAGAAGTATTCAAGAATCCCATAGTTTAAGCTGAGCCAAAAGTTTAAACACTCTATAACAGGTTAGTGGAGGTGATCTAAGGGTATTAGGAGTTCTTCAAACCCCGACTTTGCATGATTTGAGTACTTTGAACTTGGAAAGCTCATATAAGATATGATTAGTAAGACTAGAGCCAAGTGCCCATGATTAAGGTTATGGATATATGGTTGTAGGAGTTTGGAGATGTGAGGACTATTCATAGTATAGAGAGTGTTGACTCATTTAATACTGGTAATCAGGTAATATTTCGATGTTTGCATAGAACTTGTTAGGATAACCTAGCAATATAAAATGATGCGATGCTCATCCAAAAGAGAGTAAGTTGGCTTTGAGTAGTCCTGGACTGAAATGAATTATAATAAATCTCATAAGAGCAATCTTGAAGATCCTTAGAGTAAGGGATATAAGGTGAAGGTCTTGGAAATCTAAAAGTTTTAACAAAGAATTTGGAATCTTGTGTGTGTGTTTAAAAGATTAGTGATCATATAAGACCCCTTTGGGAGAAAGTTTTGTGTATCCCTTGCACCATTATGATATCAAAGCTTACTTTAAAGGCTATAAAGGACAATAGGATGATGATGGCACGATTACACTCAAGGATGAAGAACAAGTAGGAAAGTTTTCTTATGGAGATGATGGAGCAATTTAAGCATATGAGAACAAAAATGAAGGAAAGGATGGATGTATTAGAGCATCTTGTCAAAGAACGGATGCCAAGTATAGAGTACAACAACAAAGGGAAGTCTAAAATATTTTTAGAGGAAGGATCCAAGTTTTCTGGATCAAACCCAAGAGGTATATTTATGTTTGATGATGTGAATGCTAGTTGTCCTAATCATGTGCAAGTTGTAGTGATGTAAAATTCCCTAAGAGAACTTAAAGGGGGAAGTAATTAGATCAAATCATTCATGTAAGAGGAATGAAATAATGAAGGGTGAATATCTCTTAATGAGAAGAATATTAGACCAACCAAGAGGTAAAAAGAAGACCTAAGAGATCAAAACGTAGATGTGAGTCAAAGAAGGAATTTGTTCAGAACTAGATGCAAGTTTGGAGGAAAAGTGTGTGATGTCATTATTGATGGAGGAAGCATTGACAATGTAGTGTCAGAATACATGGTGAAGAAGTTGGGATTGAGAAGACTCCCACATCTAAGGCCTTATTACATCTCATGGGTGCAACAAAGTCACAACATCCTGGTAAGTGAGCAAAGCATAGTTGATTTTCAAATTGGGTCATATAAAGATACAATGTTATGTGATGTTCTACCTATATATGTTTTTCATTTTCTCTTAGGTAGACCTTGGAAATTTGATAGGCAAGCCAAACATGATGGAAAAACTAATGTCTATAAATTTTTCAAGGATAGAGTTGAGCATAGTCTCATACCCTTGAAGGGTGAAAGAGATGAAAAAGGAGGGAGTGTGATGTTAATGACTATGAAAAATACATGTATAAGGTAATGAAGAATGTTAAGGGGGAAAAAAATGAAAGATGTCTCCTTGTGAAGACTTGGTGAATGTATATGATAATTTGTGGATGAGAGATAAAATAAATTCAAGAACAGTGAAGGAAGAGGTAGAAATGTGCACTAATGCACTTGTAAGAAGCAATGTGAGTAAGGAAGCACCAAGAAGGGTGTTTGGTGACCAAATATCTGGTCACATGAAGAAGATAACAACAAGGAGAGGCTGTGAAGAAGTGGACAAGAAATACCACCCTAGAAAAAAACTAAGTTGTTTGAATGAAGGCATTACAGTTAAGGAAGTTCAGTAAGGAAGAATGCATGTTGAAAGTTTACAAACCAGCCCAAATGAAAGAAATTGTTGCAAAAATAAGGATTAGAAAGAAACCATGAACATAACAGGTGTGAGGCTCAAAGAGCCACAAAATTTTCTAACAAATTTTGTGTTTACATGTTATTATGTAGGTACAGATTCACAAGATGTTAAGTTTTGAAGAAAATTAGAGAAAATAAATAGAGGAAGTCCAGAAGAAATAACGGAGAATAGGAAAATTTAGAATATTTTCAGTGGAGGTAGTATGATTCAGCTATCCAATGTTGAACAAGTAAGTGTCATGTTTTAATATGACTGTAATCAAGCATGTAAGAATGAAACTTCTGATATCAAGGTGAAAGCAAGGCAGGATAAGAGTCTCATGGGAGATCTAAGAAGTTTAGACCAATATGAAGGAGAGGTGCTGATCCTAGAGGCATGAGGAGAGGAAAACGAGCCTAAAGATTTTTAGTCTAATTATTTATATGAGTGTGTGATTGCAGATGAAGAAGATGTGGGTAAACAAACACAAGAAGTAGTCATAAGAGGAAAAGAGGCATAATCATCTCTTGAAGACAAGGGAAAATCAAATAGGAGTCATGGATCTTAAATACAAGAGGTAGAAGACAAACAAAAGAGAGTTTCAAAATTCTCCAAGAGATAAATGATAACATGTATGAAGAAGTTTTCTTATTAAGTTAAAAAAAAGGTAAAAAGAAATATACGTAAAGAAGAGGAGGTTCCAAGTAAAATGACTACATTACCGGTGGCAGCACTTCAAAAGATAGAGTTTTAGGTCCTGTAGGGGCTGAATTGCAAACAAAAGCAATGAATTACAAGCAAGTGGACACTTATGATGATTATAGTGAAGGAAAATTAAGAATCTAGTCTTCTATACCTACAAGGGAACAAAAAAACAAGGAAAAGACACCAAAACAATATGATGTATCAATGGGGAGTCCAATCAAGGACAAATTAGATGAAGAAGAAGAATTAAAAGAGACCTTTAAGGTCAAAGATCATAAATACATGATGAAAAAACAAGTGAAGAAGCTAATAGAAACAAGACAAACCATGTTGCAGAAATAAGACAAAGACAACTAATCAAAGGAGATATGTCTAAGTTAAAACGTCCAAATACAATGAACTATTGGGTTGAAGGAGAAGTGTATCAAATCATCCAAGAAGAGGACCACAAAAATAGAGCATTGAGAATGGAGAATGGAATCATAGATGAAAACATGATTCAAATACAGTTTCAACTATATGCAAGAAGGCAAGTAAAGTAGAGAATTAGGAAAATATATAGAGGGAAATCACAAGAATATGTTCATGTGTATGGAATAGCCATGGAAACCTCTAGTATAGCCATGAAAATTCAGAGAAAGTGGTGCAAAAATCATCAACAAGACATTGTAAAAATGTGGGAAAAGGTGAGAATAAAAGAGTTAAGAGACTCAAATGAAGGTGTCACCAGGGAGAAGCAAAAAAATGGAACTAATACAAACACATACCAAAATATGGAGGTATAGATGTGGTTCACAAGAGCATGCTCATTAGTTTGAATAGGTAGTAGGAGCATCTATAAAGAATGAGAAGGAGGAAGAGACATGACAACTAAGGGTGATCAAATAAAATGATAGACACTACAAGAATAAAAGGGTGAAAATGAAAGAACATAAGTTCTAAAAAAAAGAAAAGGAAAATAATGTCATTACAATGAGTGAGAGGTTCACAAATGTAACAAAACATAGGTATGAAGATAAGAAGCATTCAAGAGATGGTAAATAAGATAGAAAAAGTATGAAAGTAAAACCAAAAACCTATAAGCCAAGCTCTAGCCTAGAACAAAAAAACTCTCTATATGAAGAAAACCAGAAGGAAGCTGATGAATACATGATGAAATACATCATAAGGAGGTTTGGAGAATCTAATCACAGCTGGAGAATCCTTAAAGAAGATAAAGAGGGAATGAAGGACAATACATTTGAGATAGAAGCTCAATTTCTCTTCCAAGGAGAATATGATGGAGGAGCATCATTGATGCTAGATGTTTAGGTGTGTCAATGGTCTAGGCATGAAGTCAGGAGTGTTTTCCCTCCATATTAGAGTGTTCAAATTCAAATATATAAGTAACTAGGTTTGTGAGAATGGATATGCTGGTAAAGAGTGAGTTTGACTAGATAAGGTGAATATATGCCAAATAAGTCCATGTAGGCCATAAAAGTATGCAAGATTTGTCTTCATACGTGTTCATAGGTTGTTATAGGTGATTTGATTAGGTTTCAAGTTTAGATTATTGTGGAGTCAAAAATAGTAGTGGTTGCACCATTTTAGGGGTTTTTGTTTCTTGATGCTAATATGAGAAACATTAAAAAAGAGACAGATTTCTCATGTAATGGTGATGTGAAATGTATGTAACATGATTGAATAATGATGAATAAAGAGAGGATGATTGATTTTGCAAGGGATGGAACTCAATTTACATGTTTTGTTAGCATTTGTGAAGACTATATGCTTGATCTCCATTCTAGGACGAGGGCATGGACTTGACAATGAGCAAAGGAAA
The DNA here is from genome assembly GCA_018340775.1 of Taxus wallichiana var. yunnanensis. NCBI lineage: Eukaryota > Viridiplantae > Streptophyta > Pinopsida > Cupressales > Taxaceae > Taxus > Taxus wallichiana. The sequence goes on from CM031235.1 coordinate 416,775,858, forward strand.
GAGTTTTATAAGACTTTGAAGGTTTGTGTATGAGGTCCTATGAGAGAGGATTAACATAAAATATTCTTAAGTCATGAAACCATTTCTAATATCCTGTAACCTTATTTATACACTATCAAGCCCTAACTAGGGTATCAATGTATAATAATTCTATCCATAAAAATTAATAATTTTTTTGGAGCATCTCTATCTGGATGGATGCTAGAAGTCTACTAACTTTCATTCTTTAACTCACACATATGAAGGTGGTATGGATGAATGTGTTCTTAGCTATGACAATACCCATAATTAGGGTAATTTGAGATGCATGCAAGTTTTACTCAATGAATCAAGGCTCCAACTCACCAAGAAGAATCTTCAAGGTATTACAGAGGTGATCACATCAAATTTCATGTAAGATCATCATCATGAATATCCACTGTTATAGTTAGCTTGTCACAGTGTAGAAAAATAGAGAAAAGGGTGATGCATGCATGGTGATAAAAGGGAATGGATGCCTAAGAATAGTTAAGAAGTAACTTAGAGGCATGATGAAGGTATCTCAAATAAGTTTTAGGTGTGTAACATTCTCTAAACCTCTCTTTATTATATCTATGGTGGCAAATATACCTAATTGGCACAATGTAGATTAAAATAAGTATAATTCTATACAAAGGACCAAGTACTGATATTTGGGAACATCCAAGAACCCCATAAAGGGTATTCAAATCCATCTAGAGTGAGTGACATTATTTAAGAGTAAATTGAGATTCAATAGGGTTTGCATGAAAGAAGACCTAGTAGGTTTTAAGGGCTAATATGAGGAGTATTTAAGAATCCTATAGTTTGATTGAACCAAAGGTTCAAACACTCTATAATAGCTTAGAGGAGGTTATCCAAGAGTTTTAGGAGTGCTTCAAACCCTAGCTACATGATTTGAGTATTTTGACCTTGGAAAGCTCATATAAGATATATTTAGTAAGACTAGAGCCAAGTGCCCATGAAAAAGGTTATGGATCTATGGTTGCAAGAGTTTAGAGATGTGAGGAATAGTCATAGTAGAGGGAGTATTGACTCTATTAATACTCGTAATCAAGTAATATTTATATGTTTTCATAGAACTTGTTAGGACAAACTAGCAATATGAAATGATGTGATGCTCATCCAAAAAGAGAGTAAGTTGGCCAAGTAGTCTGGAATTAAATGAATTTTATTACATCTCATAGAAGAAATTTTATAGATATTTAGAGAAGAGGATATAATTCAAGGTATTGGAAATCTAAAAGTTATAACAAAGCTTTTGGAATATTGTGTGTGTGTTTAAAAGATTAGTGATCATATAAGACCCCTTTGGGAACAATTTTTATATATCCCTTATACTAGAAACTAAGAAGATAAAAGAAAAGGAAAGACATAAATATGACCAAAAGATGCTCTCTCTCCATGCATCATCCCTAACCCAATGGTTACATGAATAACCATACCCCTATCCTAGAAAAATCCCCTTGAGGAACCTGTTCCAGAGAGATAGATGCATTAATGACCTCTAACCTAGAAAGAGAAATTGTTAGTAACAAGTATGAAAATATAAAGCACTAAAAATAGGTGTATACATATTCCCTAGCCATTGATTACTACATGTTGCAATAGCGAAGCATGGGGTAGTCACTGGAAATAACAATACATAACACCAAAATAGAAAGTAAATGTTAAAAGTAAAGAAAGGACTAGTTGAAATGAAATATACTTACCAATGCATACCTAATAGTGTCGGTCATCCTACCACGTACGAGCGCAATCCATTTTGCTAGAACCCTAGAGAAGTAAAACTGAAAGGAAACACTAGAGGATCATCAATAAAATAAGACATAAATCACCTAATTAGGGGCCCATGGGATGGACGTTGAGATTAAGGAATTGAGATATAAGGTCGAAAATGAGATTTTTGGCCAAAGAGCAGAACAAGGTGTATAATATGTCAAAATGAATAGGAGAAGATCATGATCCCAATGCAACCGATGACAGATTTTTCAGAGATCGAGAGCTAAAATGATGGGAATTTAAAGATTGAGAACCATCATGGAAAAATTGAATAGAAAGATTAGGTTTATATAGGATTTTTGAGTTTATTTGCTTATTACTATTTTTGGAATTAAGAGAATTGAGCTTTGGAATTCCAAATTTCAATATTAATGTGATGAGATAGCATATGTACGAGGAGGAGGAATAGGTCGACGAGGAGGAGTGCGTGACGACACTCGAACCTAGGTAAGTCAATGCATTGAATTTTTTTATGCAAATTAGGAGTAATTTGGTATTTTTAGAAATATGAAGATAATAGGGTGCCATTTTGAGTCAAAATTGCATCATTAGGAAGAGTAGGACAAAATACAAGTGGGTTTGGGAGGGATTTTTTTCTTATATATTGATGATGTACTATGATAGATCATGATTATATTTTGTCGATGTATAGGGCTGATTCAAGAGATTATATATATGATGATTTTTATTATGATGGTGGTGTTATTGATATTGATGAATAATGCTTTGCTTGTCGCTTTCCTTTCTCTTCTCATGCATGTATGTGGTAATAATCATGGTACTTAGGAAGAACGATAATGATATTCAAGAAAGATCTAGTGAGAGAGAAGATAAATCCAAGTAAGGTCAAGGAACTAAGAGAGGATGCACAAGACCATGGAGATTCACTAGGAAAGTCCAGGGTGGCTCGAAGCCAAGATAGGTGGAATCAAGACCATGATACTACAATAGTAGGAAATGTCAGGGAAAAAGAGATTGTGATGATAAACCCAAACATGTTGAAGATCCCAAGCAAGGATAAGAGAGTTTCAAGATGTGTGTAAAACCCAAAGGGTTACTAGAGACCAAGAAAAGGTGAGATATCAGGCCAAAGATGAAATTAGAGCATTTAATGGAGATGCTTAGCCACATGGGGAAAATTGATATAGTGTATTTGTGATGATATCGTTTACTTGGTTAAAAATGTGACTTCACGTACAAGTCCCGAGGTCCTCAATAACATGCTATGTAATAACTACCTATTGATGAACTTTAGATTGTGTGGTGAAAAAAGTTTCATCAATTTGATCCTACAACCAAGTGAGAATTCCATGCCCAATGTCATTAAGGGTGGGGTGAGGCTTAGGGAAAGGCGGAGGCCCATACGTAGGTTCCTGTCTAGATGGGCTAGGGGAAGGTTAGTGGATTTGAGAGGAGTCTACTCTACTCTTGTTTCCATGTGAAAAGGACTCATTAACTGGATGCACTGTCACACATAACTCCGACATCTACCTCAATATGTGAGGACTAGCCATGGTGCGAACAATATAATGGAGCTGATGCGAAAGGTTGTGTGGCCTTTCAAGCTTGATCTCGTCTAACCTCAACTTCAATCTTTTTCATATGTTTTCTATAGGCTCTACAATCAGACACATCATGCCCTAGAGCCTCATGCCATTTGAAATACAACTCTACCCACGAAGGCCAAGGAGCCATAAGGGAAAGAGGCAGGGAAGGATGTAAATGATTAGCATGTGTCAGCATGGATGATGTTGGCACATTTGGTGCTTCTTCATCCATAAGGTCATCAAATTTATAATAAAATATAGATATACGCTCCCCTTATTTTAGATGAGGAGTTATGTTACATGATCTAATAGTATTATGAGGAGAGGATGAGGTTGGTGAAGCTGTCTAAGGCTCAGGCACCAATATGCTAGGAGGAGGATTAATCAAATGTGAGCAGTCTTCTTTCATAAGAATGAAATTCACATCATAAGGGAGTGTGATTTGTAGGGTTCTTTGGTAACACCAAAATTCTCTGTCATCCGAATTTGGGCATAAGCGCCCAAATGGGGATTTTCTAAGGCATAACCATCATCATAATCAGATGTAGATGATGTAAGATTTGACCATAGTTTCTAGTTGAACCATTTTTCCTGATGAAGGTTGAGGTGTACATGAAATAGTAAAAAGAATTGATGGTTCCTTCTTGTGAGGTTACTAATTAGGAGGAAGTTGTGAGATAAAAAGATATGGTAGCTCGAGAGGTATTAATCCTAACAAAGATAATCTCATCGGGCCCTTCATTGTTAGAATCTAAAATATTGGGAGGCATGCACCTGACCAATTCTGGATGACCCGCATTGTCATGAAGAGACTCAACATGTTGATATTCATGAAATGGGAATGTTGATAGTTCTTAAAGAGTTAGGAATTTATAAATCCTATTTTGAACTAGAGAGTATCATAATTCCAAGGATTTGGGTCACCTTGGATTTTATAGATTGCCCATTGGTGTGCAAACTTTACACATTGGTATGCAGAAGAGGTAACCACATGCATTCGTTGGGTCCAAAGTTGACCAAGGAGGATGTTACAAGATAGGGGGAATTTCAAGACTATAACTTTCACACGTATATTCCTAGGAGGAATAGTGATAGACAACCAAATGTAACCCATGGGAGCCATATTTCACGATCATACCCTTAAAAAGTAGTATTTGTGGTTTTGAGGTTTTGATTGAGTAATAAAGGGCTTTGATGAAGTATAAAGAGGCCACACAACTGATAAAAACTTTGTCAATGAGGGCATGTTTGACTATTTTTGACCAATTTGCACAGAGATAAAGAGTGGAGGATCATCTTCTGAAGCAAGAGATTTTACGGAATCATAACAACTATAGGAAAATTTATGCAAGTTTGGACATTAGTGGTATGATCCATACAAATGGAAAGTTCATCGCCCGCGCATATACTTTCTTCCAAATTATGCAACGTAGGAGACTTCCCCAAAGTAGAGGGAAGGAGATGTTCATGTCAAATAGCACAATCATAAGTCACTCACAATGGTGAGGTGATGTGCACATGAGATCTAAAAAGGGAATTGGACCATGAATTTGAGATAATGCTTGAAAGGATTCCACTCGTCGTGGTTGGAATGAACAAAAAGATGATAGTGTTTAGGGTCCTAAAAAATAGGCTCGAAGGAGAGATTAGAGATGATTTAGAAATTGATTTTTGTTTATGTTTGATGTTATCGGATTGGATGAAGGCTTCGTGATTAGAGAAATAGTTTCATACACTTTCAACCCTCGTAGTAGTTTTGTCACGGGGACCGATGACGTTTGTAGAAAATAGGATTTTAACTTTAGGATTCTGATTTTGAAAGACACAAGGGTAAATGAATCTGTGATTCTAATGCTGAAATGATGGAGGGAATTTAGGATCTATTTATGCTATCACATGCCTCACATCATTTATGGAAAATGTGTTCTCAAGAGGATAATCAGGATCAACCACATTTGTTGTGGCATTCTCTGGTTTCTTAGAGATTTCACCTAAACTATGGTTAGGCATAGGGTCAGAGAAAATTTTTAATTCTTCATTAGCTTGATTAATGGCATTATTATGATCCTTTTTTATTTGAGCATCACAATGCTTGACCGCCTCGATCAAACTCTCGCTAGTAATGGATTTATGGTCAATTTGAGGGCCTAAATAAAGGTGATGGCACCTGTGCAAAGGGTGCAAAAGTTATCATGAGAATGACCCCAGTTAGTGTGCCACATATAGAACTTGTTGTCATCATGCCATTGTGGGATAGATTGAGAACAATCAAGGATTTGACTAAATGGTTTAGGCATGCATTGTCTTATGTCATCCTTGGTTAATAGCTGGTAATAAGTAGGTTGATTCTTATTGTTATTGGATTTTTGATCGATATTTAAAACATTCCTATTTGAAGAATCCATAGGAGGAAGAGTATTTGAGACTTTGTTGTCCGTGGAAATCTTGTTATTTGATTTTTGAAGGATTTTTATTTGTTTAGTTTCTTGAGTCTCAAGAGGAAATTTATCAAACTATTTCATGAGGTAATCTTGTCTTTTGGCTTGTTTAAAAGCTTCATCTAAGGAAGTAGGAGAAAAATACCTAACCTTGTATTAAAGGAGAGGTTCTAAGGCTTGAAGGAAGAGTTAGAAAAGGCTATCATTCAACATATTATGTTATACCTTAGTAGATAAGGCCATCCAATGTTTGATGAATGCTTGAGTTGATTCATTTTAGTTTTGTTGAAAATTAATGAAAGCATTGATGTTATTTTCAGGTAAATCATGATATTAGAATTCATTAACTAAAGCTATTACTAAGGATTCTAGATCCACTATGGAGTTAGGGGGTAAAGTGTGATAATATTCCAAGGCATCCCCAATAAGTCTTAGTTATGAGTTTTGTGGAAGATGATTAACTAAATGAAATAAACTAATGTGGTAAATGATAGTTACTCTAATCTAGGAGGACATATAACACAACAAGTTTATGCACTAAAACAATAAGTAAATGTACCAAAAAATAGAAATAGTAAAATTAGAAACCCTAATGTGTAAGAAGGGAAAGGAAAGAACTCAACCAAATAATAAAATCCTATCAAATTGTGTCATAGTGATGCACAAAAATTAGAAAGTAGGAGTGACTATGCCGGGGTCCCGTAGAGGACAAATTTGGATGATGTGGCTAGATTAGAGCACCCACAAAGGTTCGGGGCAGTGTGGGCGCCTAGTATGTAATCTAGGAACCTTGGTCCATTCAAAATCTTTATATCTAGTACTCACGGGGTGAGAAGGTGATATTGAATATTCACTTCTTGTCATATTAATTTTTTTGTATTGCACCAAATGCTCCATATATTCCAAGAGGAAGAAATAACTTGCAAAAGACAAAAAGGAAGTATAAAAACCCTTAAAAAAGAAAGATGCATAATGAATGGGTTAGATTGATCTTATCTGCCATAATAGTGGGCTTACTAACTAAGCACTGCACTACATTTTAGACTAGGATGTAGTTCTGGTGTGTGTGTGCATGTCGTGTCCTAGGTGCTCTTGTGTCATTCACACTTTTTGAAATAGTGAGAAATAACTAAATGTAGAAAATGTAATAGAATGAGTGCATGGAATAAAATAGAATCCCTCCCCTATGAAGTGTGATGTAGATGTCCTAGCTTATGCCTTGATGATGGAGCTATGTGGACACTGATACAATAGATGGATGCAACTCTAGATGGAGTGACAGTAGTAGATGATGCTAGGTCCCTCATTATGGTCTCATAACTTTATATTTATAGGTTTATTTTGCTCTAATTTCATAATTAACCTTGAAAAGGCCAACCCCAAGAAAGATAAATATGAAAAATGGCTAGAAGAGGCCCAAAAAGTGATGAGAAATTGTTATAAGGATCAAGGCACCCCTAGGTGGGACCATGGCACCCCAAATAGAGGTTAAAATAATGCGGGATGTCCGAAAATGGATGGGAATATGGGTGCAGTAGGTCACAAATTATGAAATAAATTAAATAAGATGGCCAAAGGATGAGGGTTAATTATTAATTTCTTTACTCAAGAATCTTCTAAATAGTAATATGAGACTTGGATAAATAAAATGTCTAAAGTGCATGATTTTGTGACTACATCTCCCCAAAATTTACGTTGGTGAGCGAAATCTTAGTAACAAAAATTAGATAGATATGTGTATTTCATGTCCATGAAGAGTGTAGTCGAAGCATTCCGAAGGACTATAAAAAAGCGTGGAATGATAAAAAGATGGAGGAGCATGGAAACTATAGATGAAAAATGTGCAAAGAAAAAGTGATGAGAGTGAACCTAGGGTGAAATGTGCGTGTGTAGCTATTGCATAGTGTAGTGTACCTACATAAAAGTGTGATGTGTGTGCTATAGTGTGCTATTGCATAGTGTTGTTATTGTCATTATTTTTGTTTCCCCCATTTGACTGCTTGTTTCTCATACGATTGGACCTGCAAGGAGAAAATGATCAAGTAGTAAAATATGTATGTATGTAAGTGTAAAAACGCTATGTAAAAGATGCATGTGTATGTAAATGTAAAGTACACAAATGTAAATGGAAAACAAAAATGTAAATGTAAATGGAACATGTGCACCTGATCCATGTCGAGAAAGAGTGTAAAAGGATATCTGTACTATGAGTTTTTGGGTGATCTCACACCATAGTCAAAATAGGTGTAGGGAGGAAATTCTCTATGTCCTCCAAGCTCTAACTACTTCCCTAAATGTGTGTAGAGATCTATACAGCCACACTGTTCTATTTTTTTGGGCGATCCGACACCACTGGCCAAAGTAGTGTAGGGAGGCACACCCACTGTAACCTCTAATCTGTAACTACTTCCTAGAAATGCTAAGGACACCATGTCCTATAAAATCCACTTGTGTATGGGGTTTGTAGATTGTTCTGAACCCACTCGATGAATATAACTAAACTAAAACAATGTAGAATATTTGTGTTAGTATGTAAACCCCCAAATGATGCCCCCTCTTTTGATATGCATACAATGTCGTTGATAGGAGACATGCGACATCAAAATAGGGCCAACCACATGTAAGCTGATAATTTCTTATTAGAAACCAAGGCATGCACAAACAAGAAGGATAGCCAAATAAAAGTGTAAAAATGCATGCATAAAGAAAACAATGTATAAGCTACGCAAAAATATGTAAGATACCAAACAAAGTAATGTAAACATGCAATAAGACAAGTATACCACACAAAGAGGGTGTAAACATGGGACATCACTCACAATGTCGCAAGACATGTAAGGACATCATGGCCATAAAAAAAACAAACAAGTGTGAACACCAAAAATAGGGTAAGGCCTGCAAATAATAATAATAAAATTTTAGACCATGGTAGACAATGTAACAAACGACTATCGAAACCAAAGTATCCCTACATAACAAATGCTACACATGAAGCATCCCTTAGCATGTTAGGAAGATAACTAGTATGTCAAAATCATGTAGAAATAAGTAATGTAAAGTGCTAAGTATGAAATGACATAATAAAACCTATAAGAGAGGGATGTTAATGCCCTAGTTACTAGTATAGGAAGGGTAGAAGGCGAGTATCCATGCTACATGTAAAATACCTATATCTATGATCGCTACTAGAAAAATATGTGAATGCACATGTGCGTATGATATAGATAAATGACATACAAGTAATCAAACTACTATGTGTACTAAAGTGACCATGAACAAGAAAAAGTAAACACAAATATAATCAACCATAGTATGCAATATGATATGGATGGATGAAATGGAATGCAAAATAGAGTGATGGGAGCTACGTGCCCCCAAGTGGATGGAAATGTATGCAGTGAGGTTCATTTTATTTACCCCATCTGTAGTCAAGAATGAATTGTAAATGAGAGTGCGTCATCGGAAATGGTCAAGTAACATGTGTATCGTGTTTAACGATCTGTGATAAATGTACATATGCATAGTGGTGATGATATGTGACATGTAGAATAGATGTGCGTGGACCTTATAGCCTAAGTGTATACCACAATGAGATGAAATATGGAGTGATGATTTATCCCTAAGCGTATATCACTATAAGATATAAGGAGGGTGTGGTGATGTAACCTAAGGTGTATACCACTATAAGATGATAAAATAGGTGACGATTTAGCCTAAAGTGTATGTCACTACAAGATAAATAATAGAGATTGGTGATGTAAAATAAGGTTTATACCCCTACATATGATAGAATAAGTGAAGGTTTAGCCTAAAAATAGCACGCAAGAATATGAACTTAACTTCTTCTAGACATAAATAGGTAGAAATAGTGTACTCTAATGTATAGCTACGTAATACTCTAGCCCACCAATAATATACAACTCTAGTCCACTCTAAATCAACATTAGCAAGAGTCTGGTAATCCTTCTATGTCCAAAGTCTAGGTCTATATCCCAAACACTTTCCTAATGCTTCGATTCGAACGACTCATACAATTCTACAACTCATAGACCTCATGATAAAGATTATCTTCCACCTAATGACCTACATTGAATATAAGTATAGTGTTACATCTCTATGCCAAATGATCAAAAGTTCTATACCTAGATTTCAATGCTCTCCAGTTCAATCGATATGCCATCTGTAAAGCAACATACTAAAAAATGGCTTGAAAAGAGGTCACGATAATAGAACCAAAATGTTCTCTTATTATTTGACCTTACTACTATGTGTGATGAAACCTCATTTAGAATGATCTAAACGCTCACTTGAATCATGTGAAGCTATCGAGTCCCTCCTTTATATTACTTGTCAAGGTGTTAACATGCAAGTATATGATGATATATAACCAAGTGTTCATTTATTCCTAAGAAATCATTGCATACATTCAATTGGAAACACATGTAATAAGGAAACATACATATCAAATAGTTCAATTAATACCACATGTACCATGTAATCACCATATTTAGACAAATCAATTACTAGAATCCAATCACAATGATCCATTAATAATAGAGTCTTACATAACTGAACCTAACCACATAATAAACAATACCAAAAATATAGAGCCATTCGTAAGTATATCGTAAACCGCATAACTGTAGTGTACTACTAAGTGGTACCCAAACAATGACATATAACAAATATATATAAGGGTGGTAAATTTCCCTTCACCACCTATGCATCCTCAAAATAGACTGCATGCTCAAAATAATTATGCATACATTAATAAAGAAGTGTGTGTTTTCCATCAATCCTAATAATAGATTAATCTATAAATAAAATTTGCTTTTAATCATATTATTAGATCTATCCTTTCATGAACTTTTATCTCCACCTCACATGTGCTTTATCCCAAAATATCTCTTTCTTGGCCACCAAGCCTCCATGATTTTCTCTAGATCTGGAATGTTGCTTGATCGACACTCTAACTTGTCTTTGTCTATTTTTATCCTGTGGTCCACAAAATTGGCTAATTCTCAAAGGTTTCCTATTTAGGTAAGAGCCTTCATGTGCTATCCATTACTGTCTTACGTGCGCCACTTTGCTTTACCTTGCACATGCCCAAAATCCCCTCTTATGGGATGTATTTAGTCAAAATGGGTCATGCAACACTAATTGTGAAACTTGACTTCTCTAGATGATTCTATAGCTTTGTAAGGAGTTAGGAGGCAAAAAAATAGGAATTGGAAATATTTGGGAAGAATTTACAAGGTGGTAACATCATTTTTTCTCTAATTATTGAAGGTTTCATAAAACATTTCAAAATTGTGCAATTGCCCCTCCTTGTTCTAATTAAAAATGGGCCTAAATTTTTAATCACGGGAAGATTAGAGTTATTAAAGTTTTTAAATTGATCTTATAATGTTTTTTGGATTCGTCATCATATAATATTTTTCGCAAAAACATTATTATAAGCATCCATATTGAAATAAGTAAGTTCTATGTATATTTTTGGATATCTAAAGAAAATCTAGCTTTCCATTTTTTGCCTAGTCGTACTTTTGAATTTTTTGTGTCCCCTTTATCACCCAAAGGGAAAAGGGGACATGAGGGACAAAAATTTCTGACCTCAATCTCCTCCTCAAGCCACACTTTTGTTCCCAAGTACCCCAATCAAGAGGTGCACAAAAAGTGCAACCTAAATCCCTCATCCAGTTGCAATTTTGTGTCCCTTGTTTCCTCCATGTCCCTAAAGGGACAAGGGGGATAAAAAAGTTTGACACTTATATTTTTGAAGTTTTGGACCCCATATGACCTCACATAACTCTGCAGGTGCATTTTCCTAGCCCCCAAACTTCATTCTCAACCCCTCATCACATTATCCTCACACCACATGCTACCACTTGTAATGATATTGCTATAATTCACACTTATCTTCCCATATCATCCCAATTTTCCAATTAACACCATATTCAAACTCCATTCGAGTCTATTGTAACTGGAGTTGAAGGTGCGATTAGCAAGGTGAGTTAAAACCTCACTAAAACTCATTCTCACCACACAGTGTCGTCATTTACATGAAAAGTGTTGTTAAAAACTCCTCCAACATACATTAATGGATATCATGCCTTTTAAAAAATGACAACAAGTTTATTTTGTGTTTCCATGGAGATTTGACGGGAGAAATCATCTAAAACTTGGATCTAATGATCCTAAAAATATACTTTCATCTGAGCCATTTATTATACGATGAGGTGGATGATTTTTCAAGATATGGAGGACTGATTTTTTCTTATTATTCTTCCCCCTTCAATGAAAATATCATTTTCCCACTCATCCAGATGAGGGAATCATCTAAAAATTAGAGCAAGGAATCTTGGAATAAAACCCAAAATTTCAAGACTATTTTTGTTGCAATTTGACACATGTAGGCGTGCTTAATAAAAATAGAATTATTTCATGGTGGGGCATGTCTAAAAATTTTAATGTGTTAAAATATGTGAATTCTTAGCATCTACATCCCCCAAACAAGAAAGAAACATCAAAAGAAGAAAATTGTGAAAATTTACCAAAAATAACATTTCTACGTATGGGACCTACTAAAAATAGTAAGTCTTGGAATTAAACCTATAAATATGTGGCAACTCCCATTCTTCTTAAATCATTGATTTTTCCAACCATCATAAGTCGATGAAGGTGTCTCATGGCCTAAACATGAAATAAAACCCTCTGCAGGCTCTCAAAGCATAAGTTCTAATGAGATCTCTGCACAACATAGTTTTATGAAAGGAGATAGATGATATAAATCATTCCAATTATGGTAGAAGGAATTCAATCTAATTGAATTATCATAAAATGTAAATCATGTAGATCACACCATGGCAAGGAACAAGATCATATTCATCACTTGGATAACAAGTACAATCAGGAAAATCATGAGGTCAATGAAGATTTTGAAAAGAATAAAAAGATTTATTTGAGTTCAAATCACCAAGAGGATGATCATCATGATCATGATGAGAAAATATCACCATGAGTGATGATGGTATTCATATCAATAAATTCATACCTTGTGAAGTGTTTTTAAACACTTGATCCATGCTTTATAATGTCTACACATCTAACAAGTCATATATGGTGGAATTTGTATTAATTCAATGTAGTTTGGAGGTTAAGAAAATGGAACTCAATCTCAAACATATCTTCAAGTTCCATTCAAGAATCAATCCTCCTATCTCAGGTGAAGGAAATCCATTCCTATGAGTAGAAATTGAATAAAAATGTGTTCATAAACCATAAGTAGGTTTCCACTCATGTGACATATTGGCCGGAAGGTGAATTGAAAAGAGTTCATCATGTTCAAAGGTGAAATGGAAAGCTCATGTGATAAGTTAAGGATAATCATATCTTGACTTTGCCATTATGTCGAAATCTATTTGAGGAAAAAATTCAAAATGAAATAATCAAGCCACCGAGATACTTAGGACCAACATATGTGAAGAATAAAAGAGTCATCTATTCACTTGAGAGGAATTCGAGAAAAAGGTGAGGATTATGGAACCATAAAGGGTAAGAGGATGATCTTCATTTAGAGTTCCATGTTTATAAGTGTAACATTCCCATTTTAAGACTTTAGAAACAAGGAAAAAACTTTTTAAATATATCTAATGTTCTCTGTTCTAAATAATCATAATTTAGAACACACATTCCATGTCAATCAATCTCATAACAGATAACCATATACAACTGTAATGACTCGGTGAAACACTCGATCTCTCATTTCATGACTCGGTTTCATATCGATCTCTCATGTTAACTCATTGAATTGTATACTAAGTATACTTGGTTCTCTTACCCTTTTCTGGTATTAAGTGTTCTATTTAAGAGGCCTATCTAAATATTTTTTACCAATATTCATCTGATATCTGACTTCTTAAACTAGGTGACGTAGGACAACGCAACCAACAACTTGTGATACTTTGGCCAAATATTTTCACATACTATTCATGTTTATATTCCTAGATGGCATACTCATCAAACATAATACGTCCTTCACCCCACTTCATCTGTTATCTATAATGGTCTTCACCGATTCTTTGTCGAGTCCACTTGTTCTTAGTTAATCCTAACCTAGGTTAGAAACCTAGTCTAGTATAGAGAACCACTTACGGTGACTAAGGGTACTTAGACATACTCAATTGACCTAAGTCGATTGCATGTGTCTAGTTATCCTAAGTCATCGTGAGTTACCCTTATACTAAATCATGCTTCTAACCTGACCTAGAGTATAACTAAGATCAAGTCCAAGTTTATGTAGACCTAGATGATCCAATTCTAAAGGGTGTTGCAACATGTCAACTGCAACATTGTATCCTCGTGAAGACCCAAGTCTTCACGAAGGTACAATTCTGCAATTGGCGTGTGCCAAAATCTAACATAATTACCCCATCTAGATGTACATACCCAAGCAAGAAGTTAATTACTTAATTAATTTCTATAATTAAGGTCTAATTACAACAACCCTATTGAATTCCAGTTTAATTAACCCCTAAGGTTGCCAATCATAAATGAGTTGTTAATGTTTTGTAGAAACATCAAGATTGCTTTTTAGTCGTTAACTTCCTACTTTAGGGTTTAGTTAATTAAAATAGAAACAAAAATCAACAATAAGATTTACTTGTTATACCCAACCATTCTTAGCTTGTTTAAGTTCCAAACATGTTCCTTTATATTAGACTTCATTGAGATGAAGTCTACTTATTAAATATTTATATTTACCTTTCATTTGTTTTATACCAAGGAAGGTATGGGTCAAGAGGAAGTTCACCTTCCTCTTTCTTGTTAAGAATTAGGATTCATTGTAACCTTTTTACATTATATCAAATATCATAAAGAAATTGAACTCCCATTAACACCATTTAATAAACCATAGTGACTTAGTTAAATGTTCAGCTATGATTTCCAACTTGATAAGTTGCATTTAATAAAGGGGTAGAGTATCAAATCCCTTTCCACCTATTTCATTTTGAGTCAAACTGAAAAGGTTCAAAATAGATATGACTATGAGAGAATAAAGATAAGCTTACAAATTCCCTTAACAGAATGCACAAAGAGAATGACACATCAAGTACCAGTAAACTCTCAATCTTTTCCATTCATCAAAGTGAAATACATACTTACAAGTCCAACATTTTAGACATCTTTCATGTCAAACAACATCAATAAATTCAATAAGAAATACAACTTTTCCTCTTACAAGATACATTTCAATAATGAATCATATTTCCTCATAAGAGATCCAGTCTTAGGTAAACAAAAGTAACTTCATAAAATAACTTGTCTTATTTTATCACTTACGAAGTCCATCTGTAAAAATTGCTAGCAGGTCAGTTCATTGAACTAAGCATGATAAGCACTAAGCATTAAAACGATGTGCTTTCAACTAACTATTTCATAAAAATAACTCTACTTTTATGAAATAATTAAAGCATCTCATAAAGATACATCATAAAGAAATAACAGTTATGAAAGGAAGAACAAAGTGATAAATCACATTAACATTAAGTAAAGATCATGATGTAATCAAAACATTCTTCACCAATGATTTCATAAGGGATTATATCAAATAAGTAATATTCCATCCAAATTACTTACCACATTCCTACTATAGATATTTATAGTTCACTTCTTGCTTCATTCAATCTAAATCAAAGAAAGATACTAACTCTAATAATTCACAAACATAGAGTTACTTTAAGAAGTAATGATCCACAATACTCAGCATTAACTTACTCCATCCTAGAATATCTAAGGCCCAACTCATTAATCTTAATGACAAAATTTAGGATAAACTATCAACATCCTAAAATAAGAGTTTCCTATTTAAGATACTACATCCCAATTCATGCCCAAGCTATAGCCTAAGTTTTTGGTTTAGCATCAACGGTTTGATAAGGTATAACTTAATTTATAAGCACCTGAAAGTAGTCACACATCCCAACCATTATATCCCTATCAAATCATTTTTGAAGGAGAAGAAGATACAAATTTATCCTCCAACTATCCACTCTGTAAATTCCTTCAAACTGATACAACCGAACTATACAACTCCTTACACATGAGTAACATAATGAGAGAATGAACGAAAGGAGAGAGAACAACTAATAACTTCCTTCGAGTTTGGAGAAACAAAATGGAATACGTTAATTTAGAATAAAGAGAAGTATGTCAACAAAAAGATGAGAAGGAAGTGGAATAAGCTGTCAAACAACTCAGCTCGGACAAGGCACATGGGCTTGATGAATTTCTACCCTTTTTCTTCCAAAATTTCTGGGACATAATTAAAAACAAGGTTTTTGAAGCTGTGAAGGAATTTTTCAAGAAGAAGGTAATGTTAAAGGACATGAACTGCACTTTCCTGACTCTGGTTCTAAAATGTAGTAATGCTATGGAACTAAAAGACTTCAGACCTATAAGTCTTTGCAACACTTCCTATAAAATCTGCATGAAAATTCTTGCCCTCAGGCTTTAGCTGATCCTACCCAATATCATTTTGGAACAACAAGGGGGCTTTGTTATAGGTAGAAAAATTCAGGATGGGATAATTTCTATCAAAGAGACTATTCATTCAACAAAAATTAGTAAGAAGGCTGTGTTATTCTTAAAACTGGATATGGCAAAAGCTTATGACAGGGTTTCGTGGAGCTTTCTAGACAAAATCCTTGATAGGTTTGGTTTTGAAAGAGATTTGAGACATATGGTACAGGCATGCATCTCCAATGTATGGTTTTCTATCCTCATGAATGGAAGTCCTATTGGGTTCTTTCCTAGCACACAAGGATTACGGCAAGGGGATCCCCTTTCCCCTTTCCTCTTCATTCTAATGGCAGAAGCTCTCAGTAGAAGACTCAATGTTGAAATGGAAAATGGCTTCATCAAAGGGATTTCTTCGGCACTTGAAATGGAAAATGTTACTCACCAACACTTTGTTGATGACACTTTTGTGGTGGGGGAAGCTACTATCCCAGAATCAAGAAAACATTATTCCATTTTTGATGACTATATGGAGGTCTCGGGATAACTAATCAACTTCAGAAAAAGTTCCCTATTCTTTCTGAATACTATGGACAACCACTGTAAGAAGATTGCAGAAATTTTTGAATGTACCTATAAACCCTTTCCTACCTTATATTTAGGAATCCCTCTGGGGATAGGAGACCCTCCTGTTCTGAATGGAACTTTCTAATTGAAAGGTTTGAAAGGAAACTAGCGGGTTGGAAAGCTAATCTATTATCCCAAGCAGGAAAAATTACTATTCGATCACTCTCTCTCCGAGTCTTCCAAAGGTGTATACTATATCACTATACCAACTTCCTGTTATAATAGGGGAAAGGTTAGAAAAGATCCAAAAAATATTTTTATGGAGCGACACAGAAAGTAAAGATAGAATCCCTCTTGTTGCCTAGAATAGAGTGTGCAGACCCAAAAACTTGGAGGACTAGGAATTAGAGATTGGTCCAAGATGAATAAAGCTCTACTTGCAAAGATTGGATGGAGACTAACCAAGGAAAATGGAGTTTGGGCCAGAATTCTTAAGAGAAAATATTGGCTGGATAATAATGATAAAAGATGGATGTTCAAACCGGTGACTTTCAATGGCTCATGCATATGGAAAGCCATTAACTGGGCCAAAGAAATTCTGAATAAGGGCAGTAGATGGAAAATAGGTAGAGGCAATGAGATAGGTTTTTGGAAAGATAAATGGGCAGGATATTTCACCCTTCAAGATAAATTTCCACAAATCTCTGCATTACTAGAAGCTAAGTATGGAGAAAAAATTAACAACTACATGGCTAAGGAAGAGAGTTTTCAGACTTGGAAAACTCTGGAATTAGATAGACATGAACTAAATGATCAAATGAGAGGGATCAATGATTTCTTAAAAAATTATGTATCTCTTAATAGCAAGGACCTAGATAGAATCATTTGGGACAAGGAACCATGTGGAAATTTTTTTGTCAAATCTACCTATGGCCTCTTTTTGAAGGTAAAATTGGTGAAGAAGACTTAATGGCTGGGAAGATCTGGAACAAGAATATAACACCCAAGGTTAATGTGTTCAGCTGGCTCACATTTGGAAATAAAATCCTCACGGTTGATAATCTGGTAAAAAGAGGTTTCCAATGGGTTAATAGATGTGTGCTATGTAAAAGAAAAATGGAATCTGTAAACCATATGTTTTTGGAATTCTGTATGCACATCAACTGTTATCCTCCATTTTGGATGGTTTCTCGGTAAACTGGGTCATACCCAAAGATATAAAGGAAGCTTGGAACCAATGGAAATGCCCTTTTCATAGTCAAGGGCTAAAAAATCTATGGATCATAAGCTTGGGTCATCTATGGTGGGAAATCTGGAAGGAAAGAAATAGAAGGATATTCAAAAACAAGAGTCTACCTATCAAACAATCAATAAAATACCTCTTCCAGGCAAGTTAGAAACAATTTCTCTATACTCAGGAATAAAGAATTGGAAATTCTGGATAATGAACAACATATCTTAATGAATTGGAATGTTTCAGGGATTTCCCTACCAAACAGGCCTAATCCCAGATTGGAGATTAAGTGGAATCCCCCTTGTGAAGGTTCTCTAAAACTCAACTTTGATGGAGCTGCTAAAGGGAATCAGGGAAGGCAGGGGGAGGTGGAGTTATTAGGGACTCTTTTGGTCATTTTATTCTTGCTTATTTCTTCGACCTTGGACAACAATCAAATAATGTTGCGGAGGTAGCTGCTCTATTATGGGGGTGAAGATTGCAAAAGAAAAAGGTTTCAACCTCCTAGAAGTGGAAGGAGATTCATTGTATATTATTTCTTGTATGAAGGGCTCATCCAGACCTTCCATATCTATAGAAGACTTCATCAGCAAAACTAAGTCATTTTAAAATTCTTTTGTGAATATTTCTTTCAATCATGTGTATAGGGAAGGAAATGTAGGTGCAAACTTTGTTGCTAATCTAGGGGTTACCGCTAATGGTCTTCATGTGGTCGAGCACCTCCTTGATATGAATGCTATTTTCATTGAAATCATGAAAAGGGAGGGAGCCTTTAATAATTTTGCAAACTCCCCACTCGTGCTAGTAAACTTTCATGATTTCTTCTCCCATGCGTGACTTGGTTTCCTTTTTTCACTCAGCGGCCTGATCTTTTTGGATTTGAGGAATCTGAAGAAAGAAAAAACTATTTTCAAGTCTATCTTCTCTGTTTTGAGTACAAAAGGATGGGAGGGGACCTGGTGCGCACTGAACCATCTAGGTGTCCGGAGATGTCCAAGGAGGCCGAAGCTCTTATGGAAACAATGGGATTATTATCCTTTCTCAAAAATTTCGAGGGCTATGATGAGAGTCTGAGTGAAGTGGTCGCAAAAACTTGGAATGAGGGCAAGGTTCAGGTCGGCAACTACTCTCTCACAATTTCACCCAAGCTCATCGCCAAAGTGACTGGCCTCGCGTTGGAAGGTAGAAGCATTTTCAAACCTAAATCTGATTATAGTCTTGAGATTGATTATTTCTTTCAAGGAAAAGGGGATCCTATTTCTCTGCATAATGGATACACCCGAAGTAAGTTACCTTCCCCTTATGATGAAATTGCCAAATTGATAATGTCTTACATTACTCTGGAAGGAAGATATAAGGTTATCTATGGCTACCATTTCCCAATGTTAAATCATATCCACAATTCCAAACCATACAACTTTCCTTTCTACCTATTTTCTTCTCTGCTAAATCAATAACAATGGTGAAGAAAGGCACTTTCATTCTCCCTTTACACCAGGGTCTGATAAAAACTATCATTTGGCTGAGCACTCCTCTGTTGGGAAAAAATGACAAATTTGGGGCTTCAGTTTCAAACTCTGCGTTGGGTAAAAGGACAGGGAGTATGGAACCTAAGGAGGATTCTTTGGGATGATTGTGGTCTAGGGAATCCTGTGGCCAAACACACCAGGTCAAACATGGGTAAAGGGGGTGAAAAGAATCAGAACAGAAAAGAGTAGAATACTGGACGGGCTGAGGAGGATAACATAACATATGTGTTGGATGAATGCCCTGGTGAAAACCCAACCCAGAAGGATTTCTCTCTTGACAAAGACGAAGGGGAAGCTGAGAGCAGTGAGGTAGAGGACAACAAAAAAGATCAGGAGTCTTCAGAGGACAAGAATTCCAAGAACACAGAGGAAGCTATCCACAGTTTGCATAATCTTAAAACGGCTCAGATGGAACTTTTCTCGGCCCAGGAATCGGCTGTTAAAACCCATGCCTTCATGAGAGATTTTGAAAATTACAAACTGAACACTGATATAAATAGGCACAAAATCAGCCTGATCTCTATGGACCTTAAGGAGCTGCATGACAAAATGGATAAAATGTCTTCCCTCATCCACAACGAAAACTCCAATAACACCAATGCCAGAAGAATGGAAATGGAAAATGAGATGCTGAAAATGAAAGGTATTATAATACAAATCAGAGATGCACATATTCTCAATGTGAAAAGTACTATCTACCATCTCAAATTGCTGGCCGAAATGATCCAGTCCATGGAACTGCAAAAGAAAAGGAAAAGGATGGTACAGGGCCGAAGGTGGTGATCAAAGAACCTAACTACAAGTACTGGAAGGAGACTATAGCAACTCTAGTCAAAGAATGGAACGACTGCAAGGAGATAGTGGAAGATTTGATCAAAGATTAAGGAATGTCAATGGTTTGGATTTTGTTGTTTGTTTACCTTCATGTTGTTAGTTTAATCCTTCAAACTGCTACATACTGTAAATGCTATATAATGGATATCATATACTTGTAATCTTTTTTTTTGAATTTTGGAACAAGTATGGCCTTTTAAGTTTAATACTTTGGCCAATATAGAAGTATACTGTAACTCCTTGTAAGGGGGTAGGGTCCCCTCAACCCTAACTTTTACCTCTAATAAAAAAATCTCATTATTCCATCTTAAAAGAGGAATACGAATCGGAAATAAAATAACTGAGACAGATCATATCAAGAGTTCATTTAACTCTAGTAACTCTTGAAAACACACAATAATTACTCGATACAGAAAAGAGATATATGACTGCAACATGAAGGTCAGAAACTAAAATATAGTTCCCTCAACCTACAAACAAGCATTGCTACAGTAGTGCAAAATCTTCTACTTAAAAGGAGTAATTCAAATGACTTTAGTTAGCAACAGTAATTGAAACAACAAACAACTGAGCATTCAACTCATCCCAATGTTAATAGTATCCAACTACACATTTCTCCAATATTTTCCATTCAAGAGAGAGAGAGAGAGAGAGAGAGAGAGAGAGAGAGAGAGAGAGAGAGAGAGAGAGAGAGAGAGAGTACCATTAAATAATGGAATCTTATGCGGCCAAAATTTCTATTCAAGTGTCATTGCAAATAAATCTTACCCATCCATTGATGGTAAATAATGAAAATGAAAACAATATTTACAGTCAAGCCAACCCATATTCCCAACTTCACAAGATCAAAGGAACAACCTACAGGGTTAAAATGGATGACTCGTCTCATATTGGACCACAAGGAAAAAAGTAGCATTACCCCAAACTAGGTGCTCAGAATCAAGTTCAAAGGAAGAATAACAATGTGCAACCATTCCAGCCATTTCCTTAAGATAGACAAGACTGAACTAACCCATAGTTCCACATAGCTACCTTATTCCTACAACATTACCTAACATCAATCTCGAATTGAAAATAACTAGCAATCCAACAAGATGAGTCGATAAGGTAACTCTGAAGCACGAAAACACATTACGAAAATATGCATAAACATTCCATAATCCATACAAAAATCACGACCACAGGATCACGTTCAGCCCTACTACCAGACAAACTGCAACAAGGAGATTCATTCAGATCCATGATCAAATAAGTCTTTAACAGACCTTCTCACAACTTCCAGGTGTAAGAACAAAAATCGACTTCATTTAAGTCTAATAGAAGCTAAACATGTTTTATCAAATATCAAGCAAGGGAGAACAAAACCGAAACATACTTCTTCCATAACAGTCCAACAGAGTTCTAAAAATCAAAACATCTCATCTCAACAAAGGTTAAACACGATTACCATTACTTTCCAACAAGAACGAATTCCAACTTGAATCTAACTATCTATTATAACATAGTCAAACAATTATAACAAGTTTTGAAAACATCTCAAGTTCAACAACAAGAAAACACATTTCATACCTTCACCCAACAAGGAAAACAACCCAACTCGTGTATTTTTATCAAACAATGTTTTCCCCTAAACCATTTTGCACAGTCAACAAAAGTATACAAGAATCGAAAACATTCAGCTCATACAAAGGTTAAAGCCTGATTCATTCATCTTTCCAACAAAGGAACAAACCCAGATCGAATCCTCATCAAACAAAAAATTCAAGCAGGGAAATACAATGAAAAATACAAGCAAGAATGCAAGATAACATCACATAAAAACTCATTTTTTTCTAAGAGAAAATTTCCTTTAATGAAGACATTTAGGAAAAAGCAGAACAACTTAATGGGTAGATCCTATCATGCTTGATAGAGCTTCCTATCGATTTGCAGAAGATTTCCAGCCAAGCTCCCACAATCTTTTTTTTTTTCCAAGCAACGTCAACAACTCCAATCTTCCTACTTCCTCTTATACTTCCACTGGATCCAAAAATAGCTCAAGAATGCCAAGAATATCAAAGGATTGAAAATAGAACTGCTGGTTCAAGAACCAAAACCTCCATGCAGAGAAAAAATAAAAAAGAAAAAATGATCAAACAACCTTTCCAAAATTTGCCATGCATCTCTCCTAGGTGGTTTCTACACCACAACCAAGATCAATAAATGCAAGGACAGTCAATGTTTCCCTCCTATTTCTCCATGCCACGCCATCCAAATTTGGTGAACTCCATTTCAAACTTTGCATGCATTTTTAAATTTAGTGATGATGCCAACTAGGCATCCCCTTAACTCCCCATGCCTCCGCCAAAACTGAATTTCAGAGGTTTTTAATACCAAATTCAAATCTCATTAATGCCTTGAAAACTGATGCCACCGCCCTTTCCACTTGCCAAGTAGTCCATAGGTACCCCTTAGCTTAGTATTAGTTTAGGTTAGATTAACATTAGGTTAGGATTCAACCTTAGTCTTTAGGTAAATATTATTTGCCTTAGGTTATTTCCAACCTCCACAACCATACCAACTTAGGTTAGGGTGTCACCTTAGTAGTTTAATAATAGGTCCTAGGTAGGTCTTAACTACCTTAGGTTAAAATCCAAATAGGATAGAACATTACAACTAGATTAAGGTGTTAACCTTAATAGCATAGTAATAGGTCTTTGGTCCTATTACGCTATTCAACATTATAAATATTTAACAAGAAGGCCCAGGCTAGCCAATTACAACATGATGCAAAGCAAGGACACCCGAAGTTGGGTCCTTTAAATTTATAAACAAAACACAACTCAGTCCCTCTTCACCTTCCATTTTGGAATGCCAAGTCAACTAGATGAGTCAGGTAAGGAGAACTGAAGCATACCTTGGATCAATGGAATTGATCCAAGGTCTTCTTTGTCAACATAAAATGAGTTAAGAAAACAACAACACAAGCTCTAAATCCTTTTTCTTTAAATGAATTAAAGTTGTACAAAAAGATGAATGGCCTTGTTTTCAAGTAAGCAAAAATCACAACTAAGTGAATCTCTTCACAATAATAATTTATCCATTGCAAACATGATTTTTAAAATTCATAAGAGTACACCTTCCTAAGACAAATCACATGTCAATGTTTGCAATGTCAAGAGGGATAGTAATCAAAGTAATAGTTTTGTCAAAGATGTTACAGCAAGAATGGGAAACCATCTCGCTTTTACCTATTTTAACTCAATTAGTAGTGTTCCTAAACACTCATTCACCATCTGGTAGTGTGATCACACCCCAAAGGAAGAAACATGTGCAATAATCTCATTTTCGTTAAATTGATGACCATAGGATATGAATCTCATTCAAGGATTAATCTTGTATCTACAAAATGAAGATCCATTTGAGTGAGTGAGATACATGCATAAAAGGGGTTTGATCATCATGGAGTTGATTTGTGATCACTAGGGTGAATTTTGAAGGCCTATAAAAGTATGAAAGTGATCCTCACTCCTTCCTTGTAATCATAAGAGATCATCACGTTCCAATTTAAATGAAAATATCATGATATTATTTCTAAACACTTATTTGATGCTCTGAATTGTTCCTACATCTCATAAAATAAAGAGATTGTGATTTTAGTGCTTTAAGTCAACTAGCTCTTTGTCAAAAAAGTATTCATCATCATCAGTTGGTCAACCCTTCTCTCTCTTTTCCGTAATATCTCTATATTATAATTATTCACAAGGAATGCACTCTTTCCCTATTTTTTCCTATTCACTTAAGTGACCCTCAATACAACATTTTAAGAGTTCTTTTCATCAATTAGAAAAGGAGTTACCTCCTAGGAATGTGGAAGGTCAAAAGTGGTGAGGAAAGGTGAAAATTCACATCGAGGGAGATGAAAGGAAAATTTGTAATACTATTAATTGGAATGACTTCTCCACTCCAAAGGTTTAGAAATTATTGATTGATTGTATGTTGTCTATATTTACCACTACTACATCAAGTAATAAAAATATGAATTTATTGTGTTTACTATGGTTATTTTCCTATATTCTCTCTCTACTTTCCAATTTGTAAACATGGAAATATTACAAAACTAAGAAAGGTTTCCATGCCTTTGATGAATGAATAAATATAATTATGTGTCTATGATTTGTTGGTATTATCATTTTTGTGTTCTTATAATTGAATGTGGACCTACTACTGGTTGATGTATGTGAATTCTGTAATCCTACTCACAACATTAACCCTCTCTCTCCTTATTTCTCTAACTCCCCTTTACCTCTCCTCATTACAAATTCCTCCCTTATACTCTATACAAGCACTTTGCCACATGTTTACTGCGAATAGTGGAGTATTTCACCGGCACCATGATTACGAGCGAGTGGGAAATTGAAATCTCCATGCCATGTTTCTTCACAACTATAACATGTGTAATTGAATCTATGACCTATTTCATGTGTAAAGGATCATCTTCCCATATATGTATGTCCTCCTCCTCTAGGTGTTCCTTATTTGCATGATGTTGAATTACCGTCACCTTCATGATGTGCATATTTTCCCCTTCCACTACATTTTATGTTGCCTTACATGACCTTCCCTTTTCCTTGAGAAACATTCTATTGTTTATGCACCAACTTCTCTTTGCCTTCATTTCATACTAGTAGGCCTCTTCAATTGATTATTCTTGGATCATTCCAAATTCATCCTGAATTGTAATCTAGAATCAATTTATTCTTGGTGTGAGGCATATTTTTGCCTTTAATTTAGCTCATAGGAATTTTCCACCTCACACATGGTGAGTCATCTCACTTAGGTGAGTCATAGGTATATTAGGGAGTTATATGACATATGAAATATTATGTCATAGAATATTTTATACTTGTTAGATGGAAGTTACATAATATTCCTAGCATTGTAACTCCTCACTCCATCATGGGAGTATGACATGTCCAAGCATGGGAGTTACACATCACTCCCCATATGTACTTATCTTTGATCTATGAGTATGAGTAGACCTATTCTTTTTCATGAAATTTTTTCTTGCAGTTAATATTCTTGTTGATTAATTTGAGAATTTCTGATTTCCGCTAGAGTGCAACAACCTTGATGTGTATGGGTTCTATTGATCCTCGTGGTTCAATCTCACATGGTATCATAGTGGTGTTTTTTTTAGTAAACATGTTACTTATATTGATTTGTTGCTAATTACTTCCGGTTTCATGATTTATCATCTTTTTTGAAAGTTTTATTAATCCATGTTATTGTTTTGTGTATTTTGGTACTAATCTAGGTTAATCTTATTTTTTTGGAGTTTACTTGGTTATGGTGTTTTCTTTGGTTCTTTTATAGATATGTTTTTTCCATCTAAAACTGACTATCTATATTAAAATTTGTGAAAAACAATTTTTGGAGGCATTTCTATATTTAGTTTTGAGTTCGTTTGTTTTCTCCTTCTAGATTTGTCTCGAGTGTTTGGGTCACTACTCAATTCCTCTTCCTCCTTCATATATTCCCTGATCCTTATTTTTGTTTCACCACTCCACTCTGCTATGCCTATCAAGCTCCAAACTAATCTCCTTGAACTCATAACCTAGTGTAGTGCCCACACTTTTTATAGCTCAGTAGCTTGTTGTTTCTTTGCTCATAGACATGTTTTGATAGAGTTTTGTTATATCGTGGACATTATATTAGAGATTGGATCTTATTAGACATGTGTGGACATTCAGGCGTATAGCGCCAATTTAGCTTAATTTCTATGTTGTCGCATTTTCTTATGATGTCATGGATACTAATGGATATGATGCTTTGTGTTTGGAACATAATTATATTGATGGATAGTTGTTGCATGTTGGGATCCTATGGTTATATGTCACTCTATCATCTTGTCTAACTTTGGAGAATTGAGTATAATTGTGCACGTTGTCGCATTTTGATTTCAATAGGATGTTAGGCTAGTTTAGAACTCATTGATATCTTGTTGTGTCATTGATTTATATTGTATCGACAGGTGTGGTTAATGTGTGCAATGAGTGTGCAGGTGACAGGTTTACAAGAGAACATGGGATTCAGGCCAACTACACAATCTTGCACAAGCAGCCCACGGGCTGAGTCCTAGCCATGTTCATTGTGTGAAGCCTTAGTATAGGAGATTATTATTTTGGGCACTATGAGTGACCCCAATTTTTGTAATGTATTGTGCTTTGAATTATTAATTTTGTTTAGGGTTACTAGTGGAGTTGTAAACTTGTTTTGGGAATTAATAATCCCACTTTCATTAAAATGTTGATTTTTGTTTAATGAGTCACTTAATCACAAGGGTTTAGGGTCACATGTGAGACCCTTGGGTGGTCCCCACACCCTCTACCCTTGTGCCAAAAATGCAAAACCCGAAATTAGGTTATTTTGGGCATTTTTGGGGACCCCTTTTTAGCTTGGGAGTTCCCCTAACATAAAAATGAGCCCTTGGACCCTACCTAATGGGTAGGGGGGCTTATTTTCAAGGCTAGAGGGAGTTTTCCCTCCCTTTTTACCTCTTGTTTGGTCACATCCATGTAAGGGGTGTGGATTGGAGTGCTTATTAAAAGTTTCACTAATTTTGTCTTGCTAACATTTAGGGGAATTTGGGAGAAGAGGGAAAAAAGAAAATTTTACCCTTTCTCTCTTTTGTTTTGGCATCTTTGACCTTGAAGAAGGAGAGGGGTGACACATGTCACCCCCTCATTTGTGAGGATCCTTGCTTGCTCCTCTTCAAATTCCCATTCATGGGAAAAGAGAGGGACTTTTCTTTTGGAACTTCTTGCTTGGATGCTTGGGTGATTGGGAGCTTGAGATTTGCTTGAGTCTAGAGTGGAGAAATTGGAAGTTGGAAAGATTTTTGGAGAGCTTTCCTTGAGGTAGGCTCTTATGTCTTTTTGCATATGTTGAATTCATCTTAGTTGCTAGTTTGGCTACTTGAATTTGTCTTTGTTATTTGTGGATTTTGGTTGTTACTTGCTTGTTTTACTCCCTCCATCATATGGCATGATGGAGTTTTGGAGTTTGTGGGGGAGGAGAGAGGGATTTTTCCTCTCTATCCTCAAGGCTTGATGGACAAGCCTTGTAGGGTCTTAGTGTTTCCCCTCAAATGGTTGAGGTGGGGAAGTTGATTCATTTGGCTTGAATCTCCTTCCCCATTCTTGGTAAGGAAACCCCTTTGGGGTTTGAAAATCCTTCCAAGAAGGACTTGGAGAAAGGGTGGAGGAATAAGGAGGGTTTTGATTGAATTTAGGAGCAATAAGGAGGGTATGGAGATTTTTTCTTTGTGCAAGCAATTTGGAATATAACTTTTGGAGAACTTTCTCCTCTCTTCCCCACTTTTGAGGAAGAACATGGGTTCTCCTCCTTGTAAATTTTGGAGTCTTGTTTTGTTTTTGTCCTATTTTTGTGTGCTTGTATCATTGTTAGTTCACCCTCCATCTTGTGCAAGTTTTGGTTAGTTGTCCTCTTTCCCATGGGCTTGGGGGAGGCTAGCATGCATCCCAACCTTGGGAAAGGCATGTCATGATGCCTATGGTTGGGTGGTAAATGAGCTCTTTTCTCCTTGCATGGATTTCGTGAAGACATGGAGGTTGGCTCTCAAGTTGGAATTGGTGGCATCTTGGGCTCTCATTGTTCTTTTCCTTCCTTGTGATACTTTCTTGCATTGTAACCCTCTTTCGAATATAGTTATGTAAGAAGTTACATCTCCTTGTAAACCCTCCATTTTGTACATTTTGTATCACTTGGAAACTTGTCTTAGAAATTTTTGATTAGTTGCCACTTGAGATTTAACACACATATAGCCCAAGCTTGTGGAGGTGAAGTATTGTAGTAAATGATCTATCTAATTGAATCTTGATGTAACTCTTGTATTTATATTTACAAAAGAAACATAGTTTGTTGAAGGTGTTGTTTGCCTTAGCCTTTGTTTCCTTGCCAACATTGATAGTATTATGTCAAGAAAAGAAATATGTTATTTTCTTGCACTTTCTTGTTTTTGTGAAAACTTAAGGAAGGATGTTATTTAGAAATCTAATTGTTTTATTTTGGCTATGGAATCATGTGACTGTTATTAAACAAAAACACTCTCCTTCTTGCAATATGTTCCTTTCTTGTAAATGTTGATAATGTTAATACATGAAATGAAAGTTGAAATTTTAGTTTTCATTTCCATGAGGAGTTTGATGTTTTTGCTCTTATTAAACAATCTATATCATGATATACAAAAATATGTATAATCAACATGTATCTAAGGTGATTTTTGCTTTAAATAACAACTACATTTTAGTTAAGTATCAAATCATAATTAAATTGTTATGTCAATAAAACTCCATTTTACAGATTTAGGGGTGTGAAGTAAAATATACATCCATATACAATTTTATACCTAATTCTCTTTAAATGATAACATAATATGTATTATTTGCGTGTTAATATGTATATTGTATTATATATATATAAACAATAGTTTATACACAATAAAATGTATACATATATATATATATATATATATATATATATATAATATTTCGTGAATAGGTAATAATTTAATCATGTATTATAATACACATATAATAATTCATATATTATACATACATACATACATACATACATATAAATTAAAAAAACACGTTTTAATTAAATTTGAAACTTGTATATAAAACAAAAAAATGTGTTGGTGGTGGGGGGCGGGGCGGGTTCACCCCCACCCATGTGTTTTTGTTTTTAAAAAAATATATAGTTGGTGGGGGCGAGGGCCGCCCCCAAAACCCTACACCCCCTCCTTCACCGTCCCTACTGCGCCCAACCACCACTTCCCCGCGCGCGACTTGCCCTCCCACATCACCACCACGTAGCCTCCATGCCGCCCCATGTGGGCACCTCTCCCCCTATGCCAAAGCACAAAACCCCCTTCTCCAAATCTGCCCTTCCTCTAACTAAAATAAAAAAAAAATATAATAAAAAATAAAATAAAAATCAATATAAACATATATATATATATATATATATATATATATATATATATATATATATATATATATATATATATCAAAAAAAAACTAGCTCTATAAAACCTGCAACAAAAAGATCAACAACAATATAGTGGAGGATCAAACCAACTCCATGACTCCTCTCTCAAACAACCTGCAAATGTCACAAACAAAATGAAATGAGGAAAAGAGAAAAGAAAAAGAAACATAAGGAAATTTTAGGGCATCTTTAGGGAAAACTAGATCAAGGGTTGAGGTGGTTTCTATCCTATGGCTCATAATTAACCCTACATTCTCTTGGAGCCTAGTATATTTTAAATGTGAATGGGCAAGTAAAGTTTAGGGGGCTTGTATGTGGGTAGATAAAATAAAAGGAGGGGAAAAATCTAATTAAATAACAAGGGGTATGTAGGATATCAAGTGTGATCCTACTAAATGATTAGTAGAGTAATCAAATTAGGTAATAGAAATTTAGGTTGGAAAATTTAATTTGCGTGAATCTGATTTTTATAAATTTAATTATTATTGGGGTTGGAAAAGGTTCCACATTAGTGTTATGTTTAAAAAAAAAAAAAAATTACCCTAAAATTTTGCCTTACCTTGGCTTGGTTTTCCGATGCCCCGGGAGAGGCATGACACCTAGCTCATCCGAACCACCTCATGCTCAACCCCTCCTCTCACCTCATAGAGCTATATACCAAGCTATTACCTTTTTTAAATGAGTTACCCCAGCTTGGTTTACTCCTTTCCAAAATTAGACGAGCCACCTTAGGCTTGGCCTTACCTCCCCTTATCTCGAACCCAAGCTCCCTTAACCATCAATCTTGGATATCTCAAGCCTACCTTCCCTTTTCATCTCGTCGAGCTCACTCCTACTTGGTTGACCTTGTTTTTTGATTGCTCTTTGTGCTCGTGTAACCTCCCTATCGAATTCATTTTTTTCCCTAGCTCTGTCATGGATTTTCTAAGGCTTAGACCTATTATGGTTGAACCCATCATTTTATCTCACTCATAGTTGTTTTTCTAGTCAAAGTCGTAGAATATAGCTCGCTTGATCCATGCATGAAAATCCTATAGTTGGGTTTTTAGTGACTCAATATCCCTACACACCTTACAACCCGCTTGGCCTCGAAATAACCATATCAACTAACTCCATTTTTGCATTTTTTGGAAACTTGCATACTTTTTAGACCCACTTGCCAAGTTATGTTGTGGAACCTTTGTTGAGACCGTCCCACCACCACTCTGAACTTCCCTTTGACCATTGAAATATTTAAATTGACTTTTTCTCCTTTTAAAACCTTGACTTTTAAATTATTAATCCTTTTTTTAAATTTAAAACTTGGTTAATACTTTTAAACATAGTTATTTTTAATTTACTTGAAACTAGTGTATAAAATTAATCAAGTAGGAAAAACCCTTCTATTTAATTTAGGTCATCTATTTGTTTAGGGGTTAGTTAAATTTTTAATACCTTATTATTATTTTGAATCAATTTTGGTTAACTAAAGTAATAAGGAAAACTTAAAATTTAGCATTATTAGGTGTTTTTTCTAACATTTTTGTGAAGGTTATTGTCATTTTTGGGGATTTTTTTAACGTTTTAGGAGGTCATTAAATATTTCAGGATTCATTTATTATTGTTTTGATATCTTATTATTGCTTGTGGGTAAGTGAACATGTCCGCCACAACCTTGCATAAAGGGATCTCCAAAGCGAGTGAGACAATTCTTCTCACACGAATAATTTCTTCCCTTGTCTTTTTCACCTTGTTTTGTGCTTGTTATGGTGTTGATTTTTACGAATTTTTGAAACTCATTGTGGTCTCCACACTTACATGTTTTTATACTAATTGAAAGGTAAGTGGTAAACTATTTCACATTACATGAACACATATGATTGTAATTAACATGATAAACTATAAAGTGCCACAAACGGGGGTGAAAGTATTATTATGGGGTGTGTGTGTGTTTCCTTTATTTATGCATTATTTAGTTATCTCTCCTCATGATTGATGTTAGTGCTGATATTTTTCTCAATTAACTTATTCAAATGGAAATCTAATATGATTATAACATTATGGGGTAAAGGGTTGTACAACATCACTATAAGAGTGGAAAAAATCAACATATGAACATGAGAAATCCATGTAGTTCAACCAATGTCACAAAGGATTAGGTCTTCTTTGTATGTCCATTTATCCTTAATTTATATTTCACATCAAATATTCTACAAAACCTCATGGATCCTAGAAAATTATTGATGATATGTTTGGAAAACAAGATGACATGAGAGCCCATGAGTTGGAGAATAAACTGCTAGGATTAACTCCTAGTAACTTTAATAACCTACATGCCTTCTTCTCAAAATTTGTTCACACTATATTATTGTTGAAATAATGTGGAGTTGATAAAAATGATGCCCAACTGATATTTTCCATTCTCTCTAATCTTGGATCTGAATACTCTATCTTTGTTTCTACCTTTCACACCATGAAATAAGCTATATGGAATGCTTGAAATATTCCCTCATTTGAAAACTTTACATCCCAAATCATTCAGGAACAAGAAAAGTTGATTTAAATGGGAGATATCAAGCCCAAGTCACATACCCTAGTTACAAGTATTGATAAAGGAAAGTTGAAGAAAAAGAGAAAATGACCAACCTAAGAAAGAAGCTAAGACCACCCAAACCAAACCTAACATGAACAATTCTACTTACGAGACTACGAAATAAGGAAAAGTGTTAGTGATCCTATTGTAAAAAGTTAGGACATGAAGAACATCAATGCATGATAAAACATTGACCATGTAACTTGTTTACTTGAGAAAAATAATACTGAAACCTAATTCTTCCAAAGTAAAAAGTCTAAATATATGAAGAAGAAAGGTAACGCCCTTTTATCTAGAGTTTCTCTGTCATCAAAATAAGCCATATATTCTGGTGCCTCACACCACATTGGTTCTTCACATGTTTATTTTACCGACATTGAATCATGTGGTATGTCCCAAATAAATTTGGGTGATGAAACTTCCTATCGGTTATTGGTAGTGGATCAATATAAGTAGATGGTAGAACCTTTAACAATGTTATATGTGTTCTTGATCTCTTTACCAATCTCCTATCATTTTACCAAATCAATCATATTGGTGAAGGAATATGAGTGGAATTTAATCCTAACTCGGTGATTATTTGTGAGATTCACAGTGAGACTATAGTGG
Organism: Taxus wallichiana var. yunnanensis; assembly: GCA_018340775.1. Lineage (NCBI taxonomy): Eukaryota > Viridiplantae > Streptophyta > Pinopsida > Cupressales > Taxaceae > Taxus > Taxus wallichiana. Next base: position 416,808,560 of record CM031235.1, read on the forward strand.
CTAAGGGAAAGTGATGCACAGAGGTTACACTTCATTATGCATTTAACTATGTTATGAGGAATAAAAAAGAAATTACTTTTAATCTCTACAAATGACGAACTTCAATATGCCTAAATAAGCTTAATAATGTAAAAAAGACCAAATTTCACCTTAAGGCATTGACTTAAACATACCACCCTATTCCATTATCCTCATTCAAATTCATTTTAAGCATGTCACAATGCTTCTTGATCAAGGGAAAAAAACAATTATTCTTTTTTCTCCAAGACTTCCCTTCACCTTCTCATGGCTCCTCTACAAAAAAACATTTTTTTGGTTCCTTATCATCCAACTACTTTCTTGCACCTTTTTATCCTATCGAATAGCTAAAAACAATGTTAAACAACTAACAACATCAATCAAAGATATTCAAATATCACTTTTTCCACTAATCTTGTCAAATTATCCTCTAGATGCCCATAAGACAATTGCTTCTACTAGCTTAATAGATAGAGGGACATAGGAATACCCAAAAAATATTAACTCCTTTAAATACCCTTTATCATCCTCATGGTGTACCTTGAATTTCATAAGATAACTTATAAACCTCTTATCACAATCACCCTTTTTCATATCTAGCTTTCTCTACCCACTAGCCCTATCCTCGACCATTCTTAGCCATAATTTCTCATGCATAAGGTTAAAAATTTCAACTCAAGCAATTTTGGACACCCATTTCGGAAATTAACATAATTTAGAACACACATTCCAATGCTAATCCATCTCATAATAGAAAACCATATGCAACTATAAATGTCTTGGTGAAATAACGATCTCTCATTTCATGACTTAGTATTAAACCAATCTCTCATGATAACTCAATAATGTGTATACTACATATAATTGGTTTCTTTTACCTTTTTAGGGGCACCCAAGTGTTCTATCTAAGAGGCCTATCTAAATATCTATTACTTGATATTCATTTGAAATATTACATCTTAGACTAGGTGACATAGGACAAAAACCAACAAATTGCGATACATTGGCCAAAATTTTTAAACATGTTTATCATGTTTACATTCCTAGATGACATACTCATCAAATGGAATAAGTCCCTCACCACACTTGTTATGTTATCTAGAGTGGTCTTTCCTAACTTCTGTCAGTCCAACCTGATTCAAGGTTTCACACTAGACAAGGTTAACAACATGCACTAGTGTGGAAGACTACTCATGGTGACTAAGGGTACATAGACATACTCAATCAGACTTACATCGATTGGGTGTGTCTAGTTATCCTAAGTCAACATGAGTTGACCTCGACACTAGATCATGTTCTTATCCCTGTATAGGGTAGAACCATGATCCAATCTTACACTTATGTCGATCAAGTTAAAAAAACTAAGTGGGGTGTTGAGACATATCAAATTACATCCTAGTATCCTCATAATGACTCATGTCATTACAAGGTACTATGTTGTAGTTGATGTGTACCAACATCCAATTGAGTTTCCTCAACTGGACTAACATACTTAAGATTATAAGTTTATTATCCATTTAATCATTGTCTTAAGATTAATGATAACAATGCTTAAGATTCACTAACATCATTTAACCTATAAGGTTACAAGTTGAAATTACATGTGAGGTAGGTATGTAGGTAAAATTTGTCTTCCTAACCATTTAATTACATGTTTAAGTTTTCTTTAAATGAAACAACTTGTATCATATAATGACATGATTGATCTTAATGTTATGAAAGTGTGTTCATTAGATCCTTTCTTATTTCAGCCTTAGCTTAAACAAGTTTATTAAAAACTTTATTTTAGACTTCATGAAGATGAAGTCTAAATCCCATTTAATTCCTTTTAAGCATTCCATATTTTGATTAAATAAATCTTCCTAAGGAAGAACACATTCAACCATTCACTTATTATATTCATAACACTTTAACAAGATCTTTAGATAAGTTTCTATGATTGATTTCAAGGAAAATATCCTTTTTCCTATATCAAGGACTAATGTCCATTTATGAAAATAGATTACATATGTTTCAAATAAATCAAGAATTCATACATATATATCTATATAATTCAATCATAGTTATTTTATATTGTTTAAGGATCTATTTATGAGTGTCAACTTATTAGTTGCATCTCTTTTATGTGAAAATAAAACAAACTAATATTTTAGATCCTCAAACCAAATCCCATAACACTTAAATATATAAATTTCCCTCCTTTATTTAGGATAATACTTAATAATACATCCCAATTTATGCCAAAGAAGGTATTACAAATAAGTATTATTCAAAAACATCAAACCATTTATTCATCAAAAGGAGTGATCCATTCACTGATTACAAAAGTATTTCAGAGATTACAAAGTGTCATAACAACAATATAAAACTAGTTTTATTACATCTTTTTTTCGACAAAAGTACATCTCAAGTAATGATGCCACATAATCATCATAATAAAGAGACAATTTATTTAGTAAAATAGATGTAACTTTCTATATGTCTTTCTCCTTTCATCTTTTATGAAATCCATCTACAAAATTGTTAGCATGAGTCAGTTCATTTGAACTGAAGCATGATAAACACTATAACATTAAAATGTTGTGCTTTTATCTAACTATTTCATAAAAATAACCATTGTTGTTTGAAAAAAGTTCCAAAACACAAACAAGATAAACAAAAGACTTTTCCCTAAAATATTACAACCAAGAAGGAGAGAAAATGATAAAATTTCAATAAGTAATGTATAAGAAATGACTATTTAAATCATCATAGTTAATCCTAACTTTCAATTTTTATGAAAACTTATTTTCACATCATGCTAAAAATCAAAACAACAATAGTAAAGAAGGGTGAAGGATCATATTTCAATCTAAATCTTATCTTCTCTAGCAAGTTCCAAATAAGTTCCTTTACTCAATTTATTCAAGCTTTTCAAGAAGTAACAAGAACATGCAAAACTACCTTTCTTAAGTAAGTATTTTTTTTGATATTCAAGTTAACACTTTAAAATGAAAAAAAATATCAAACCATAATCTAAATACATTCATCAAAAATCATACCTATACTCAAACTCAACATGATTCAAATTTAGTTGATAAAGGATAAGACTCTACATTCTAAGTAAGGAAGGTTTATCCTACTATGGATATAAAAGTCCAAAAAACTCATTACAAGGCTTCTTAAAACTCCAAGTGAACTCACTTTAGAAAGGTGGATCCTATTGATCAATGAAAAAAACAATAATCTAAAACTAAAAAATTTTTTCAACATAGGTTTCACAAAGGCTTTCAACCAACTCAAAGAATCAATAATACTATATAGTTTCAAATACACAAGCAATATTATATATATTACATTCATCTATATAAGAATTTCCATGAATGAAAATCATAAAAATTCATTCTCAACTTAACAAAAGATCAAAATATTACACCGACTAATGGAACTCATCAATCAAACTAAAGGAAATCAATCCAAAAATGAATGAAACAAAAATAATAGATAACACAATACTATCCATCCCAAGGAAGTCATACTCTAGATTATACAAAGATTCAAAAGTTAAAATGACATGATACCTCAAAGTTAGAACAATATAAACTACAAAAAAAGATGCATGTTGATAAACACCCATCTAGTTCCATTTACCCAAAATCAAAAGTTGGAACAATACTAAAGAAAATCACAAGATGATCAATAATTCCCTTTCGAAAAGGAAAAGAAAATGTCAAAATCTAACACACATTCAACACAAGGTTCTTTTTTCTTCAATTAAAATATCAAAAAGCTCAAAATTAATCGCCTAATGATTCCTCTTTCACCAGGTGAACCCCCAAAATGGGTTTAATTTCAAAGAAAATAGAAAACTAAAAAAAATGATAAGAAATAGATAATAGTCTAAGTTTGGAACTTATCGATAAAGAAGTGTATATAGTCATCCAAACTCAAGAAGAAAAAAAGGAAGCGTAAAACTCAATTTCCCATCAACAGATCGAAACTAAAAAAAACTCAATAATGCAAAAAAAGAAGGGAAGAGAGAATGTGATGATTCAAACCCTATACAAAAACTCCCTCTACAAACAAAAAATCAATCTACCATCAACAATTTAAAATTTTAAATCATTCCATGAGTTCAAAAATCAATTTAAATGCAAAATCAAAAATCCCAAAATGGGTTAAATAATTTTTATCTATACCTTGAACTCAGATCTAAAAAATTTCTCAAGGTTCTTTCTTATTTGACTATCATTAAGGGAAGGATCTACTAAAAAAACAAAAGATTCATTAGTTTCCATTTGGGAAAAACCCAAAATATAAATAACCCATCTAAACAAACTATATTCTATACAAAAAAATGTAGTCAAATGAAACAAAAAACAAAATGAAAAGATCATCAAGTTCTTATTAAAATCAAACAATCCCCAAAAATCAAATGATAAAAAAAATGAAGAATCCTTGAAAGCCAGTTTTTCTAATGCAACAATAAAAAGAGAGAATGCAAGCTAAAATCTACTTGATTCCAAAAACCATGCTATTTTAAAACATATACAACCTCAACATAAGTTTTCAATCATTCAAGAGAAAAACAACGGACTTTTTTCAATAACAAGAAGGTTCAAATACAAACAAGTTAGCATTATAATCACAAATCAACACTTCTAGATTTTTTTTCATCCACAACAACAAAAATAACTAGTTTTCATCTAAAAAAACAAAACACACCATTGAAGCAAGAATAAAAAATCATAAAATAATAAGGTTTCAAAAAGAGAGAGAGTTGTTTTTATGAAGCATTTAAATAAAAGAAAAGACTTAATGGATAGGGCCTATCATGCTTGATAGAGCTCCTACCTTCACTTTCTCATATAAAATCTTCAAGAAAGAGCTTTTATAACTAATCCTTTCCATGAAAACACCAAAAAAACTCCTCAAAACCTTCTTCTCCTTCCTCTTATAACTTCACAATGATATTTTCATCACTATCACCACCATGCAAGGAAAAAAAACATGAAAGGATTTGAACTAAGGGTTCAAAAAAAAATCCACATGTAGAGCTAAAGCTCACAAAAACCAAATGACCAAAAAAACCAAAACCATTCTTTCTTCCAACTTCCCTTCTTCCTAGGTGGTTTTTTTCCATTATCAAAAACATTAAATGTCAAACAGGATTGACAGTCCTTCCACTTCTCCCACCACCACCAACTTGTGTTTGGCCATTACTAAATTTAAATTTCCATGCAAAATCACTTTGGTAGAGGTGCCAACTCAACCCCTTATCTTTTTTCATGCATTCACCAAATTTGGCTTAAAAGTAAGTTTTAATGCCACTAAATCCTCATAAATACCTTGAGGTTGGTGCCACCAACCTACTTTTTTTCATGTCATCCCATCCATCCCCTTTAGGTTATCCCAACTTTAGGTTAGGTTCAACATTAGTTTAGGAACTAACTTAGGTCCTTAGGTTTAAGTCTAAGGTTTAGTCTTAGGTTTTTTTCCTTTTTATTAACATTACACATTAATAAAAGAACTTAGTAACTTAGGATAGATTACCATTTAGGATAGGATTACCATCTTAGGAACATAGATTAATTAGGTTCCTTTAGCAATAAAATAATAATTATCATATAAAACTTACCAAAGAAGAATCAAAATGCCATCCAAAGATCACTTACAAAGCAGGGAGCAACAGAGATCACTCGAGACTCCAAGACAACTAGAGTTCATGAGATCCCATGATCTATCTAGCTCGGTCAAGATGACCATAATGTCATGAAATTAAAGCATGCCTTGGATCACTAAAATTGATCCAAGGTATAGCTATCTTGATAGAGAGGTTAAGAAGATTGAAGCACAAGTTTGAGTGCAACAAAACTATGAACTAGTTTAAACTAAATCAATTTCTTATTTTCACATGTAGTGAATTATTCAACATAAGAAGAATGAATTACTTCATTTTTAATTCAGCATAAACATGGCAAAATGGTATCTATTCCAGCAGATAACATATTATCTACAAAAAACATGATTTCTTAATTCACAAGAGTACACCATCTTCAGACAAGAATCACATGTCAATATTTGCAACTTCCAATATAAAATCCCTCATAGATATCAACCATGTTAGAGGTGTTACATACCTCCCTCCTAAAAAATCATCATCATCTCGATGATTAACTTAGTCCACATTCTCAAACAAGAAAAATAATCATAATTATAGTTCTTTCATCCATAAGTTCACAAACAAAAACCAGATTTGAGAAATTCAAATTTTCATAATTTATTACAACATTAAATTTATTGTTTCAGTACTAATGAATATAGTACCTACCCAAAATGGTAGAATTATTGATAATTTAAAAACAAATTCTTTAATTTTATCAATCATCAAAATTAATTCTATTTCAAATAAATGAGGAAAAGCAATTTTCATGTCCTCAAGGTTTTCCCATGTTGCACTTTCTTCATTAAAATGGTCCCACTTGAACCTTGCATTGACTAATTTCATGATTTCAAGTAAAGTGCAATTGGTGAGTTTCTAACACTCTTATGGGTTCAACCATGATTATTCCTGGGTCTTGGACCTCTAAGGAATCCCAATTTAACACATGTGATAAATCTTGAAATGTATTTCTTAAGCAAAGAAATATGGAAAACATCATGCATTCATGACAAAGCAGGGGGTAATGCTAAATGATAAGCTACAAGATTGATTACTTCAACAATCTCAAAAGGTCCCACATAATGAGGTGATAATTTGGCTACCTTGCCAAAGGTTATAGAACTCTTTTTAGGCTTAACACGTAAAAATACTTTTTCACCAAGTTCAAATTTCTTATCAACCCTTTTTAGATCTACATAACTTTTTCTACCTATCTGCAACTTCTTTTAAACATTCACAAATCATTTTAACTTGTTGTTCCATTTTAGTAAGGATTTCAGGTCCAATTACCTCTCTATCTTCAATGTTATCCCAACTAACTGAGAGTTCTACATTTCCTTCCATACAATGCTTGAAAGGTGTCATTTTCAAAGAGGCATGATATGTATTATTGTAAGAAAATTCAACTAAAGGAAGGTATTCTTCCCATTTTTATTGTTGATCCATGCAGTACATTCATAACATATCTTCCAAAACCTTGATTAACTCTCTCAATTTGACCATCTATTTCCGAGATGGTATGTGAACTAAAATTCAGTTTTGTTCCTAAGGCTGCATTAAGCATTTTCCAAAATCGAGATGTCATTCTAGGGTCTCTATCAGATATAATCAATTCAGGTACTCCATGTAATCTAAAAATTTCATGCACAAATATTTTTGCTAAAACAGTGAATCATCCTTAAGATTACCAACAATAAAATGTGCTACTTTTGTCAGTTTATCAACAACAACTAAAATAACATCATGTTTATTTCTTGACATAGGCAGCCCTTGAAAAAAAATCCATGCTAATTACCTACCACTTATATTGTGGTATGCTATGAGGATATAATAAACCAGTTGGGTGCATATGCTCAGCCTTAACATGCTGACATTCCAAGCAGTGAGAAACAAAATCAGTTATGTCTTTCTTCATCCCTTTCCAAAAATATTGTTGTTTTACATCAACAAGCATTTTTGTAATACCGAGATGTCTGAGTAAGGTGAATTATGAAATTCCATCATTAAATTTTTCCTTAACTCATTTCCCAAGAAGTACATACACCCACTTTTCATATCTCAAAATTCCTTCATTATCAAAGTGAAAACCTTTATATCTTATGTCATTTGGATCTACAAAGAAGTGTTGTTTTTACCTACTGAAAGTAAAAATCAGATTCCATGATACTTTTTACCTCATCCTTAAACTAAGTTCTCAAAGTTATAAGTGCATAAATATGTTTCCTACGACTTAGTGCATCTGCCACTCTATTTTCTTTTCCTTTTATGTAACTTATGTCAAAATCATATTGTGACAAAAACTCTAACCATCTTCATTGTCTTGCATTCAGATTTGGCTGAGTGAAAATATACTTCATCCCAAGATGATCAATATTTAATTCAAAAGGTCTTCCTAAAATATAATGTCTCCATACTTGAAGTGCATGAACTATGGAAACAAGCTCTAGGTCATGGGAGCATAATTCAACTCATGTAACTTGAGTTTTTTTCTCTCATATGCTATAACATGTTCATTTTGTAACAGAATACCTTCGAGTCCTTCTCCAGAAGCATCTGTAACTACCATAAAGTTTCCATTTGGATCAAGTACAACCAAAATAGGTGCAGATGTTAATTGATCCTTAAGAGTTTTAAATGTTGATTCACATTTATCACTCCACACAAATTTCTTATCTTTCTTTTGTAATGAAGTTATCGGTGCAAATGAACTTTTGAAAAGTCCTTAACAAACTTTCTATAGTAACCAACAAGCCCCATGAAGCTTCTAACTTCATGTACATTCTTAGGTGCAAGCCACTCAGTTATGGAAACAATATTTGATGGATCAACTACTATTCCATCCTTACTTATGACATGTCCTAGATAGTGCACTTTTGTTTCATAGAAAGAACATTTGGACAACTTACCATACAACCTTCTCTTTTCTTAAGATTTCAAGTACTATTTTCAAATGCTCATGATGCTCATCAATGATTTTAGAATAGATAAGAATATCATCCAAGAATACAAGTACAAACTTGTCCAGTATTCTTGAAAGATATTATTCATTAAATTCATAAAAGTTGTAGGTGCATTTGTCAAACCAAAAGGTAAAACTATAAATTCATAATGTTTGTACCTTGTTCTAAAGGTTGTTTTATGAATATCTTTCGTCTTTGATTCTTAACTAGTGATACCCAAAATGAAGATCTATCTTAGAATATACTATGCACCATGCATCTGATCAAATAGATCATCAATTCTAGGAAGTGGATATCTATTTTTGATTGTTTCTTTGTTTAACATCCTATAATCAATACACAGTCTAAGTGTTCCATCTTTCTTTTTCACAAAAATTACCGGTGCTCCCCAAGGTGAGACACTCGGTCTTATCAAACCTTTAGAAAATAGTTCTTGTAACTATGCCTTAAGCTCTACCAATTCAATGGTAGTCATTCATATGGTGCCTTGAAATAGGCTCGAGTTCTGGTTTGATTTCAATCATGAAATCAAACTCCCATTTGGGTGGAAGACCGGGTAGTTCTTCCAGAAACACATCACTGAAATCTCTTAACAGAAATTTTTTCCAAGAAATCACTATCCCCTTTAATTGTTTTAGAAATTTTTACTACATACAAAGTGCAACCTTTGTTTTTGGCCTTTTTAAGTTACATAGCTGACAATTTCCTAACTAAATTTCTCATTTTACCCCTTGGATGTCTATTGTTTTCTATAGATCATCAAGACAACTAATGTGTTTTTCAAAACAATCAACTTTTTCTTTATGTTCAATAAGCTAGTTAACACCTATTATTACATCATAAGACCCCAAAGGAGCAAACATAAAGATCAACTTCAGTGGAAAAACTAGGTAAGTCTAGAATTCTCCAAAAAACATTTTACTAACAATATGGACAACATTATTTCCATAATGTAACAATCCAATTTTTTCCATTATTCCATCTTTTCTTTTTAGTTTTAGCTAATTTACTAGAAATAAAGCATTCAATAGCTCCAGTATCAAAAATTATAGTAACAGGTATACCAAATAATTTACCTGGCACTTATATAGGTGTAACTTGCTTTTTCAACTTTGTTTATCAACTATTACAACATGTATCTTATGTTGTTGATTGTTTTCATCCTTCCTTAGAGGGAACTGATTTGCATAATGATCCTTTCCATAGTTGTAGTAGCCCCCTACGGTCCTCTTTTAGGTTTGAATTTATTTCCATCCTTGAAATTGTTGTTTTGTCCTCCATAGGACTTATGTCCATTATTATTGTTCTTAACAAAGTTGTTTTGAACATTTGTAGTAGGTTTATTTGTTGTTGTTTTCTTATTATTATCAGTAGCAAAAAAATTATTTTTAGTACCAAAATTTTTCCATGCCCCCTTTTTGGGTGCAAGAGATGAAGAAGAATTAGGAATTTTCTTTTATTCTCTTCCTTATGGGTAGAAATTGCTTTTAATTTTTGTTCTTTCCGAATGGATTTTTCTACAACCCCTTCCATGGTGGTTGGGTTGTGAACATCTACCTCACCCCCTATGATAGGGTTTAATCCCATAATAAATTTTGTATCCTAAACTTCTCGTCAGTTTGATATTGAGGCACATACTTAAGAAGTTTAGTAAACCTCTCCCAGTACTCTATTATAGTTAACTTTCCCTGAATTAAGTTCTGAAATTTAGTCATCTTCTGATCATAATAGAGTTGTGGCAGCCAATGTTTCCTAAAATAATTCTTAAATTGATCCCAAGTGATGTTTGATTCATCAATGTTTAGTTCAGCCTTACGGTTGTCCCACCAGGAGGATGCCTCATGGGAAAGTTGATAAGCTCCCCATACTACTTTAGTTTCCTCTGAGAAGTTCCTTATTATAAAGTACTTCTCCATTTTGCTTGAGCTAGTTCTCAGCTCCATCCCCCAGTGTAGTGCCATCAAACTTAGGTGGACTTATCCTTTTTATATCATTTGTGAGTTCAACTGCTAATCTTGCCTTTTTATTTTTAGGTTGATTGGGTACATTTACATTTGCATTTGCAGCATTATTATTATCAATGCCCAAATTTCCAATATTGGCATTGTCCACAGGAGGTGGTTGATTGTTATTATCAGCATCTTCTTCCTCCTCCTCATTACCCATAACTTTTTGTTCAAGTACAACCAAATGATCTCTTGTGTCCAATAGGGCAGCAAGAATCTCATCAAGTTTTTGTGTAGTAGTTGCTTCTCCACCTAGAGGTGGGTTATTTGTAGCACCTCCCCTTGTTCTAACCATTTTCTGTTAACAAGAAAATTAAGTTTTTATCATATATGGACTCAATAGGTCCAAGAGCTACAACCTTCAACTTTGATACCAAGATGTAACATTCCCATTTTAAGACTTTAGAAACAAGGGAATTTTTTTATCATACATAATGTTCTCTATTCTAAATTAACATAATTTAGAACACACATTCCAATGCCAATCCATCTCATAACAAAAAACCATATGCAATATAAATGACTCGGTGAAACACCGATCTCTCATTTCATGACTCGGTATTAAACCGATCTCTCATGTTAACTCAATAATGTGTATACTACGTATACTTGGTTTCTTTTACCTTTTAGGGGCACCCAAGTGTTTTGTCTAAGAGGCCTATCTTGAATATCTATTACCGATATTCATCTGAAATCCTACATCTTAGACTAGGTGACATAGACAAATGCAACCAACAACTTGTGATACTTTGGCCAAAGTTTTTAAACATGTTTATCATGTTTACATTCCTAGATGACATACTCATCAAATGGAATAAGTCCCTCACCACACTTGTTCTATTATCTAGAGTGGTCTTTCCTAACTTTTTCAGTCCAATCTGATTCAAGGTTTCACACTAGACAAGGTTAGCAACATGCACTAGTGTGGAAGACTACTCATGGTGACTAAGGGTACATAGACATACTCAATTGAACTTATGTCATTGGGTGTGTCTAGTTATCCTAAGTCAACATGAGTTGACCTCGACACTAGATCATGTTCCTATCCCTATAGGGTAGAACCATGATCCAGTCTTACACTTATGTCAATCAAGTTAAACAAACTAAGTGGGGTGTTGAGACATAACAACTACATCCTAGTATCCTCGTAATGACTCCTGTCATTACGAAGGTACTATGTTGCAGTTGATGTGTACCAACATCCAACTAAGTTTCCTCAACTAGACTAACATACTTAAGATTATAAGTTTATTAACCCATTTAATCATTGTCTTAAGATTAATGATAACAATGCTTAAAGATTCAACTAGCATCATTTAACCTATAAGGTTACAAGTTGAAATTACATGTGAGGTAGGTATGCAGGTAAAATATTCTTCTAACCATTTAATTACATGTTTAAGTTTTCTTTAAATGAAACAACTTATATCATAATATAACATGATTTTTTAATGTTATGAAAGTGTGTTCATTAGATCCTTTCTTATTTCATCCTTAGCTTAAACAAGTTTATTATAAACCTTTATTTTAGACTTCATGAAGATGAAGTCTAAATCCCATTTAATTCCTTTTAAGCATTCCATATTTTGATTAAATAAATCTTCCTAAGGAAGAACACATTCAACCATTCACTTATTATATTCATAACACTTTATCAAGATCTTTAGATAAGTTTCTATGATTGATTTCAAGGAAAATATCCTTTTTCCTAAATCAAGGACTAATGTCCAATTATGAAAATGATATTATATGTTTCAAATACATCAAGAATTTATACATATATATATATATAATTCAATCATAATTTTTTTATATTTTTTTAAGGATCTATTTATGAGTGTCAACTTATTAGTTGCATCTCTTTTATGTGAAAATAAACCAACTAATATTTTAGATCCTCAAACCAAATCCCATAACACTTAAGTATATAAACTTCCCTCCTTTATTTAGGATAATACTTAATAATACATCCTAATTTATGCCAAAGAAGGTATTACAATAAAGTAGTATTCAAAAATCATCAAACCATTTATTCATCAAAAGGAGTGATCCATTCACTGATTACAAAAGTATTTCAAGATTACAAAGTGTCATAACAACAATATATAAAACTAGTTTTATTACATCTTTATTTTTCAAAAAAGTACATCTCAAGTAATGATGCCACATAATCATCATAATAAAGATAAAATTTTTTTAGTAAAACAAATGTAACTTTCTATATGTCTTTATCCTTTCATCTTTTATGAAATCCATCTACAAAATTGTTAGCATGAGTCATTTCATTTGAATTGAGCATGATAAGCACTATAACATTAAAACGTTGTGCTTTTATCTAATTGTTTCATAAAAAGAACCTTGTTGTTTATGAAATGGTTCCAAAAACACAAACAATATAAGGAAAATATTTTTCCCTAAAATATTACGAAAACCAAGAAGAGAGAAGATGATAAAATATTTAATAAGTAATTTATAAGCAATGACTATTTAAATCATCATAGTTAATCCTAACTCCACATTCTTATGAACTTATCACAACATGCTAAAATCAAACAATAATAGTAAAGAAGGGTGAAGGATCATATTTCCCCAATCTAAATATTATCTTCTAGCCAAGTTCCAATTTAAGTTCCTTTACTCAATCTATTCTAGCTTTCAAGAAGAAGCACAAGAACATGCAAAACTACCTTTCTTAAGTAAGTGTATTGTTTTGATATTCAAGTTAGCACTTTAAAAACTAAAAAGATCAACCATAATCTAAATACATTCCATCCAACAATCATACCTATACTCAGGTTCAACACATATTCAAACTTTAGTTGATAAAGGATAAGACTCTACATTCCAGGTAGGGAAGGTTTATCCTACTAAGGATCAAGCAATTCCAACATAATTCATTACAAGGCTTCCTGCAAACCTGAACTCACTTCAAGAGGTGGATCCTATGTGATCAATGAAAAACAATTAATTATGCTTACTAGAAAACATATTTTTCATATAGGTTTCATAAAGCAAAACTCAAACCAAACATTTCAACCAACTCAACAGACTTAATACTACAATTTCGGATACAAAAGCAGTCCCATATACACTACTATCAAAATAAGAATTTCAATGAATGAAAAATCATATCGTTCATTCTGAACTTAACAAAAGATCACAATCTTACCTGAATTATGGAACTCATCCTACAGAAGGATCCAAAAATGAATGAAACAACAAATAACAGATAACACAAGAACTATCCATCCCAAGGAAGTCATACTTTATCCAGGATTATACAGTATTCAGGTTGAAGATGACATGATACCTCAAAGTTAGAACAATATAAACTACAAACAAAGATGCATGCTGATAAACACCCATCTAGTTCCATTTACCCAAACTCAAAAGTTGGAACAATACTAAATAAATTCATAAGATGATCAATACTTCCCTTTCAGGGAAAAGACGATCTTTTCTAGCTCACACATTCAACACAAGGTTCTTCGTTTAAGTCACATTAAAGATAAAAACAATCGACTAATGATTCCTCTTTTTTGGGTGACCTAGAATGGGTTTAAGTTCAAAAATACCCATTTCAATAAAATAGAGAAACAAATAAAAATCTAGTTTCAAAATCTGCTTGACAACGAAGATTCTATAGTTTCCAACAAGAATAACAGAGGAAGCCTAAAAAATTTTCGTCTAAAGAAATACTAAGGGAGAGAAAACAAGAATGAATAATGATCATCTAAACAAGAAGGGTAGAGAGAACATGCTGATGAATTACCTTTTGAGAAACACTCATCTACAAATTTAATAATAAATAAGCATGGCTTCATGACAAAAACAAATCAATATAAGGATGCCTCAAGATCAAAATGTGTTGAATAAATTCAATCTATACCCAAAAAATAGAGAGAAAATATTTCTCAGCCGTTTTTTTTATTTGAATACTATTGAGGAAGGATCTACTAAAGAACAAAATATTCATTAGTTTCCATTTGGGAAACCCAAAATATGCATAACCCAGATCTAAACGAACTATATTCTACTCAAAAGTTCGATCCACAAGAATGAGTTGAACAAAAAGGTGAGTTCTTACTTCCATCATCAATAAATAGTCAAGATGATGAACACATGAAAAACCCAAAATGTTGGTGTAATAAAAAAATGAAGACTCCTTCAAAAAAGTTTTTCTAATAACAACTGTAATGAGAGAGTATAAGCATGAAGCCAAAATCTATCGATTCCACAAAACCATGCTACTATTTAAAACATATACAACATTTAGCATAAGTTTTCAATCATTTTAGAGATAACACAAACTTGTTTCAATAACAATAAGGTTTGAATACAAACAAACAAGATAGCATTACAATCACAAATCAACACTTCCAAATTTTGTTTTCAACAACGAAGAACCAGTTTGCATCTAAAAGAAACAATACACACACCATTGAAGCAAGAATAAAAAAATCATAAAAATAAAGGTTTCAAATAGAGAAGAGTTGTTTTTATGAAGCATTTAAATAAAAGCAGAAGACTTAATGGATAGGGCCTATCATGCCTAATAGAGCTCCTACCTTCACTTTCTCGTTGTAAATCTTCAAGCAGAGCTTCGACAGCTTAATCCTTCCCACGAAAATTCCAACAAACTCCTCAGAACCTTCTTCTCCTTCCTCTTATAGCTTCACAATGATATTTTCATCACTATCACCATCATGTAAGTAAAAAAAATGTGTAAGTATTCAAACTAAGGGTTTAAAGAGAAAATCCACATGCAGAGATAAATCTCAAAAACTAAATAACCAAAACAAAACCGAAACCATTATTTCTTCCAAATTCCCTTCTTCCTAGGCAGTTTTTTCCATTACTAAAAACATTAAATACCAAACAGACTGAAAGTCCTTCCACTTCTCCCACAAACTTGTGTTTAGCTATAACTAAATTTAAATTTCCATGCAACTATCACTTTGGCAGAGGTGCCAACTCACCCCCTTATCTTATTTTCATGCATTCCCCAAATTTGTCTTAATAGTAAGTTTTTAATGACACTAAATCCTCATAAATACCTTGAGGTTTATGCCACCGACCTGCCTTAGCATGTTATCCCATCCATCCCCTTTAGGTTATCCCAACTTTAGGTTAGGTTATAACATTAGTTTAGGAACTAACTTAGGTCCTTAGGCTTAAGTCTCAAGTTTAGTTTTAGTCTTTCCTTTGATTTATAACTTTACATATTAATAAAATAACTTAGGATAGATTACCACATATGAACATATATTAATTAGGTTCCTTTACCAATAGAAATAATTACATCATAAAACTTACCAAAGAAGAATCAAATTGCCTTCCAAACATGGCATAAATAGGAAAGGATCTACTAAAGAACAAAATATTCATCAATTTCCATTTGGGAAACCCAAAATATGCATAACCCAGATCTAAACGAACTATATTCTACTCAAAAGTGTAGTCACAAGAATGAGTTGAACAAAAAGGTGAGTTCTTACTGCCATCATAGAGAAATAGTCAAGACGACGAACACATGAAAAACCAAAAACATTGGCGTAATACAAAAATGAAGACTCCTTCAAGGTCAGTTTTCTATAAACAATAATGAGAGCATGCAAGCCAAAATATATCGAATTCCACAAAACCATGCTATTGTTAAAACATATACAACCTTCAACATTATTTTTCAATCATTTTGAGGACCACACACCTATTTCAATAACAAGAAGGTTCGAATACAAACAAGATATCATTATAGTCACAAATCAACACTTCTAGATTTTGTTTTCAATAATGAAGAACCAATTTACATCTAAAATAAACAATACACACACCATTGAAGCAATAATATACAATCATAAAAGTAGAAGGTTTCAAATAGTGCAGAGTTTTTTTATCAAGCATTTAAATAAAAGCAAAAGACTTAATGGATAAGGCCTATCATGCCTGATAGATCTCCTACCTTCACTTTCTCACTTTGTAAATCTTTAGCGAGCTTCGACAGCTAATCCTTCCCATGAAACCACAAAAAACTCCTCAAAACCTTCTTCTCCTTCCTCTTATAGCTTCACAGTGATATTTTCATCACTATCACCGCCATGCAAGGAAAAAAAAACATGCAAGGATTTGAACTAAGGGTTTGAAGAGAAAATCCACATGTAGAGCTAAATCTTGCAAAAACCAAATGACAAAAACAAAACTGAAACCATTCTTTTTCCAACTTACCTTCTTCTTAGGTGGTTTTTTTGCCATTACCAAAAACATTAAATGTCAAATAGGATTAACAAATTTTCACTTCTCTTGCCCCAACTTGTGTTTGGCTATAAATAAATTTAAATTTCCATGAAACTATCACTTTGGCATAGGTTCCAACTCATCCCCTTATCTTATTTTCATGCATTCGTCAAATTTGGCTTAGTAGAAAGTTTTTAATGACACTAAATCCTCATAAATACCTTGAGGTTGGTGCCACCTACCTGCTAGCATGTCGTCCCATCCGTCCCCTTTAAATTATCTCAACTTTAGGTTAGGTTCTAACATTAGTTTAGGAACTAACTTAGGTCCTTAGGTTTAAGTCTAAGGTTTAGTCTTAGGCTTTCCTTTGATTATTAACATTACACATTAATAAAAGAACTTAGGATAGATTACCACTTAGGAACATAGATTAATTAGGTTCCTTTAGCAATAGCAAGAATTACATCATAAAACTTACCAAAGAAGAATTATAATGCCATCCAAAGATCACTTATAAAGCAGGGAGTAACAGAGATCACCCGATACTCTAAGACAACCGAGTTCCAAGATCCCATGATCTATCCAACTCGGTCAAGATGACCATAATGTCATAAAATTAAAAGCATGCCTTGGATCACTAAAATTGATCCAAGGTATAACTATCCTGCAGTAGAGGTTAAGAAAATTGTAGCACAGGTTTGAGTGGAACAAACTATGAAATATTTTAACTGAATCAGTTTCTTATTTCCACATGTTGTGCATTATTCAAAATAAGGACGAATGAAATACTTCATTTTTAATTCAACATAAACATGGCAGAATGATAGCTATTCTAGCAGATAACATATTATCTACAACAAACATGATTCTTAATTCACAAGAGTACACCATCTTCAGACAAGAATCACATGTCAACATTTGTAACTTCCAATACATAAGTCATCATAGATATCAACCATGTTAGAGGTGTTACAAAAATTCCAGTTAAATCTCCTTATTTTATCTTCCACAATGATTACTTCTAAGTTATAAGTCGAAATGTTTAAGGGCTTTAATCGCTAAGCTTCCTATAAAGCCAAACTTCCTCACTTTGTACATGCTTGAGAGACAAAAAATATCTAAATGTTCACAAATACATATAGAAAAAGCTTAAAACCTTACCATTTTGGTTTTCCCCATTCTCCTTCACAATCCTGAGTTGACGGTAGGGATTTGAAAATGTAAATAACAACCATTTCCAATTAATAGATATCATGCACACATGTTGTAAATAAGGTTTGTAGACCCTCATTCCTTCAAATTGAAAGAATGAATGCTCTTGTTTGTTTTATATCCCAAATTCATGTCCTAATATTAACCTATAAAAATTATTTCCTTAGCTCCTATGCACATTCATATTACCTTCCCATTAGAAATGAATCTCAAACTTACTCACCTATGACACACAGTCAAGTCCACTCAATCTTTGAAACATGCAATGACATTTACCAACAAGGTGAATATATTACAAGACTTTAATATCATAACAATATTATATGCATGTGGATCAACACAGAACATGCTTCAAATACAAGATCACAAACCATACTCTCTAAACCATGCAAAATACAATATTCTTGTATACCTAGTCATTGTAAAAACTTTACCTAAAATAAATAATACATACTTATCCTTTTGAGTTCTAACCATTGTCACGGATGCACAACAAGATACAAATACACAATGCATCATTCACCTACTAAATTAAAACCATTCATTTATTGGAAATAGTTTAGAAAATTTATTAAAACATGGTACGTTGTTTCATATTATGTTTTCCTCACAAAATGTATGCTTCAAAAAGATTTTATCCTTCTTATATTCTATCCTTACCTCTTCATAGAGGACAAATAACTCTATTCCTTCAAATCTCTCATCATTTAATGCACTCTTTCCTTAAAACCTAACTAAAATTTAAACTTTCATATGTCCATACATCAACATGAAGTCCTTTTACATCACTTTTTGTCATTTCATAACTCACACATATTCTTGAAGAATCATGACCACAACCTAAGACCTAACTCACCCTCTCATGACTTGAATAATCTCTCTAACCTCTTTTCAAGCCATATTGTCTCATTTTCATGCTTTACAATTTGAATTCATTATGGAGGGAAATGAAGAATTTTAAATTTGAACCCTTATTCATCTAATTCTTCCCCTTAGGACCTCATCACACTCTAATATACTCACTACAACCATGAATAAGGGAGATTTGAAATTTTGGTGTTTTAAAGTATGCCCTTACATCAGAAAGGTGGATCACCATTATTGGTTATACATGTTTTCCCAATTTACTTCTTTTTTAACCCACTACCTTGCCTACTTATGCTGATGAGGTTAGTAAGCTATGACATGAGCATTTTGGTCATTTAAACTATCATTACCTTGAACAATTGAGCCAACATGATATGATCAATGAGTTTCCTTGAGTCAAATTTTCTAAGGGTATTTGTGAGGGTTATTCCCTTGGGAAGCACCCTGAAGAAATTTTTGGCAAGGGAAAATCCTGAGAGCTTCTCATCCCTTAGATATTATTCATAGTGACATTTTTGGCCCCTTTCCATCTCCTTCATTCACTAGAGATCTTTATATACTTACCTTCATTGATGAATTTTCACATTATATGTGGGTTTATTTTCTCAAACATAAATATGAATTTTTTGACCACTTTTAGGAATTCAAGGTTTTTGATGAGAAACAAGTCAAATTTTGTATCAAGGTTCTTTAAACTGAAAATGGAGGTGAGTATATGAGCAATAGGTTTGATTATTCTACACCTCTTAAGGGATTTATTTACAACATATATTTTCTTACAACCCTTCAAAAAATAAAATTGTAAAAGGAAGAACATAACACATAAGGAGATGGTCACTTACATGGTTCATTCTAAATCCCTTCCTCCACAGTATTGGGATGAAACCATGAATTGTGCTTATTACATTTAGAATTGCATTCCACATAAATAAGTAAAAGGTATTACACCCTTTGAGGATTGATATAGATAAAAATGTGATGTTGAGCACTTTAATGTCGTCGATCAAATACTATGGGTCGATTCCCAAAAAGAGACATAAGGCCTTGGAACAACAATCCAGACCTTGTATCTTTATTGTGTATCCAAATGGTGTGAAGGGCTATAGATTATTGAAACCTACCAATAATTAGTTTTATATCAAGAGAAGTGTGAATTTTGATGATTCATCTTCTAATTGCATTTCTCCACCCACTTTGAGGTCCTTTTTTCCCTCTTTGTCTTTTATTTAGACTCTTCTTGTAGACACCCTAATTTCACATCTGTCCTAAATCAATTATTTTCCCTTCCTCATTTCCCACAAAAATACACTTCAAATTAATCAAATATAATTTGATTAATTATCCATTTCAAAATCCAAAAAATAACCCAATCCTCACCACATGTCATTATTCTCCATGTTTTTCTACTATTGAATTAAAAATTCAAATTCAAATCCTCACTCACTCTTCGTGGTCCCCATTCACATAAAATCCTCCACTTATGAATTAAAAATCCAAAATCAAATCCTCACCCATTCTTCATGGTCCCCACTCACCTAATCTTGCCCACATTTTCAAACCATGATTACTTAAATTACTCTAAGTTAATCACTCCCCAGGGCTATAAATATAACCTTACCCCTCCCCTCTAAGGACACAGAGAATAAGCTTGAATGCCCTATCTAAGTTCTTGCATCCTTTGAGAAAAGAACATCCTTCTACCTCATCCTAATGCCCAAATAGCCTCATAATCCTTTTTCCATCTAGTGCAAAGTAAGAGGATCGTTGTTGTAGGAAGGCCTTGCTCCATCTTGAAGAAAAACACCTACATATCACACAATCAAGGCTCAATCCAAGTTTCCTAGCCCATTCCGAGGTTTGTTATGGAACACGAAGGAGGAGGTATGATTATTGGTATTTTACTTCCTTGTTAGTAGTGCATTTTTCCTAGCATACATTTTGGTATATGTATTTCTACCTATACTGTATCCTTTTCTATTAAACTGTTCACCTACTATATTCTCTTACAATTTTCCATTATGTCCCTTTCCCATTTCTAATTTTAATTCACAACACATTTATTTTCCTCTAAAGTTTACCTTTTCATCATCTCAATCCACATTTTTGCCATATAAGTCCATCTTTTCATCTTCACAGTCCTATAAGAGCTTATTCAAACCTACCACGTTCACACTCCCATCAAGTTGTCGATTCAAGTTATTTTTATTGATTATTTTATCTTTATTTATTTAATTATGTCTTTTATCATTATTTCTTTTTAGTTGCCTTTGATCATTTTGTACCAAATCATTGCCAAATTTTTCACACTTAGATTTATTAAATTTGTACCTTCTTGTGTGGTTCTTTCCAATCGTAAATCACCAACGTTAATTCCCTTTTCCGACCACCCGTGCAATTTTTATCACTTTTCGAGATTATTTTTCCAACTCATTCTTAATCATGTTTTCTAACTTTTGCGTCCTCATTCACAATCTCTAAATTTTCTCTTATCCACTTAATTTCGTGATAATTCACACTTTGTGATTATAATTCATTATTTTTAGTAATCATCCTACTGACATTGTGTGCAGGTAAAAACTACTAATTATTTTCTTGTAGGATATTTTTCACCAATACAAGCCCTTATCACACCTATCTAGCCAGAATTATTAAAATCACATTTCCAGTCATCCTTTGCAAATAGGAGACCCACCCGGACTCTGCAAAACAAAAAAATTGCCTTACATTCCAATTTTCCATGACGACACTTCTGGGAACATTTTTAATGCTCTCCTTTCATTGTTTTTTTATTTTCTTTGTGAAGATAATCATTATTACTATTTCACAATCATGATTAATTGCAATACTTTT
This sequence comes from Taxus wallichiana var. yunnanensis, assembly GCA_018340775.1. Classification (NCBI taxonomy): domain Eukaryota; kingdom Viridiplantae; phylum Streptophyta; class Pinopsida; order Cupressales; family Taxaceae; genus Taxus; species Taxus wallichiana. Next base: position 416,830,348 of record CM031235.1, read on the forward strand.
AAATAAAAATTAACAAAATCTATTCCAATTGTATCTGCGTATGCTCTTTTCCTACACCTTGAAGTGATATGGAAAATCAGAAACGATCGCGATTGTTTAGTTTCTTGTTCTAACATTACAGGATCCATTTCCTTATTATTTTATGTTTTTAGCTATCATCTCAATTAATTTTATTTCATCGCACTATTGATATTTGTTTGGTTGTTGGTTGTGTATGCTCTTTTCCTGCGCCTTCGAGCGATCTGGAAAATAAAAAACAACCATAATTGTTTTTCTTCCTAACATTTTGTCTGTAAGATAACTACTATTTTTTTTTTTGTAGGACCGTGTCGTTAGAATATTATCAAAAACACAAAAAAACAAAAAAATCTTGCAAAAGTACCACCATTCAAAGAAAATTGCTGAAACAAATTTTTTTACCATGCCCAATACACAATTTATTTTGCTAGTGATTTATTTCAAGTTGGAAAGAACCCTGCGTTTAATCAATTTATCATTTTGTTTTTGCACGTAAGAGGTGGATTTCATCACCACCAAATCTACACTGGTGATGTGGACTTGACTACCATGGACCAACAACATTTGCATCTTCATTACACTTTGAGACCCGGTCTCATCACATCGTTGGTATTTACCTCGCCCCCGCTCTTGATTACAAATAATGATATTGTGCGGCACATGCAAGTCACACCTAAATAGCTATAACAACGAAGCGTGGGCATCATCCCTGTAAATATTCGGGAGTTATAAGGACACCATACACATTCATCCCTCCATCACCTTCCACCTTTTCACAAAACTTGTTTTGGATGTGGTGATTCACTTGAAATAGGAAAGTAAGAATTGGTGAGTCTCCTCCAGTGCTCTAAGGGTTCCCCGTACCAATTCTATCCCCATACAAAATTAGGTATATCAGGACTAGGGTATATCAAAGGACACATATTTTTGGAGTAATAAGAGCTTGCATCCATCATTCCACAACATACTTGTATGATTACATGAAATAATGATCATTCCTAAAGAATTTACCTCATAAGCCAAAACAATTGAATCCACATGATTCCTTTCTATTTGAAAACAAAATAGTTTAGCATTGTTTTATCAAAAACTGGTTGATATCAATGTGTTCATTATAAAATTTCAAACCCTAGTTGTGTTAAAAAAATCAGTTCTCGACCAATTCAATACCAAGTGAAAACATCCAAACAATCCAACAACGCAGACCAAAACATCACACCAATTTCATTAGCTTGCTTTAGCTAACAATACATCTTCCATAGCTTGTCTTGGCTATATCCAACTGATATTGAGTGACTAGCATTCACTCCCCATATCGTCAATTGTCAAAACATCCTTCATAGCTTGTTTCCAGCTATATCAAACTAATATTGGGTGACTTGTTTGAGTTCACTCATTATTTTGTCCACCATCACGTTTATCCAAATCACAGCCAACACAAATCCTTTCATAACTCATTTTGAGTTATATCACAACCATATCATGATTAACCTGTTTGGGTTACTCTCCCCATCAACAATCTAGAGCTTGTTTAAGCCAAATCTAAACCATTTTCATTATAGCTTATTTAAGCTATCACATATTTATCTTGAGTAGCTTGTTTAAGCTTGCTCCTTATAGCCTTACTTGTTAAAACTTGATTGAGCCAAAAAAGGACCACAATCAATAGGTTGAGTTCTTCATCACACCTTTATTCATTCTCCCTCTCTTTCAAACATGATGAATTCACAAAGAACAAATTAATAAGATGACAACACAACTCTCTCATATGGCTACCCAAATCAGTGAACGATCACCCAAAAAGCTGATCATACAACCTAATGAAGACGTCACTTTACATAAATTCCAATGCCATTTTACCCCCTTGGAGAAAGTATCTCTAGTGTTTTTCATCAACTAAAAGAGGCTAAACTAATAAGATATCCAATTAAAAAACCATTTTTCCGAAGGAGAAGCCAAGCCATGTTGGTACAAACCTAACACATACTGTGCCTTTCATCGCATTGATGGTCATCACATATATAAATGTGTGTAATTTAAGAATTACATCCAAGACTTAATTAAAGACTACATCATCTCTGTAGAACTTGATGACAATGCTCTTGTAACCAACGACACATCTAATACCACAACTTTCCATGAAGAGCTAACTATTGTCAAAACTCCTATATATACTGAAAATCCATGAGATCATGATGAAAACAATAAAGACTCTCTAATTCCAAACCAATCCATATTTTCTTCAAATTTCCTTCCATTAGTTTAAACATACATTGAACCCGTTTTAGACAACAACATTCTTCTAACATCTACTAAGAACTTGAACTTATTTCGAGTCTCTCTTTCAACCCAAACATACATTGAACCTGTTTTGGAAAACAACATTCTTCCAACATCTACTGAGTACTTGAACTTATTTCAAGACTCTCTTTTAACCCAAACATACATTGAACCTATTTTGGAAAACAATATTCTTCCAACATCTACTGAGTACTTGAACTTATTTTAAGACTTTCTTTCAGCCCAAACATATATTGAACCTATTTTGGGTGACAACATTCTTCCAACATCTAATGAGACCTTGATCTCATTTCAAGACTCCCTTTCAAACCTTGATATTACTATAGACACTACAAAAGAGGTTCCATCAACAGGTACCATTAAGTTTGATTCTATTATTCCAATATTGTCTCTTATTCCTAACATCTCTAGCATTGTTGTCGAAACACAACCACATTGAGTTTGGACACTTGCAAAAATACAACCTATCATGTCCATCATGCTTTCAATGATCGATCTTGTAGGCATCTCATCACTAATTATTCTCACCTATCAAGACTTCTACGTGCATACATTCTACAAGGTACTTATACCCAGGAATATCTTTACACAATCTTTTCCATCTTTAATCGTGAATCTATCCTCAAAACAATCAATTAATGGATAAATAGAAGCAAAAAACTAAATAACACAAACCATCATTGTCAACACACATGGAAGCTATTGGCTTAACCAAATCCATCCCACTCTTTGGGCTTACCACACATCTTATCACACACCTACTGAGCCACTCCCTTCTCCTTTGTTTATGGTTGGGAAGCTATTTTACATGTCAAGGTTGAATTTCCATCCTTCATAATATCCTTCAAATATGTAATCAATAAAGATTATTATCGACACTCATGCCTTAATGAACTCAAGCTTCTTGATGAAAAATGACTTAATTCCCTAGATCATCTTCAAGTATATCAAAATCAGCTACGACATAGCTACCATAAAAAATTCAAACCTAGAAAATTTAAGGTCAATGATTTCATTCTCATAGAAAATCAAAAGAACACACCTAAAGAATGAGACAAACAAGACAAATTTGAGCCCAAAAAATCATAGATAATATTGACACATGCCAAGTCCTTGATTTAACCCATGAATGCATTCCATTCAAATAAATTCTATTCTTGAAAGCACTCTCTATTTCAGAAACAACAACATGTACACTATTCCTTCGTCTTGCTTATCTCTCGAATAAATTATTCATTTCCATTGGTAGGCATTTTCATTATCAAAATCACATCTTCATATTTATCATCATGAGACAAATGCTAACATCAATCCTATTAAGTCTTGTGAGTATCATACTTCTTATAATATCTCCCATTTTTAGTCGCTTTCACATATGGTCATACCTAGAAGCTTACTGATGGTAATATATTCCCTTCAACGACATTCTCTCTTTCATAACAAATCTCTACACTTATTTACCTAGTTCATTTGGTCACCCATCTTAGTCTTGATGTTAAACCCTCACATCCTACTAGTCGTGTGGGGATGATATTGGGGGAAGACGTTCCTTCCCAAATATAAAGCACTATTGTAAAAATTCATCAATTCAATAACTTATGAATAATTCAATGTCACATCTTTCATCCTTTATAGTCTTTGGTGTTGAGCCCACACTTCTTCCTGGTAGTGTGAGACTAGGAATGGAGGAAGGTGCCCTTACTTGTCTATGTCTTGTCTTTGGTGATAAACCCTTGCCTCTTAAAAGTGACATGGGGCAAATCGTAGAGGGTCATTCTTATAAAAACATAAAAATATTGTAAAAACATTCAAAAATTCAAAAAAATAAAAATACAAAATATTCAGTAAAACTTACTCGCCTATGTTTTGCCTTTGGTGATGAGCCCTTGCTTCTCACTAGTAGCATGAGACAAGGCATAGGGAGTCATTTCAAAAATACAAAATATTATAATGCTTTCAACTTATAGAATTCCCAAAGAAGTATTTTAGATGCCTAAGTGAAGAGAAAACTATCCATTCACCTCATATCTTACCGATCACCAGGCCACATAACTGTCTAAGTCTAGCACGTGACTCATAAAGTGAAAGCCATTTTTGAGACTGGTTCAGTACCATTATGAAGAATGGAATCACAATTTCCCAAAGGGATTGTTGTTATCATTTGTCTCTATATTCATTATCTACCTCTTGCGTCCTTCTTGATTCTCGGTGATGAGCCCATGCATCTTACTAGTTGTGTGGAGTCAAGAATAGAGCTGGACTTCTTTTAATTATATCATCATCACCATATCTTTTTAATGGAAAGAGAATTGGTGTTATTTTGAGCATAGGTTACCACACGGAACACGATAATATAGATAATATCCTGGTTTATCACCTCTCAAAAATAAGTCTCGCACTCTGGTCATAAATTTCCAATCACGAGTAAAAATCCACAAACAATGTGAAAATTGTCAAAATCCAAAAACATTGTACAATTCCAAACATCCAAAAACATTAGAAACACTCATCAAAAATCCAAAAACATTAGAAAGAATCGTCAAAAATCCGAACACATTTGAAAATTGTAAAAAAAAATCAAAAAATCAAAAATAAAAATAAAATAAAATTAGAATCGATTATCAAAAATTCAAAAAACATTAGAAAATAAAATTATATATATATATCATAAAAAAAAAAAATGTTGTAAAATCGTAAAAAATCTAAAAATACCAACATAATTCAACCTTTGAACTATTGTCCCCAACGGATGATCCAATCACTTTATGACTACCGAATTCAAAACACTTCTCCTCGCATGAATCCTCGCTTGGGGAAAATCTGGCTCTCTTTGCTTCCTTGTTTAAGGATAATGACCCAATACTTTATTATATCCTCATACCCCTGTTTGGGGGCACATCTGATCAATCCTCACTATGGAACACGTTAGGGACATGTTTATTGGTTCTTGTGTTGCATTATTAGTTATAAATTATTAATTACTTTCTTGTATCTTGATATATTACATGGGGCATCTTGATTTTATGTATCTTGGTGTTCTCTCTAATATTCTTATGTTATCTGATTAGATGTCGTACTGGGGCATCATATTTTCTTGATGGCCTCTGTCTATGCTTTCTTCCATTTACATATCATATTGGGGCATCAAACCTTTTTGATGGCCCCTGTCTATGCTATCACGCATATTACAGTCTAGTCATCCTGATCTTTTATATCACGATGCATCCTGTTATGTGCTATATTAAAATTAAGATGCTTTGCATCATGTGAGTATCTTCCTAGATGATCAACTTGTTCTTTTGCACCCCATCAGTTTACCCATACTAATACATTCCCAGGTTTGGGAATCCTACTTCATCACCGTTGCGGTTTACGAATCCTACTTGATGATATTTCTCAAGTAGCATTCACTATCCAATAGCTCCTCCTCCCCCACCATTCTCACCGTGTATTTGATCTATTAATCCTCGCTCCTCATTTTTAGTCTACCACTTACCCCCATATTACCCTTCTTACCCATTTGTATTCTTTTCTTTCACTCTTCTACTTCCCATTGGATAATATTACTCAATAACCCCTTCTATATGGGATCCTCGGTGGAGGTTTACCCTCTCCCTAAGATCTTCCTCTGTAGAAGCTTCTTCACCACCTCCCCTCTCATCAAACAAAACTCACCACCACACACATCTTCCCATTCCACCTCTTCTACTTCTCATTCTCACATCATTACTCTCACCACGTGGGCATCCCAATTAAGGATTCCCCTCACACTCTCCACCCTCCACTACATATATTCCTTCATCCATTCATGTTACACTCCTTTGTTTCCTTTCTTTCTTGTTATCACCTCATCTCATATCCTATTCTACTCAGGCATACCTCACTCACTCTTTTCTCATCCTTCCCCAAATCCATCTTATGCCTGGTCATCCTACTTACACACTCTCATAGTATAGAAAATTCACTTGAGAGTTCCCCTTCAGTCCATTTTGTCATACCCTATTCCCACGAACTCTATTATCATTCTTTTTCTTCTTCAGCTTGGCGATCTTACTTAACCATTCCAGCCACATGGAAATATTAATTAAGACTTCCTCTTAAGATTGATCTGCCCTATGGAATTCCCCCATCCCATCATATTTCCCCATCTTATTTATCCTACCTCTCGTCGCGATCATCTTCTTCAACCTACCATTCCACCCCTGTCCCCAATATCATTTTGTCTTTCTCCTTGCATATCATCCCTTTCGGTTAGGTGATCTTATGAAACCTCTCCGGTAGCATGAAAATCTTACTTAAGAGATTATCTTAAGCATGACATGTCATCTTATAATTGCCCATCACTCTACAATCTCACTATCCATATTTCCTCTTCATTCCCCATTATCACATATTTTTACCACCACTATCACCCTCCTCTACTTGGCAATCTTACTTAACCACTCACCGGCATGGTGATCTCACTTAAGAGTCCCTCTTAAGGATGATTTGTCTCCTTGCCTTTCCCCATCACTACACACCCTTCACCCTTCACTTTTTCTCGCATTCCCCATTATCACATCCTTTCACCTCCTTTTCCATTCTCACAAACACCACTTCTCACTTGACCACTTGTCATCTCCAGTTTCACTCGCTTGGCAATATTACTTAACCACTTCCGTCACATGACAATCTTATGTCAGGGTCCTCCCTACGCTTAACTTTTCATCGTGAACTTCTCCCCACCTCATTCTTCGTTCACTTTGTTGATCGCTTCTTCTACCTGGTATCTCTTACTACCCACGTTTTCCTCCTACTATTATCCTTTCTCCACATATCCTCTTACAAGATACATCTAATATCTTCCACCTACAATCACATTCTTTTCCCCATTTTCCCCTTCTTGATTCATCATACTTCATACCATTTCTTCCCATTCTTTTCATGTCTTGTTTCTTCATGCTTGACCTTGTTCATCCTCATCACCACGCATCCTCTCCTTGCTTTCATTTAGTCCCAACTCATCCCTCCCATTTTATTTACTCTTTCCACTTCATCTTCTCAATCGCCCCACATTTATACCCACACACGTGTTTTCCATTATTGTTAACATTCCTCTATCATTCTTTCATCACCATCTTCTATTCCCGCACTAATAATTGTAAGTGGGATTTTCCTAAAAATCATCAATTCTCATTCTACACGACTTAATTCACTCCTTGGACCTTCTAGAGTTTCCCTTCATTCCTTTCCTCATTTAAGCCCACCACTCATTGTAAGGGGGCTTTCCCTAACATCCCTTTGTTGGCGTTACCCTTTCCAATCCTCGTTACCTTTCCAATTTTCTTCATTTTTTATCTCACCCTTCCCCACCAATCATTGTAAGGGGGATTTCCCTAACGTCCCCTCATTAGCATTGCCTCTTCTATCCCCCATTCTCTTTTCTCTCCTATTATTTTCCCTCAATCCCACCCTTTCTTGTCACTTCTTACCCATCTCTCCATCTTCCCTTCACCCTATTCAATATCTTTACTATCTTCATCATACATCCTTTGTCTATTTTCTCGTAGTCCTAATATCCTCATTTCATGCATCTCGACATCTTTTGCAATTGATGTCATTCCTCCCCCTCTTTCTTCTCTTTACTGATCGTTATATTGTTCCCTTTCCACTTATTATCCCCTTTCTATATTCCTTCCTTTTACATCATTTTATTTGTTATTCTATTCTCTCTCCCACCCCTCATCTTATTTCCCTTCCCATGTATCATCTTCTTCCCCTTTTTCCATCACGTTTCCTCCTTACTTCCCCATCGATAACCTAGCTCTTCAGCATTGTCCTGTCTTTTTTATCATACCACCCTCCACATGCATCTCCATATGGTCTGCTCCATATTCTTTGCCTTGGTCTTCCTCACCATGACATGATTCCTTCAATCTTCTCCCTGTATTCACTCTATCTTCCTTTCATCTCCCTAATTTTCACATTTCTTGACCACTTCTCCTTTTCTCTACCACCCTTATCTTTTTGTTCATTACCGTATCTATTTCTCTTCTTTTCTCTACTCTTTTCACACATTCCTTACCCCTCATAGTTTCTTTTTTTTCTTTGTTCTACTTTTCTTTCGTCCTCTTTCCATTTTCATCCATTTCACCCCTACTCCCACCTCATTTTCTTCTTCTTATTTATCCTTTCTCGTTTCTTTCTTTTCTCAGCTCCATCATTTCCTTCTCTTTCACGCATCCCTATTTATTATCTCTGTTGCTTCCTTCATTTGGCACATCTCTCTATTTCATCCCTTCACCCTCTACTATGTCATTTTCCTATTTTTTTCATTTTTATCCTTCATCATTCCCTTCTTCCCCTACCATCCCTCTCTTGTTTTTACCTCTTTCATTCCTTTTTCCCCCTCCCCTATCTCCCTTACTCTTCTCATAATCAAACCCCAATCCTATCCATTCCATTTTCTCTTTCCCACACACCCTCACACCTAGCATTCAAGGCTGATTGAATCCTTTCTCCATTTGCGTCGTGTGGTCATTCCAGTCTCTTCTACTCCACTATCATCCTCTTCTCCACATAATTCATTTCTCTTCTTTTTGAGAGTTACGTCATATATTCCATTCTCTTCAGTCCTCTCGGGACAACACCACATCTATCCATAATCACATCTTCTCACGACGTTTTTATCTCGGAGGATACTATGACATCCGTCACTCACCACTTTCTATTATCCCCAACAAACATTTTCTCTACTCTCATAGTACCCTTCCAAAGAGGGGAAAATGTAGACACCTAATTTCACATACGTCCTAAATCAATTAATTCCCCTTCCTCATTTCCCACAAAAATACACTTTGAATTAATCAAATATAATTTGATTAATTATCAATTTAAAAATCAAAAAATAATTCAATCCTCACCACATGTAATTATTCTCCATGTTTTTCTACTATTGAATTAAAAATACAAATTCAAATCCTCACCCACTCTTCATGGTCCCCACTCACCTAAAATCCTCCACTTATGAATTAAAAATCCAAAATCAAATCCTCACCCATTCTTCGTGGTCCCCACTCACCTAATATTTCCCACATTTTCAAACCATGATTACTTAAATTACTCTAATTTAATCACTCCCCTAGGCTATAAATACAACCTTACCCCTCCCCTCTAAGGACACAGAGAATAAGATTGAATGCCCTATCTAAGTTCTTACATCCTTTGAGAAAAGAACATCCTTCTGCCTCATCCTAATGCCCAAATAGCCTCATAATCCTTTTTCCATCTAGTGCAAAGTAAGAGGATTGTTGTTGCAGGAAGGCCTTGCTCTGTCTTAAAGAAAATCACTTACATATCACACAATCAGGGCTCAATCCAAGTTTTCTAGCCCATTCCGAGGTTTGCTATGGAACGCGAAGGAGGAGGTATGATTATTGGTATTTTACTTCCTTGTTAGTAGTGTATTTTTCCTAGAATACACTTCTAATCATGATCTTTCTAAGCCTCCCACTCTTGATCCTCCCGATCCTCAAAATCCTCATCCTCTAGAATATTTTGATTCTAACAGTAGTGATGATGAGGACTATGTCCCCTCTCACTCTAGAGAATAATTGATAGATTATGAGCCTAACTCTCCTCCTAGTCCTCGTTGGGCTAGGAAGACCTTGTAGAGTGCTAAAGATTAGATAGGTGATCCTTTATATGAGAGACAAACTTGTTTAGAGTTCACTAGAACCCATGCCTTCTTTTCCTTTGCTTCTCACCCTTAGTATTTTCAAGAGGCTATTGAGATTCCCGAATGGGATTCTACCATGGAGGAGAAGTATTCCTCTCTCATGAATAACGATAATTGGGATCTCACCCCTCTTCCTAAGGGAAGAAAAATGGTTCAATATAAGTGGGTATACAAAACAAAGTATGGTACTTGATTGGAGCGTTGAAAAGTATAAAGTATGACTCATAGTTAAGGGTTTACTACTAGTTTCTTTGGGGTTGACTATTCATTTACATTTTATCCCATTGTGAAGATGACTTATATTTGAATAACCCTTTCCATCACTATCGAGTAATAGATGGGAAGTCTATTAAATATACATTAAGAGTGTCTTACTTCATGGGGACATAGAGGAATAAATATATATGGAACAACCTCTAGGTTATGTCCATGATTCCTTCCTCATTCATAGACTAAATAAGTCTCTCTATGGCATTAAACTATCCCCTTAAGATTGGTATGCCAAGATGGACTCCTTTATTCTTGTATCATGGCTCATTAGGTGTCACTCTAACCCTAATGTTTTCATTCTACGAAATATAAGTCCATGATAATCCTAATTTTGTATGTCGATGAATTTTTCGTCATGGGTAACTCTTAATTTATCATTGATTATGTGAAGACTACCCTAGCCAAAAATTTCTCCATAACCAACTTGGGTTTTGTTCACTACATTTTTGGAATACAAATTACCCAATCGACTCGGGAATCATGATTGATCAACCTATGTTTTCCCTTTATTTGCTAGCAAGGTTTCACATGTCGATTGTAAGCCATATCCCACTTCCTTTCTTTATGGTGTCAAGTTAGTTGCTGATTTCTCTACTCCCTTATTTGATTCACATACAATCACTAGTAATTCTCTCCACCACTAAAAAGGTCTTGAAATCATCTTTCCAATGCATCTTTCAGTTTGCAAAACAGAGTTACGATTCTCAAGTTATGGTCAAAACATCAGAGGGTGGCCTTTTATTAGATCTAAAGATTCACCATCAACAAAATAATCATCCACAACCTTCTCAAAACTAGTAATATCATACTTTCAGTCTTACTAGTCACCAAACTAGGTAAGTGCCTTTCATACACGTCATTGTATTAATCATTCATCTTGTTTTTTTGTAATAAGGGTAAAGTGAGGATTTTACAAGGTCCCACAAACTTGACAAAAAGCCCTACTAGCTAAATAGAGTGATGAAAATTACAATAAAGGTACGGGTGAGAATTATAAAAAAACTGAACAATCGAACAAAACAAAAAAAAACTAAACAAAAACATAGTGAAAAAATGAAAGATCATAGGAGATTTTAAAGCTCTTTAACAATATTGTTAGCATGAATGGAACCAAATTCTTCACCCAAAATATTAGAAAGGGTGATCATTTCGAGAGCGAAGATTTGATGATAGCAGTCCTGGTATTGTCAGTATAAGCTTCCCAAGCCTTCAGGACAGTGAAAGATCGCTAGAGTTTAGCAAGGATAGAAGACACCAGATCCACTTGGCTATCCTCAGGTTGAGTATTATCATCATTAGCAATTACATCATTATCCCTCAAGTTTCTCCTAACCTAGGTATCTTCCACTTTAGGATGAGCTTTAGTTAGCATATCATGGTGAATAAACTCACTATCAACCATTTTAACTTCATCAGGTCCCCATCCAACAATCTTCCTTTGATGAGCAGCTCCTCTTCCATGTCCACAGGCCCAAAATCGGGGATTCTAGATACTGATGTAGCTAACCCCAGTGAGAGATTCTGAGAGAAGGATATCCAAGCTAGAAATTGGGAGGTAACAGAACCCAAGAATCAATAATAGGGAATTTGAGACACGACTGACCGGGAGAAATAGGTGGGGAGATTGTGATATATGTAAAAATGAAACCTTGAAAGGAAGAACCTGTAATGGAAACCTCGGAATTAGAATAAGATAAAACTTGTAGATGACAATGTGGACGGAGGTGGGGAGAGAAGTAGGGGATGGAAGCGGAGATGAGGTGGGGGTGTGACGGAACTTACTAGATTTGATAAGAAAATGAACAAGTCTGCAGGGGAAGCAACATATTGAAAGAGGAGATAGAGAAGGCATTGATGGAGAATGGGGCCATCTCCCTCCCAGGACAGATTGATAGAGTGTTCCAAAGAATAGTATAAAAAGGTAGAAATATTGATTCTTTTGCCCCAACGCAGGTGGGAAAGGATGAAAATATGGGGCTTGAAAACCAGCCTGTAACGTCCATCAATAGTAAAGTATCTCATAATAACTTTGGCCACTATATTCCAAGGGGATGTAGTGAATCCCACACATATCCCGAGAGATATTTGGTCATATTTTTCCCTTGTTGATGAAGTCCTGGAGCTCCACTTTTAAAGACCTCTTAAAGTAAACCACCTCACAAGCCAAAAATCCATTCACAGAGGCTATGGTGTTGGTAGAAATGGTGAAGAAGGTATTACCAATTTGAACTGAACCCTCGACTAGGTAGCCAAGACCCCATAAGAGACAATAGTTGAATAACCTGAAATTATTTCCAAGAAAGTAGTGATGCCATTGTCTTTCAAAATATTCCAAACTTCTTCATCATCCTGTAATTTAGCGAGAAAGTTGGTTCGATTCTTTTAAGCTGACCACCCATGTTAAAAATTCCATGGCAAAACACATAGGTTAGATGCCTCAAATTGAATTTAAATAGCTTGTTTAATTTGTGTGAGGCTTCCACGTCAAGTGTCCACCTATCCTTGTCATGATTACGATGTAAAAGGTGCATCTAAAATCAAGATCCACCCGAGTGGTATAACTCTCGCCGTACATGCCAAGGTCCTTAGAGTGTCACATCATCATAATGGGGTAATTATGTCCGCCGCCATCGTAAGGAGTGGAATCCTTATTGCTAATTCTGCTGACATCGGAGCAACATAAAACCACCACAGGAAATTAACTAGAAAAGGAACAGTCATTATGAGTTATTTGAAGGAGGTCTTCAGGAAAATTTCCTAACCAAGTTTGTTGATTGTCAAGGAGGACACCGATATTAGCCATGCAGTCCACCACCCTATTTCCCTCCATGTAAACATGCTGGAACCAGATTTTCTAAAAATTACTTTGAAGGATGCGCATGTCAACAATAATATTCTTGATAGTCCATTGACATGAGTCATCTCGAATTTAGGAGATTTATAATATTGAGAGAGTCACTTTTGGCAATTAAAGTTCCATTTCCAATTTGTAGAGTAAGCTCAAGCCCCTTAAGAATCACTAAAGCTTCAACTCGATGATTGGTCCCCATGCAAAAATTAGCTTTTATAGCTGTCGGAGGGCCCCCTATTATTACGGATAATTACACCCCACCCAGATTTCTTGGGGTTTCCTTTAGAGGCCCCATCCATGTTTATCTTAATCCTTCAAAGGGGGAGGGAGCCAATGAGCTTCAGAGTGAGCCAAGGTTTAGGGTTTAGCCTTAAGCTTAATTGTAATGTGCTAACACCACTTCTTGTTGTCACAAAACTATATTTTTAATTGATATTTATTCCAGAGGCAACTTTTAAGATTATCTTGGAAGAGTATAAAAATACAATTTACAACTTGCGTAGGTTCCATGCTTTGCTCTTTGAATATTCTCTTGTTTCTTTCCTTCCATATACCCTAGAGGCCATGCAAAGGATAAGCTTCCAAGTGAGAGAGAGAGGGTTGGGTGTGAAAAGGGGGAACACCATTGATTGAGGGCATCTTGAAGGGATTCGGGAAAATCCAAGCAACTCCCAAATGAGTCAGGAACCAATTCCAGATATCTTGGGAGAAAGGACAGTGAAGGAGGAGATGAGAGGAGGACTCCAAAGCTTTACAACAGAGAACACAACAAGTAGGAAGAGAGAAGCCTCTTCTTTTTAGGTTTTCCCCAATAGGAAAGCATTCTTGAATGAGATATAGGAAAAAATCTTGTTTTAGGAATGATTTCTTTGGGCCAAATGTTGTTGAGAGGAGGGCCAGAGCTGGTCCGAGGCTTGGAATCATAGGCAGCTTTAACAGTAAAAGAACTAGAAGAGGAGAGGGGCCAAATATGATCATCAACAGGTAAAGAGAAAGGTATATAATATGATGAGAGGGTAGTTCTCAATTGTTTCAAATAAATACTCTGAGCTTCACTGATACATATCCAGTCTGGGATATACCAAGAGGGAATTGAATTCGTCGATCTCCAATAACCATTAACTTTATTTCCATGATGATTAATGAGGGGTATTTTGATAACATCCCAAATAGGGTCAAGGCAAAGAGGTTTTTCTCCAATCCACCAATCCGACCAGAATTCAATTTTTCTGCCATTTCCCAACCTCCATTTGGTGCCAACATGTAAGAGAGGGAGAGAGATAATGACCGAGTTCTAGATGGAAGAACCACAAGGAGGAGAGGAGAGAAGGAAATCTCCTAAGTGATTCAAATATTTAGCTCTTAAAAGATGCACCCATTATGAGTTTCCATAAGCCGCTTCCTAGCCTATCTTAGCCAGTAAGGCTTCATTCATATCAGCTAAGAGTCTAATCCCAAGACCTCCCAGTTTGGTCAGCTTACAAACTTCATTCCAAGAGACAAGGTGGGTCCTCTTCTTATCTTCGCCCCCAACCAAAGGAATCTTTTTGAATCCTATTAATAACATTAATCACTAAAGAGGGAATTTTGAGTAATGACATGAAATAAATTGGCAAAATTTGTAATGTAGCTTTAACTAATTGAAGTTTTCCTGCCTGACTTAGAAGAGCTCCCTTCCAAGAAGCCAAATTTTTCTGGTATCTTTCAATGATCGGGTTCCATAGACTTTTAATTTTCTTGCCCTTGAAAAGAGGAATGCCCAGATAAGAGGAAGGTAAGTCCATAATTTTGTAACCAAAGATATCAACAATCCTCCTTTGAGTTTGAGGAGAGGTGTTTAAAAGGATATGCTACTTTTATTGAAATTGATCATTTTTGAGAGGCAGATTGATAATTTTCTAATATTTTTTAAAGATATATTACCTTGATCACAAAAGAAGCACTCAAGAGAAGGGTGTCATCTATAAACTGGCTGTGAGTGGCAGCAGGGGAGCGAATGGTGATTTTGATACCAGATATAACAACCTATCTATTAGCTGCCTCTAAAGCTCTGTTGAAGGTGTCTACCATTAACAAAAAAAGGAAGGGGGACAAAGGGTCTCCTTGCCTTATTCCTCTTCTATTTTTAAAGAATCCATTCGGGATGCCATTTATGAGGATAGAAAAACAAGGGGTAGCAATGCAAGATAAAATCTAGCTGCACCATTTTTGTCAAAACCATAACTTCTCAACACCCAAATGAGAAAATTCCAACTGAATCTATCAAATGATTTTTGCATATCTAATTTAAGAATCATCCTTGCTAACTTTGCTTGTTGGGTTGAGTGAATGGCTTCATGTACTGTAATAATACCACCCTAGATAAGCCGACCACTGATGAAACCATTTTGTTGCGTAGAGATGAGGTCATTCATAAGAGGTTTAAGTATAGTAGCCAACATCTTGGTGATGATCTTATAAGAGGTATTGCAGAGATTGATCAGTTAGAAGTTAGCAACAAACTTAGAGCCTAGAGATTTGGGGGCCAGAGAAATGAAATTCGTATTCCATTCTTTCATAAGAGAATTACTATTCTGAAATTCATTCACCACATTGAAAAGGTCTTGCTATATGAATTCCCAAATTTTTTGGAAAAGGCGAGGGAATCCATCAGGGCTAGGGGATTTATCCCCTTTCATAGTGAAGACAACTTTGTGAATTTCTTCCATAGAGAAGGGCTTCGTTAATTTTCCATTCATTTCATCAAAGACTAATTTTGGAATGTGTTGTAGCATATTTGACACGTTGTCTTCATTGGGGGGTTCCTCAACTTGTAGGAGATTAGAATAAAAAGACACCAATTCATTAGAGATATCAAGATCAGAGGATAAAATATTACCTTCCGGGGTTAGCAACTCTCTGATTTTGTCTCTACTTTTGTGCTTGGATGTTGTTATGTGGAAATATTTTGTATTGCGATCCCCCTGATCAAGCCAAAGAGCTCTTGATATTTGTCTCCAATATGCCTCCTCTTCTTTCAAGGTGTTATGGTATTCACTAAGAAGAGTGATTTCTTGTTTGTGAAGATGCTCTATTCTGCCTTCTGCCTCAACATGTGCTGAGATGTTAGCAATTTCCGAGTCAACTTTTGTTTACGACTTGATGTTACCAAACACTTTGACCTTCCATAGCTTAAGTTGTTTTTGATTTCCTTAAGCTTACTAGAGAACTTAAACATATCGAGCCACTGTACTTTGATATCCCACCAACTCTTAATAAGAGGATCTAACTAGTTATTTTCAAGCCAGGCCAATTCAAATCTGAAGGGTGGATTTTTTGTATTTATCTTGTTGTTAGCACAAAGCATCAGGGGCTATGGTCTGAGGAAGCTCTAGATAAAGTACTCGAGAAGAAAAATTAGGATATAGTGAGATCCAGTCCAAAGATCCCATTGCCTTGTCAAGCCTGCTTTGTATATGATTTCTTCCAATTTTGTGGTTGGACCAAGTGAAGGAGGCTCCGTGAAGGTCCATATCTAAGAGTTCCTCACAACATAAGAAGTCAGCTAGAGCTTCCATGTTGGAGGGATTAGCAGGGGCTCCTCCTTGTTTTTCAGAGGGGTAGAGAGTACTGTTGAAATCCCCCATGATAAGCACAGGGATATTGCCACAACTTCTTATGAAAATAGAAATATCCTGCCAAAGTTTTGTTAGAGTAGGTATTTACCTTAGCTTATGTTCACCTAGGTACTTTATTTACCTTTATTCTATTTATCCTCACCCACTTATGTGTGTGTATATTTATTTTATCTTATTTAGATATTAGGAGATATTATCTAGTTGTTAGGTATAGTTCTTTACTTGATCTATGGTATTGACTAGTTCTTTCCTTGATTCATGGTATTGACTAGATCCTTGATGTCTAGTTCTCTCCTAAATCTATGGTCTTGACTAGTTCTTTGATGACTAGTTATTTCCTTGATTTATGGCTTGATCTACAACCTTGACTGGTTATTAGATTGTTATTCCTTGCCTATTTAAGCAAGGCCCATTCTTAATGTATTGCATTGAGTTCCATAATAATATATGATATTGTTTCTCATTTGTTTGCAAAGGTTTTATGTAAAGTTATTCTGGGAAATTGCTTTAATCTTATTGATCATGGTGTTTGATTAGCATTTATGTCCTTGGCTTGGTACGATCTGGTTATCATTCCTTTCATGGTATCAAAGTGAGAGATTGCTGTTGACATCCATCTGTAAGTTTTATTTTGTAAATAAAATTTTTGTGTATTCATATATTTGGGATTTGGTCGTATTTTGTTGTTGTGTGCATTTTTATGCAAAACAGAGGCTTCCATTGGATCCAAAAGGTGTGAAAACCTTAAGATTTACTGTAAACTCGACCATTTCTGGGGGTAGTCAGTTTTTGTGGTTTTTTTGTGGTTGTGAAATACATAGGTTCATCTTGGGATTCGTGCCACACGATTAAGAAACTGAGGAAAATTTTTATTGGGTTTTTTGGATTTTGCAAACACCCATTAAAATCCTTAGCCCTTGGTTATATGGTATGGTCATATGAGGGCTTAAAGCTTGTGATTCCTACTAGTAGGTGCTTAGATTCAACCCCATTTAATCTTATGTTTGGTAAAGGCAATAACAATTTATTTTGTTCTAGTGGTAATTAAAATAAATAACAGAGAAAAATATTAAAAAGCTTGTAACTTTTGATCGGTAACTCGGTTTTGAGTGCCGTTTTTTGCAAAAGTTCTTGTTTTTGTGCTCTTTCCATTGGAAATATTTATTTTGAGACTTGCACTATAATTATAAAGTGCCAAATATGGAGGAGTGTTGTAATCAATTGTGGATGCAATTTCGGTTGAGCTTGACGTCCTAAATTTTTGGGAGTTGCAGTTTGTACCTATCATGGATTCTGAGAATGATATGCTTTTCTCTAAAGTATGTGGACTTCAAGAGGATATTGTAAAATTTGTGGAAGAAAATAGATCACTCAAGAAGTGAAATTCTCTTCTACAATCACTCATTCATGATAAGGATACAATAATACACTCCTTGCAAAACAAACTTGCTAGCCTACAACATCACCATCATATTGTGGACAACCATATCCATGCTTCTAGTCCACTTATAGTTGTTGCTCTTGTACCCACTAACATTGATTTGCCAGTATTAAAGCTTGAACCTACTTTTGATGCTTGTAAACTCCGGGGCTTATTCTCGCATGCTCTTCCACATTTTTGCCTATTACAGTACCACATGTGTGTGTATCCTACTTCTTCTCAGCTGCATGGATTTTTAAGAAACATACCACTGCATTCAGTTCTCGCATGCTCCGTTCTATGGGTCTCACTAGAGGATTCGTTGACAAACATTCACGGGGTATTATTTCCTCTATTCCACATGTTAAGTGGAATTATCATCATGACCTTGGTTTTCGAGAAATTACTTCATTGGGATCACACATTGACAAAGCTCCTTTTTTTGTTCTCTCAACTCTTTCTGAGGATCATGAGCAACACATGAGTTTTGCACCTTCACTCAGGATTGAGATATCTAAGATTTCAACTATCAGACATGATCAACCTGACACAATTCTGATGTTCTTTTGCATGCACCCATTATGCATTTTGCACCAAGTCATATGCCAACATCTTCTTCATCCATCCATGTTGATTTGGGGTGGATATCTGATCACTCATGGAGGCAACATAGGCATTCGTTGAGAAGTATCTACATGCATGGATCCTCCACCATTCGGCCTCTTGCTCTACTTTATATACCTTCTGCATTGTGATGCTTCTTTTTTTGAGAATTTTTCTTTTGCAGGTGTAGTGTATCTCTTTTATTTTTTGAGAGATTTTGTATCTATATTTTTGACACTTTTGGCATGTTGACGGTCTCTCTTGTGGGGGATCTATTCTAGTGGAGCCCACTATTAGTTTGTCAAGTGTTTGAGTAGTTGTTTTAACAACTCATACAGATTTGTAGCGTCACTCCACCCATTCAACAGTATGGGAGGGTGTGGTGTTGATCTTACTTCTTCGGGTTTCGTGTCCTTGCCTTGTTACCTTGGCTTTTCTTGGATCATGACACTCTGGAGTTTGTGTCCTTGCCTTGTTGCTTTAGTTATTGTTCTTGGATCATGGCACAACTATTTGTCGTAGTTGATCGAATTATGTTTGGTGTTTTTTCACTTTTGACATCACTCTGTTGATAGTTTCCTTGTATGGAGCTATTTTGATGGAGCCCAGTGTTAGTTGTTTTTGAGTTTTGTGATCAAGCAGTGGATTTAGACCATAGTGCACACCAAACTTCTTCATCATTGTACAAGTTTTTTGAGCCGAGATTCTTGGGATTCCTTGGAGCGGGTCTTTACTCTCTTTACTTTGTTGTTATTGGTTTTGGGTACCTTGTAGTGTCCTTTTTTCCCAGTTATTGTACATGAGTACCTCATCAGGCCTAGTTATCGGGACTCATCTGTGGACATGCCACTTCTATTTTGGCCCCTAGCTTCACTTGAGGGGGTGTTAGAGTAGGTATTTACCTTAGCTCATGTTCACCTAGGTACTTTATTTACCTTTATTGTATTTATCCTCACCCACTTATGTGTGTGGATATTTCTTTTATCTTATTTAGATATTAGGAACTATTATCTAGTTGTTAGGTATAGTTCTTTCCTTGATCTATGGTATTGAATAGATCCTTGATGTCTAGTTCTCTCCTAAATCTATGGTCTTGACTATTTATTTGATGACTAGTTATTTCCTTGATTTATGGCTTGATCTATGACCTTGACTAGTTCTTAGATTGTTATTCCTTGCATATATAAGCAAGGCCCATTCTCAATGTATTGCATTGAGTTCCATAATACTATATGATATTATTTCTCATTTGTTTGCAAAGGTTTTATGTAAAGTTATTTTTGTGAATTGCTTTCATCTTATTGATCATGGTGTTTGATTAGCATCTATTTTCTTGGCTTGGTATGATCTGGTTATTGTTCCTTTCAAGTTTTTCATGATGAGTGTCAATATTTGGAGCATAGACATTGATGGCGATCCAAGTAGAGTTTGAGCCTAATTCTTGGAAGAGCAAGCATAAGAAATTAGGACCCTTTAAAAGATAATCACCCTTAAGAATTTTAGGATCCCAAAGAGTGCATAAGCCGCTTGAGTTACCAGTCGAGTGTTGGGTCACAAAGGATGCAACAGGCCAAATTTTCGAGAGACTGTCATCATTTTAAAGTTTAGTTTCTTGTAGCATAATAATATCAGGAGAGTGGTTAAATTTCATATCCTTGAGGACTCTCCATTTTTGCAGAGAGTTGAGACCTCTTATATTCCAAGAGATTATTTTCATTTTTGGATTTGGATTTTCTCCCCACAACCATGGGGATGGTACTCTGGGTTCCTTGAGCCACGTTCGAGTTGATTCTTGTTGAAGCTTAATATTTCTGGAGTACATCCATGCATTTTCTCAGTGCATATATCAGGTTTCTTGCTGCTGCTATGAGTCGATGATGAAGGTTATTACTGTCATTAGAGGTTTGAGTGGAAGGGGAGAGCGGAGAATCAAAGAGAGGGAGGGAAGAAGGATTGGGGGAGAGGGATCCAATAGGAGGAAGCTCGAGGAGAGAATCAAAAGAGGGGAGGGTGAGAAAACCTTTGGCGAGAGAGGGTAGAGGGTGGAGGAGAAGGGGAATTAGAAGAAATTAGGATTAGAGAAGGGAGCTAGAAATGAAACAAAAGGGGAAGAATTCAAAGATGAGGGGATGAGGGGGCAATAGGAACTATACACACCAAAAATTACATGTGCTACATTATCAGAAAACAGTTACAAAACTCCCTAATGATGATTCATGTCCTTTAAGAAGGTGTTCAAGCTGCAAAACCCATTTAAAGTGCATATTTATAGCATATACATCCTTACTTAGATTTTCCATGCTTTCTTCTAGCTTCTTGCTTCATTTTGTGCATGTTTTGGCCTTTAGTGTCAGGAAAAGCCTCCCATGTAGGGTGGTGCTCACTGGGACCACCTCCCAAGCTTAGGCAGTGGTCTTAGGACCACCTCCCTGCATAGGAAGTGATCTTGAATGCTTTCTATAGAACTCTTCATGTGTGTTTTTGACACATAATGCTTTGCTTAACTCGATTTTTAGGGTGTGTTTGTGAACCAAATTGCTTAAAAATAGTCTTGTTTTCTTCGTTCTCCATCCTCCTTCTATTTTTAAATAGATTTAATTAGTTTGATCTGCTCCTTCTTTCCTTGTGCATAAAGGAACCTCACATCCTCCATTCCTATATATTCTATACTTGTATTCAAGAAAAAGGCTTGAGAATTTTTGTGTATCTTGCATTGTATTACTGCTACGATCTTGCTAGAAATTGCATAGACAAGATCTGATCTCTTGTGCTATCTCTATTTTACCTACATTGCATCCAAACTACCATCAAGCTACCTTTTCTCAAGTGTCATGCTCATGTTGATGTTCTTTCATTCCAAATCCCTTGGACTCATATGGACACAAAGAAATAAAGGACAAATTGAGGGGAAAAATTACTACACATCTGGATTTACCTCTATTATGTGAATTCCAGGTTGGAGTTGTTGTTTTATTTCCTTCATTCTTGCAATTTATCATTGTTACATCATATCAAATATAGTAGAAATCAATTTCCTTTCATTTTCAAGCAATTAGTTAATTTCCAAGAGGGTTTAAATCATTAATAACAACTCCTAATGATGGATCCTCTTCTTCCCATCCTTGTGGATTTGAAGGAGAGAATATATGTAGGAGGTTGTCTACATATCATAGATCATTTGGAAAATTTCTTGTTTTAAGTTAGTTTAGTTTCAATACACTTAGCACAGGTGAATAACCACACCGAGTTATTTTTCTTGTTTAGTTTTAGTGTAGAAATATTTTAATTATTTAGAATAGAAGTAAATTGTTGTTTATGATTATAATATTTTAGTTTTGTGATTTGTTTAGATTAGTTTCCTTTCAGCAGTAGCATAGATTGTTAATTTCATTCAATTTACATGGACACTTCAAACTAGTTTAACACTTAGATCCAAATTTAGTTAGAAAACCATAGGGAATTTACGCTACCCATTCATAGCCTCTAAATCTCCCCTTTTCCAACTCAGCTACCAGGAGATCACACTACTAGATCTTAGTCACTGATCCTCCTATACTTATATACACACATTCAACATTGGATGCTGCACACGACCTTAGGGGTTGAGTGCAGTTGAAGGTTGCATGTCAATTTTCATTCATAAAGGAACCTCCGTGGAGATAACAACCAAAGAAGAAGGAAGTTGGGGGAGAGGAGCCTCCATGTGAGCATCAAGTGAGATTTCACCTTCCTCAAGGAGAGAAAAGGAGTTTGAAGTAGGGATGACAGGAGCCTCTTCAGGTATCACTTTTGGTACATATTTCCCTTTTTTCTTGGGGGAAGCTTCATGGATTTTTGGTTTGGGCTGTGGCTTGGAGGGGCATCCAATTTCTTGATGGCCAATAATTTTGCAGATGGAACACACTTGAGGAATATATTCATATTTAATGAGTTGTATCCATATTCTAAAGTCTGAGAGAAGATCAATCAATTTTGGGAGTGGACAACTAACATCAACATTGACATAGAAACGAGCATGAATGAATCTAGTTTTAGCTTTTGTGGCCTGATAAAGTGCAATAAGAGGGTCCATAGAAAGAGAAATTCCTTAAATAACTTCTTGATCCCAAAGCTCCAGAGGATGGCCTAGGAGACAAACCCAGATTGGGGCTTGCGTCATTTTTTTAGTAAGCAAATTAAAACTTGGGGTCCATTTTGTATGTAGAAATCTCTTCTTCCAAAAAACCATGGACCACCTAGAAGTGCACGAGAAAAGTCTTATTTAAAGTTGAAGGAAAAGAGAATGAAGTCGTTTGGCATGGCAGTAATTTCTTTGGCACCACAAGGGTTCCATTTGATGCGTGCCCATTTTTTGATATCTTCGAGAGGAGGCTGAGACCCATCATCTTACCTACCAGAGACAGGTCTCTAGAGGTAGCAACTACCTCTGTGATGTGAGAGGGTATGTGAAGAGAGAAGGAACCCACTGAGAGGAAAAGTGACAACTTCTCCAAATGGGGTGTAGAAGTGGACCCTTCCACAAAATTTTTCCATGCTTTGGGAGCAACCCGAGGAGATAGGTCCCTAGAGGATGTGAGGTGGGACCACTAATTTGGACCAGAAGGGTTTGAAATTAAAACAATCACCGAGGTTGTAGTAATTTCAAAATAGCAATCGGGAGATCGGTCAGTAATAGTTAACTTGAGATCAATCTCGGGAGAAGTCCCTCATGGGGTTAATCATTCAACATTTAATATCTTGAATATTTTATTTTTATTCATCTATTTATAATTTATAGATTAATTTATTAAACATGGATTGAAATCCTTTTGAGGAAGTTCATTGACTTCCAAGGACCTTTTCCTAGAAATCCACCATATATTCTACTAACTCCATTTTTAAAAATTGTTTGACTTATAGGATTACTTACATGGAAGATAAGCCTTGTTCACATTCTTCATGGAGCGCAACATCAAACATCATTCATTCACACCTTTGAGTATCACAAAAACCCCACAAAATCGAGGTTTGGAAGGTCGTATCATCTTACTTGCAAACATAGGTTGAAGACTGGTAAGATTTATCCCGAACATTTTGGCATGCCCAGTGGGACACCCCATCCCTTGTTTCTTTACTTCATTTCATTAATAAAATAGAATTTGTTTTTTTTATTCCCTATGTGGTAATTGCATACGATTGGCTAAATCAATTGTGATTAGGAAAATCACCTGTGATTTTCTTGTGTGCTTTTCAAAACATAGCAATATTCTTTTTCTTCTTGTTTGTTACTTTATGCTTCATGTTTTTCTTAACTTTGATTGCGGGGTACTCATTCGGAAAGCTCACCCTTTGGATTGTTGGAATTGCTTGCTTTGTAAATTTCTCAAATAAAAATAAATATTGGGAGCACTCTCACGGTAAGTCCTAAAACCTTTAGTTTTCTTTCTAGTTTTGCATTCTTGTTTATTTGTCTTCATCAAAATCAACATTTTGTTTTGGGATCTTAAAATAAACATTGCATCCTTCTTGTTCCACATAGTCTAATTAGGAGGAAAATTCATTGCATTCACATATCCTCCCTCACACACAACCAAATCACTATTAAATCAAAATTACATTCAAAAAAATCCCACCTAGGTGAAATTGATTGGGATTTCATCACCCAACAGGAAACCAATCGGTGTCTTGGCCAAGTATAATCTCCTATCTTTCGGTATATTTTGGCTCAGCACTAGACTCCCTTATTGCAGTAGAACCATGAAGTCAGGGGGTAGGCCCCAATATACACACCCATATTGACATTAGTACGGATGTGGGCCTCACGCACCTTTGATTATATTGAGGACTCCATCCAAAACATTCCTGAAACTAACCATAGACAACCATTTCCTAGGACCTTCGTTATCCATCTTACACATTTCACCTTTTCTTAATTAATTTAAGATAATTAAAACATTCTTCTGCTTGGCTTGTCTATTAAATTTACAGATCTCTTAGGGATTTTCTTGTTTTATTCTCAGATCATTACCATGGATCAAAATCACTCGCTATCATATCCTTATAGTATTAATACATCATATTTACAATCAACCTCACATCCTTCAACATCCTTTTATCCTAATAATTTTCAAAATATTCCTCACCCAGGATCTAATTCTTATCAAACTTATCAACCTATCACACCCTACTCAACCTCATTTAGCTCTAGCATATCCCCACAACTATCTACAACATCTTCTACCCCTTATGAACCATCTACATGTCAACCAATTAAAAAAACATATAATAACACCATTCAAAAACCCTATGGATATCCTTCACATCCTTCTTTCCTCCAAACTATTGCTTCTCATCCCATGTCAAGTGCACTGCATCAGGAAGTCTCTTCCACATCCTTTCCTTCATCACAATCTTATCAAAATTTTAATATTTCCCTCATCTAATCAACCTATTTCAACTTCAATACCTCTCTCAATGTCTCAAACATCTCAAAATTATACACATATCCCTACTCAGGCCCAATCAACTCCTCTCATCCAACAACAACATACTCAAAATTTTTCCACATCTCCCAACATCCCTTTATCACAACCCACTTCACAAACAATATCCTCTCAAGCTACCCCTCATCAATATCTCGCATCAATCCCATATATTAAAAAATATGGTACTTCACATTTTTATTAGTCAAATCACTTACGTCCTCTTGTCAACTCCTTCAAATTTAATCTTACAAATGATTCCATACAATATCTCTAAAAAATTAAACAATTTATAAATTGCTAATAAAGGATCCAAACAAGTCCTCACTTACAATCAAGTTTTTAATAAACCCATCCATCCATCAATACCATATAATCCCTATCCTCCACATTGGGAATTTCCTAAGTTCACCATGTTCTAGGGCTAGGAGGATCCTTAGCAACACATAATATCCTTTAGAAATTCATATTATCTCATCATCCATGATCAAGATCTCCTTCTTAGAACCTTCCCTATATTACTAACAGGACTTGCTTTGGATTGGTACAATTCCCTCCCTCGACATTCTTTGGTCTCTTTCACATAGTTTTCTATGTTGTATCTCAAACACTTTGCTATAAACGTCACTCATAAAATCACCATTTTTGGCCTTGCTAACATCAAACAATCCAAAAATGAATCCCTTGGAGACTTTTTCACTAGATGGTAGAGCACTATCAATCAATTGTCTTTTCCAATTCTACAACAAAATTAATCTATTTATTTACCCAATCATTTTCCTATCACGTATCATCCACCCTTCAAATTCATACATTCCACACCTTTGACAAAGCCTTTATCATGGCCAGGAAATTAGAAATCCAAGCCCTTAAAGAAGGCCATCTTGATCCTCAATCTACACATGATCCATCTGATTCCCCTAGGTCTTCATATGATTCAGATGAGAATACACATGTTTTATCTGATTCCATTAGGTATTTTTATGATTCAGATGAAACTACAACACATGACGACATTACTTGTCTTCCTGACACAACATCCTCAATAGATTCAGTCCCTATAAATGTTGCACATCCCTTACGCTACGTCATCAACAACATTACATGTGATCTTCCCTATAAGAAGACTTGTTCATCAATGATGATTTCTCCTAAAAAATTAGAATCACTGGATCCTTTTTTCGATGATCCTCATATATCATTATCACCCGTGTCCACTATCTATTAATTTATTACCTCCACACAACCCTTAGACTCCACCTTGGAGACCGTTACTAAGGAGGCATTCATCATCAAATATATCTAAATTAACCTAATTTTTAAACTAATCAAAGAATTAGATAACCCACATGAATATAACTCATCCCAATCACGTCTCAAATAACATCCTCTTCATCCAAATCAGACCCAATACTATTCCCAAATACTCACATTCCTTCTAACCTAGAACACTGCTCTGAATCAAACACTACACAATCAAATACCATCACACTCATGGCCTCTCCTTTTTCATTTGACAGAGGTCCCTCTTCTCTATCTAACGTAAAAATTACAAAATAAAAACCAATCAAATTTGTCGCCTCATCCTAATCATCCGTCATAAAACACCCTCCTTTACCTAAAATAAATACTACAAAATCTAAGCACACGCCATCTAAGGCCTCAACTTCACCATACATTTTCAGACCTCATCCTTTATCATGATCTAAGTCTATCAAATCTATGGTTCCACCATAAAAATCAATTTTGGGAACCCATCCTTTAGCTCAATATCATGACACACAATCAAATCCAATCTCATCCATCAACCATCCATTTTCCTCTATTTTGGGACCTCATCAATCATCCAATCTTATCAATCACACATGATATCCATTTCTTGGGTCATATTCTCCCTCTTATAAACCTCACAACATCCCTATGATGTTCCAACACCATACAACATTCACGAATCCACCCCCATCCAAAAATAATATGTGTCCTCCTAAGCACTCTCGTAAGCCAAGGTCAAAATACATTAATCCAAATCCCTAAAAGGGACTTACATTGATATCCTCGATAGAATCATGCATGCATCTCTTATCACATTACCACCAATCAAAACACCCCATCCCCATACTCAGAAACCTACTTGGTATGATCAAGACAAAACCTATGCTTACCATAGATGCTCAGGGCATAACACGGAGAGTTGTAAAGCACTTAAAGCCATAATCCAACAACTCTTCTTTATCGGTGATCTTTGTGAAATTCCTCACCAACATCTGTAGGACAAGGAAAACATCCTTATTCTATCGTCAACCAGCCTTCGTTAGATATCTCGTTAGCACCTTCCTTTGAAGGTCCATCAATCTCTTTAACACCTTCATTTTAAGGGCCATTATCCTCATTAGCACCTTCCTTTGAAGGTCCATTAATCTCATCAGTACCTTCCTTTGAAGGGCCATTACCCTCGTTATCACCTTCCTTTGAAGGTCCATCAATCTCAGCACCTTCCTTTGAAGGTCCTTTAATCTCATTAGCACCTTCCTTTGAAGGGCCATTATCCTATTAGCACCTTCTTTTGAAGTTCCTTCAATCTTTTCATTGCCTTCCTTTGAAAGTCCATCAATCTTTTTAGCACCTTCCTTTAAAGGACCATTATCCTCATTAACACCTTCCAATGAATGTCCCTCAATCTTGTCAAGCACCTTCCAATCAAGGTCCATCAATCTCATCAGCACCTTCTATTGAAGGTATCTCAACCTCATCAATGTCCACACCTTCCCTTGAAGGTTTTTCAACCTCATCAACATCTATGCCCAAGACAAAACAATGTCTTCATTGAAATTTGTAGAACCAAGGGGTCACCCTCAACAAAATCTTTACAAACCTTCCTCATGCATTTTCCCATCACCTTCTAGAGAAGGTCCCTTATCTCAAACCAGTATAATTCACCCACCTATACGAACCCAAAATCAACATACACAAAGAAAATGAAAAACCAAATCTTTGTCATCTACCCCTCTTTATCAATTGTCCTCTCATACCCCATCCAAATTTCCCACAACTCCTTTGTCAAGGGCTCCTTTATTTACCATATACTCGATTAATCAAGACCAAAACTTTTATCATCCTCAGGACATCATTCCTTTTAACACATGTCATTTCTATCCACAATATTATGTTGGGAAGGCTCCTATCTACTAAGACTTTGAAAGTATTACTTTACATACCTTCCCTTTTACACATCCTCACCAACCTATCCTATCAATCTAATCAAAATGTCATTACTTCGAGTAAACATGGGAAGCTATCCCTTAATTGGATCGGTCCATATAGCATGGGGCAACCTTTGAATGTCTTGCACTTGCAGCATTTCTACTATTAACACATCAAACATCATGACAATAGTCACATCAAAGATCTTATTCCATCATTAACCAGTCATTTTATCATCGTAATGATTTGAAAGCATGTGGTTTTCCATCAACATCTTTAATGCACCTTAAAGATGAGCACCACAACTTTGTTCATCACATATTTCACATGGACAAGTTCCTCTTTAGCAAGAACCCATAATAATTACATCCATCCACCTAGTATACCTACCAAATACATGTCTTAGGGCACACATGTGTAGTGCGTGTACACATTTTCTTCTCCCCTCCTTTAAATGACCTATTAGGGTCTTCCCTTAGCTCAAAATGAAGTCAAAAATATCTATGGATGCTTCCTATCAAATTCAAAAGTAATAGTCTGATCCCTTGAAGGAAAAATATTCAAATTTCATATTGTCAAAAATAAAATTAGACTGATCCTTGAAGGAAAACTACCAATAAAATTCATGGACTGATCCTTGAAGGATGGCTATTTGTCAAAGTCAAAATTTTAGACCATACCCTCGAAGGATTTCTATCCACATAAAAGGCTTCCCACATCAATCAACCTTCAAAAATCCAAAAGTCAAAGCATCCTAGGAAATCTTCCCACATCGATCAACTTTCCCATCATAGAAAACTTCCCACATCGATCAGTTTGCATCGAATAAAAAATGTAAAGCTGGGGCATTTCCTATGAAACCATTGAAAGGAGAACCCTATTTTCCCACACAACCTACATATGTCAACCCTTCTCATGTCCTAAGAAGGTACACTTTATCACTTCAATTTATATCCAAGATCCTAAGTGTGACTACCCAGTGTTAGTCATGTGTTAATGTCTATTATAAGGCCAAAAGTGCAAGCACCTTCACTTTGTTGTTTCCCATCATATATGTATCAAATCTAATACAAAGCAATCAATCCACGTTTCATTCTTGACCATTCTTTTGACAAACATTAAATCACTTTAACATCAATATAAAATAAACATCATACCTAAACCACAACTTTAAATAGTTGTTAACCCTTTCACATCGACATTTATCAAAACATCTACCAAAATATATCACAATATCTATTATCTCTCAACATTAACATAATCCAAAGCACATATCAATGCCACATCACTATGTTTAAAACATCACATTTAATCATTAAATATGACACTTGTCAATCAAATATCACCTCTAGCATTATCCCCATGATTTCTATCGGGACCCTAACTAGTCCTCGTAAGCCCACCTTTGTGGTAAACATAAATTCTTGGTCCTTTGACCTTGTTAGAACATCATGTTCATTGTTAAAAGTTATATCTCTATAGGAAACAAACCCTTTTGGTTCCCCTATCACTTGACTTCCTGATCTTGTAATCCCACCTTTGTGGCAACATCAATTTCTGGTCCTTTTACCTCATCAAATCATCTTTTTGCCATTAAGTCATATGTCTATAGGACACAAACCCTTTGGTTCCCCTATCACTTGAATTCTTGGCCTTGTAAGCCCACCTTTTTGGCAACATCAATTATTGGTCCTTTGACCTTATCAAAACATCATGTTCATCGTTAAAAGTCATATGTCTATAGGACATGAACCCTTTGGTTCCCCTATCACTTGATTTTATGACGACACCCATCTTGTTTTTACCTCATCCTGGGGCATCACTTTATCATCTTCCTATCCTTACATATTTCCATCTATCTCTTTCAAGCTCATGATTGATTCCCTTTTTCATCAATCCCCAATTTGAGGGGAGCACCTCATCATGTAATCCTTCAACATTTATCTATCACATCTCGTTTTTGTCTCGTGGCTTGTCTCAAAACCACTCAACAAAAGGGGAAAATGTAGACACCTAAAATTAGCACCACTAATTCTAGTGTCAGCATATGCCAGGCACCCTTCATTACCATATATCACCCCTCATATTTATTAAATATTAACATCATTTCCATACTTGCATAATTACGCCGAACCCTCCATTTATTAATTAAACAAAACTCCATGACCTAGGTCACCCACTTCTACCCCTTAATTAATTAATTTAATAATTATGTCACCACATCCCTATCCCTAAAATAAATAAATAAAATTAAACTAATTATACCCTCACACCTCACCCTCACACCTCACCATGCTAACTAGGACACCTCACTAACTACCTAACTAATTTACTAACCTTCTAAAAATCTCTAACTTATCCCTAACCTCCTCTAAAACTACCTTCTAAAAAATCTAACACCCTCATCCTAACTAACCTTCCAAAAATATTAAATCTTCAACCAACTAAGTTCAAAATAACAAATTTAACCTCCCACTCAACCTCTCTAACTAATCTAGATATGATTCCCCTAAATCTCTAACCAACTAAGTTAAAAATAAAAAAATTAACCTCCCACAAAACCTCTCTAACTAATCTAAATATGATTCTCCTAAATCTTCAACCAACTAAAGCAATTTTATCATACATATCTTAACTAAACTAGAAATTGATGCGATAGCCGAAGATTTCCCAAATCACCAACAATGTTCTCCTATTTTACACTATAAATATGGGCTCTAGGCCTCCATTTGAGATTGAATGGTAGGTGGATGTGACTCTAGGAATTCATATTGTTTTCTTCTTGCATCATAGACCTCTTAAAAATCTAGATATCATCCAAAAACATCCAAAACTTCTTGAGCGTCATTTCTGATCATGTTAACAATATTCTTGCATCAACAATATTTATTCCTTAGGTAATATCACCTTTTTGTTCTTATTTTCTCAAATTATGTAAGGTAAGTGGATTCCCTTACTTTATTATATCATTACAAATCATTTATAAGATTAATCAACCTTTCTAACATTTATTTCAAGTCATGTATTTGTCTATTTTTTAGCCTGTGTATTTTTACAAAAATCATTGGCGATTTCCAAAAATCTCCAAATATTGGTTGAATCACCAAAAATTCACATAAAATTTATAGAAATTATCTACACCATTTAAAATTTCTTTAAATATAATTTCACACGCATCTTTCGGTTTGCAAAATGGAGTCACGGTTCTCAAGTTATGGTCAAAACATCAGAGGGTGGTCTTTTATTAGATCTAGAGCTTCACCATCAACAAAATCATCATCCACAACCTTCTCAAAACTGGTAATATTATACTTTTGAAAGGAATGATAAGAATATTGTTCCAAACCATGATCTCAGATGATAATAACACACCACATTAGATTTGTAAAACAAAAGAGTTAAAAGACCATATATGGAAATCCATCATAATCCATAATGCTCAATAAATTACAATAGAATGACTTTAATTATTTAATAAGAAATATGTACATATAGGAGGAGGGAAGTGCAACTACTACCTAAATCAGTGGTGAAGAACTCTCACTAACTGATATTGGTAGTTAAGTTAACTCCATAAGACTAGTAAGCTAACTCCTTATAACTAAGAAGCTAACTCAACACAACTAGTAAGCTAACTCCACACAACTAGTACACCTAAGCAAGCTAACCCAACAAGTGTAGTGCTAACAAAAGTGTAAGAATTATCTTGATAAATAAATAAAAGGATAAATAATAACCTACACTAATAACTTTAATAACTTCTGTCTTACTAGTCGGTATAAATCATGCAAGTTCCTTTCATTCACATCATTTTCTTAATCATTCATCATTTAATAACTTGAATCTTTTCTTTTTATTCATTTGTTTATCATTTATTTTATCATTGACAAATTAATTCTTGAATGTGGATTGACATCCTTTCGAGGAAGTCGATTGACTTCCGAGGACTAGCCTTTGCCAAGAAATCGCCATATATTTTACTAATTCCATTTTGTTTGAGTGTTTTTAACTTGCAGGTTTACTTGCAAGGAAGATAATCCTTGTTCACATTCTTCATAGAGCACAACATTGAACATCATCCATCCACATCTGTGGGTATCACAAAAACCCCTCCATATCGATATTTGTATGGT
Organism: Taxus wallichiana var. yunnanensis; assembly: GCA_018340775.1. NCBI lineage: Eukaryota > Viridiplantae > Streptophyta > Pinopsida > Cupressales > Taxaceae > Taxus > Taxus wallichiana. The sequence continues at coordinate 416,862,940 of CM031235.1, forward strand.
CGTATCAAATTTCTTGCAAACACGGGTTGAAGACTAGTAAGATTTATCTTGAACATGAATAAACTACTTGGGAGGTACATAGATTGATTTGTTCAGATTCACAAATTCTAATTGGGCTGGTGATCTTGATCATTTGAATTATTCCTCTAGCTACAAATTTTATCTTAGTTTGGGTACTTTCGGTTAGTTGAGCAAGATGCGAAATGTGATTTCTATATCTTCTACAAAGGTAGAATAAAGGGAGCGATCATGCTTCTTGATTTTTTTGTTACGGGGATTATAACAAAGTTTGGTATTAAATTTTGATAGCCTACTATCATATGTTGTGACAACCTTAGCACTATCTCGATTTGATTAAATAATATTCAACATATGTGAATGAAGTACATTGAGATACACATGCACTTCATTCGGCAGTTGATACATGGAGACATCATTGATTTAAAGTACTCTCGGACTTGATTAGGTTAAAAAATTCTTTATGAAACACTTTACTAAAGCCAAGATTATTCACTTGCGGTCTCTTCTTGAGGTGAGGTCCATTACACCCTCTCATATTCTTCACGATTTATAGTATTCTCCTCCTCCTCCTCTTCTTCTATAAATATTACAATTTCTAAATGAGTACTTCATTAGGCCTTTAGTTGCTTTGACACCCATATGATGCATATTTCTTAGTTGTCTAGGGGAGTTCTCTTTCTCTTTTTAGATTTTCATGCCTCTACCTAAGATTTGATGAAGGGAGGTGTTGGTGTGAGGTATTATTTTTACCTTTTATTTAGTTATTAGGAATTTTCCACCTCACACATGGTGAGTCATCTCACTTAGGTGAGTCATAGGTCCATTAAGGAGTTATATGACATATGACATATTCTATCATAGAATCTTTCATACTTGTCATATGTGTCATTGTCATATGAGAGTTACATGCTATTCCTAGCATTGTAACTCCTCACTCCATCATGAGAGTATGACATGTCCAGGCATGGGAGTTACACAACACTCCCCATATGTACTTCTCTTTTAATCTATGAGTATGATTAGACCTATTATTTTTGCATGAATAATTTTCTTGTGGTTAATTTTCTTACTAATTACTTGGAGCATTTTCTCATTTCCATTGGAGTGAAACAACATTGGCATGCACAAATGACGTTGATCCTCGTAGTTCATTCTCACATTTATGTATTGATATATCTTCTCCTGTCATCTTATACTTGACCTATTTAGATGATGAGTTGGTAAAACTCTTCAATATTCCACACTAAGATCTCACAGTCATGGATTTTGTAACTTCTTTTACATACTAAATTTGTAATCCATGGAAAATAATTTTACCTTGATATTTTCTACCAACCTATCCAATGTCTTGAGCTTCAAATTTCCCCTTCACACTATGTATATCTAGTATGTTACCACCAAAGAGATAGATGAAATTTTAACTTCATGTAGGGAGATTTGATTCTCTGGGATATTTCATGTCCTCACACTCAAAACTATGCAAAAATGGTTAGGTTTTCTCAAAAAGAGTTGTGTTAGATCATACAACCCTTAGATTTTCAAGTAGAAATATACAAGAGATGTATATATAAATAGAACTTGAAATAAATCGCAAAAACACAATAATAACTTTATGTAATTAAATCAAAGGAAGATCACACACATAAATATTGGTTGTCAATAACATAGCTTTAAAAATGCATTAAAAAACAATAATAGACCAAAGGATAAACTCAAAATTATTACTAACTCAACTCTTGCTAATCATGAGTCTTATACTCTTAAAATTTCATAAATCTAAGCTCCTTTATAAGCTACACTCCTCGGGCGGTTCAAATTTTTATATAGGCATGTAAGCCACCTACATACTACATTGAACTTAGCTACATGTTACTACTAGACTCATAAAATTATGAGACATAACATAAACAAGGCCCAAAGGACCCATTACAATACTTGAAGCATAACCAATTGGCTTAACCAAATCTTCATGGTGTCATTTTGGCTCCATAGTTATTCACAACTTTCATAGTGTATCAAAACTTCATAGGATTACGTGACTTCTCATAGTGTTTCACAACTTCATATCTTTCGGTAATGTTATATGAATTCAATTATTTCTTCACACTTCTGTAATATTTTATAGCTTCATTTAGTACTTCACAACTTTTGATAGAATTATATGGCCCACTAACATCACAAATTATACACCAAAATAAATTATCTATTTTTGGTTTGCTTTACATGATTTCCTACAAACATGTATGCTCTTACATCTCTTAAGGGTGCAAACTAAATGATACACTCTGTCAATTTTTTTAAGTGTGAAGTATTTCTCTCTCTTTTATAAATATAAATTATTATTAGTGGAAACATCTCTTGAAAATAATTATGGTCAAATAATTCATTTAGTTTGTACATAATTAATATTGATACAAGACTAATTAATTGTTATGATAATAGTTTATTCAATTAATTTTTGGTACGTGATTGATTGATTGATATGGTATTAGTGTATTTGTTTGTTAATTAATTATTGTTCCCGTCAAACGAAAGTATATATAACATTAAATGAGCGAAGCATTTTCCAAAATTTGAACAATCATATGTTAGTATTATCACATCTTAGTAATTTCAAAGTTTGATATTAGAAAAATGGAATAATCCTTAAGTGTCTTGTTCTTGAATATTCTATTTATCATGTTAAAATGTTATTAAAATAAATACATAGATAAATTAATACCATAATGAATAATTATACATGTACTAACATATTTATCTTTATTGTTATTATATGTTAGATCTATCACATCAACCAACATCTTTATATTTATTATTATGTGATAGATCCATCACATCAATTGACATCTTTATCTTCATTATATATTAGATTCATCACATCAACTAACATATTTTTATTATTATAAATATTTCATTTGTAATGTCAAAAATTTATAAAATAAAAATTCAAATAAATTTGTATCATGGTAATTAACTAACTAACTAGTCTCATACAATAATTAATAAATACAAAAATAAATAATATCATAGCAACTAACTAGTCTCATACAATAATTAATAAATACAAAAATAAATAATATCATAGCAACTAACTAATTATGTACCAATACTCAATAAATACACTATAATTATAATACTATAACAATTGCCTAGTTTGGTAACAATATTAAGTGTTTATGGGTGAAATATAATATTTGACCATACTTATTTTCTAGAGATGCTTCAAACAATAGTTTGTGTATTTTTGCATCCTATTCCACAATCACTAAATATTAGCTATAAACAATAAACAAATCATAATGATGATCAATATTTTTTTTTCCTTTATATGATAATATTTTATATTTATAAAATTATAATCACATCCTCTATTGCATACATTATAACTTTACGGTGATCACTAGTATGAAATCTATTGAGTGCAATTACATATAATAATATTTATATTCAAAAGAATTATTATTATATAAAAATAATTCACATTTTTATTAAAAACACATTCCATATTGCATACTTCAGAATTTTATGGAAATTTCTAGTGTAACATCCATTTAATAGATTTAAACATGTTTAATTTCAACTACATTATCTTCGGCATGAATAAGACATTACCACGACACTTGTTTGTATGAGACTAGTTAATTACTATGGTATTAGTTTATTTGTGTTTTTATATTATAAATTTTTAACATGATAAATGAAATATTTATGATGAAAATAAAGATTTTGGTTGATGTGATGGATCTAAGTTATAATAAAAATAAAAAAGTTGGTTGATGTGATTAATCCAACATTTAATAAACATGTTAATGGCTATGATGGGTCAAAATATATTATGGGTCAACATTATAGTGAATTTTAGATATGATTTTTTCATCACTATTGATAATATTATATAATTATAAATGTAATAAAACTTCAGGGTCTATTATACTCTTTTTTTCATGTTAAATTTTTGAATTGCTTAAACATATAAAAATAAAAGCATGTAATTGAATAAAAATTCACAATTATTGCATTTAATGGATGTCATATATACCTACCTTTGGCATGAATTATATAAATGTCAATGTTTCTATGCAAAAATTTCATTTAAATGTCAAAATAGTTTGCATATTCCAAACATTACAATTTTATGACGTTTTAACATTAGAATTGCAGGTTTTCTAGGATATATTTTTTCGAGTACTGATGCATGAATTCATCTAATTGATTTAAGCCTAAAATTAATAATAGGGGCATATTAATAATTTAGTAATAATTAAAAAATCAAGTAATATACATTAATATACATTAATATACATATTTAGAAACTAGGGTTTACATTCACATATATCTAATCAAGCAAGTAAAAGGAAATTAGGGTTAGAAAGATAACTTAGTTGATTCACAAGGTGATTTGGGTGTTTCTTCAACTAATATGGGTTGTTTGAAGGTGTTTGAATGTGCTTAAAATGTCCATGTATACTTTTTACCCTTTTGGACCAAACTATTAGTTTGAAACTAGATTGTTTAGTAGTTTGGCCCCTAATTTGTGGTTTTGTCCTTCTTGACTATGTAATTTTAGTTTATTGTGAGGCTTCATTTATATATGCACTAAATGTGTGTATGTTCAAAATTTCCATGATGCTTACACATATATGTATATTTAAAAAACCTAGCTTTTGACAAAAATTAGATATAAAAAATAAGGTGAGGTTATTAATTTAGACTAACCTTGGTGGTTACCATATATGTTTAGATCAATAATTACATAAAATTTCAAAATCAATGTAGTTCCCATAGTGTTCATGTAATGATGTATTTAAATATAGCTCCCTTATCCTAGCCTTACCCTTGTGCCTCAATACAAATAAAAACTAACGAATATATGTGCTTTAATTATAACCCTTATATGGAAACTTGTATGATACTTGAACAACAATAATTTCTCTCTTGTGATGTGCTCTTTAGATATTCTAAGATAATTCTTGATAATTTCTAGATAATGGTTAAATGTTTTATATCTCTTAACAAAATTGTGTATATAAGGGTCTCTTTCTTTCAAATTGAAACCTAGTGGCATACAAATATCAACTCACATAATATGAAAAGAAATGAAATAAGAGTAACAAAAGGACCCGATGAATGATAGAAAAAGGACCCAAAAGTAAGTTTTGGTGAAATTGTAAAGCTCATATACTATCGTTGGATTATTTTTCTAAAATTGGTGATTCCATCCAAAGACCAAAAAATCAATGAAAATGTCAAATATCTTTGTGACATGACATAATAAAGTGAAAAAAACAAGATAATACAAAAAACATGAGTCAATAAAACCAGACAAATAATAGACCAAATAAATACTTGTACCACTAGATGTTTATTTAATTGTTTGAGACAAACACACATATATATATATTTAAAAGTGTTATTTAATAATAATTTTTCCAAACTTAGGTGTCTAAATTTTCCACCCCTTAATCTAGTGAATGAAAATTTCCACTTTCAGGAGAAAAGAGAGAATAGTTGATAACTTTTTTTATTTTCTCGATGTAGAGAGATTGTAGAGAATGTTGCATTTATTTCAATCGAGGAGAAAGTAACAAAAGCATGGAAAAAAATATGAGTCATTGGTTATATGGAGATATGGAGAATGTGCCATAGGGGTCAAGGTTTTTAGAGACAAGGAGATTAGAGTTGTGTCAATGGAGTATTAGGGGTGATAAGTCCCCAATTTGAAGGATTAGTCAAAACCACGGGGAATTCGGTGTCCCAATGCACTAAAGAAGGGTTTCATAGGGAATAAAGCCACCTAAAATCCTTCTTAAGAGAGGAGAGGAAAGTATGTCACAAGGAATCTAGCAGCCTCAATAACCTTCCATCTATAAAACCACACTATAGATACATCTAGGTCCTGAATGGGTAAAATCATGCAAATTTAAAAGGGAATTAATTTATCTCTTGCCCCTACCATACTTTGTAAAATTTCTTAGATTACCATATACATAAAGATGAAAGGGCGAAGTACAATCAAGCCCCTACATTGTGAGTTTTGATCATAAATTATAAAGCATGATATAATTTTTAATTTATTATTTTACCCCTAAATTTGTAATAAATCCAATGAAACTCTGACTTGGATTTTGTAATTCTAGTATTTGTGCATTCTTTTGCTTGGATTTGACCATTGTATCATTTGGTAGCTCGGGATGTTGACTGATATTATGTTGACTTGTTTATCAAGTTGGCTGGAATAAAAGCCCGAATATTTACCTCCCTTTTGGCGCGAGGGATGGAAGATAGGTAAATTGATTGAACCAAATATAATTGATTGTAAGGATAAAAAGAATTGATTTGATTCTTTTATCCATATAAGGTTTGATTGTATTAAGATATAGAATTGATATGGATCATTGATAAATTTTTTGGCATGATCATCAATACTATATAATAGGATGAAATGAAATCTTGGTGCAAAATTAGGTGTGATAATGATCCCAATGCCACTAATGGTGTGATATTTTGTTAAACAAAGATCAATATATTGCATAAAAATATCAAGGCCATAACTGAGTAATTTAATAGAGTTGACTAAAATAATATGTCATAAAGTTTGAAAGGTCAACTTACTATAAATAGTAAGGCTGAAAAGTAAATTTTAATTTCATTTATACTTTGTGTGAAAGCTATTTGAGCTCTGATATAGACATGATGCCACACTTTTTGGGAGCCCTTAGGTTGTAATTTGACATAGTGGAAAAGGACATACACTCACATGCATTGGATGAGTTGTGAAGAATTTAAAACTTAGAATTTTCCCCATAATTTTGATTTTTTTGAATTTTTACTATTTGTGTAGTATTATTTTTCCATTCAACCATTAGACGTGTTGGCACATCACTCGAGACAGATAGGAGTACTCACCTGAAGCATGCAAATGTTAGAGTAGGTATTTACCTTAGCTCATGTTCACCTATGTACTTTTTTACCTTTATTTTATTTATCCTCACCCACTTATGTGTGTGGATATTTATTTTTATTTATTTAGATATTAGGGGATATTATCTAGTTATTAGGTATAGTTCTTTCCTTGATATATGGTATTGACTAGTTCTTTGATGTCTAGGTCTTTCCTAAATCTATGGTCTTGACTAGTTCTTTGATGAATAATTCTTTCCATTATTTATGGCTTGATCTATGACCTTGAATGGTTCTTAGATTTTTATTCTTTTCCTATATAAGAAAGGCCCATTATCATTGTATTTCATTTAGTTCAATAATAATATATGATATTGCTGCTCATTTGTTTGTAAAGGTTTATGTAAATTTATTATGGAGAATTACTTTCATCTTATTGATCATGGTGTTTGATTAGCATCTACATTCTTGGCTTGAGTACGATCCGGTTATCGTTTCTTTTACGTATCGGAGCGGGAGATTGTTGATGACATTCATCTGTAAGTTTTGTTTTGCAAACTTTTTTTATATTCATATATTTGGGATTTGTCCACATTTTGTTGCTGCATGAATTTTTATGAAAAACAGAGGCTTCTATTGGATTTGAAAGGTGGAAAAAACCTAAGATTGACTGTAAACTCGACCATTTCTAGAGGCAATCATTTTTTTGGTTTTTTTGACGTTGTAGAGAAACACACTAGTTTGCCTCGGGATTTACACCAGCCGGGAAAAAAACCAAAAATTATTTTTCTTGGTTTTGTTGGGTTTCTCGAGATTTGAACTGGGTATTTTTCTATTGTTGCATAACTTTTCGGTTTACTGACCTTTTTGAAAAGGAAAAATCTTTCCTTTTTTGGTAGGGTACCTAGATGACCGAGCACGAAGTTGGTATGGTCATATGAGGGCTTAAAGCTTCTGACCTTTCATTTTTGTGTGGTGAAGGAAAGATCATTTTATTCTATTTTAGTTGCAACTAAAATAAATAGTAGAGCATGATATTGAAAAGCTTGTATCTTTTGATTGTTGACTCGAGTTTTGAGTGTCATTTTTTTACAAAAGCGCTTGTTTTTTTGTGATCTTTCCATTGGAAATATTTATTTTGAGAATATCAATAGAAACATAAATTTCAATATTGTAACACATACTCATTATAAAGTGCCAAAATATGGGGGGCTCTTGTTGCATTGCTTGGTTCTTGCATTTATTTTGGCATTTTTTTAGAATGGCATCTTTATCTACATCTACATTAGATCATGTTGAGCCATTAACAACACATAATTACCACACATGGAAACCAAGAATGGAAACAATAATTAAGTGGAAAGGATTATGGGCTTTAACTTCTTCATAATAACCAATGTTCACTAGAGAATATGAGAAATTTCAGATCTTGGTGTAAATTTGATGAGTGTATGGGTTTGATAGGAACTTATGTAAGTGATAGTATTTTGTTTCATTTGAAAAAATGTGACTCTACTTTCAAAATATGGGAGAAATTGGAGGATTTATTTGGTAAGGTGGATCATATGAGATCCATGCAACTTGAAATTGAGATCACCTATCTTAATCCTAAAGACTTTCCAATAATCATAGACTATCTTACCAAGTTCAAGTATTTGTTGACACGAGTTGTAGGGGAGTGGAAGATATATGAAAGATGAAGAGTGTGCTTACTTGATTCTATCCATGTTGAGAGGACCATTTCAAATATTTTCTTCAACCTTTTTCTCTAGCATGGATGCCTTAGGTGATACATTCAAAATTACCGACTTAGAAACATTTTGTGAAAGACTTACTAGGGAAGAATCCAAATTGTATCACCTTAAGTCTTCCACCTCTCAAAAGGCATTGGTTGCATCTAATCCTAAGGGCAAGGGAAAAACAAATCCACCCCTTCTCAATCTCAAAGTTCTCATAAACTCAAAGAAAACAACTCTAAACCAAAGGAGTCTTTTAAATCCAAGAATAAGTCTAGCTTTTCATTATATTTTTGTGGGGTAGTGGTCATGAATAACATAGGTGTTATAAGTGAATGCAAGACTTAGAGGATGCAGTCAAGAAACAAAAAATTTCTATCTCCACTACACCTCCTTCTAATCAGCATGGAAAATAACTTAACATTTTTGGGAGATATCAGTCACCACTTACAGATAGTTGGGTTCTAGATTCCAGTGCTTCTCATCACATGACTTCTTCCAAGGAGTCTTTTATGTCTCTAGGTTTAAGTTCTACTTCCAAAATTGAGGTTGGATCCTTTTTTTATGTTGAGGGAAAAGGTGATATACAAATTAATGTTGGAAGTATCCAAGATGCACTATTTGTTCCTAACATCACTACAAATTTTCTTTTTGTATATCAAATTTGTCATTCTGGTCAAGGGAAAATAGTGACCTTTACACCACATGGGGAAAGATTAAGAACTTTGTTGGAGCCTTATTCACTTTTTACTTAGAGTATTGTTGATCATAGTTCTAGACTATATCACTTTGAGGATTTTTATGACACTTCTTCTATAGGGACATGATTGGTTTCTCATGCAAATTTAGAGAGTAAGCTTTGGCATGAAAGATTTGGACATATTAATTACAAATATTTGAAGGAGTTGAGAACTCATGGTATGGTAGATGGTATTCTTAGAGTTTCTTGTCTTGAGGGAGTTTACTCTGGTTGTGCATTAGGGAAACAACACTAAGATCCATTTCCTAAGAATTTGTCTAAGAGAGATTCTTCACCACTTGAGATTGTGCATAGTAACTTGATGGTTTTTCCTACCCCCTATTTCAATGGAGCTAAGTATGCACTTCCCTTTATTGATAATTTCTTGAGGTGTACTTGGGTTTATTTTCTCAAGTACAAAAGTGATTTTTTTAACACTTTAAAGTATTCAAGGATTTGGTTGAGAAACAATCTTGAAGTTGCATAAAGAACACTTGCAGCGATAATGGGGGAGTACTTCAACAATGAGTTTTTATTTTTGGAAACTTAAGGCATTATTCACCAACATTTTGTTCCTCATACTCCACAACAAAATGGCTTAGCAAAACAAAAGAATATAACTTTGAAGGAAATGGCTAACTATATGATGCATTCTAGAGATTTACCTCCTATCTATTGGGAAGAAGCAGTTAATTGTACTAACTACATTCAAAATTACACACCACACAAAGCAATTGAGCATTTGACTCCAAAGGAAGATTGGTCCAACACTAAGCTAGATGTCTCATTTTTTTGAGTCTTTGGGATCCATGCTTGGGCCTTTATGCCAAAGAAGAAATGGAAAAATTTGGATAAGAAGAGAAAACCACTTGATCTTTGTAGGGTATTGTGAGGACATGAGAGCTTATTGAATTTTACATCCTGATACTCATGACATTATTTTTCGAACAAATCTTTAGTTTGATGAGCACTTCACTCCTCATGATTCTTCATTTGCTTCCATGCCTCCTTCATATCATCTTGAGGATCCTTTCTTTGAGGAGGCTGATGAGGATATTATAGATGATGTTGAGGATCATATTCCCACTGATCTTGTCGCTATGCCTAAGTGGGATCATACTACAATTTATAAGGAATCACATTTTATACAAGATCTTACACCCACTAGGAATCATCATGCACATTCTATAGGTTTTAGACTTTTGTGTCGGGAAGTTTTTGAGGATCCATAATATTTTCAAAGGCTCATGGGATACAGGAGTGGGATGATGTGATGGAAGCTGAGTATTCTTCTTTGATGAAGAATCATAATTGGGATTTGGTATCTCTTCCTAAAGGAAGAAATATGGTTAGGTGTAAGTGGGTATACCAAACCAAATTCATAGCTGATGGGTTCATTGAAAAGTATAAGACTCATCTTGTTGTACGGGGTTTTTCATAAGTTGAAGGTATTGATTACTCTGATACTTTTGCACCCGTTGCTAAGATGGATTTTGTAAGCCTTGTACTTGTTATTGCTGCATCATAGGGGTGGCCTACATACTAGATGGATGTGAAGAGTGCCTTATTACATGGATATTTACAACAAGAAATATACATGGAATAACTTGTTGGATTTGTTCAGGATTCTTCTCTTGTTTGTAGGCTCTGAAGGTCTCTCTATAGTCTCAAACAAGACCCTCAAGCTTGGTATGAGAAGATGGATTATTTTTTTCTATCTATTAGTTTTGTTCATTGCCAATCTGATCATATAGTGTACGTCTAACATGTTGGTGAGGATATTGTTATACTTGTCTTGTATGTTGATGATCATTTACTTCTTTGAAAACTGTTCTTCCCACATTCGGACTATTAAGAGGGATCTTTCTAGACAATTTGACATGACAAATCTTGGGTTATTGCATTATTTCCTTGTATTACATATTTCTCGAGATAGATTCAGGATTCATTTGATTAAAAAAATTACACCCATGATATTCTTCAACACTTTGATATGGCTAATTGTAATCCAATTCCATCTCCTTTTCATTATGGGTTTACTCTTACTTCCACATGTACCACACCACTTTGTGATCCTAAATTGTATAGGTAGTTGGTTGGGAGTCTCATGTACTTGACCCATAATTACCCTTGTATTTCATTTATATTAGGGCTTGTATCATAGTTAGCACATTCTCCTCATAGTAGTCATTGACATGATGATAAAAGGATTTTGCACTATTTACAGGGCACTTCCCTTTTTGGCCTACACTACACTAGGGGTTCTACTCAGTTGGTTGGGCATACAAATTCAGATTGGGAAGGTTCTATTGATTATATGCATTCCACTTCTAGCTATTATTTTTGTTTTATTTATTCTCTAGTTTCTTGGGTGTGTAAAAAGAAATAAGCTATTGTACTTTCATCTTCAAAGGTAGAGTACAGGGTAGGAGTTAGAGCGAGTTAGTAGATTCTTTGGCTTTGATAGTTATTGACATAGTTTTGATTCCCACAAGATTCACCAATTGTTCTTTTATGTGACAACCAGTGTAATTTACATTTCTTACTGAACCAGGTTGAGCACCGAGTGTATATTTTGGACGTGTCACTTCTATTTAGGCCCATAACTTCACTTGAGGGGGGTGTTAGATCAGGTATTTACCTTATCTCATATTCACCTAGGTACTTTATTTACCTTTATTGTATTTATCCTCACCCACTTATGTGTGTGGATATTTCTTTTTATTTATTTAGATATTAGGGGGATATTATCTAGTTGTTAGGTATAGTTCTTTCTTTGATATATGGTATTGACTAGATCCTTGATGTCTAGTTCTTTCCTAAATCTATGGTCTTGACTAGTTCTTTGATGACTAGTTATTTCCATGATTTATGGATTGATCTACAACCTTGACTAGTTCTTAGATTGTTATTCCTTACCTATATAAGAAAGGCACATTCTCATTGTATTTCATTGAGTTCCATAATAATATATGATATTACTTCTCATTTGTTTGCAATGGTTTATGTAAAGTTATTTTTGTGAATTAGTTTCATCTTATTGATCGTGGTGTTTGATTAGCATATGTTTTCTTGGCTTGGTATGACCTGGTTATCGTTCCTTTTAGCAAAGGTACCGGGCCCATATTTATTCTTGTCTTACCAGGGGTGTTAGCATGTATGTCCATAATAGCCATAATTAAAGTGTATATTCCATTTAATTAATCGATCTATGAGCTTAATTGGAAACACACATAATAAAAAACATATAGATGGCGTAAGGATTAATACTAGTTTCACTATATAATAACTATGATAAGTAACATCAACAATAAATATCCAACCATAATGATCCATTATATTAATTCATCAAAAACATAGTAGTTGAATACATCATAATTACCATCACAAAGACATGCATGCAAAATCATATCAACAACATAACTCTATTACAATCTAAATCGATGCCTCAATCCCTCAAAATAGTGCAAATCAATACATTTATATATATATAGGGTATAAGGGATGGAGATTTTACCTTCACCTCTCATGCACTCTCAAAATAGGCTACATGCTAAAAATAGTCATGTGGTGCTACAAAGATACATAAGGAACATGTAATCTTTTCCTAATAATATATTATATATAGTTAACTCCAGTTATAATCCTATTATTAGCTTGAACCCTACATGACTCTTAATCTTCCTCATGCTCCCAAAATAGAGTTTTCACATCCTCCAATTATTCATGTTTTTATCTAATGTGTGCTCATCATATAATGTCTATTTTTAGCTCAATAGCAAAGTGACTAACTCTTTCTACATTCCTACATAGATCCTTGCATGCACTTTGTTCCATCTTCTACACACAAACCATGTCATCCAACACACCCATCTTGCTCACTCACCCACACATTTCTCTTATAGTCATTTCACACATGTGCATGTCTCTATTTACTTCAATAGTCAACCATTTTTCGACATACAACATTACCCCACACTAGGCATGTTGTTTTTCCTTGGAAACACTTACACAAAGAATGATAAAAACTTTTGTAATAGTCAAATAATAAAGAATGTCAGCATGATTTACACCAAATAATGAAAGAATACAATTTCTTGATAAAAAAGAAGAGGGAATTCCTTATTCACCAATGCTTCTAATGTTTTCAATCCATCCAACTCCGTGCTTACTTGCTTTAAGGTATCACCCAAAATTACGAGGAATCTATGTAGTAGTTAAGTTCTCACCCCTTACCTTCAACATTTTGACCATAATCTCTAGTTATTTTCCTGCATCAACTACTGCATCCATCATGCACTTGATCTAGGTGTTGAGTTCCTTCAATTTTTTATTTATTGAGGACCTTAACAAATTAATTTCATCCCTCTTTTCCTCAACCTCAACCAATATTATTTCTCATTCCACCATGTTCCCTTTGTTCTTGGCCTGGAATTCTTTCAGATCTGCTTCATCCTTGGCAACAAGAAGTCCTACTACATGATCCCTATCCTTGTAGTTATCATAAACAAGTTCTACAACATGAGTAGCTTCTTTCACTACTTCGATTAGCTCGGTATATTGTGTTATGATAGCTTCAATTGTTTCCCTTTCTTGTTGCTTTTGCCATGCCATAACTTCTACTCTGATTATTATGCAAGGGTGGTTGTTGAGTTGTAATTATGCACGTTAGATCCTCTAGACAAAGAAATTTTGTATTTTACATTCCTCCAGGTATGAGGGGCCAAATCTGGGTGCGCAAGTAAGATCACATCGCGATGCATTCTACCTTATTATATTTTATGTGTGTCCCCTTTTTCTTCCCTCAAATCTTGTTGTAAGCTAGCAATAATATTCTCTTTCTCTTTTATTTCCTTGTCTCTCTTTTATTTCTTTATTCTTCTCATTCATCTGCCTCTTCAGAAATCATATTTTTCTATTCTTATCAAAAAATTGAGCACCAACCTCCACTTGATGATTTATTCAGCGCATTACACGCTTTCTCATCTAAATTTTTTTGTGAATCAAATATCGGATACTTATCTCTAAAAGTTTCCACATCTCGGGTATCTATTAATGAATGAGTGCTTACCTCAAACTCTAGCTCATCAATATGTGACTCAAGTGCCCAAGATAACATCTTCCTTGTGCATGGAAGCACCTTTTCCTTACTGAAAAATGATCATAAAAATAGTTTATCTAGAGGTATTGTGCTCGATACCTAGCACATAAAACCTTATTTGGGTTGTAAAAATATTGCATTATCAGACCCTGTAAGGTGTACCTTGGCCTCCTATTCTTTCCAAAAACACCCTTAGGGAAACCAACTGTAAGAGTCATTCCCACACTTAATGACTTGGTCCATCCTTCACTACTTTATTCTTCATCGCCCTTCACCACTTAATGCTCGACCAGATGCTGAATGATCTTTGTGAGTTATTTTTCTAGTTTTTCTCTAGCTCAAGGTCGAGTGTGCCCAAACACATGTTATGTTGAGGATCCGGTTTTCATCATGTGGCCCGAGTTTCATGTACCCCAATTTGTTCTTTATCCATTTCCATAACATGGGTTTCCTTAAAATGTGTTCTCTGGTCCTCAACATCTGATTCTTCAACTGTGTACACATGTGGACTCAATATCTCCACCAGTTATTCCTCTCTTTCAACCTCTTCTTCCTTATGGATTTCCATCTCCTCAGAGTCTAAGCTAGGTACTATTATTTATTATTTTCCACTAGAGACCTTCCTCTAGCTGGCTACCTTCTCACATATGTGCTTGGCTCCACCTCCCTACACGTTGATGTATGTCCTATAGGTGCGCTATAAACATGAGTCTTATCTTTACTTCCTCTCTCACTTCCACTGATGATGGGAGTTTCATCGCGCCCTCGTTTCTTTTATTCAACCTTCTTTCATGCAGAGGGATCCTTAGGGATAGTCACATAATCTTCTAAAAACACTCCATCAACAACCCATGGCCTTATATATATATCTTTGTTGTGGTTATTGAGGCTACTGGTAATGTAACTAGTTTATAAAAATGAATGTTCTCTGATACATACTTCTCTTCATAGGTGCACTTCTTGGGGTAAAAAAGTGTTTGAAGCATCTCATGGTGCTCCTTATCTTATGTTTTTATATCAAGTATCAAATTCCGCACCTCATTAAAACTATTCATAGCATCCTGAAAGTATTCCATTGTAAAAGCAAACGGGAGTTTGCACCATGGGATTTTAGTACCATCAATTAATGTAAACTTCCCAATACAAAATTTTTGATAGACTACGAACTTTAAATACCATGTACAAGAGAAGGAAACTCACTCAGAATTCTCCATTCTACACCGAATGCATCACACATCCATTTATACCATTTATCTACTCATGCCTTGTATGCTAGTGTCACTTAATTACAGGTATATTTAGAAAACCATTTTGTAGGGGAGGGATCTTCTTCAGGATACTCCCATATCTTTTCCTTATGCCCATCGGGTACCCTAATCTTACAAAATATTATCACCAATAAAATATTTCCCAAGATAATCTTATCTCCTTCATGCATAACTTCATGATCTCCTCTACTATAAAGGAGGAAATGTTATATATCATTCCTTCTGATATCTTCTTGCATACATGTAGCCATCGTTTATTCACTTGTGTCCATATTTCTTGTCCATTCAACTTTTTGAGTAAGCACATGGCCATCCTCATGACATGATCATTAAGTTTTGTGATATCCATCACACACCATCCCTTCTTATACTAAAAATCCACATCGATTTTCTTCACCTCAGTATCATGTGCTAAGTCTTTAGTAAATACATTCCTTATACTAATCGGACCGTGTATTTCTCAATAAATTGTGTGGTAATGCACATCCTTCAACCTACGAAGTAGAAAAATTCTTCATGGACACACGACATCAACCATTAATACAATCTCTTAGGATTATGAAATAATGTAAGCTCGTATAACTACAATAGCTTTGCTTTCTTTAATAACCTCTTCCCCTTGTCTTCATACACCGACTTATCATTTGGGATTATTTTTTCCTTTGGATAAACAATTTTGGTCACCATATCATGTGTCATTAAATCTATTCAATGATTATAATCACTCATGACCATGCTCCTGACATGAGACACCCAATCCTTCCCCATTAATACTCCATCTAGGTCTTTGCATTTACTGCGTACCATTATTCCTAGTATCTATGGTAGGTGTTGGATTTTATTTTCCCTTTCCCTTCTTCTTTGGTGATGTGGTCACTACTTTCCTCATTGCCATTTCATTTGTGCAAACTAAAATTCCCACCTTATGCCTTTCTCTACCTCAATACTCTAAGACTATTACCACAAACCTTCGGCACAACACTTTTATACTTCTAGCTCAAATTCTATATTTTGTGCCCTAATTCTCGAAACCCTAGCTAGAAAAGTCTTGTTTCCTTCCAAATCCACACCACGTCATCTCAACCTGTAGGATTCCCTCTAATGGAACTCACTCCTCACTCAATCGTGTTCTCCTTCACACTCTGGTTCAATATTCTTTAACGTGACTATGATTTCTCATCAATTTTCTCGGGTTTTCCCTAGGTCACACAAAATCACTCACAAATTTCATGCAAGGTAAGGTAAAAATGATTTTACCCCAACACTTTATTTATAGGTTTTCAAATTTTACCCACATTCATTACTTATTAAATACCACCATACAACTACATTTAATTCATATTTTCTGCAGTTTTCATTGTGCTTCCAAGTCATGTTCCAACTACAACCTTCGGTGCAAAAACTACTTCTACTACCATAGACCTCCTTATGCATGCTCCATGCACCAAATTACATAAAATTTGTGTCTTATTCCATGTAGTTACCCATGTTATTGCCTACCTCGTGTTTCACTACATGCTCACTACTTATATATGGATTTTCCTCTCGACACTTTCCTTATTATCACCATCCTTCTCATGACACCTTATCATTGTTCTCTAGCAATCAACATTATTGTCGATGCACGTAGTCCTTTAGTGGTTCTAGATTCTTTAACGTGGCTATGATTTCTCACCAAATTTCTCAGGTTTTCCCTAGGTTTTACAAAATCACTAACAAATTTCACGCAAGGTAAGGTAAAAATGATTTTACCCC
This sequence comes from Taxus wallichiana var. yunnanensis, assembly GCA_018340775.1. Taxonomy (NCBI): domain Eukaryota; kingdom Viridiplantae; phylum Streptophyta; class Pinopsida; order Cupressales; family Taxaceae; genus Taxus; species Taxus wallichiana. The sequence goes on from CM031235.1 coordinate 416,880,460, forward strand.
TACACATTATTTATAGGTTTTCAAATTTTACCCACATTCATTACTCATTAAATACCACCATACAACTACATTTAATTCATATTTTACGTAGATTTCATCGCGCTTCCAATTCATGTTCCAACTACAACCTTCAGGTGTGAAAACTACTTCTACTACCATAGACCTCCTTATGCACGCTCCACGCACTAAAGTACATAAACCTTTGTGTCTTATTCCAAGTAGTTACCCATGTTATTGCCTACCTCGTGTTTCACTACATGCTCACTACTCATACATGGATTTTCCTCTCAACATTTTCCTTATTATCACCATATTTCTCATGACACCTTATCATTTTTCTCTAGCAATCAACATTATTATCGATGCACACACTCCTTTAGTACTTGGGCCACCATAATCATTAATAATTTTTATCTTTTGTATTCTCTTACTTTTAATCCACCCCACACTAAAATTATGTGCAGTCCTTTGCGTATGAATTCAAATATATATTAATTATCTACTAGCATGCATGTGCACTTATTAAAAACAAAATGCTAAACTAAATTGACAAAGCATAATAATGATGAAAGGAAAAACAGATAAAGAAAAATGAATTAAATTGAAACCTAATCTAAATGGAAATATTGACTTATTACAAACACTAATAAGAATTATTTATAGTAGGGCTTCAGCCTATTCCTATTGAAGTAATTGGGCAATAAAGTTCCACCCAACACTTATAACTGACAAACACCTGATTCTAATATATTTATTACAACAAAGGGTCCCAACCAATGAACTTTCAACTTCCTAGGGTGGTGTGAAAACTTTTAATCATACAAAAGAACCATATTTCCAACCTCAAATTCCTTATTCTGAATATTTCTATCATGCCATGCCTTTTGTCTTGATTTTTCTATCTTTTGACTCCATTGATAAATAGCGCATCGTTCATCCAACTACATCAGTTTGTCTATACGCTCTTCAACAAATTTTTCATCATATAATCCTCCCACACACAAAATAAGTAGGGATGACATCATGAATTCTACATGTAACACAATGTCATTTCCAAATACCAACTAAAAGGGCGTGGCTTTGTTCAATCTTTTGTAAGTAGTCATGCATGCCCGATTACAACAAATACTTTATCATCCCATTATTTACTTCCAACATCACATATTTTTTCAACACATGTCCCAATATATTTTTGAAATATTTAGGAGTACCATTAGCATTTGGGTGATAGGGTGCTATCTTGTGGTGTGCCACCATAAAATCAGCCAAAATAATTCGATAGTCTCATTAAGAAAATGAGTTCCCCTATCACTTGTCAAGCTCAATGGACATCCATACTTGTTGATAATGTTTTCCAATAGAAATTATGTTATTGTGCCTACCGTGGAATACTTTTTAGGTGCTTCTTCTACCCACCATGTCGGATAGTCTGTGGAAGTTATAATGTAGAAAACATAAGTCCTACACATGGGTGGGGAAATAGGACCCATAAATTCAATCACCCATTTATCAAAAGGTTCAACACTTACAATAGGCCTCAAAGGAATCTCATCCCTAGATCCAAGCTTCCTAAGGCACTAAAAATGATCACACACCTTGAAATATTCTTTTACATCCATTATATAAAGTTTTCCGCAATAATCCATCCATCAAAATCTTGTGCGTGATAACATCTCTGCGCATAATGACCTCCTACAATTCCATTGCGAGCTTATTCCATAATATCCTCACACTCATGTTCTAGTACACACCAAAGGTGAAAAATTTCATCACGACATAACCTATATAAATCTCCCCTATCAACCGATAAGGTGTCGTACATATTGCAAGTTGATTTTATTCTAAAGTCTTCATTACATCCGGTACCTACCTAGTGCACAAAAATACTTTTGCAATATGTTCCAACTTGGTGCATCCCATATTATGTCCTCAATGCTCTGGACATCCTCACTAGAATTTATCGTTAACAAATGATTAGGTCTGAGTTACTTTTTCTAGGTTTAACAACAACTGTAAAATGAAATTCTTGAAATAATAGTATCCACTTATAAATGTTTCCTTGTAAAACAGGCTTGTTGGCCAAATACTTACGTGTCATATGATTTTTAAGAAAATAAATGGTTTTGCCAATAAGTATTGTCTAAACTTATGTAGCTCGTAAATCATGGACAAAGCTTCACACTCAGTAGTTGTATAGTTTTGTTCAACTGATGTCAACTTTCTACTTACAAAACAAATAGGGTGGTATACAATTCCTTCACTTGGTTGTGCTAACATGACACCAATCACCATTCAAAAATCATCAACATGAACATGAAACAAATTTTCCCATTAACAAAAGTGAAAAATACATGCAATGGTCAGCCTTTCCTTCAGTGTTTCAAACACCTATTGTTGTGCCTCACCCTAATAAAATTTTCCCTTAACCTTCAAAAGTTCCTCCAAGGGCACAAAAATTTGTTGATATCCCTTAATGAATTTTCTATAATAACCTATATGACCAAGAAATCCATGTACTTCACTCTAATTTTTAGGTTCTTCCAATCTTAAAATCATAGCTACCTTGGATGGATCTACCAACAAGCCTTCTTTACAAATAATATGCCCTAGAAAAAGTGCCAAAATGTGTTGCAAAGATACATTTCTTAATATTCATAGAGATGCTCAACTACTTGCACCTCTCAAACATAAGTCTTAAATTGTCACAATGGTCCTTAACCAAACTATACATGGTCCAATCATTGAGATACACCTGTAAAACTTATGAATGAAGTCTTGAAATGCTTGTACAACAATGCACGAAAATACTATGTAGGCACATTCTTTAGTCTAAAGGGCATTACTATGTATGCAAAAATTCCCTATTCAGTGGTGAAATTTGTCTTTTATTGACCTTCATTTGCTATGCAAAATTTATGATATCCTAAAAACCATCTATAAAAGAATAAATCTTGAACCCCGTAACTCCTTCCAAGATTTCCTCTGTGAATGGGGTGGGAAAAGAATCAATAACACATGAAACATTCAAATCATTGTAGTCAACATAGATCCTTATCCTCCAATCCTTCTTAATGTTTATTACCATCAATATAACCCACTTTGATTCCTCAAAGGGCTCAATGATACCAAATTTGAGCATTTTATCAATTTCTTCCTTCACCTTAACACACAGATTAGGATTAATCATGTATGACCACTTCCTAATAGGTTTCATGCCTTCTTTAAACTTGATATAAATATCACCTAAAGAAGGGGGAAATCCTTTTAACTCATGATAGCCCCTCCGAAATAAGTCTTGAAAGTCACGTAACAACTCAATAATTTTTGCAACCTCATGCTTAGACCAATAATCACTTCTTTAGGTTCTACATTTATCCCAATGTTAAAATTATTCTTTTTATAGGCTCATGATATGCACACACCTTTTCATCTATTGTATACATCACCTCACACATACCTTCTGTGTGGTTAACATCTAGGTTATTATCCTCATCATCCTCATCATCTACTAAGTATCTTGATTTACCCTTCTCCTTCATCTCCGAGGTGTGGACCATTTCTTCTTCTTCTTCTTTAATATCTTCAAGGTCAAGGCGTGCCTCCAAGTCCAACTTTCCAAGAATCTCTAACAAAATCTTCTCAACCTTTACAATATATCCCAAAGTTAGGTGCTTCATAATATGTAGTGCTTCATTGACCGGAGGTTTAGTAGAAAATTGATCAAAAGTGTGAATCATACCTGAGGTCATCTCTTACCAATTAAGCTGTTTCTGATTCAGCTCTGCATGGACATACCACACGCACGTGCAACCACTTAAGGTGGAATAGAACTTATGTACCTAGATTGATGGTGGTAAGGCCTATTACCCCTCTATCTAAAGTCTCTCACTCTTTTGAACATGGTGTGAAGCAGAATCCTTCCCATGGAATTCACATCTCTATGAAGGTACATTACTCCTTAGAAACCTAGTGGAAAAAAATTTATCACCTCCCACAATTCTAGTAGGTTGTCTCTCGTGTGTAGTCCACCAATGCATTGTTGTCCCACACGGAGTAAAAACTAGCATATTTATTATGTCACCAACATCTATCCACTAGGCTTCCATGGCATGCGAAATACATTAGGGTTTCCTTCACCAATATACCGTGGTACTGGTTATAACTTGAGCACTTAACCATGCACAACATGATCATGCGAGTAAAAATATTATTAATCTTGCACATAACTACTTCATACATTCCATGTGCTCATTTTCACAAGAAATACTTATAGTATCACTAACTGAATGAGAATCATCCCATTGTATTACTCCTTCCTTAGATGGCTCAATCACCTCAGGGTCTCTAATTGTACACAAATATATCTTGTTAAAGTATTTTTTAACTCAAAGGATCAACATGCGGGGTATCCTTTACATCACATCAATGGTATTATAACATGATCTTCTTTGTAATAAAATCTAATGTACCCCATGTTGAAGTGTAAATTTGCATTATTTGCATAACACCAAGGGCGCCCAAGTAATGATGGGAAACTATCTTCCTCTGCCAAGTTTGAATACGTCAAATTCCCCATAAATTTGGATCCTTGAATAATAACAATGGCATCTTTTAACACGTAAATAGGATTATCCCTAGTTCTATCTACCATATACAACACATTAAAATAAGGTGCAAAGGTGGTCTACCCATCGATTCAAAGCATATAACTTTAGTACATTAACTTTTACACCTATATCTATCATAATATTGCTTTCAGAATCCATCCATCTATGACTGAATTCAATGTAATCTCCTTATCATACTCATTATTATGGGGAGGCGATTCACATAAAGTATCTACCTCTCACGCTCATTACCTACGCACGACACTTTTTCTCTAACCATTCTCCTAATAAAGGAGTTATGTTTTCTGATGCAACATTATACAAACTTCCTTCAAATAATTTACATCCTTTTATGAGATTTCCACATTCTTAGTGGATTCCAATACACGTACCTACTCCTTCAAGATCTAAATCTCTCCTTGTAGATTCTTGATAACGATTATTGTTTCCGTGTATTCCTCTTTCCGATGTTCGACATCAAGGTAATTTTAATTAATCACTTCTTACTTTGTTATAGTATTCTTGTACTTGAGAGGTTCATGGGCATGCGCAACCTCGGTGTGTGTGTAACTAACACATGCTACAATTCAGAATTCAGTCCAACCTTCAACATCCACCGATCTCTATCCACACGTTGTATCTTTTATCATAGCTGCTCCTTTACCTTACTTATGTTGTTTTCTCATATGCTCATAAAATTTTGGAAAATCTTCAAATTAATGCTATTTTCCACAACATGAGAAAACCACATTCTAAGGAACGCATGTTGATAGTGGTCGGAGTTCCACAAGTAAAACAAATTCCTCTAGCAAATCCTCCTCTTCCACTACCATGACCTCAACCTCTATATCCATAACGGAAGCCTCTATTTCTATTATCCCCATTACTACACCCTTCATTGTGTTGTTTTCCTTGATCCTTAGATCCACTTACTATACTAGTCTGGCGCACACAAATTTCAATGGCTTCATGTAGATGATCAATCAATTTGTAGTTAACATTATCATAAGTATTAGTTTTGCAAATTTTACAATACATAGATACATTATTCTAGATCACGCACCGTAAACGAGGAAATCTACTTGCATCATGGTATAAGTGAAAAACCTCACAATCTAGTAGCATGGCACACACCAAATTATGAGGAAAAATATCCTTAGATTTTCCTTCAACCTCATAATTCATACACCATATCCTGTTACGTGTCTCATGAGCTGAATTGACAGAGATATTCTCCAATTGTTTTGTCATAGCTATAATCAGTGCTTCAGAAATTGACTCAATCCAATGCTGACACTCACAATTGCCTTAGTGTGTAGAGGTTCTTCCAAAGCATCACACAAATCTACCAAGTTCTTATGACATAACACCCTTCTAAAAGGAGTCAATATCCCTCCAACAAACCATTATTCATGTTGACTAGGGTGTATGTCATAAGATAACATCGACAACAAAGTTTTAAAATTTGCATCATACTCGCAAATGATTTTAGATAATCTTTGCTTAATTTCCTTAAGTACGCTGATAATTTTATGTTTAAACTCAGGGATATGGAACTTAGCCAAAAATTCAGAGTGTAAAGCATCATAATCTATTGCAGTCCGAAGTATGGGTCATAATTTTGGTACTAGCTATGTATGCACCATTGAAGAGTGGTACCAAACTGAATTTCCTTCTTATCGAAGTAGTGATTCCTTTAGTGTGCCATAAAAATCACATTTGTGTACATGTTCTCTAACATCTTCAATGCCTCTATATTCTTGAAAATGAAGAGACATCTCATAAAACACCTGTTGAGGTTGATGTGGGGGTTGTTAGGGATTTGGGCCTTGTCCTTCAGATCTATAACTAGAACCACCACCAATATTTCCTCCACCACTTGATCACAAGCCTCCTAATCCTCCCACCTCTTGATCCTCTAGAATGGGTGTCGGACCATTAGATGTACTTCCTTACATTCCAATAGTAGTACTAAACTAAAATACCATGGTTTGTGAAATTGTACTACTTCCAAACATGTTCCCAATGTTCGCATGCCCACACTCTTCCATGATGACATGCCCGAAAATATTCCTCCAATCATTCCTCTAAACAACAAAGATGATGTCATTTGTGATGCCATAGATGTTTTCTGATGCACTTTTGTATTCAATGGAAAATGATAACTAACATAAGATAATGGATTACCTTCACCACATGTTTATCAATAGTTACCTATGGAAATATAACACAAAGCACAAGGGCTATGTCACCGGGTGAGATCGGATGCACATCGGTAGTCCTCAATCTTTCCTCATCAGAAGCACTCCCATTAGAATCTAGAGGGAATTCTCTATTATTCTTTCCTAAGTGGGGGAGAGTTTGATGCTCCGGCTCCACTTCTTCCATGTGAGCTTCAAATCCTTCATGATACATCATCCTCTACAACTCCATAGACTCCTCAATATCATGCTTCTTCGCCAATTCCCTCTCCTGCACCTCATTATACTTAATCCACCTTTCTTCTCTCTTCCTTTCTACCACAAGGTCTTCCATCTTTCACTACACTTCCTCTTTCCCCTACATGTAATATGATGTTTAGCTAGCCATATGTAGTTTCTCTAAACTCAATACCACCATTAAGATCTTAATTGACAAAGGAATAGTGTGAAGGTAAGATCCTCTAGGCTCATGCAAGAATTCAAACTCGAAAATTTTGATCAAGAATAAGTAGACACAACATACTCTAAAGTATAACTGCACACAACACCATCCCACCAATGATCTATAACATGTGTCCAAGGGTTATCTCATCAAAAAAGTCTGAAACTCTTACCACATCCAAGTCCTTAGTCCTAATACCATATTTTCTTTTATGCATATGTGGAAAACCACTCGTATAAATCTATTGGAAAGAAGAAAAATAATGAATCATAAAGCTCATGATAAATATGTTATTCAACCCAAATGCATGCATTAAAATCAGGTCCAGAACCATATCTTTATGTAAATTAATCTTGTCTATCAATAACCCAATCTTGATAGCCACAAGAGTCAACGATATGACATTATCATGTAACAATGTGGTAAATTTTTTAAAAAGAGGTCCCAAAATGGAACCAAAATGCAAGATTATTTTCGCACTCAACCATTAGATGCACTAGCACATCACTCGGACAGATTTGAGCACTCACCTAAAGTGCAAACAGTACCAAGTCCCTCTTTTTACTATCTTACCAAGGTGCTAACATGCATGTCCATAATAGCCATAATTAAAGTGTATATTCCATTCAATCAATCATATCTATGAGCTCAATTGGAAACACACATGATAAGGAAAACATATAGATCACGTAAGGATTAATACCACTTTCATCATATAATAAACATGAGAAATAACATCAACAATCAATATCCAACCATAACGATCCATTATATTAAGTCATCACAAAACACAGTAGCTAAATACAATATAATTACCATCACAAAGTCATGTGTGTAAAATTATATCAACAACATAATTACGTTACAATCCAAATATAGGTCTTAGTCCCTCAAAACCATGAAAATCAATCCATACATACATACATATATATAGGGGATGGAGACTTACCCTTCACCACCCATGCACTCTCAAAATAGGCCACATGCTCAAAATAGCCATGTATCGCTATAAAGATACGTAAAGAAGCATGCAAGCTTCACCTAACAATAGATTATATATAGTTAACTCTAGTTTTAATATTATTATTAGCTTGAACCCTACATGAATCTTGATCTTCCTCATGTTCGTAAAATATACTTTGTGTATCCTCCAAGTCTTCATGTCTTTATCCAATGCATGCTCATCATATCATGTCTATTTTTAGCTCAATACCCAGAAAGTGACTAAGTCCTTATTTCCTACATAGATCCTTGCATTCACTTTGTTTAATATTCCATGCGTAAAAACTATCATCCAAAGTGTGCTCATATTTCTCACTCATTTGCAGGTTTCTCTTGTATTCATTTTGCATGCGAGTGTGCCTCTGTACACTTCAATACTTAGCCATTTTTCCGACATCCAACAATTTTCATTTTAATGTTTTTAAGTAGGAAAATTATTCAAAGTTAAGTTTTGTGGTTTTTCCTTAGGTACATAATCATCATAATTTGGATTATTTTTTCCCATTTCTAATGGTACCATCTCAAAGGGATGGTTTTCCATATGGTTCTATTCAAATTAGATGGTTTTTATTGAGCATTACAAAATGAAAATTTATCATTGTTCTAGCTTAATATGATATGTATTATGATTTTATTTATTTATTTGTAATTTATTTTTGTTTTATTTTCTTGTGATGTTTATAGAGAGACTTGATTGGGTGATATTTTTGATGAGGTAGACTTATGGAGACTTTGTTGGAGTTAGGTATTGATGATGTGGCTAGAAAAATTCTGGATAGGTCCAGTTTGAGATTTGTTTCTTGATTAGGATATGTGACATGTAATATGTATTTGATGACTGCACTTACTAAGAGGTGGAATGTAGATACTTGTAATCTTTAGCTTCCGACATGAAAGAAGACTCTTACATTGTAGGATGTGTGGATGATTATGAAATTTCCTATTTTAGGTGAGTGCGGGTGCATGTATTACCTATAGATGCTCTATTGAACAAGAGGATGGATCTTCAATTTTGTTTGGGGTCAGTGAGAACATGTATTTTAAGATCTATAACAAAAATTAGTGATATCATCTATGTATATATTTCATGGTTGTAGAAACTTTGTTTTCAATACCATTTTTGCAAGATTACCAACACCATTGTGGATTGAGGTGATATATTTACCTAAGGGAAATGTGTATTGGCCAACTTATATATGGATTTATATATATTTAATTTAGACAACCATGTGAGTCTAGGATCCATGACCTTGCTATATGTATGAGCATATTATTACATTATAGTGATTTGACTAGTGAGAGGGACAAAAGAATAATTGGCCCATCTTGAGATATTTATAGTATGATGGGCCATTCCATACAAGAGAGGACTTATCATCATGGAGTTCCAATCCATAATATATGGGATGACTCTTAGGGCCATCATTTAGAGGCCATAAAAGGATTTTAGAGGCTAGTTAGAGGATACATAGCATTACAATGGATCAAATTGAGTATGTGGTTACGAAACATTTTGCAACATAGGGAGAATGGTTCCATTATGAGAGGGTAAAAATATAGTTTGGGGTTATATAGGATGCTCCTATAGTACCTTAGCCATAGAGTAAATTAAATTAAGTTTCACACCAGCGGGGTGAGGGCCAAGTACAAAAAATTAAGAATTATCCCCACCATCAGCTTATTAGGTGGAACCACTAGTTGAATCTATATATGGATATGATGTTTCCTATACACCACTTATACATAGTGGTAAATGGGCACTAGATGTGTACATTTATTTCTAGTGGTATTAAGGGGCCCCACACAGGTACATGTGTGACAAGATGAGGAAAAAAATAAAATGTGCATCCACCAAGTAGGAAGTAATGGTAGATGTGGGGGAGCTATGCCCCCACTAGTAGGAGTATATGGGGCACCTCTAGTGGGTGTGCCCCTATATGATGTAGTAGCGATTTCCATTTCACAACGTAAGTGTTATGATTGTGATTTATAAATTTTAGTATTTGGAAATTGAATTGATTATAATGTTGACTAATAAGTAATATGCACATTGTTATTATAAACGATGAGAATTAGAATGTGATTTTTGATTCTTTATTCCAAAAATTGATTGTAACAGGAGAGAAAACCTACCTTTTTGACATTATTATGGTAGTTATTTCAACATGTAAAATATTGGATGGGTATAGAGATGATCGATAGAAAAATTTATATAGATGGTTGGGCCCCACTAGGGGAAAAGTCATGTAGGATAGGTGGAATAGATACATGACCTTGCACACAAAATACTCAAGGGTATTAGTAGAGATAGGATGGTTATGAGAGAGAGTGTAGTGATATAAGTTGTGATCATGCACCTTATAATGACGGGATTCGGAGAGGATTTGACCTCTCATGCTAGAATGGAGATATACATCTCAAACAATTCTAAGGATGATGATGCATGCTGGACTATTATAAGGGGCATAATTTTCATTATGTATGATTTTTGATGCATAATTATATATATGTATATGTATGTATGTATGTATGTATGCATATATTTATATGCATGTGTAATTTATTTATTTGATATCATTTGATTGTTCATCTGTTATTTAATGTATTTCTCTTTTATTATAAATTTATTTAGATTATTTATTATTGTATTATGTTTTTATGATAGAGATGTATTAAATTTAGGCACCCATATATATTTAGGAGATTAAGAAAATTTTGTAGGGAAAATACTCTCGAGGAGCATCACTTGTAGGAGGCCGGGGAAACTAGTGTCTCCCTTAAATGGGTATTATGTGAGATCCAAATCTCTATAGAGTAATGCATTTAAGGAGGAGACAAAGAATGATGTGTATTAAAATAAATAACACCCTTGGTTTCAAGATTTTCTATCATTTTCTCTAAAACATAACAATCATTACTATGATGTTCGTTAATGTCTTGATAGTTATAAGGTCAATAATTTTCCCTTATCAAGATGATGAATAAAATGATGAGAATTAAATGTTACCATGATTGATTGTTTATCTAATAAGGTATGCAAAATATTGCGTGGTCTATCTCTAGCGTTAAAAAAACTAAATCTTTCTTAATTATGAACTATAGGAGGCCTCGTTGGTGCTTTAGATTAAGTACAAGAATGATAGTAAGTATTTCCTCTATATGATACCTTTACCTATAATGGATTGAAAAGTGAATCTTTTATGGTACTTGAATCAGGTTCCTTATTAGGAATATGATCTCCAATGCATAGGCACAACCTCTTATCGAGGAGAAAGTTCTTTATCTGAATTAATAACTCGAAGGAAAATCTCATTGAATGAGTCACATGTATCATATAATAACTTATTTTAAGGGGATAAATAAGGCTAGAAGGAAAGATATATTAAACTTGCAAATTAGTAGGTTGATGAATTAATTGTTGGATATATAAAATTTTAAGCATAGGACATAATTACATCTTGGACCATATTTACCTTTATATAATGAAGGGAATCATTCATAAATAATTTTAGGGCCTTTATTTTCAATGAGTCAAATGGAGAATGCATTATTTGATAAGATATTTGCATATAATAATTGAATAATTAAAATAATATGTAGTCTATAATGAATATCAACACAACACAAGAGAAATTGGCTGTCCAATAGTTCCTAATATTCAATATACTAAAAATATAAGACTATGCTTAAGGTCGGGCAATACCATATAACACTTTTTAAGGAAGGAATAAATCCACAATCACCCAATGTGGGAATTCCAATTTGAGGGGGAACCTACAATATCCTTTTACGAAGTGGAATAATCCACTCATACAAGATATATCTCATAATTATATTCCTCTCCTTTAGATAAGCATACAATACTCTTAATGGGTCGGTAACACCTAATCACTATGTAGGTAGACTCATTACCCAATATAGCTAATACATATATAATCCCATATATTATAAACATATAGCTAAGGGGGATGTTTTCCACATTTCAACATATCCATCAACCCATATCCACAATGCTATCATATATCAAGGTACATAACATCCTCAATCTCTATAAACGCACTCTAGGATCCATAAGAAAGATGACGAAACCACTCTAAGGCTATGCCTATGAGAATATTAGGAAAGGATTTTAAAAGATCCTTTCATTAAAATATTATGCTATGGAAACTTTTTAGTCCTTAATATGTAGGTAAGGGCACTATCCCCATCAAATATTTAAAAGTTAGGCATGATGAATTCTCTAAGGAATTAGGAATAAATAATCTTACGCACATGTGGATTCCCATATATAGAATTAAAATCAATCCATGTATTATGTGCCTTGATTTATAAATATACACTATGTAATTTTTTTGTAAAATACCTACAATATTCATTAAATATATAATTTCTTGAAGATGTTTTTTGTCATGTAAAATGATTGGCATGAAAAATTGAAACTTTGAGCATGACAACTAAGCCCATGATTGAAAATCATGTTTCCCTATCATTGTGAATCCTTCCTCTGGCTAGCTTTCCCTCATAATAACCATCACCCTAACTTAGGGAAAGTCCTAACAAGGTTTGATATTTTTAGTGTGCAAGGATTATTAACTAATAGGATGGATGAATTCATTGTGATTTTGTGAAAGACTACTTCTGCGGAGGCCTAAAAGGCCATTTTTGGTCATTCTACAGCCCGGTAAAAATCCTCCGAGATTATTAAGGGAAAATATAAAGCATATAAGGGTGAATTAGGAGAGAATTTATTATGTATAAATAAATTTAGGGAATTTTAGGAAATAAAATTTGATTTAGGAGCCATCTATTCAACAACAAGTATTCAAGGTGTAGGGAATGAAATCTCCAACGGTGAATGCTTTCTTATCCAAATGATTTTATGAGTTCTTGAATGAGTTAAGAAGAAAAACAAATAGGCATCAAAAATATATTGGAATTCTATACAATGTGGAAACATCAAAATTTATCAAAGGGTTAAAGTTTTCTTGTGATATTTCAAAGTTGCTCCTTTTAGTTCAAAAAGAAATAGGCCCTAAATTTTGAATTTCAAGTATAATAAAGTCTCAAAAATGGTTTCATTCATCTTTGAATGTTTTTTTGAGTAAAAATAATATAATTTTTACCCCAAAATACTTTCCTAAGATTCCAAGGCAAAACTTTCATTTCTCGGTGTCCCGATTTGTACACTTTGTGAGAAAAATTGACTTTCACATAATGGAAAGTCATAGTTTGGACACCTAGGTGTCCTCTATGTACCCCCTATCCCATAAGGGACAAAAAGGACAAGGGGGAAATAAAAGTGTGACCCCCTTGTCAAATAAAATTTTTCGTCGCTTAAGAATTCTAACTTTTCCCTAGGTTGCATGTTTTCACTCTACTAGATGCCCACTCCATGTATCCTCACCCTCATTCGTAATTTTGTGCCCAAGTTTTCCCAACTATCCCAAGGGTACAAAGGGGATACAGGGGACACAAAATTTTTACCTAACCCCTCTTGTGAAACTTTTTTAACTTCGATTAACTAATCTGGGTCTCACACAGTCGGAAAATCAACAAACTCACACAAATATAAATTTCTCTCACTCTCCCAAGAAGTTAATCATTTTTTCATGTCAAGGTTCTGGTGAAAAAATACCTCAAAAATCCATTTTTATCTAGAAGTGTTGCACAAAATCTTCCACATATTCATAACCATCAAAATGAAGATTTGGTCATATCTCCTCAACCGTGCATCTAATTCTATCTAATTTTTGTCGAATATCCATCTCCAAAATGAATTTGAGAAGAATGTCAAAGAAAATTCATTGATTCCCTAGATTTTTTACAGCAACAATCTAAAATTTCCACACCCTAGACTTTCTTTTTCAGTTATATGGAGATCTGATAGATGGAAAGCTTTGAAATTCAGAGCAAGAGGTCCTGGTGAAAACCTAGAATTTCAAGGCCATTTTCATTGCAAACCATCACCTATAAGTGAAATTTATAAATATATCAAGTGTTCATAGAAATGAATGTCTAAAAATATTAATTTTCTGACATTTTTATTACTCCAAATGAGTAAGAAACATCAAAAGGTCAAAATTATGAAAACTTGTTAAAAATAACAGTTATGTATAGGACCTTCTAAAAATAGTAAGTCTTGGAATTGAGTTCAGAAAGTTGTGGAAACTCCCATTCTTCTTATATTGTTATTTTTTTCCATACTCGCAAGGTTGGGATGTTATCTCGTGGTCCAAAAGGAAAGGAACCCCCGCAGATTCCTAAAGCATCGGTTCCGAGGTGACCCTACATGACACAATTTGATGTAAGGATATGCATGGTTCAACCATCCTAATTTTGGTGAGAGAGAGTCATCATGATTTAATTCATTCATCAAGGAGGCCTATTTATCACAAAAGTTTTTGTAAGACCAAATGATCCACAAGAAGATAAGGGAAAATCTCATTCCAACACCTATATTAGTATTAGTTCTCTCTCCAAGGGATAGGTCAAAGTGAATCAATGTGTATGAAAATATTCATTTGAATAGGGGCACAATAAATAACATCATGAGGTTTGTAAAGGATTTGAAACATCATGAACTTCATAGAAATCCAAAATATCAAGGGAATGATCACCATGAGCATGATGAAAGAATATCACCATGAGTGATGTTGGAATTCACCTTAGGCTAAAAAAATGCATACCACATGAGAGTGTTTCTAAACACTTAATGAAATATTGGTGATGAAATCACATCTTGCAAGTCATAAAGGTGGCATTTATAGTGCTTCAATGTAGTTTGGAGGTCAAAAAAATGGAGCTCATTTTCAGATATTCCATTCGAGAGATTTGTCCTTCCATTAGGAGGAGGAAACCCATTTCCATGAAGTGAAATTGATAAAAAATGTGTCCAAATACTATAAGAATGTTTCCACTCAGGTGACATCTTGGTCAAGGAAGTGAATTACAAAGTAAAAATGTTTTCACTTGGTTCAAAGGTGAAATGGGAAGCTTATAGAGTAAGTTGAGGATCATCATATCCTGATTCTTCCATTGTGCCTAAATCTCTTTAAGGAACATGTCAAAATGATCTATTCAAGATACCAAGTCATTTAGGACCATCATGTGAGAAGGATAAAAATTCATTTGTTCCCATGAGAGGTATATGAGTAAGAAAGTGAGGATTCTATAGTCATAAAAGGCAAGGATACGATCTTCATTTAGATCACATGTATGTAAGAATGGGAAACCATATCAATTTAACTTGATTTCATTCACTCGATAGTTTTCTTAAAAACCCATTCAACACCTTGTAGTGATCACCTCAAAGTAGGAAGTATATTACAATCATCTCATTTCAGTTCAATGGATGGCCATAAGACATGAATCTAATTCAAGGATCAATCCTTTATATGCAAAATAAATACATCTCTCAGTAAGTAACAAAAATCACAAAATGGTTTGAGCATCATAAAACTGATTCTTGGTCATAGAGGTGAATTTTGGAATCCTAGAGAAGTAATAAAGTGATCCCCACCTCCTAATTCTCACATTTATGATTGTATAAGATCATCATGTTCCTATCACAATTCAGATCTCATGGTAGTCTTCTTAAACAATCATTCAATTCCTAGAAGTGTATTTGCATCTCATAAGAGGAGGAGTTTTCAAACACGGTGTTATGATTCCACCAAAGTGACCACTTATGCAATAGGTGAAATCAAGAACACCATGAAGCTCATGAGGATGTTGAAAAATTAAAATTCAAGTCACTAAGGCTCTGGTCATGAGAAGCATGATAGGAGAGGATCATCATAGTAATTCCAACAGTCATCCAAGGTTCACATTACAATGTCTCATAATAATTTTTTTGAACACTTATCTGATGCTATGGAATTTTTTATGGAAATTACAGGAATGTATAGTTAATGAATTATAAATCTACAAATAATTGCCAAAGATTATAGATTATGATGTACAGATTAAATTAACACGAGTAATATGTTTATATATTGCGAGATTACATAATGTAATAAATAAAGCTAAAAGAAAATAATGGTAAAGTAAATGAGATAGAAGACACTAGATTTATAGTGGGGGAACTTGAAGGAATAAACCCCACTTTGAAATAAAGCATTATCTGTATTAATAATTTATCAACACTTTAACCGAACACTTCCACTTCACTACTCGGTCTCACATAAAAAAATTACGTGCTCGTGTCTCACAATTTTACTATTTGCATATATAAAATATCTTGATCATGCACACTTAGTATGTATCTTAATTAATGCCAATCACATGATATATATATATATATATATATATATATATATATATATATATAGTATGGGTGATCGGTCATATTGTTTCAATCTTAAAGTTGTGGAAGAATGACATAATAAATTTTATTAAATAAAATTTAAAATAACATGGGGTGTGAAGTGGTGGTCCACCTAATAGTATCCCCACTTGACATTATCACCCCAACACTCCCCTTTAATGTTAAGTGGGAGGAAAAAAACCATTCCAAATTACCTTTTTCTACAAAAGGATTTACATATCCATAATCATGAACAATGATCTAGGCTAGCATGAAAATAAGGGAAATCATATAGATCTTCACATACATAAATACTTAGGACAAGTGATTTATATTTGAAGACTTATATCAGATTATGGAGCCTTTTATGAAAAAAGGCATTCCTCTAACTAATGTTTCACTAGGGTTTACAAGTAAACTCACATATTATGATTATTTACTTTTGAAAATATGGAGGAAGTATCGAAGTTTACAACACCCGTTAAGAGATGAAATTTTCATGAAAAATCCCCCTTAATGGAAATTTTGCTAGGCCCAACAAGGCACGAAACTTGAAAAAATTCACAGCACACAATGGCCTTGTGAAGGTATCTACAACTTGATCTTCAATGGAACATAACTTGAAATCAATATCACCATTTATGACTTTCTCTCAAATAAAGTGCATGTGAACCTCGGTATGTTTTGTCCTTTGATGTTGAACTATATTATTTGCAAGATAAATGCAACTCTAGATGTCACATAGAAGAACATTGCTTCTTTGACGCCAACATGTAGTTCACATAACAATATTTTTCATCCACATAGCTTCCTTTGTAGCTTCAATAACGCTTCTATACTCTGCTTCAGTAGAAGAGATAGAATTTTTGGTTTCTTCTTGCTACTCCAAGTGATGGAGCCTACACCCAACTTGAAAACATATCCAAAAATCGATTTTATATCCGTAGCATCACCAACATGGTAAAAATCACAATATCCAAATAACTTTGCATCATCACAAAAATAATAAAATGAACCATAATTAACCATTCCTTTAACATATTTCAGAATTATTTTTTCCATTTTCCAATTATCCTTAGAAGTATCTTGCATAAATCTTGAAACAAATCCTACTGCATATGAAATATCAGGTCTAGTAATAGTCAAATAAATTAAACTACCAACTAGTTGTCTATATAGAGTAGGATCAAATTTAGCACATGTAGGTTTAGGATCCAATTTCACACCAACTTCAATAGGAATGGCAACATGTTTACAGTCAATCATGTTAAATATTCTAAGTAAATTCACAAAATGCTTTGAGATTGAGATGCAACACTAGATTCATGATCATGAATAAAATGATTTAGCAAAGTTAAATCAATCATTTTAAAATGTTGTTTTAATCTTTCTTTAATTCTAGAAATTACATTTTTATCATTTATTAGCTATCAATATATCATCAACATACAAAAAATAATGATAATATGATTATTTTCAAACTTAAATAAAAAATCATTATCAGAACAGTAGTTTTTGAAACCAATATCTTGAAAGAAACTATTAATTTTAGCATACCAAGCTCTAGGAGCTTGCTTAAGACAATAGAAAGTCTTTTTCAGCTTACAGACATATAGTTCCTTACCAGGTTCTTAACCTTTAGGTTGTCATGTATGTAGATTTCTTATTTTAGGTCACCATTTAGAAATGTATTTTTAACATCCATTTGGTGAATATCCCAAACATATTGGGTAGCGAAAACAAGAGGAACTATTGTAGTGATCATCTTATCTACAATAGAAAATGTATCAACATAGTCAAGACCAGGTTTCTAAGCGAAACCACGAGCTACTCCTTTCCTTTAATTTTTCAATTTCCCCTACAAATTTATACTTGATATTATACAATCACCTGGATCCTACAATGCTTCACTTAGAAGGAAGAGGGACTAGTATTTAAGTGTAATTTTTAATCAAAGCATTGTTTTCATGTTCCATAGCTTGAATCCATCTATTAGTTTGACAGGCTTATTCAAAATATTTTGGTTCAACCTCATATAGGGTCATCAAGGCATGATAATAATGTTGACTACGAGTTAGCTTTCTCAAACTAATAGAACGAGAGTCCTTAACAAGATTTTGAGCCCATTTAGGAATCTTGGGATGTAACACATTTTGAGATGACTCCCACTCAATATCCATCATATTTAGATCAGGATAATTATCCTCTTGAACTGTTGTTTCCATATTGTTATGAGAAGGATTATCAGACTCTATTTCAGGAGGAACAGATGAGGGTTCACAAGAAGCATCACAAAGTATCTTTTCCAAGACATGAAAATTCTTGTTTTCAACTATGTCATACTTGAAAGTATCATAGACTCTTAAACCTTTATTTCTAGAGCCATAGCCGACAAAAATATAAGAATAGGAGGATGGATCAATCTTCTTCCTTTTAACTTTTGAAAAAAATATAGAAGCATGACTACCAAATATTCATAAGTAGAAGATATTTGGTTTCGATTCGCCCATACTTCATGAGTAGCGTGATGAAGATATTTTATAGGAACTCTATTGAGAATATGAATTGCATTGTTCATAGCTTCTTCCCATAAAAACTTAGGCATGTTTTCTGCATGAATCATAGTTCTATCCATTTATAAGATAGTCTTATTTTTCCTTTCTTTTTCTTTTCAAATTAGAAGAATTTTCAACTAATGATGTGAATTATTGAACTTTAGATAAGACATCATACTTTTTCTTAATGAAATAAGACTAGGTCACCCTATAGAAATCATAAATAGAGAAAATAGCATAAAAAGATCCACTTTGAGATAAATAAATTCAAGTGGACCTCTCACATCACCATGGATCGACTCTAATAACGAGAACATTTTGGATCTTGATGTTTGTGAAATGGTTCAACATGTTGCTTACCACGCAAGAAAATTTCACATGTTTCATGATCAGATTTCATTTTAGGAAGACCAATTACAAGATTTAGGTGAGACATTTCATACAAACTTCTAAAATTCACATGACCTAATATTTCATGCCAAAGTTGAATATCATTCCTAGAAGAGGAAGAAAAGCAAGATTTAGACACAAATCCATCAAAAATATATAATCCATTTTTCTGAATACTAAAAGTAATAACATTACTGATTTTATATTTTACATACCATTTATCTTATAACAAAACAACTTTACAGTTTTCTTTAGTTAGTTGAGAGCAAGATAAAATGTTCTTTTTCAACTGAGGAACATACAAGACATTCCTAATTATTCCATTTTCTAATTTAACATTCCCACAACCTTTAGATATAATGATGGAATTATCTCCTAGATATATATTTTCCTCACATTTAACAACATCTGAGAGGATATTAGAAATACGGTCATGTGCCTAGAGGCACCACTATCTAGGATCCATTCATTGTCATTTGAAGTTGAGAGAGTAGTATATAAGGAAATAGATTGCTCAACAATATTTGCATGATTTTGATTATGATATTTCTTTTGACTATTAAGCTTACTATTTCTAGTATTTTTAACATATTTACTTGATTTTTAGTTTTTATATGGAAATCAGACTCTTTATGACCAAAGTTGTCACATTTGTTACATGTACCATTGAATTTCACTTTAAAATTCATACTAGTTCTAACATAATTAGATTTAGGATTGGGTTTAAATTTTGATATGAGGTTATATTTTTGATTAAAATTGACATTATTTGTCTTTTGATAAGACTTATGATTATGAGAGAACAATACCTAAGAGACAATATCTTTTGAATCAAAATACTCCATAACTTGTTCTTCTAGAATTAACAGAGAAGACAAAGTAGCCAAATTAGGAAAATCATTCTCATTATGATATTTTTCATGAATATTTATCTAAATAATGAAATAAAAATATTATCTTGAAATAGTTCACAATTACAACCATCCAAATGAGCTTTAATTTTTTAATTTTAGCCAGGTAATTAACTATTTTCTCACCCCCCTTCATGGGAGTTGTAAATAATTCTAAAATTATCTTAATTATTTTGGACAAATGATTTCTTTCATGCATAGTCTCTAATTTCTTCTAGGCATTAGTAGGAGAATCCATATGACCTATATGCATTAAAAATTCATCTTTTATGCTTTGCAATAGGATGAACGTAGATTCTTGCCATCTTTGAGAGAAGGAGCTAAGATTTTGAGTGTTTTTAAGTCTTCTAGTGAGTCATTTTTCCACACTATTTACTAGATCTCATAGCTTTCTAGCCATGAAATAAAATTTTAAACTTACCCTCCAAATACTGTAATTTGTTCCATTTAATAATTATGACTTATCAATAGAAAATATAACATTTCTAGCCATTTTTATTTTTAAATAAAAGTGCACAAAAACAACTTAGGAAACAAATTAAATTAATAAAAACGAGAAGAGGAATAGGCAGTTGCCACTTGGCACAAATCAAACTACTAAGAGAGAAACTCATCACTATTTTGGTGTTCTCCTAACAAGATTTCCATGGTAGACGTGAAGCACCTAGAATAAACTGTAGTTAATAAACTTACGGATCTGGAGTAAGGGTAGGACAAGTGACTAAGGATTAGCTTAGCGAGCTATTAAAAAAAGTGGTGAAAATAATTTGTAAGAGAGATCTCATAAACAAGCTAATCGAGCTCAAACAAGAAACTTAATAAAAAACAAATAAAATAAACAAAAAATTTATCAAAGTAGGTGGCGACACGTGGTGAAAAGTAAATCAATCAACAAAGACACGTGTTGAATTTATAAAAAAATATAAAGTAGATCCCCTAGAGGACGTGAATTCCCGGAATTTAATAAAAAAACTTATCGGGTCCGCAATACGGTTAAAAATTTATCCAAATACACAACAAATAATCAAAGGACCATGGGGCAAAAGATAAAAAAATTGACACTTTGTGAAAAATAAATGACTTGGATATTTTCTATTGGATCAAATTTCGCATGACTCGAAATCAAATATAAGACATAATTTGTAAAGAGCGCGGAAAAACTTATTGGTTATTCCTTCACAAATGACAAGAGGATTCAATTATAATTGTGACATGGAGAAGCTATATGGAGCTTTATGATTGGTTCAAACTTCATAAAGACAAAAAAAACTATTAAAAAATATGACATAACGAAACTACCTAAAAAAATATTATAGGCCTAAGCTTTGCAACAACATAATTTCACAAAAATAAATCTTTTTAATGTTAGGGGATTTAGAACTATGAGATTAACCATATTCCAAATAAAACTTCCGGTCCGCTCCTCAATCAAATAATATCAAATCATGTGGTGTAAATTCAATGAGTTAGTGAGGAAAAGTGTCACAATTCCATCACTTTTCCAAGTAAAAGTAGTTCATGGACCTAAAACTCGTGAAATAAACCAGAAAAAACTAAATTTGAAGTCCTCCCCAAAAAATTGATAAGCCCAAAAATAAAATAACTTATTTTAAATAAGACCCATAGCTATAACAACTATATAAAACAAGTGCAAAATATTTTAAATAGCTACAGATCGATTGCAAAGAGAAATAATAAAGAACTAGGGTTGCGTAAACATAGATATATGTACACAAAATGCACAAACAATATCTAAACAACTAATTAACCAATATTTCAAAACATTATTTGACGAGAATTGGAAATTTTCACCTGATTAACTTGAATTCAATGGTGGAACAACTACGGTTTCACAAATCTGAGAAACTTCAAGTTCTTTACTCCTGCAAACCAGAAAACATCCAAATCTAGCTCTGCATAAGCATATCCACAAGCTCTGATATCATTTTAGGAAAATTATGGGAATTTATAATTAACGAATTATAAATCCATAAAGTAATTTTTGAAGATTATATATTATGATGTGGAATTAAATCAACTATAAATTTATAAATTTATAAGTTTATATCTTACTGATTACAAAATGTAATAAATAGATCTGAAAGAAAATAACAATAAAGTAAATGAGATAGAAGACACCATGTTTTTAGTGGGGAAACCTGAAGGAAAAAACCCCATTGAAATAACACACTTAATGTATTAAAATTTTATCAACACTTTAACCCAACACTTCCACTTCACTCCTCGGTCTCACAAAAAACAATTGCAGACCCGTGTCTTGTAGTTTTACAGTTCACATATATAAAATAGCTTGAGAATTCATGCTTAGTATGTATCTTAATTGATGCTAATTCGGTGAGGATCATCCTATATATAGGATAGGTGATCGGTCATACAATTTCACTCTTAAAGTTTTGGAAGATTGAAATAATAAAGTTTATTAAATAAACTTTAAAATCACATGGGGTGGGAAGTGGTGGTCCACCTAAACGATATCCCCAATAGACATTATCACCCTAATAGAATGTTCTCATATCTCATAGAATAAGGAGATTTTGATCATAGTTCTCAAAGTTAGAAAACTATTCATCAAAAAAAGCTTCATCTTCACCGATTATTTAACCCTTGTCTTTCCCTTTATAACTCTTCCTTATCCTCTCTTTATATTCTAATTCCTCATTGAAAATGCAATTTTTCCATATTTTTCTTATTCACTTAAGTGACCTTCAATATTAACAATGTAATACTCCTATTTCACTATTAAGGAAAAGAATCACTTTTGTATCCTACGAATATGGAAGTCACAAGTAATGGAGGGAAGTTAAAAGGCATGTGGGGGTAAATGAAGAGACATTTTTGTATGTTATAAATTAGAATGGGTTATTCATTCCAAAAGGTTGGAAATTTTTGATTGATTGTATGTTGTTGAGATTTACCACTACTACATCAAGCAATAAAAGTTGCATTTCTTCTATTTCTATGCTTATGTTCCTCTACTCTCTCTCTCCACTTTCTAACTTTGTAAGTATGATAATCTTGCATAACCAAGAAGGAAATTTGTGTCCTTGATTAATGAATCTGCAGAAATGTGTGTCTCTAGTTTTTATTCTTATTAATTTCTCACATTGTTGTGTTCTTCATATTAGATGTAGACCTACTCTGGTTGATGTATTTGAATTTTTAAAGCCTAGTCGAACAATAACCCTCTCTCCATATTTCTCCAACTCCCCTTTACCTCTCCTCATAGTAAACTCCTCCCTTGTACTTCATATAAGCACTTTTCCATTGGATTAGTGGATTATTCTTGTGTGATCCTCAACCTAATGGCCACCCCATAATTTTAGGTAGTTTACATTTAATAATGGGATCCTAACCATACCTAGGAAGGAGGGGATTAGCCTCGTGACCGTTGGTGAAAACCTATAATTTGCACCACAAAAAATTATTTCACCAATAGATGTATAGAGAAAGTATACATAGGCTCATTAAGAGGTTGAAAATTTCCATTGATGGTTTTCATGGGAGCACTATTATGCTTATGGGAAGAAGTCTGGTGAAGAAGGGGCCTCAATAAGAGAACTAGAGATATGAAAACACATGACATCATGAACTAGGGGCCTAGTATAACATATAAAATATTGAGAAACATCATTGATATTGGCATGTAATTCATTTGTATCATCAATAGAAGAAGAATGGGTTGTGTTAGTTTCAATAAAAGTAAGAATAGAATAAACAATTGTAACATTTTCTATTTCAATAATATAAATATACTCATTGCCATCATTTTTCACACTATAATATATAAAATGAAGAGAAGTTTCACAAGTTTGTTTACGTGTGTGTGTGTGTGTGTGTGTGTGTGTGTGTGTGTGTGTGTGTGTGTGTGTGTGTGTGTGTGTGTGTGTGTGTGTGTGTGTGTGTGTGTGTGTTCTTAAATTGAATAGGAACAAAAGAGATAACACACTCAATTATTTCATTTTCTATTTCAATATAAGAAAGATGACAATTAGTTGTATCATTTTATAGTTTTATAGGAAAAGAGGAAAGAGGAAATTCAATTGTATCGTTTTCCATTTCAATAGGAGAATTTGAAAGAGGAAATTATACTATATCATTTACAATAGGAAAATAAGAGAAAGCATATTCACTTATAACATTCCCTAATGCATGGTAAACAGGAAGTATATCACATGCAACATTATTGTGTTTCATTATTAGAGAGGAGAGAAGAGAGAATCATTTTACGGATCATCATTTTCACTATCACAATTTTTTTCACTAAAATCATCATCATAATCACAATCATTATGAATATCATTAGAAAAAGACTCATATGTATCCTCAAAATCAGGTATAACCGCATGGTCACAAGGGAAGTATCAAGGATATAATAATTTCTATATACCTATAATGGGGAAAAATCAATGGTACTAGGTGAGCATGAGGATTTTAGGATTTCCTCATAACTATGTTTATGGATGATCATACCAAGGGTAGGATGTGGTAACTCTTCTTCACACATTTTAGGAAATATGTCATAATCATACGTATTGAAATTATCAATACCATCACCTACTCCTTCACAAAGAGATAGATTAGTGATGGAGATAAAGGTTGGATCATTACAAAAAAGTAAAATAGAATGGAACGAAATGAGTAACATAAGCCATGAAAGTAAAAATAAGATAAAGCCCTCAGATTAGGGTAGAGATCATGAAATGAGAAACAAATGGAATCCATATGGCAACTAGAGTTTTGGAAAAAATCCTAGTTAGGCTAGGAAATGAAAGCCAAAATAGGTTAAGTATTTGAACAATAAACAATTTCACCAAATGATTTAACCCTAAAACTAGTAATATGGGGTTATTACTAATTCATGAATAATCTCAAACAAATAGTTGAAAAATTAGATAATATAAATCAATATTTAAATTTAGAAACCAAGGTTTACATTCACATACATCTAATCAAATGAGTAAGAGGAAACTAGGGATAGAAAGAAAAATTGACTAATTCACAAGGTGATTAGGGTGTTTTGTAAAAAGAAATAGCATTTGTGTAGGTCTCATAATGTGCTTAGAATGTCCATGTATGCCTTATATCCTTTTGGACCAATTTTTTTTTTTGGACTAGACTGTTTAGCAATTTGATCCCTAACCGGTGGTTCCATCCCTATTAACCATACACTTATGGTTTTAATGTGATGTTTCAGAGTGTATGTTTAGAATTTCCGTGACATTGGAAACTATACCTATATTTGTGGAAACCCTAGCTTCATACACCAACAATCAAATAGACATTAGAAACAAAAATGATGCTAAGTATATGAGTTGGAATGACCTCGATGGTCACTCTACAAAAAAAATCAACACGTGACCTTCTTCGCACCTGACCTCTCGAGATCATGCCAAGACATCTGGTGTAGAATGAGTGTCAATTTGAGTGTGGTGATAGGAATTGATCTAATTGGGAAATCTTATATCTTTAACACACAATGTCAAGATCTACGAGTCTAAAGCAAATAATGCTCTCCTAACTTGAAGTGGTGTGATGGCTCGGTATAAAATAATAGCCACTCGTAGACTCTAATAAATTTTGAGCTTGACCAAGATTCTATTTGTTGGTTGTTGAACACATGGAAAATGAATCACAGTGCCTCATATAAATTTCCAGAGAAGGTCATGGAAGTTATAACAAGAGGCACATGGAGCCACATGTATTTATAGGTGATTTTCCTTTATGGTAAAGAAAGTATTAGTCCGATCGGCCGCTATGTTCATAAGGAAAGTTGTATAATAATATCTAGTGGAAGTGTTGAAGATCCGAATACTAATGTATGCATAATAGTGTCAATTTCTAATTGACCAAGAGTAGGCCCATTGGGTTGTGGGACCTGAGGATCACAACCAAAGACTCATGGAGTCAGTGGCCCTTGAATGGTCATGCGTGTAATCAAATCATGTTTCCAGGAGCAGTTAATAGTCATAGGATTGATTAGTAGTGATATTTAGCGTATTGAGTTGTTCTATTTTCTCAAAAAAAGTTGCAGGTGTGCGTAAGACTGTCAAATGTAAACTGGTATCAATGTCAGTTATCAATTCTAGCTCATTGGGTTGTGGGACCAAGGGATCACAATTGTATGTATTTTCTTGTTGTGGACCATTGATGGTCATACAAAATGAAATAAAATGATTTTTGATAAGAAAAATAATTACTAAAGGAAATCTAATCTATGTTTTTGGAGTTTTCACAATATTTTGGATCAAAGCAATAAAAGCAAACTAATCTATCAAAGGAAATCTTTTTGTTCTTTTCTAATTTTTAAGCAATGTGTTCTAATCTAATAAATAAACTAAAGACAAGTAATCATCTGGATGTAGTTAGTTACTTGTGTAAATGTATGAATTTGATCTAAAGAAAATAACCTAATCTAATCAAAACCCTTCAAACCCTACCTTAGAGGTGAAGAACAAATCATGACCCTGAAAGGGGCTATTGTTCCTCACAACTTCCCTAGTAATGTTAAAGAGGAAAGCTTACTAATGACTTGATCTACTTGTGATTGAATAATTCTATTGAAATGAATGATTTTCTAATCTATTTGATATGAATGATTCTCTACTCTATTTGATATGAAATTGACAATTCAACAAACAAGGAAAGAAAACAAACATTTCCAATATGGACAAGTAAGAGCTTTGGAAAATTTGGTTGTGTTTGTATTTGTCCCCTTAGTATGTTCCTTTCTTGCTCCAAGTGTTCATATGAGTCCAAGGGATTGGGAATGTAAGAAAAACAATAGGAGAATGGCACTTCAACAATGGCATCTTGATGGTAGTCTAGATGCAATACAGTAGAAGAGAGATAGCACAAGAGATCAAAGCTTGGCTATGCAATTCCTAGCAAGATCGTAGTAGCAATACAATACAAGATACACAAAAATTCTCAGGCCTTTTGCTTGAATACAAGAATGGAATAAATAGGAATGGAGGATGGGAGGTTCCTTCATGCACAAGGCAAGAAGAAGTAGTTCCATCTAATAGAATCTATTTAAAAATAAAAGGAGGAAGGATAATCAAGAAATCAAATCTAATTTTAGACAATTTGGCTCACGATGCATGCAAAAGTGAAATTAAGTGAATTGTCACATGTTAAAACACACATGAGGGATTCTGAAAAATCGTAGGGACCGCTGCCTTTGTGTAGGGTGGTGGTTTCAGAACCACCACCCAAGCAGGTGGAAGTCCCGTACTAAAGGCCAAAACATGCGCATAAAGAGGCAGGAAGCTAGAAAAAGTGTGGGAAGGCTAGGTAAAGACATCTAGGAAATAAATACATATTGTAAATGGAAATTGGAGCTCAAACATCTTCTTAAAAGGACCTGAATCATCATTGGGAACTTTTGTAACCATTTTTCGACAATGTAGCACATGTAATTTTGGGTGCGTATATATTTCCCCCTCGAAGAAACATTTTATCCATGAAGAGGCATATAAACGAGAGTTCGAGTATGGCATTCCTAGAAAAGGGAGTTAGAATTTATACCGACATGCCCGTATCAAAATATTTCCACCCAAACTCCCACTACTTGCAAGAGAAGAGAAGACTCAAGTGCAGATAGATAAAATATCAAAAAATAAACACTAAATCAAAACAACAAGAGGACTTACCATCTGTGCGGGGATATAGAAATATACCTGCACCAACGCTCTAGCCTTGTGAACACGTACACTCAAAATGAGGTCAAAATAACATATATATATATATATATATATATATATATATATATATATATATAATATATATATATATCAAAACAACTCATTTTCCAATTCATTTGTGCTATTCAATTTGGTGAATTTGGAGCTCTGGACCCACGGTGATCATTTTTGACTAGAGTACAGCCAATATGACCATGATGAGATCATGATCATGCCTCCATAAGCGGGAGATCGAACAACATGGTCTAAGGTTGGTTATTTTAAATTTTATCTTTTAATACCTAAAATGTAAAAACTTTGATAAGTTCACCTAGGAGGGATCATTTTCAACAATTTTTGTCTTAAATGAGTCTTTAGGGAGGCGCCCATAAGGAATTATTTTATTTAGTCAAAAGTAGTCCTTTTTTCTCTTTTAGGCATTTTTTTAGGGTAAAAGACATGTTTGGAAAATTGGTCCAGGATCACCGCCCAAAGTAGGGCGGTGGTCATAGGACCGTTGCCCTTCCAAGGCGGCGGTCCTGAAACTGTTGCCTTACACTGGGTGGTGGTTTTGAAGAAAATGACCAAAATGTGTATTATCTTGATTTTTTTTTGGATTTTTGATGTTTTGTAATGTTTTTGGTGAGCTTATTATTTGGTATATGTTACTAACTTTATCTTTTTCCATGTTTTGGTGAATGTAGAAGGAGGAGTACATTAGATGTAGTCGAAGAGGGAATGTGATTGTCTACTTGGTGTCCTAGATCAACCGACCCAGGATGAGATGGACCTTCTCCAGAGGGCTGGTATCTAGATGATTGCATGGGTCCCCCACATTTATCCTACAAGTCATATTCTATGTGACTTATTTTCCTATTGGGATGTAGACCGGAACACCTTCTAGTTGCTAGGTGTCTGGGGTGAGTGGACCATCACCCTGGAGGATGTGTACCGTATCCTTGGGATCCCAATTCTTGGGAGGATGAATTTGGAGATAGTGGGGTCCATCACGTAGTGGGCCACATACATAGGAGACACCATTATCTCATCTAATTCACGAGAAGGGGATGAAGGTTTGGTCCATTGCCACCGCTCCCATTCCTATCATACGAAGAGCAATCATGGTCATCTTGTCCTCCTGACTGATCAGGGACAAGGGTGGTGACACCCTTTTATATTGCTAGGCTCCTATCATTGTGTAGATCAAGGGCCATGGCTGTAAATATGCCTGGGGCACAAAATTCTTGGGGACTACTTACCATGATTTATACATGGTAGTCCAATTACAGGGGTAAATCATTGAGCCACCCCACTCTTGTTATGAGATGGGTTTATAAGTCTTTCATCCCCTATTGTAGGGGGAGTACCAAAGTGTCGATCCATGGGTTGTTTGGGAAACTAGATGAACATGTATGTTAGTGCTTAGAATGCCACATTAACTAGTGGCTTCCCTGACTACGGAAGACATGAATTCCACACCATACCAAGACATGGTAGGGATATATGGATAGGAGATGACTACCATGGTAGCTTGCTCTTTGATAGGTTAGTTGGTTGTAAGGGCAGGGAGACTTGAGGCCCACCCATTCGATCGATTCCCCTAGCAGTTTGGCCTTCCGTACATTGATATGCTCCCTCCAGTTACACCAATTTATAGGACTATTTAGGAGGCTCGGAGGGGCCCTAGAGGGGATCCTAGTTGGATAGTGGTCATTCTAAGTGTGCCTATTGTGGTTAGATAGGTGGTCTATGCTCAACGTGTAGCTTGTGCTGCTTGAGTGCCCCTACTTTAGATTGCACCCGCTCCTGCTCACATCGGGGATAGGATGAGCCCATTGATCCATACTTAGACTTTAAGGAGGATATGGGGGATGACATTGAGGAGGATTCAATTAGAGAGGATATGGAGGATGAAGGGGTTGGTGTTGGGACTAATGAGGCAGCCCATGTGAAGGAGGAGGAGAGTGACCCTAAGTGGAATGATACTCAGGAGATGTTGAGAGCAGCATACGAGGAGGCCAATGCTGAGAGAGAGACCTTAGTCTCAGAGATGACAATTCCAAGTGATGGATAGGGGATAATGAGTCTGTGGTTAGAAAATGTTTGGCCTCGACTTTGGGAGGCCCCGCTGCTACCAAAGAGCATTAGACACAATATTCACGACCCTACTTGGATGCCAAGAGATCCAAGTATGTTTGACACTCTTTTCTCACCTTTTGTTAACTTGAAACCTTGGTTTTTGTATTCTTGTTTAATTTTTGTTTTGTGTTTATTTTTCTAACTTATCTCCCTCTTCTCCCTCCCTTATTACAATGAATACACAAGAGTGGAGAGAGCTCATTCGATGGGTGTGCATGGACACCCTACTGATCCCCTTAGGGAAGACCCAAGCCAAGTGATCGATTATTTGGGTCAGCCAAGATGTTGGTAGACACAATGACGTGTTTTATCCAATTTTGAGGACAACATAGGTGGCGACCCCCTTCATACTACAATGTCTGGATATAAGGCCACTAAGAAGGGATAATTTTAGTGGTGAATATTTGTAATATGGTGAATATTCCATTTTTGAAAAATTTGAAAAGGTGAATTTTCTAGCGCGGGTTAGTGACCTGTTCGCCTAAAAATTATAGTTTAATTTTTTTAGGGGTCAGCTTCACCTACCCTTGAAACAAAATGACTATATAATCCTATATTATTCACCAGGTAGAACACTACTAGCTCACTCATACCACCAGGGGCATATGTATTATCAAGTACAATAAACACATGACATGAGGGCAGAGGATGTAGATGTGTGAAAATGAGTTTATTGACGTGTGATAGGGAGAGTTTTTTGATGTGTGATAGGGAGAGTTTGTTGATCCGTGACAAGAGTGTGGAGGAAGTAGATGTGCAAAAAGAGTTTTTGATGCGCAACATGGATATTTTTTTTACGCGATCGATGGCGAGAGGTTGCAGAGCGCGCGAGAGATATTTGCTGACACGTGTCAACAAAAACTCACTGATGCGCGTCAAAAAGGTTTTTGACACACATTAGTGAGGTTTTGTTGACGTGCGTCGATAAATCTATCTCACGTGTCTACAGCCTTCTATCCCACCACTTAAAAATTAGGTGAAAATTTTATTGTCAAACCCCCCAAAAATTTTCCTTCCCATGAAACCGGTTACGAGGATATTTGCCAAGTATTTTCTACCTCCAATTTCTAAGAGGTCTCTTAAAATAAACCTTGCTATTGAGCATTTGATGACGTGGAGCCTTTCTCGTAGTAAGACCACAGCCCTGGGTGGTCACCGTCACGAGCACTCGCACCATTCCATTCACTCCCAACATCGTCACAGCCTTATTAGGAGCCCTAGATGTGGCTATGCACCATCTAAGGGATCCCACAGGGATTGACATGCCACTGGACCACTTATTGCCTTGTTTCCATTTTGTTGGGAAATATAAGATTTTTTAAAATATATTTTGGGATCATTGTGAGTGTTTTGACCACACCTTAGCACGTGATGGCATTATATAGAAACTTGATTCACTATGATATATATACATAATCTTATCTTTTGGTTCGGCAATCCATTGTATCTGAGTTGACTCTCTTTCAGTTTATTTCTCATGTGTACTCTAGATGTTTAGAAGTTTCACTTTTCTATGCTTTTCTGAATGTATGTAGTGGATGTGAAATGATAACATAATGATTTCTTTTTGTATTTCATAATGCTGATATATGATAATGTGAACACAACATGATGTTGAAATTTAGTTTGTTTGAGCAATATTTAATACTCCATATTGTCTTAGAAAAATGTGGTGATATAATGATATGATAAGTAAATGTACTTGCCCCACCCCCAACTCCACACAACTAGTAAGATATGAGGGCTCAACACCAAGAATCAGAAGGGGAACAAGTTATGAAAATTTGTTGAATGGTAGTGATGAGAGAAAGACAAAGGTTTAGCAAAACCAAACTGAGATGCTATAACCTTACCCTACTCAAGCTAATTCATAGTTTAGAATGTGAATTGATTTCTAGTTTATCTAGACTTCAATCCGTAGATGGCCACTTGGTTGCCAAAATTTGGATTTGGGGTTTTAAACTCTTTTGGAATTTTGGACATCTAACTCACTTTTTTTGACTTATGAATTCACAACATTTGATTGAATTATTTGTAACTTTCAAGTTTATCAAAGAGACCGTATACTCCTTACCTCATGCTATTAGGAGGAAGCATGATCTCATCACCACGGACAAGGAATAGGTGAGTAAGGGATTTTATCTCCTTTCCCAACCCTACATCACCAGTAAGAGATGCATGCTCAACACCGAAGGTTGGTAGGGAAAAGAAATGTGTAAAATAATTTTTTCTTGGATTTGAATTTGACTTACTCATCTAGGAAAAATGTTTAGTATGTGATTATTTCCAAAGATATTTTTATGGGATAGATGTGACACCATGAAGCTTCTAGAATAGACCATGACTAAAGACACCTAATCCGAAAGAGACTATAAGCGAAACAAAGTATGTAGGACTTGGTATGATCATGGTTAAATAATTGTCTTATCCTACTTGAACTGATGAAATGATTTGAAAACAATTGATGATACCATGAAAATTTGAAGAGAAATGATTTGAATGTTTTACTAATGTTTTTCAGAAGTTATTAGGAGTTGTTATAAGAATGAAATCCCTTGATCACAAATTTTACGTGAATGGGATGGAAAATGAAAGTGCAATGTAGATGTAGTAAGGTACATATGAAAATTCTCATGGATCATGCATAATACCTCTTTAGGTGAAGAGAGTTCACATATTATTTAAAATCCTCACCTTCTCGGCATACAAAAGAGAAATGCCCCATTTTTGTAGTATTTTACTACTCAATATGGACCTAAATGCCTAGGTTTGAATTTCCTTCCCATCGGGTTTTTTTTGTCTATCCGGCTATCAAGTCTTAATATCAGATCTCCCTCATATATTTCACACTCATAAACGTTCTTATTGTATTTTTGAGCCATCCGTCAGCATAAACATTGTGCCATTTTTTAGCATTGAGTCTAACCTCATCAAGAATATCTAATTGAGAGAGTCACGCTTCTTGAGATCATTCTTCTCTCAAGATTCCATGATGTGAAATACCGAGGCTCGATATTTCAACCTTGAGTGGAAGAAATTATTTCACCCAAAATACTAAAGAAAAGGGGTTACCCTATTGGTGTTCTCATTGACGTCTGGTAGGCCCACAAGGTTAGAAAAAGATTTAAGTGCCAATCTCATTTGTTCTCCTTAATGGTTTTAAGGAAGATGAAATTTAATGTTTTATTTATAGCCTCATCTTATCCATTTTCTTGAGGATAATAAATATAAGCCATGTGATGAATTATCTTGAACTTTACACACAATATGAGATAATGAATTGTGGGACACCATGCATACAAATGATCTAGTTTAATATGAACTTAGTGATCACAGACTCAGTGCACAAGTGGTAAGAGGCATGGCTTCTACCCACTTGGTAAAGTATTTTGTGGCTATGATTATGAAGTTATGGCCATCCATTGATGAGGGAGATAATTTCCCTATCAAATCCAAGCCCCACATGGAAAAGGGCCATGGGGTTGCAATTGGTTGTAAATCTTATGCTGGTATGTGGATCTCATGGGAGAACTCTTGGCATTTATGGCATCTGCACACAAACTCTATTGCATGTCATGTTCTAGAGTGGGCCAAAAATATCCCATCTGATGTATCTTCCAAGTAGTGGCATGGCCGCCAAAGTGACCTCCACATACTTTGTTATGTGACTCATAAAGAATTTTTTGGATCCTTCGACGTCAAGACATCTTAACAACATTCCATCGAAGGCCCTTTGATAGAGAATTTGCTCTACAATAACATGCTTATTGGAAATGACATGTAAACACCTTATTTTTGAGATGTTGTCCCTTCTCGGATACTCGACTATAAAATTAATGATGTCAGTATACCATGGACATGAAAAAATGGGGGTCCTAGTCTCAACGAAGTACACAAACTCATCGAGGAAGTCTAGATATACTAGATCACCTCCATCTAACGGATTATCACTAACCATTCCACAATGATTTTTCCTTCTACAAATTTTTGATTAAAAATGTTAGTTCATACTTACCCATTAGGGTTATAAAGCACTCAAAATTCTTAGACAAGGATCCTTGTGTGAGGAATGTTTGCAAGTGATCTGACTTAACAATAACCCTCATTTCTTGATTCATCATATAATGTCTTAAGTACTTTGTTATAAAGACTATGGCAAGGCATTCTTTTTTTGCATGGGTATAACATGTATCATAATTAAGAAACATCTTTGACTAATGAAATAAATTGCACACTCTTGTTTATTGTCATCCTCTTGAGCCACCATGTAGGCTAACAAAACATCTATAGCTCATGAATACAAGATAAAAGGGCGATTTGATCTAGGCAGCATTAGCGTGGGAGGGATAACAATAATCATTTAACTACCTTAAAGGCCTTGTTGCTTTCTTCTATCCAATCAATGATATAATCCTTTTCAACAAATTGTTGATGGGGTGAACAAAAAAGGTCAAGTCAGGGATAAAACTTCAGATTGCACCAAGTTTCCCAAGAAAATATCTAACACCAAACTTGTTTGATGGTGGGACCATCTCTAGCACAACCTAGATTTTGGCTAGGTTGACATCAATCCCTCTTAAAGATATAATGTAACCCAGAAGCTTACCTCTCATTACAACGAATACACATTTTTCCATATTCAATGTGATGTCATATTTGATTAATCGTAAAAGGATGATACGAAGCACCTCTAGGTGATTGTCATGATTTCTAGACTTAGCCAACATGTCTTCCACATAGGATTCCACAATATTATGAATAAGATCATGGAATATATAAGTCATCACTCATTGGCACCTAGCTCCAGTGTTCTTAACCCCGAATAACATGACCGTATAACAATTAGTTCCTCAAGGAGTTATAAACATGGTTTTTTCCTGATCCTCTTCAAATATTATGATCTAATTATACCCAGAGAATCCATCCATAAGAGATAACCACTTGAAATCAGTTGTTGCGTCAATGATAACATCGATGGATGGTAATGGGAAATCATCATTGGGACAATTTATATCCCAAAAAATCTATACAAAAGTGAATCTTTCCATTTTTCTTGCGAATGAGGACTATGTTAGATACCCATTGAGAGTAATCAACTGGCTTGATGAATCCCACCTAGAGGAGTTTCATCACTTCTTCTTTCACCATAAGGGCCACTTTTGGCTTCATGGGCCTCAACTTTTTCTTAATCGGCTTTGCATCTGGTTTGGTGATGAGATTGTGCACCGTGATGTGTGGTGCAATCCCCATCATTTCTTTGTAGTTAAATGTAAAATATTTTTGATGCTCCTTGAGAATGTGGGTATGTATTTCAACTTCCTCGAGGTTAAAGAGGACCCTAGCTTCAAAATATTTTGTTCTTCCTTGGTCTTGATATTTATATCGATTGTTCCCTTGATTAAGGAGGTGTTTCCCTCCTCAAACTTAGGTGGGGCTAGAGGTAACTCTAAATCCCCCTCTTCTACTACCTCACAAATTTCAAGTTCCCTCCTAGGGGAAGTCTCTATCATGGGATTTCCAAAATAGGAAGAAGAGTGTGGAATTAGAGAAATATTGACCTCGTGATGTGTAAGATGTAGCTCTGTGAGAGCGTTTAGATATTCTAGTGTTTCTTTGTCAATGTCAGTGTGATATGTAATTACAAAGTATCTCTCACGCTTTCTACGTATGTCAACATTTGAGTTACGGGTGTCTAATGGACTAAAGGTTTTGCACAAATTGGGACCATGAAGCTTGAATCTTCTAACTCACCACTTGGGTAAAGTGAGAAGAGGATGTTGTAATTAAGTCTGCGAGGATATTATGGTCTCGTGGAATTTCCACGATCGATATGAAGTTAAACCTTTTCATTAAATTCAGCACTTTGCCATTTTGTAAAGTTACAAATTCTCAACTCGAGTCTCATAAAATTAAAATACTTGATTTGCAACCAATTGTCAATCACCCATCACTCTGATATTTAGAGCACTAATTCTTTTAGCTATGATGAGACCAAGTATAAGGGCTTCACATTCAACCCCAATATTTTTGCATTCAAAATTTAACTTGAAGGAAAAAGGTACAATCCTTCCTTAAGGCGAAGTAAGGATCACACCAATACGAAACTTGGCTCCATCAAAGTGGAGAGTCCAATAGTTACTTGTACAAATGGACATTGGATCATATTTTGAATCTTTCTCCTTTACCTTGGTTACCTCAACCATACAAACCTCATTTTTGGGTAGAGAACCAAGTCCTAGGGTATGCCGTATGCCCATAGAATCAAAAGGAAGAATAATTGGTAAATATTTTTCCAATAGTTCAAAAATATTTAAAGTAGTTCCTAATGATATTGTCTCTATGATGATGGTTTAATATTTGACTATAGGAATGCCTTCGATCAAACCCATGACTTCTAATTCCATTGTAGGAAATAAATTTTCCTCTCGTACTAATTTTGTCGGTTTATTTAAATGGTTTGTGGGAAGCTCAAACTAAGAGTGGACTTTTTTTCTCTTTTTAAAATTGGCTAAGTGTATGTCAGAGGGTTTTGGATCACTCTATGCCAAAAACCTTCCCTAAATGCAGGAACCTAACTTTTTGAAACAAAGTGGAGGGAATCACCTTCATGTGATGAATCCAAGGATGACCAAGGATCATATTATAGTTGGTTTCTTGATCTATAATATAAAATTTAGTTAGTACGGTCTTAGGTCCAAGGGTGACCGAAAACACTATAGTTTTGATTGATGTTGTTTTGAGGCTATCGTAGCCCCTCAACGTATTTCGTGTTGAAGAGCAATTAGTCTCTTTGTACCCTAGTTTTTGAAGGAAAGAGAAGGGGACTATGTTGAATACTACACCGTCATCAATCATCACACACTTTACATAGTTGTTGTAAATCTAAAATTGTAAAAATAATGTCGGATCACCTCTATGAACTATTTCAACATTTGTGGGCATCTTGTTGATATCGAACACAAAGCCAACATCTCTGTTAGGCTATCCTTGAAGATAAACATCAAATTATATGTGGTTTATTTTTACTTCTGGAGGAGGGGTGAGATTAGCCAAATGACAAAGACCCAACGCTTCGATTAGAGCAGCCCTATGAGCAGGAGAATTCTTTAATAGATCCAAGAAGGAAATGTGTGAGAATGTCTTAGTTAGGTCATTGATCAAGTTATAAGTTCCTACTAGTTTTCTTAGCGTATCATGAATGTCATATAATGTGGTCGGGTAGATCAACATAGGATGTGAAGAATAGTCCCTAGTTCTAGTGGCAGTGTTAATTTGTGGTTCAGTGTCTAACTCTACCAACCCCACAATTTTTCATTTGTTAATGAATGTCTAAAGGAGGTGCCACCTGTGGGTTTGATGAAGTTGAGGCTTCATGATCATGGGTGTGTTCTATGAAGAAACTAGTCCCATGTAGGTGTTTTGAGTGGGTGTTGTTGGGTTTGCCAAAAACATGTCAAAAAATAACTATCTTTGGTCCTCTAGAAAATTTTGTAAAAACTTGTTACAATCATGGCACATTCTTGCGTCATGCCCGTGAACCCTATGGAAACCGCAGTATAAATCGGGATCGTAATCTCGAGGCCTTTAGTTTACACCTTGTTGTGGTATGAAATTATGGTTATTGTTCAGTTGTTGGTTGTTATTATTAAAATTTGGGAACCCTTGCCCTTGATTTTGAAACTATTTTGGATACCTTCCTAGGTATTGGTTAGGGCCTTGGGTATGTGTTTGTCTTGCTTTGAGGTTTTTATTGTTATTAGTAGTTAAAATCTACAACATTTCTTGAGGGTGAAAAGTTGTTGTTTCTTTGATTGTTTTCAATGTTATTTTCGTTGTTTGAAGTGGAAGTATTGGGGGTGTTAAAAAACTTATGATTGTTAGGTTTGTTTATCACTCCATTCATCATGACTCCACGATTCGATTAAGGATTTTTTTCATTCATTGCTATTTGTGTTGTTGGAGTAATTGGGATTATTTTTATTAGGGGTGACTAACCTTCTATTAGCTCCATAATTCTTGTGACCACTGTCAATGGCCGCATGGTCAATTTGAAGAGCACCCTATATCACTTCTTCATAGCTCCTTAGCAGGAAATTTTGAGCCTATTCCTTTGTCTCTCTGTTGAGAGAGTGGAGGAACAAATCAAAAAGTTCTGGTTGATCCATATTTGGAGTGCTTGCAGAGGAGTAGAGAAATTTTCACCACCTTTGAATAAAGTGGACTACAAAATCATTGTGATCTTGCTTGATATGAAGGAATTCCTTGATTCATGTTCTCAAAAGCTTGTTCATATCAAAATATTTGATAAAATCTGATACAATTTTCTTGAATGAGTGTATTGAAGCCTCCGGTATCCTATAGTACTAGTCGAGAGAAATACCTTCTAGTGTCTTAGGGAAAATTTTCACAACGACTATGTCCCATGGGAGAAGCTCTCAAATGGCCATTGCATAAGCCTTGATGTGGGCATTAGGATCACCCTCCCTTTGAATTTCAAAAGATCAGGTAAGGGTCTCGGGAGCATGAATGTCCGAATGGAGAATTCTAGGGGTTCCTTGAGATATTCAGAATAGGTCCCCATTGTGTATGTTTCCACCATTGAAGATCCTTGTTGGGGAGGTGGGGGCTGCATCGATTGCTTAAAATGGGACAACATAGACATTTGTTGGGGTGTATGGCATCCCCTGCGGTTGTCCATATGGACTGGGTAGGTATACATGTCCCCCTATGGAGATTTAGAATACATGTGCACATAAGGGGGTTGATTACCTTGATATGGAATCAAAGGCATGAAGCCAAGGAATGTTGCATTTTTGGCTGGTATGGAATTTGAGAATGCACTTCTAGCTGGTTCCTATTGTAGATATCCATACATGGCTTGGGGGCATACCCAAGGTTCCCATCCCTATAAGTAGATCTCCAGGGTTTTGAGTATTCATATAAACTGGAGGATTCTATGTAGTAGGTATTTGTCCATAATTCTACAGGTAGGGAGAAGTTTGTGCTTTCCCTGCGTATGAATTCTGAGTATTTGGGAAAGCTCTAGCTCCTTGAATTTTTCTACCAAAGCTGAAATGACATTTCCGTTAACGGAGCAGTGCTTTTCTTAGGTAATCTTTGTTGAATCATCAGAGGTTGTTAAAGAGTATGGTATCTTGCTATGAATTGTTCACTATGTTGACACCCTTCATTGGTAGTATTTTAGGTTGGTGGAGGGGTAGCGTTATTATTTTGTATCAGAACATAAACTTGTCCTTACTATCAAAATTTTAGGTTATGTTCTGGAACTGTTGTTCACTCCTAGAATATCATGCTAAATATTCCTCATCTAGTTGTGGAAGTTGATCTGATTGCATGCTAATGGGATGTCAAAATAATACTTGAGGAGATGAACTTACTTCATGAGTGAAACTCATGTTGTTGGAACTTGATTGTTCATGAGGATAGGTTTGAGTGACATGGTCAAGTTCCTTAATACGTACAAAGGAACCAACATTGGTTCTCTAAAGTAGAGGGTTTTGAGAAAATGAGTGGTTGTCTACCCATGTTGAAAGTGAAGGTGATTGTTGTTATACACTTGATTGGTAGTGATACTTGTCAAAACCTGGGATGGGACAACCATACTCGCCATATCTTGACATATTCAGAGGGTATAAGAATACCCACAGAATAAAGGATGGATGAAGAAAGTGGAAATGTTTAGAGGCTAGCTCTTGACATCAATTTCATCAATTTGTATGAAAAAAAATCAAAATGTGACCTTCTTTGCACCTGACCTCTCAAGGTTGTGTCGAGACAGCCGGTGTAGAGTGAGTGTGAATGTGAGTGTGGTGACTATATTCAACACACAATGTCAGGATTTGGGATTATAAAGAAAATAATTCTCTCCTAACTTGAAGTGGTATGATGGATTGGTTTGAAATATTAGCCGCTTGTAGACTATAATCAATGTCAAGCTCGAGACGAGATTCTATTTATTATTTATTGAACACGCAGAAAATGACCTGCGGTCACCTTGTATAGATTTCCAGACAAGGTCATGGAAGTAATAATGAGAGGAATGATGGAGCCACATGTATTTATGGGTGATTTTCCAGTCTGGTCCAAAATTCTTATCCTGATCGGCTGCTATGTTCAGTAAGGAAAGTTGTACAATAATATCTAGTGGAAGTGGTGAAGATCTGAATACTAATGTACACAAACTAGTGTCAATGTTTAACCGACTAGCGCAGTACGTTGGGTTCGGCACGAGGATCACAACCAAAGACTCATGGAGGTTGTGGCCCTTCAATGTTCATGCACGTAATCAAATCCTATTTCCAGAGCAGTCCAATAGTTATAGGCTTGATTAGCAACAATATTTAGCGTATTGAGTTGTTATATTTTCTCAGCAAAAGTTGTAGGTGTGTGTAAGACTATCAAATGTAAACTAGTATCAATGTTAGTTATCAATTCAAGACCATTGGGTTGTGGGACCAAGGGATCATAACTGTATGTATTTTCCTGTTGTGGACCATTGATGGTCATACAAAATGAAATAAAATTTTTGATAAGAAAAATAATTATCAAGGAAATATAATCTATGTTTTTGGAGTTTTCACAATATTTTGGATCAAAGCAATAAAAGAAAACTAATCTATTAAAGGAAATCTTTTTGTTCTTTCCTAATTTTTAAGCAATACGTTCTAATCTAATAAATAAACTAAAGACAAGTAATCAATAAGATGTAGTTGGTTACTTGTGTAAATGTATGAATCGATATGAAGAAAATAACCTAATTTGATAAAAACCCTTCAAACCCTACCTCATAGGTGAAGAACAAATCATGACCCGAAAGGTGCTATTGTTCCTCAAGAATTCCCGGTAATGTTAAAGAGGTAAAATTACTAATGAATTGGTCTACTTGTGATTGAATAATTCTATTGAAATGAATGATTCTCTACTTTATTTGATATTAATGATTCTCTACTCTATTTGAAAATTTAGCACATGCAATTTTGGGTACATACATATTTCCCCCTCGAGAAGCATTTTAGCCATGAAGATCCATAAAACGTGAGTCTCGAGAATGGTGTTCCCAAAAAGGGGAGTTAGAAGTTATACTTGATACGCCCGTGTGTGGAAATATTTCCACCAAAACTCCCACTACCTACAATAGGAAGAGAAAACTCAAGTGTAGATAGATAAAATATCAAAAAATAAACACTAAATCAAAATGACAAGAGGACTTACCATCTTTTTGGGGATATATAAATATACCTGCGCCAATGCTCTAGCCCTACGAGCACAACACGGTTCATTTGTGTTATTTGATTTGGTGAATTTGGAGCTCTAGACCCACAGTGACCATTTTCAAATAGAGCATAGCCAATACGACCTTGAAGAGATCATGATCATGCCTCCATAAGTGGGAGATTGACCAGCGTGGTCTAAGGTTGGTTATTTTCACTTTTGACTTTTAATACCTAAAATGTAAAAACTTTGAGAAGTTCACCTTGAGGGATAATTTTG
Source organism: Taxus wallichiana var. yunnanensis (assembly GCA_018340775.1). Taxonomy (NCBI): domain Eukaryota; kingdom Viridiplantae; phylum Streptophyta; class Pinopsida; order Cupressales; family Taxaceae; genus Taxus; species Taxus wallichiana. Next base: position 416,922,226 of record CM031235.1, read on the forward strand.
AACAATTTTTGTCTTAAACGAGTCTCTGGAGGGGCGCCCATAAGGAATTCTTTTATTTGGTCAAAATTAGCCCATTTTTGTCTGTTTGGGCATTTTTAGGGTAAAAGATGTGTTTGGAAAATCAGTCCAAGACTGTTGCCCAAAGTAGGGCGGTGGTTCTCAATGAATGATCAAAACATGTATTAACTTGATTTTTTTTATTTTTGATGTTTTATGATTTTTTGGTGATATTATTATTTGGTATATGTTACTAACTTTCTCTTTTTCCATGTTTTGGTGAATGCAGAGTACATAAGATGTAGTCGGGAGAGGGAGTGTGATTAGCTCCCTAGTATCCTGGATCAACTAACCTAGGATGAGATGGACCTTCTCTAGAGGGCCGGTATCTGGAGGATTGCACGGGTCCCCCACGTTGCTCTTTCCATTCATATTCTATGTGACTTATTTTCCTATTGGGATGTAAATCGGAATACCTTTCATTTTCCAGGTGTCTGGGGTGATTGGACCATCACCCTAGAGGATGTGTACCGTATCCTTAGGCTCCCAATTCTTGGGAGGAGTCTAAGTTTAGAGATAGCGGGGTCTAGGGCCACGATGACATGGTGGGCCACATACACGGGAGACACCATTGTCGCATCTAGTTCAAAGAAGGGGATGAAGGTTCAGTCCATTGCCACCACTCCAATTCCTATCATATGCAGAGCCATCATGGGCATCTTGTCCTCCCGACTAATTAGGGATAAAGGTGGTGACACTCTTTTATATTTTTGGGCTTTTATCATTTTGTAGATTGATCGGCATGTCTCAGTAAATATTCCCGGGTGTAGACGTATTAGGGACTACTCATCATGATTTATATTGGGCGATCTGATTACACAGGGGTAGTCATTGAGCCACCCCACACTTTTAATGAGTTGTGTTTATAAGTGTTTCATTCCCTATGGTAGGGGAGTACCAGTGTCAGATCTAGGGGTTATTCGGGTAGCTAGATGGATAGGTATGTCAGTGCTTAAGATGCCACATTAGCCAGTGGCTTCCCTGACTATGGTAGACATGAATACCACACCCTACCAAGACATGGCATGGATATGGGGACATGAGGTGACTATGATGGTAGCTTGCTCTTTGATAGGTCAGTTGGTTGACAGTAGGGAGGCTTGAGGCCCACCCATTTGATCAGGTCCCCCAGTAGTTTGGCCTTTTGTATATTGATATGCTCCCTCCACTTACACCAATTTATAGGACTATTCAGGAGGCTCAGAGGGGCCCTAGAGGGGATCCCAGGTTGGATAGTGGTCATTCCAAATGTACCTATTGTGGTTAGGCTGGGTGGTCCATGCTCGATGAGAAGTTGGTGCCCCTTAATCTCCCCTACTTTAGATTATAGCTGCTCCCGCTCACAACAAGGATTAGGATGAGCCCATTGATATAGACTTCGACTTTGAGGAGGATACGGGGGATGAGACGAAGGAGGAGTCAGTCGAGAGGACATAGAGGATGAGGGGGTTGGTGTTGGGACTAGTGAGGTAGCCCATGTGAAGGAGGAGGAGAGTGACCCTGAGTGGCATGATACTTAGGAGATGCTGAGAGTAGTATACGAGGAGGCCAATGCTGAGAGAGAGACCTTAGTCTTAGATACGACACTTCCTCATGATAGAGAGGGGGATGACGAGTCCATGAGTAGATAGCATTTGGCCTCTCGGCTTTTAGGAGGCTCCGCTACCACCAGCATCGTCAACATTAGTCACCGATGCTACTTTGATGCCTAGAGATCTGAGTATGTTTGACACTCTTTTCTCACCTTTTGTTAACTTGAAACCTTGGTTTTGATATTCTCATTTAATTTGTGTTTTGTGTTTTTTTCTAACTTATCTCCTTCTTCTCCTTCCCTTCTTGTAGTGACTGCACATGAGTGGAGAGAGCTCATTCAACAAGTGTGTGTGGACACCCTGCTGATCCCCTTAAGGAATACTCGAGTTGAGATGACTGATGATTTGGGTTAGCCACTAGATGCTTTGCAAACACACTAGCCTGTTTTCTCCCATTTAGAGGATAGCAGAGGTGGTGACCTCCTTTATACTACAGTGACCGGATATGATGCCATTGAGTGTTTGATGAGGTGGACCCATTCTCGTAGCAAGACCATAGCCAACGGCCATCGTCATGAGCACTCACACCATTCGGTTCACTCCCAACATCCTTACAGCCTGACAATAGGATCCTGGATGTGGCCATGCACCATCCGAGGGATCCCATAGGGATTGACAGGCCACTGGGCCACTTATTTCCTTGTTGCCATTTTTTTGGGCAATATACAATTTTTTTGTATATTTTGGGCTCATTATGAGCGTTTTGACCACGCCTTAGCGTGTGATGGCATTGTATAGAAACTTGACTCACTATGATATATATATATATATACTCTTATCTTTTAGTTCAAAATTCATTGTATCTCGAGTTGAATCTCTTTTAGTTTATTTCTCATGTGTACTCTAGATGTTTAGAATTTCCACTTTTCTATGCTTTTCAGAATGTATGTAGTGGATGTGAAATGATAACAAAATGATTTCTTTTTGTATTCGTAATGTTGATATTGATAATGCAAACACAACGCGATGTTAAAATTTAGTTTATTCAAGCAATCATTGATACTCCATATTGTCTTAGAAAAACATGTTGATATAATGATATAATAAGTAAATGTACTTTCCCACCCCAACTCCATACAACTAGTAAGATACGATGGCTCAACACCGAGAATCGAAGGGGCACAAGTTATGAATTTTTTTTGAATGGTAGTGATGAGAGAAAGAAAAAGGTTTGGCAGAACCAAATTGAGATGCTACAACCTTACCCTACTCAAGCTATTTCATAGTTTAGAATGTGAATTACTTTCCATTTTATCTAGAATTTGATTCGTATATGGCCACTTGGTTGAAAAAATATGGATTTGGGGTTTTAAAATCTTTTGGAATTTTGGACATCTAACTCACTTTGTTTTTGACTTATGAATTCACAACATTTGATTGAATTATTTCTAACTTTCAACTTTATCAAAGAGACCCCCTACTTCTTGCCCCATGATACCAGGAAGAAGCATGAGATCATCACCATAGAAAAGTAATAGGTGAGTAAGGGAATTTCTCTAATTTCCCAACCCTACTTCACTAATAAGAGATGCAGGCTCAACACCAAAGGTTATTAGGGAAAATAAATGTGTAAAATAAAATTTTCTATGGATTTGCATTTGACTTACTCATCTAGGAAATTTTTTTAGTATGTTCTTATTTCCAAAGATTTTTTTGTGGGATAGATGTGACACCATGAAGCTTCTAGAATAGACTATGGCCAAAGACACCTAATCTAGAAAGAGACTATAAGCAGAACCAAGTATGCAAGCCTTGGTATGATCACGATCAAAACTTTGTCTTATCCTTCTTGAAATGATGAAATTATCTGAAAAAAATTGATGATACCTTGAAAATTTTAAGAGACATGAATTGAATGTTTTTCCAATGTTTTTAGAATTTTTAGGAGTTGCTATAAGAATAAAATCCCTTGATAAAAATTTTTATAGAATGGGATGGAAAATGAAAGTGCGATACTGCAGATCCGTAAATGTACATATGAAAATACTAATGGATCATGTGCAATACCTCTTTAGGTGAAGAGAGTTCACGCATTCATTAAAATCCTCACCCTCTAGCGTACATACATGCAATGCCCCATTTTTTTAGTCTTCTACTACTCGATATGGACTGAACCACCTAGGTCTCGAATTTCCTTCCTTCGCCGCTTTATTGTCTATCCGGTGTCAAGTGTTAATACCAAATATCCCTCATATATTTCAAACTCGTAAACCTTCTCATTGTATTGCCGATCCATCTGATCATCTTAAATGTTGTGTCATTGTTCAATGTTGAGTCTAACCTCATCAAGAATTTCTAACTCGAGAGTATTCCAACCTTGAGTGGTAAAACTATTTTTGCCCCAAATACTAAAAAAATGTGGTTTCCCTTGTTGGTGTTCTCACCAACATCCGATAGGCCCAAAAGGATAGAAAAACTTTAAGTTCCAGTCTCATTTGTTCTCCTTAAAGGTCTTAAGGAGGATTGACTTTAATGTTTTATACATAGCCTCAACTTGTCCATTAGCTTGAGGATAATAAAGAGAAGCCATGCGATGAATTATCTTTAACTTTTCACACAATTCACACTCCTCGATGTTTTTGAAAGACTTTCCATTATCTTAGATAATGACTTGTGGGACATTGTACCTAAAAATAATCAGTTTAAGATGAACTTAGCGATCAAAACCCGGGTACAGCAGTAAGAGGCATGGATTATACCCACTTGGTAAAGTATTCTATGGTCGTGATTATGAATTTATGGCCATCTATTGACAAGGGAGATAATTTCCCTATCAAATATAGGCCCCATGTGGAAAAGGGCCATGGGGTTGCAATTGGTTGCAAGGATTGTGCCAGTATGTGGATCTCATCAGAGAACTCTTTGCATTTGTGGCATTTGTACACAAACTCTACTACATCATGTTATAGAGTGGGCCAAAAATAGCCCATCTGATGTATCTTTTGAGTAGTGGCGTGGCCACCGAAGTGACCTCCACATACTCCACTATGTGACTCATAAAGAATCTTTTCGATTCTTCAGCATCAACACATCTTAACAACATTCCATCGAAGGCCCCGCTCTATAATAACCACCTTATTTTTTAGATATTTCCCTTCTAGATACGTATGGTGCACTATAACATTAATGATGTTGGTATACCATGGACACACAGAAATGGGGGGCCTAGTCTCAACAAAGTACACATACTCATCGGGGAAGTATAGATCTACCAAATCACCTCCATCTTATGGATTATCAACTAACCAATCTACAATGATTTGTCCTTTGACATATTTCTAAGTAAAAAAATTTAGTTCAAACTCTCCCATTAGGGTTATGAAGCACACAAAATTCTTAGACAAGGATCCTTGTGTGAGGAATGTCCGCAAGTGATCTGACTTAACAATAACCCTCGTTTCTTGATTAAGCATATAATGTCTTAAGCACCTTATTGCAAATACTATGACAAGGCATTATTTTTCTGCATGGGTGTAACGTGTCTCATAATCAAGTAATGTACAACTAATGAAATAAATTACATGCTCTCATTTATCATTATCCTCTTGAGCCAACATGTAGGCTATAAAAACATTTGTAGCTTGTGAATACAAGATCAAAGGGAAATATGATCTAGGTGACATTAGTGTGGGAGGGGATAACAAAAATACTTTAACTAGCCATGAAGGCCTCATTGTATTCTTCTATCCAATCAATGCTATAATCCTTTTTCAACAAATTCTTGATGGGGTGAACAAAAAGGTCAAGTTAGGGATAAACCTTCGGATTGCACCAAGTTTACCAAGAAAAGATTTGATACTAGGCTTGTCAAATGGTGGAGCCATCTCTAACACAACCCATATTTTGGTTGGGTCGACATCAATCCCTTGTGAAGATATAATATAGGCCGAAGCTTGCCTCCCATTTTACTGAATACACACTTTTTGGATTCAATGTGACGTCGTATTTGATTAAGTGCGAAAGGATGATATGAAGCACCAATGGGTGATCACAGTGCTTTCTGGCCTTAGTCAGCAGGTCATCCACATAGGATTCCACAATCTTATGAATAAGATCATGGAATATATATGTCATCACTCATTGATACGTATCTCCAATGTTCTTAAGCCAAAATGACATGACCACATAACAATATGTTCCCAAGGAGTTATAAATGTGTTTTTGGCCCGATCCTCTTCGTATATTCCGATCCGATTATACCCGAAAATCCATGCATAAGAGACAACAAATCAAAACCAACACTGTTGTGTTGATGATAACATTAATGGATGGTAATGTGAAATCATCCTTGGGACAATCCTTATTTATATCCCGAAAATCTATAGAAATGTGAATTTTTCCATTTTTATTGAGAACCGGACTATGTTAGATACCCATTGAGAGTAATCAACCGACTTGATGAATCCTACCTAGAGGAGTTTCATCACTTATTCTTTCACCATGAGGGGCCACTTATGGCTTCATGGGCCTCGAATTTTTCTTAATCATCTTTGCATCTGGTTTGGGTGATGAGATTTGCACCACAATATGTGGTGCACTCCCCATCATTTCTTTGTAGTTAAACGCGAAAGATTTTTTATGCTCCTTGAGAATGTGGGTATGTATTTCAACTTCCTCAAGGTTAAAGAGAACCCTAGCTTCAAAATATTTTGTTCTTCCTTGGTCCTGATATTTATATCGATTTTTCCCTCGATTAAGGAGGTGTTTCCCTCCTCAAACTTAGGTGGGGCCAGAGGTAACTCTAAACCCCCCTCTTCTTCTACCTCACAAATTTCAAGTTCCCTCCCAGGGGAAGTCTCTATCATGGGATTTAAAAAATAGTAAGAAGAGTGTGGAATTAGAGAAATATTGACCTCATGATGTGTAAGATGTTTCTCTGTGAGAGCGTTTAGATATTCTAGAGTTACTTTGATAATGTCAACGTGATTCAAGAATCACAATCTCGCTCTCAATCTCTACGTATGTGAACATTGGAGTTACTTGTGTCTTAAAGACCAAAGGTTCTACATGAACCAAGACCATGAAGCTTGAATATTATAACTCACCACTTGGGGTAAAGTGAGAATCCTATATTGCAATTGAGTCCGTGAGAAGATTCTAGTCTCGTGGAATTTCCTCGATCGATATGAAGTTAAACCTCTTCGTTAAATTTGCACTGCCATTTTGTATAGTTGCAAATTCTCAACTCTAGTCACATACAATTCAGATACTTGATTTGAAACTATGTGCAAGTGTACTTTTCTTAATGCCAAATCAAATGGGGCAAGATATACCACCTAAAATAGTTCTACAATCTATCTAAAACAAAGCATAAGCACTATCAAGATAAAGAGCTAAACAAGATCTAAACTAACATTATAACTTTTAAAACATAAGATCAAAACTAGCATGATATTTAAAATCTCTACTCTCCTAGATTACCAACAAAATGCATGGACGTATTTAGCTCCAATGGCAATAAAAAATTTCTTGTTTGATCCTTAAAAATGCAAGAATAGGAAGCTTAGCTCTTAACAATGGTGACCTCTAAAGAAGACAAAATTCGAGCTCTTAGTCTCTTTGATATATGCTTTGAATTTTCTCTCTTAAGAAGTTTAGGTGTGTGTAAAAAGGTAGAAGGAGGGCTCCTTATATAGCCCAATGGATAAAGGAAACACTTCATCCCTTTGCATGTGGAATAAAGGTAAAACATGATTAAATGCCAATCTTGTTTATTTTCTTTTACCGTTTTGAGGAGAATAGCTTTCAATGTCTTGTTTGTTGCTTCAGCCTGCCCATTAGCTTGAGGGTAATATAGGGAGGTTGTATGATGGTTTATTTTAAATTTACTGCATAGTTCACGGACCTCGTCATTCTTAAAAGAAGTGCCATTATCTGAGATAATGATTTGTGGGACACCATACCTACAAATGATCTGGTTCAAAATGAACTTGGCGATCACGGCACTTGGTACAGTGGTAAGAGGCATAACCTCTACCCATTTGGTAAAATACTCAGTGGCCATGATTATGAAGTTATGGCCATCTATTGATGAGGGAGATAATTTCCCTATCAAATCTAGGCCCCATGTAGAAAAGGGCCATGGAGTAGCAATTGGTTGTAGAGCTTGTGCCGACATGTGAATCTCATGGGAAAATTCTTGGAATTTATGACACTTGCGTATAAACTCTATTGCGTTGTGTTCTAGAGTGGGCCAGAAATAGCCCATCCGATGTATTTTGTGGGTAGTGGCATGACCTCCAAAATGGCCGCCACATATTCCACTGTGGGATTCATAGAGGATCTTCTTGGATTCTTCTGTCAACACACCTTAGAAGCATTCCATCGAAAGCGTTACGATAGAGAACCTATTCTATAATAACATATTTAGCTATGATAATGCATAACCACCTTCTTTGTTGTGGTGTAGCACCTTCTAGATATGTATGGTCCATGATATAATTAATAATATCAACATACCAAGGACATTCAGAGATGGGAGGTCTAGTTTTGATGTAATATATGCATTTATCAGGAAAATCTAGATCTACGAGATCGCCTTCGTCTAACGGGTTATCAGCTAATCAATCTACAATGATTTGTCCCTTAATGGACTTCTGGTTTACAAAAGTTAACTTGAATTCACCCATTAAGGTTATAAAGCATCCATCCTTTTTAGACAAGGACCCTTGCGTGAGGAAAGTTCGTAAATGGTATGTTTTTACAATGACCCTTGTTTCTTGGTTTAGCATGTAATGTCTTAGGCATTTGGTTGTAAATACTATGGCAAGGCATTCTCATTTTGCTTGCGTGTAACATGTCTCATAATCAAGTAATGTTCAGCTAATGAAATAGATTGCGCGTTCTCTTTTGCCATTGTCTTCTTGAGCCAGCATGTAGACTAGTGATACATTGGTAGCTCGTGAATATACGATTAAAGGGCGGTCTGGCTTAGGATGCATTAGTGTAGGTGGTGACAACAAGAAATGCTTAACTGCTTCAAAAGCCTCATTGTAGTCTTTGGTCCAATCAATACTATAATCTTTCTTGAGTATATTGTTGATTGGATGAATGGAAAAGCTTAAATCTGGGATGAATCTTCGATTGCACTAAGTTTCCCAAGAAATGACTTGATTCTAGATTCATCCGAAGGTGGGATCATTTCAAGAACAACCCAGATTTTGGTTGGGTCCACATCAATCCCTCATGATGATATGATGTAACCTAGGATTTTCCCTCCTGTCACACCAAATACGCATTTTTCTAGGTTTAATGTGACTCCGTATTCGATCAAACGTGAAAGGATGATGCAGAGCACTTCCGGGTGATCACAACGCTTCCTGACCTTGGCTAACAAGTCATCTACATAGGATTCCATGATTTTATGAATAAGATAGTGAAATATGTATGTTATTGCCCGTTGGTATGTAGTACCAAAGTTCTTGAGAGCGAATGGAATAACAAACAGAGCAATAAGTTCCCCAAGGAGTTATAAATGTAGTTTTGGCTTGGTCTTATTTAGATATTCTAATTTGATTATATCCTGAGAATCCATCCATGAGAGACAAAAGCTCAAATTGAGTTGTTACGTCAATGATGACGTCAATGGATGGTAACGGGAAGTCGTCCTTGGGACACACCTTGTTAATGTCTCAGAAGTCTATGCAGATGCGTATCTTCCCATTCTTTTTTAGAACGGGATGATATTAGATACCCACTAAGAGTAATCAACCAGTTGATGAATCCTACTTGGAGAAGTTTCATTACTTCTTGCTTTACCATGATAGCTACCTTGGGTTTCATTAGTCTCAATTTTTGTTTAATTATCTTTGCATCTAGTTTGGTAACGAGGTTATGTACCGTAATGTGTGGTGCAATTCCTATCATTTCTTTATAATTAAATGAAAAATGCTTTTGATGTTCTCTGAGGATTTGATTGTGTATGTCTATCTCCTCTCAGGGTTAGTGAAGATCCTAGTTTTAAAATCTTCGGTTCTTCCTCTGCTCGATGTTAATATCAATTGTTTCTTCGATTAAAGAAGTGTTGCCTTCTTCAAACTTAGGCGGGGGTTAGGGGTACTTCCAGATCTTATCCATTCTCTACCAGTGTATATGTCGAGCTCCTTTTGTGGGGGAGCTCTACCATGGGGTTTCCAAAGTAAGAAGACAAATGTGGTATTAAGGACAAATCTACCACGTGATGGGTGAGATGTAACTCTGCATAGGCATTTAGGTAATCAAGAATGGCTCTATCACCACAATGTGATCTAGGACAAGAGATTTATTCTCAGCTATGTTAGTTAAGAGAGGATTTGATATTTTCTTCACTAACGGTTCAAGATGAAGGGATACCATGAAATGGGTATCTTCTAACTCACTGTTTGGAGTGAAGCGTGAAACCAAGGTTTCTATCGAATTTGTGAGAAGGTTTTGTTCTTGCAGGATTGCTTCGATTGATATGAAGTTAAATCCTTTGCTCAGATCTAAAACTGTTGTTTTATAGAGTCAGTAAATGTTTAGCTCTAGTCTCATACACCTCGAGACTCGGTTTTCTACTAATTGAGAGTCTCCTAACACCCCGATTTCATTAACACCGATCCTCTTAGCTAAGATGAGGCCAAGGAGGATGGCTTCGTACTCAAAGACCATTGTTTGTACATTCAAAATTTAGTTTAAAGGTGAACGGTAAGATCTTTCCCTCGGGAGAAGTAAAGATCACACCTGCCCCAGCCCCATAACAACATCTAGCTCCATTGAAATGCAGAGTTCAATATTTAGTTGGGAAAATGGATGTTGGGACATTTTCTATGTCCACTTCTTCTACTTCGGTTACTTCTACCATGCATAGTTATTCTACTAGAAGAGAACCAACACCTAGGGTATATCCCATACCTACAAAATCAAATGGCCAAAAAATTGGTAGATCTTGTTCTAGCAATTTGACAATATTTGCAGTAGTTCCTAATGATACTATTTCTACAATGTTAGCCTCATCCTTGAGGGCTGGGATATTCTTGATTAGGTTCGTAACTTCTAATTCTGTTGTAGGTACCAACTTTTCTTCTGGTTTCGAGTCGGTTGGCTTGTTAAGTTGGTTTGTTGGGAGTTCAAACTTAGAGTGAATGCCTGACATTTTCTTCAGTTCTGCTAGGTGTATATCAAATGGTTTCGGATCACCTTTTGCTATGAATACCTTTTCTAAGTGCAAGAATCTTATTTCTTGAAATAATGTAGAAGGGATTGCCTTCATACGGTGTATCCATGGTTGGCTGAGGATCATATTATAGTTGGTTTCTTGATCTATAATATAAAACTTAGTTAGGATTGTTTTGGGTCCTAAGGTGACTGGTAGTATTATAGTCCCAATTGAAGTGGATTTTGGGCTATCATAGCCTCTTAGCGTATGCCGAGTCGTGGAACAATTTGTTTCTCCATACCCTAAATTTGGAAGGAAAGAGAATGGGACTATGTTAACTAGTTCCCCATCATTAACCATCGTGCGTTTAACGTAATTGTTATAAACCCACACTTGTAAATGTAAGGCTGGATCACCTCTGCGTGCAATCTTAACATCTGTTGGCATTTTGTTTATGTCAAATATAAACTCGGTATCCCTATCCAGCTGCCCTGGAGGGTGGATATCAAAGTCTATATGGTTTACCTATGTTTTGGGAGGTGGAGTGATGTTAATTAAATGACCTAAACCTAATGCTTCTAAAAGATCAGCCCTATGTGGAGGAGAGTTCTTCAATAATTCTAAAAAGGAGATATGAGAGAAGGTCTTTGTTAGGTCATTAATTAAATCATAGGTACCTACGGGTTTTACTAATGGTGGTTGAATGTTATCTGTCTCCAAAGAGTAACTTGGATTTGGCTGAGAGGAATACTCTCGTGTCCTTGTTACAGCTTCCACATGTAGCTCAGTGTCTAACTCCACTAAACTGACTATCTTGGGTCGTGGCTGAATTCCTAATTATGGTGCGACAGGTGGATTTAGTGAAGTCAAGGCTTCATGATCATTGTTTCCTATCATTACATTCATGTTTGTCCCATTTGGATTTAATTTGTTGTTATTGTGATTTGGGAGCAGATCGTTGAAGATTTTGAGGGGAGAATTTTGAGGGGAGATTGCTCCCGTGAAAGTATTTGGTGTAGGGGATGCACGATCTACTAAGAAAATATATATGAAAAGTTGTCTTTGTTCTTCTGGCAGATGTTGCATGAATTTATTGTAATCACGGAAAGTCTTAGTGTCATGGCCTCGAATTTTATGGAAACCACAATATGAGTTGGGATTGTATTTCCTAGGTTGTTGGTTTGGCACGCATCGTGGTCCAAAACTTCAATTAAACCATTGATTATTAAATTTTTGCATTTGTTGTCTTTGGTTTTGGTTTTGGTTTTGATATCCAATTGAGTTTTGACTTGGACCCTGTGTCTGGATTTGCCTTTGTTGTTGTTGTTGTTGTTGCTTTGTTGTGGACAATTAAAATCCACCGCATTGATTGTTGGGGTAAAATTGTTGTTTCGTTGATTGTTAACCAGTGGTGGAGTATTTACAACATTTTCCTTTTTAGCTTGGTCAGTTACTCCATTTGTTGTTACGCCGTGATTTTTGTTAAGGATTTTAGGTCCTTGATTGACATTTGTGGTAGTAGGATAAGTCATAGTATTCTAGCTAGGGGTGATTAACCTCCCATTTGTTCCATACGTCTTACGACCACTATCTATTACCGCTTGATCTATTCAGAGGGTGCTCTCAAGTACTTCATCGTAAGTCCTTAGTGGGAACTTCGGACTTCTTCCTTTACCTCTCTCTTTGAGAGAATGAAGGTATAAATCACATAGTTCCATCTCGTCCATGTTTGGAGCGCTTGTTTGAAGAATAGAGGACTATACGCCATCTCTCGGATGAAATGAGCAACATGATTCATTGTGTTCTTGCTTAATGTACAAGAATTCCCTGATTCTGTTCTCAACAGTTTGTTCATGTCAAATGCCTTGATGAACTCTAAAATGAGTTGTTTAAACAAATGGATGGAAGCTTTAGGTATTCTGTAATACCAATAGAGGGTGATACCTTCTAAAGTTTTGGGGAATATTTTAGCAACAACTCCATCCCAGGGAGTAGTTCTCGAATGGTTGTGGCATAGGCCTTAATGTGTGCATTTGGGTCTCCTTCCCCTTTGTATTTGGGAAAATTGGGAAGAGGTCTTGGAAGCATGACACTTCATATGGTGAAGTCTAAGGGTTCTTTCAAATATTTTGAATAAGTTCCTATCGCATAGGTTTTGACCATCGATGGCACCTGCTGAGGGTGGAGGTGGGATGGTTTGTTGGTACGGTGTAGCATATGCATTTGTAGGGGCATAAGGAAATCCTGTGGTTGAGTGAATATGCCAGGAGAGGAGAAGATATCTCCCTGTGGTGATTTGGAATACATGTTTAAGTATGGAGGAGTATTGCCTAGGAATGGATTATTTTGTACTAGACCGGGAGGTATCATATTTTCCACCGGAATGGTGTTAGAAAATTCAGCTCTAGTTGGCGTTTGTTGTGAATACTGAGGAGGCATGCCCAATGTGCCTATTCCTATAATGTAGTCTACTTGGCCAGGATGATGTGGAGGATTGAAATTTCCTACCTGCATGAATTGAGAATTTTGACTTTCTTGAGCAAGTTCTAACCCTCTAACTTTTTCTACTAAAGTTGAGATGACTTCATTTGGTGAAGTCGTAGTATTTTACCTTAGTGGCATTTGTTGTATATCCTAAGGTTGTATAGGCATGTGGTACCCCACTATGAACTGATCGTTTCCTTGCCAAGTTTCACGAGGGCATTTCCTATAGGTAGTGGCATGGAGGTGTTTTCTTGAAACGAGACCTCGGGTCATGTTTGTAAACTTCCTATAGGTGGGTACAAACTCCAAGAGCATTGTTCATTTCTGGTATGATGCACTAAATGTTCATCATCTAAAAACAGATATAGATCTGATTATCTACTAATTTATGGTCTAAGAAACAACTGAGGAGATGAACTAGATTCTCCCGTAAATGTCATGTTATTCAAGCCCAAAGGCTCTAGTTGTTGCATTTGAGCGAGCTGATCCAACTCCTTTATTTGGAAAGAATAACTATATCTAGCCCTTGGGGGTGTTGACAATCGAGTTAGTTAAATAGTTGTCACCCCATGCTGAGAGCGAGGGTGTTGGATGTCTATTCAGTTGATCATAGTATGCTTCAAGACCTAGGAGAGGTCTGCCATATGCATCGAATCCTGACATATTTGGGGGGTATATGAATACCCGTAGAATAATGGGAAAGAGTGAAGGTGGATGGAAGAAGTGAAAAATAAAAGAGGAAGAACTGTTTGGTTCACATCGGGTTCACCAATTTTGTACGATGGAAAAGTGACAAGCGAGCATGGGAATCTACAAGTAACTCTTCCTCACACCCGACCTCTCGAGGTCATGCCAAGACAACCAATGGGGATGGAATATACGTGGGGTATAGGAAAAATAGTTAGGTAATCTTATATCTTTGACACGCACTAATGGAATCTGTGAATCTAAGGCAAAGAAGGCCCTCCTAACCTAAATCGGTGTGATAGATCGGTCGGCGAGGATGACTGCTCGAAGGCTCCAATCAATATTGAGCTCTGGCGTGATCCAATCTATAGGTTGTGGGATACGGGAAAATGACCTAGGATTGTTTCGTGTATATCTCCAGATAGGGTCATAAGATGGATGATGGATATAGTGGATTCTATGGGTGATTCTCTGGTCTAGTCTAGAAATCCTTAGCTTGATTAGCTATTATGTCAAGTGAGGATAATTGTGCGATGGTGATTGGTGCAAGTGGAGTGGATCTAAATACTAATGTGTGTAAAACATCATCAACGTCCCGATTGTCCCGTGGCCCATTGGTTTGTGGGACCTGTGCATCACAACCGTAGATTCATGGTTGTTGAGGACCTCCTATGGTCATGTGAAGAATCAATCCCTAATCCCTAATATCCAGTAGTCGTATGCCTTTTTGGCCTCTATATTTAGAACTAAAAGTTGTGCAACCTTCTCAGAGTACCTTACAGGCATTCTGCAACCTAAATTCTTAAGCTAGTGTCTATGTCAGTGAGAATGTCTCCTGCATTTGGCTGTGGGACCAAAGGATCACAACCGAACGTTTGCTCTCTTTCAAGCCCTTCTACAGTCATGCGGATATTTATCTAGGGTAATCTGTAGTTTGGCTGGTTTGACCAAAACATATGTGCTTTGTCGTCTTCTATGTTTAGTCCTCTCAGTTGTGCACTAATTTCTTGTAGGTCTATTGTTACTTGGAAGACCTGAATTCTGAGATTCTGGTCTATATCAGTTATTACTGCAACAAGATTGGGCTGAGGCACTATTGGCTCGAATATGTATTCTCTGGGCTCTCTAGGTCCCATGATTGTCATGCAAAAGGAAATGATATAAATCTAACTAATGACAGAATAAATTAACTATGCAAGATATATCTATGTATATTCCTCTATTTTGTATTTTTGATAAACTATTGAATAGAATTGAAAGAGAAATTATTTAATATATCTAGAAATTGACAACTAAACTAATAATGAAATTAAAACAAACAAAGTAGCTGAGTATAGCTACTTGCCTATGCAGTTGTAAATCTATTCTAAATAACCGAATAACTGATCTAATCTATTTGAAAGACTCTCAATCCTACCTCAGAAGTGAGGAGTGAATCATAGTTTCTCAGAAACTATCAATCCCCATAGCTTCCCGGTAATATCGAAAGTGAGATTAACTGAAATGAAATGATTCACTATTCTATTTGATATGTTTTAACTAGAACTTTGAAAGCTTGAACCTAGATTTTGCAAAATAGTGGCGAATCTGATGGTGTGTGGCTTTGTCCCCTCAGTGTGATCTCCTTGTTCCTTCGTGCTCACGTGAATCTAGAAAAGCATGTAATGCTAGCATCAACAGAAGTAGGTATTGGAACAATGGCAGCTTAGGATGTAGACTGAATACAATGCGAGTAGGAGAGGGATAGCGCAAGAGAACAAAGCTTGGCTTATGCAATTCCTAGCGGGATTTATTGCGAGTCATACGACACAAAACGTCCAGAACCTGAAGCTATTCTTTTTGATGAACAAAACTTGCAACTCTAATGGATTCATATTGATAATAAAACTATCCTATCTCAGTTGATTGTATGAAACAAGAATAAAGAATAGCACAAGAAGATTATGTGGCTTCTAAACAACAAAACAACACTAACTATGCATGTAACAACTAAGAATTATGAATTCCTAAGAACTGAAAGACTAAAACTATGAAATGAGAAGATGAGAGACAAATTTGAGGGGCCATTTACTTGAAGATCAACCAGCTATTTATAGAATCCCCATTTACCCAAAGGTGAAAACCAATTTGAACTCTTTAACCATAAACAATGCAAAAACACTATTCTAGGGAACCAAAATCATAAATACGAGCAAAGGCGGTGAAAAAATCTGGTAAATGTTGAAATTTTATGTGAGTCACATTAAAATGAACATTCTAGAAAAACACGTGAAGGACCACCACCCTGAGTAGGGCGGCGGTTACAGGACCGCCGCCCGCCCGGGTGGCGATCACGAGACCGCCACCTAGGCAGGGCGGTGGTTTCGTAACTGAAGACCAAAATGCAAAGAAAAGGAGGGGAGAAGAGAAAACAAAGCACACAGGGGCTAAGTGGGACATGTGGGATGTTAACACATACTTGGAGAGCTTTTTGGATCCCAAACACCTTGTGAGGAGACCTGTATCATCATTGGGGCACGTGTAACATTGTTCGACAAAGATAGTACCCTTACAATTTTGGGTACGTACACTTACCTTTGTTTTCTTGAGAGGTCACCATTGTTAAGAGCTAAAGCTTCCTATTCTTGCATTCTTTAAGGATCAAACAAAGCAATTTTTGATTGCCATTGGAGCTAAATAGGTCCATTCATTCTTGTTGGTAATCTAGGAGAGTAGAGATGTTAAAATAGCATGCATAGTTTTGATCTCATGTTTTCAAAGTTATAATGTTAGTTTAGATCTTGCTTAGTTCTCTATCTTGATGGTGTTTATGCTTTGTTTTAGCTAAATTGTAGAACTATTTTAGGTGGTAGTTCTTGCTTCATTTGATTTAGCATTAAGCAAAGTATACATGCACACGAGATCTTAGTCAATATTATAATGTTTTTTATATTTTAATGTTTCATCTAAAATACAACCATAATCATATCATAAGAAAATAATCATCAAAATCAAATTGCCATATTACAACCATATTTTGCCAAAATTTCAGCACCATAACACTTTATAAATCAAGGTATGTTGTTAAGACAACAATATATATATATATATATATATATATATATATATATATATATATATAATCGAGGTTGAACCTCATTTTCAAAGTACATAATGATCATAAATTCAATAGGGAAATTACAATGGGTATATGAATGTTATTATCACATGCAAAGCAATACTTTTTTCCTTTTAATGAGTATAATTACATTTATTGTATTTGTAAGAAATAACACATAAATAATATCAATGCATCATAGACCAATCTCTCTCCAATTTGACAATCTTCACAAAACTGCGAATCTGAAAAAGATTATAACACATTCGAGTTCCAACCAAACTGGCATGATTATCCCACTTAAATCATGTTTTTTAAATCTGACATAAAAAAGTATGATAAAATTCTTTCTCTTGTGATAACATAATAGATTTCTAATTCATCCCATAACCATAACTTAATGAAATGGAATGCTATAATATACTATCGCTTATTTCATCCATTGAGATTCCCAATGATCATGTTTTCAACAAGGGTAATAATAAACAATCATTCTAATAAAACAACTCGAAAGTGAAGAGAGTTTTATAAAAATTTCTCACAACTAATAGTGATCCACAATTTATTTAATCAAAGTAATACTTTATTATCAACGATATAAATAATAATATTGCCAAAGGAGAAATATTTTATAATTCAATCTTTTAGGATCAAGTTATCATAAGTTGGTCGTATGTTTATTAAAAATTTATGTCAATATCCACACAAAGTATGAGTACTTAATGCTTATTTCAATACATCTAGACATATTCCAATAAATCTGGACTCTAGTATTTCAAGTATTGGAAGAAATTCATCTCTTTTTTTTATGTATAGTGGATTCCATTTTTGTTTATATTGGATTCCATTATTACTATTATTAGAATCCATTAGTAGCAATATTGGATTCCAATATTGTCATTATTGGACTTATTCTAGTTCCAATTTCACTATTATTGGATTCCAATATCGTTATTATTGGATTCCAATTTGGCTAATATTGGATTCCAATAACACTATTATTGGATTCTAATTTCACCACTATTGTAATCCAATTTATAAATCCTGATTTTTGGATTTTAGTTTCACTATTTTAGGATTTCTATTTTTTAATTATTTGAATCCCTTGCATAAGCCAAGCGGCCACTATCTTACATAAGCCTAGTGGTTGCTAAATTACATGATGAAAGCACATGCTATGTGAAATAATCCTAGTGGCGTCAAAGTTACATCTATCTTGTGGCCACTAAGTTATATTTTCCTTGTGGCCACTAATTTACATAAGTTGTGTGGCCTCTAAGTTACATAAAAGGACAATAATCCTAGTGGCCTCTATCTTACATAAGCATATAGGTTGTTAACTTGCATAATCCTAGTGGATGCTATTTTAGATAAGCGTATAGGTTGTTAGCTTACATAATCCTAGTGGTTGCTAATTTATAGAAGATTATATTTGTCTAGATGAAATAATCCTAGCAGCTAGAAAGTTACACCACCCCTACCAGAATAAGTTTCATAAGCCTATCCACCGCTAAGCTACATAATCCTAGCTTCTGCTAAGTTACATAAGCCTAGGTGCCAAAAAGTTACATCAGCCTAGGGGTTAAATTTGATGGCCACCTATGTCTGATCAAACAATTTTTAGATGATGGTAATTTTACAATATTTCCCTTTAAAAAATAAAAAAAAAGTAGTTATTTAAATACTTCAAATTTATATTTATTTAATATTTTATGTATATTATATATTGATATAATTTTTATATAAATCTATATAAAAATGACGGTGATATTGTAAATATGTAAGTTTTTTTTATTATTGGCAAATAGTTTTTTGAAAGGGACTATACCCTTGAGTACAACAGAGGGCCTAGGAGCCAGAATAGGAATGAAAATTAGAGAAAAAAGGATCAGAATCCAAGTATGACAATGAAGCCCAAAGTAGCCAAAAACAGCTACCCAAACAAGACAAAACAACAAAAACTCTGCACAAAAGCAGCAAAGAAACCGTAAAAAAACAACAAAAAAACAAACAAGAGCAACTAAAGCACCTACAACTACTTCTTGGCAGCTTTGTCGATGCTGGTTTTGATGTTCTTCCAGGATCTGAACATTCCCAAAGTTGTCATGTGGGTAGCGTCAGTCTTATCCAGCTGATCAATGGTCCTTTTGCTTTCCTTATCATTGCCCCAAAGTGTTGCCGGAACTCCGCTGAGATTGGAGACACTTCTGACATGTTGCTCAATGAATTCCTCAATCACACTAAAAATGGCCATATTGTAGTCATGATGAGTTTTGGCCTTCCCTAAATGGGAGTCTAAGGAGTTCAGCTTCTTGTAGATATCTTCAATCTGGTTGTTATCAATATCCACCTCCTCCTCCTTCTTCCTCTTTCCTTTCTATTTTTCCAAGTTCTTAACCTCATCCTTCAACAGCTTCATTTCAGCTTCTAAGGCATCCAACCTTTTTGTAGAGCTCTCCATATGCACATCTCGGGGACTAGCACTGCTAATATTCAGGAGGTCATGTGCAATTTCAATTTCATGAGGGCCCTTCCCCGCAGCAAGAGTATCGAGGTTAAGCCTTCTAGATGCCCTGGTGACTGGTCTGCCGAGGTGGAAGCGAGGTGGGGGTGGGAGCAGCTAGCAGGGGGAATGGAAGAAGAAGCCTGGATGGCCAGCAGGGGGTGACAGCAGCGGTGGCGGGGGGGCAGAGAGTGGAGAAATGGGGCTAGCAGTAGCAAAACCCGGCATAGGGGGAACAGAGCT
This sequence comes from Taxus wallichiana var. yunnanensis, assembly GCA_018340775.1. Lineage (NCBI taxonomy): Eukaryota > Viridiplantae > Streptophyta > Pinopsida > Cupressales > Taxaceae > Taxus > Taxus wallichiana. The sequence goes on from CM031235.1 coordinate 416,942,004, forward strand.
AGGAGAGGAAGGGAGACCAGGATACCTAAGAAGACAAAATTTATGCAGCAGCAAAATAAGCCCCTGGTGTAAAGGAACCACCGGTATGCTTTTGAAACTCCAAAATGGAGCGCTCAAGAGAGTTCAGCAAATAATGGGGGAAACAAACCCAGCGATTCCTACGGAAGTGGTTGAGAAAGATAAGGTGCTTAGCAGGTATGGTGACACCTCATCATAAGGCGGAGGGATCAAGCTAACAAGCAGGCCCATGGTAATATAGATCAGCTTCTCAGATCCCTCCACAAATCTCCTCTCTTCAACATCTCTGTCGACCCTTTTGTTAAAAAAATGGTAGCCCTCCATGCTAAGACTGGTCGCTTCAGCAATAAGCTCCTCGTTGACCAAGATCTTCTGCCCCCCATATTCCACAGTCCGCTCCTTCCAATCCTTCACAAAATGCACTGAGATGCTTTGATCATGTCCCTGAACCTTCTCCATGAAGTTGGTGATGCCGCCCTTGCTGAGTATATTCCATAACTCAACATTATCCTTCCAGTCCGGGTCCGCACTAGGCTCAATTTGGCAAGGGGACCCCCATCTTCACTGTGCTTAACTGTTTGCAACAAATTCCAAAATCCTTGAGAGTGCTGGCTCTGAAGCCAGTCTATTTTTTACTGTTGTAATCTGCACAATGTTGAAAATGAGAGCCGTTTCTATTCCCACGAACGTCCGCATGTCTACTGATTTGAGCCTGCGGAAATCCGCATGTGGGAATAACGGCCTTTTTGCTAGCCCACTCCCTATCATCAATTACCTTATTACTGTCTTCAGTATCCGTGGAGCCTTGTATACAAATTTTAGCAAGCACAGTGCTGCCCGCATGTGTGATTTTCATATCAAAGTAACTCCACTTGGACTTCCCCATATACTTCACACTATCTTGATTATTCGACAGGATTTGCATAATCATAGTTTTTAAGTCAACACGTGTGGGAGTTTTATTGATACTGATCCACACCCAATAATCATATCTCAACTCAAGAAATTGCGTGCGTATAGAAATCCACATGAATGCTGTTTTGAAGCTACTTAGGGATGCTATTGTTATCCCAAACAATGTGATTAATATTAATTCCATAATTAGCCAGCGCATCTGCCAATTTATTACCCTCCCGGTAAGTATGCATGATCCTGATGTTATTGAATGTTTGACAAATACTTATGGACTCTGAGATAAAATCTTTGATGCTCCAACTTGGAGATGAGCACTGTTTAAGGAGATTAATGATATTCAGGGAGTCCCCTTCAATAATGAGGTTTTGGATATTTTGAGTCTGGGAAATTCTCAGGCCCCATAAAGCAGATAATGCTTCGGCAAAATGATTGGTTTGGATTCCCATTTTCCCAGCATACGCAACAATCAGACTACCTTTATGATCCCATATCGCTCCTCCCCCTGCCGCAATCCTAGGGTTCCCCTTAGAGGCCCCATCAAAGTTCAACTTAAACCAATTAAAATCAGGAGGATGCCATTTAATCAAAGATCTATCAATGCTATTCTCAGGATTGCTATGACTATTGATGGTTCCAATCTGCCAATTGGATAAGATATATTCTTCATTCTCTGGATATCTCTTGTTCTTGGGGGGTTTAAATCTAGCAATGTTCTCTTTGATACCATTAGAGATTTTACCAATACTAAGTTTATAGTTTTGCTTCTTATTTCTGAAGATAATATCATTTCTATCCTTCCATATCCTCCAGATTAAATGAGGGATAGCCAGCTTCCAGATCCTTTTGACAACACAATGCCTAAAGGGTGGATTCCATTGAGTCCATAGCTGATTTAGATCCTTTGGCACCACCCATAGAGCTTCAAATTTAGAGAGGGAAAAACTCCATATTCTGGTAGCATACTCACAATGTATGAACAGATGACTGATATCCTCAGAATCTTTCTTACAAAGATGACACCTATTAGGCATTATAAATCCTCTTCTCATCAGGTTGTCAGTGGTAAGAATCTTGCCTCTGATAGCCAGCCAAAGGAAAAAATTATTTTAGGAGTTAATTCAGTCATCCAAATCTTATTCCAATTGAACTCTGTTTGACTACTGTGGAAGAAATTATTATAACCAGTTTTGACAGAGTAATTCCCATCATTGGAATTATTCCATACCAGCTCATCCTTGGAATCCAGTTGACTTAAGGGAATAAGATCTAATTGATCTTGAAGGGAGGAAGTAATTTGCATCAGATCATTTCTCTCCACAGAAAGTTTTTTCCAATTCTTGCTGGTACCATTTTCCTCAATATAGTCCTTGATTTTAATGCCATACTTGCTTACAAGACTGTCCTTAACAATCCCAAATCTATCCATGAGATTGCCATTAAACCAATTATCATCCCAGAAGTTAATGTCCCTACCATCCCCCACTTTCCATTTACTTGCCCTGCTTAATGAAATTTCTGCTCTTAACCAGATTGTTCCAAAAGATGGAACCAAAGGGAAGGTGCTCATCTTGCAGGAAAGAGTACACAGATTGATGATTCAGGTATTTTTCTTTGATTAAATCAATCCAGGGTTGTTTCTCAGATAGCATTCTCCAACCCATTTTAGCAATGAGGGCCTCATTCATTTTCTCAATATCTTTTATACCCAGACCTCCCATAAACTTCGGGGTGCAAACCTTATCCCAAGCCACTAAGTGAAATTTGAACTTCTCTTCCATGCCTTGCCATAATTTTTTTTTCTGAATCCTTTCAATCTTATCTCTGAAAGAAGAGGGGATCTTATAGAGCGACATGACATAAATGGGCAGATTTTGAAGAGTACTAATATGTAAGTTACGTGTGATAAATTCAACTAATTTTATGCTTTTCCATTCTATAAATCATAAAGAACAACAAAGAGTTAAGAATTACATTAAACAAGTTGTTTTGAGGAAATGGATTTGAAAATGTATTTCCATAGGCAATTAATTCCTTCGAGAAAATTACATAAGCAGTAAACCCTCACAAGGGTATTAATTATTGTTCTATAATTTGTGTAATGTATTGTTGGATAGCTTCATGACCCCGATTCAATATTTTAATTTGATCTCCTTTCCATATTTTTCTTGGACTCCATGCCCAGATGATGTTGTCTATATCAATATCTGATGTGTCCCTTGATTTTTGCCACCATTTATTTTTCTTTAAGCATTCTGATACCTTTATTTTTTTGTATTTCCTTTTCTTGTGGGTTCCAAATAGCCTACCCTTATATTTTGAGTGTTTGTGTGAACATCCTGTATTAGTTTTAGTTCTTCCTTGCCCATCCATATAGGTACATTATCATCAGCTAGTCTTACTAGTATCATTTTCCCAACATTCACATCCACTAATAGGTTGAATTCCTCTCAAGGTCTATCACAAATAGGCCCAACATATATATCCTTATTTGAAAGGATATTTCACTATAATAGTTATCCAGTCAATACATGGTGCACCCACTATTTGATCATACATTGCGCTATCCTGAATTTTGTTTTGGCCAAAAAATAGTTTCTCCTCATCATGCTTTAATTGACAAAGGACATGCAATAAAGCTTTTCCAATATGTAATCTTTGAAATCTAGTATGCTTCTCCACCATTAGTTGAAATCTTTTCTCAGTGTATGATGTATGCTTGAATTCCTCTCTGCATGTCTACCATCTCTTTTAGTTATTTGAAGGGTGTCAATGGAGGATCCCCTTCAAGAAAGAAAGGTTTCTCATCCATTGTTTTCTAGATCTTAATTGAGCGTGACAAATCGGACTCCATGATTGATGTTTTGAACTCCATGACGGAATGTTTTCTTTGACATGGAATTTAAACATCTTTGGTTTGCTAATACCCATGATCTTGTAGTTACCATGTAATAGGTGTGGTTCCATAAAGGCCTTAAATTCATAGACTTCCTTGATAAGGTACAAGTGAATGTGTTGGACTCTACTTGGTATGTTCTGTAAGTGTCCATTATTTGTGGCAAAGAGAATGTATCTAATTTGCACAATGTTGTTGATAATTGGTTGATTATCCCATCTATGTCTTCATGCATGTGACCCACTAAAAGGAAACTCACTTACACTATGTTGAAAACCCTTCTAGATGTTAGCATGGATGCAAATGCAAACAATGTGCAATTTTTGTCACTTGCAAAGCATTATCTAGTTGTAAGTAGAGAATTGGTGGTTGTTTTCTAAATGAACTTGAACATCTGCTTATAGTATTAGTTATATGAGAACCCTCATTTTTCTTCTTGTATTCCTTGCACTTGTCATATGCATCATTTTTCAACAATGCATCATGTAATGGGTGTTTTGACGTCCCACTACTATATAAAAATCACCATACTAATATGTAAGTGGTTCTTATAGCTTCTGGATACATAGTGCCAATGATGTTATTGTGAATTTTTCTCCTCACTCAATAAAAGGGATACCAAAGTGCTCGAAACCCCCATTTGTTCCCATATGTCAAAGATATACCAGTCCAAGGTGATGGGAGATTAATAACATTGCTTATTTATTTTTATTTTTTACTCATCCTTGGTATTGCATTTTTCATCTTGTCCATTTTTTCATGCATAATACTCAAATAACTATTAGGATTTTGTTGTGATTGCACTCTATGTGCATAGTAAGTTGCACAAAAACTTTGAATGTAATCATTGTGCCATTTCTAGTGTTGATCTATTTGTGCCAGTGTTTCTAGACATGAGGTTGTTGCACATTTTTTCTTAAGCTCTGTGCACTCATCACATTTGGTGAAGAAGTTGTTCTTGGTGATTGAAACATGGGAGAAATGTTATTTCCATATTTTACTGAGATTTTAATATGATGTTGGAGGAAGGTCCAATAGTGAAAGGCCCTCATTACACTTTTTTAGTATGTAAGAAAAACTATAACATGCTTGCAAACAATATCATTGTTACTTTAGTACCATCTTGTCCCACTAAATGAGACATGTGTGGGGATATATCATAAATTTCTCTCCACCATTTTGGATATCAATGCAATAGTTACAACAATGTTTGGAATTTTTTTTATTTTCCTATATTTCCATTTACTTCCCTCCTCTCGCCATTAATCCAAGATTGTTTGTATCCATAATAGGTGCTTTTCATGATTCCATGACATTTGTACCATGCATTCTGACATACATCCCTTCCACATAACTTCAATTTATCTATAGTATGTTCTAAAGTTTGACCTTGATCACAATTGCTAGCATTTGCGGTGAATGTATTAAGTAAAAAAAAACTAATGGTGGGTTCATTCATACCTAGAGTTAAATTCCAACTATGATTGAAAGTGCTTAGAGATAGATTAGAGAGACATCCTTCCTTGCAAAAGGTTTTTCTCAACTTCAAAAAAAAAATTCTCTTATTTTTCATCATTTTCCCTTTCCTTTGGTGTACTAGATGGAGTAGAATTTACCTTTTGGCATTTGCAAGCGTTGTAAGGTATTTTTATCATGTTTTCATTACTACTACATATGGAGGATTCATATGAATTTGGGTATACCAATTGAGGTAATGGATCTTCAAATGCACTCCACATTTTTACCTACAAACTCTTATGGAATTTCTTTTAGCCTTACTTCCATAACGAAACCATCTTGATGGGCCAACTAGTTACTGTAGGCATTGGATGAGAGATCCTTATGATATGGAGCAACCCTTGAAAAAGGCATAATTAATTTATCAACATGCACCCCAAATGTATTTCCATACAATTTTTAAAGTGCACCATGTCTCCTTCACATACATTTGTAATTGTTGCTTCTGTAAAAAATTGTGTTCTTTTGAACAAAAATGTATCAAATTTGTAGTAACCCCCTTGAAATTCAAATTGAAGTCAGTGTTTGATGTGGTGGTTGTTTCTTGGAGTTTATAATTTCCATTCACACAAAGTGCAATTATTATTTTTCTAGATAAACTAGGTTTTTGATTGGCCAGAAACTTCATTGTTGTGTTGTAGACTTGGATAACAATCATTACATGTAGTTATAATATTCTCCACAAAAACACCAAACTGTTTGGGTCCCAACACTACTCCCAAAATCACATGTTTTTCTTGTACTAGGGATATAAACCCTTCAATTATGTCACCTTCTTTCTAAGGACACTTATGTTTTAACACCATGTAGGTTGTAGAAAATTCATCCTGTCTTTAGGAGTTGTGAAACAATGGCTATCACTATTAGAATTCAAACCCTCATCCTCATTAAATGTATCCTCTGAGTCACTACTCATGATGTTTTGAATGCCATCACCCCCCACATGTGAAACATTTGAAATCACATGCTTAATCATTTGGTTTCCTTTCCCATGGGATAAAGTATCCCTTGTTTTCAATTTCTAGCATGGTTTCACAATCATCAATTATGTATGAAGTCTTACTCTACCATTGAATACAATACTTATTGTGACAACAAATAAGCTAGACCCCACGTCTCTACAATGGAGTGTATCTTTGGATGGATAAACTAGTCCCCTCTGTAACTTTCACACCTTTAAAAGTAAATCCACATGTGCTCCATCTTCAAAAAAAAGTTCATTTTCAATTATATCCACAAATAAAAAGAGAAAATTAGTACTAGGACACTTAAATATTTAACATTAGTATGGAGAATTGAAATCACAATGAGAAAATAAAAATATACATCTTATATGAACATCTTTAAAACCTCATTTAATCCAAATATTTAAACATATAAAAATTGTATTACACCCTTAGATCCACTTGGTTGTGTGTATAATTTTATCCATAAAACACATAGTGTAGGGAAAGGAGCCAATGATCATGAATCTTAATGTAGGAGGTTGTTAGAGTTACTTAACTATCATATTTTTTTTTTAAAAAATACCCTTTAAAATATTAAGATTTTTATAATGCACATATTTTCTTTTGTGCATTTAAATTTTGTTGAAAAATTATTTCTAAGGATTTAAAATAGGTACTTTTAGTACAAAGAAAATTAATATTGGCCCTTACTTGTGAATAAAATCACCTTTTGGGATAGTTGATGTGTCACATTTTTTTATTGATTTTGTATATGTGACTTGATTTTACTTGTGTTATTGGCTACCTTTTTTTTAAATTTTTAGTATAAAATTTATAAATGTTGACTTTTATTTTTACAACTAGTGGTACTATACTTCACATTACCACTCACATTCATTGGCTTATGCATAGTCATTGGCTTCTTTCCCTATGGCTTTCAAAATTTGTATAGCCTAGTGGCGTTGTGACGTAATTTTTTTCTTACACAATAAAATTCAAATATTGACTAGAATGGGAGGCCAAATTTGGTGATCATACTTCAATGTGTGAATGAGCACAATTCCAAGTTCAAAACTCACACTTGGATGTGACAGTGATAGCTCATCGTAGTGTGAGAGAGTTGTGGCCTAGTACATCTATGAATGTGAATGTGATTCCTCACACACGACAAACGTGCGATCCCTCACACGTCGAAGTGTGATCCCTTCACATCAAAGTGTGATCCCTCACATGAAAAGTATGAGAATTTTCAAGATGAAGTGCAAGAATTCACACTTGGAATAGCGATCACTCTCACATATCAAAGGGCATATTTTCACCTGCCATTCTAGTCAAAAAATGTCTAGCCTAGCGGCCTCTTGGACTTAAATTTAGGGCCATTAATATTGTGTCAAAGTAAATCATTCATGTATTTAATTCTCTAATTGTATAGCTATGTTTATTTTATGGTATAGAGTTCAAGTTTAGTCTTTATTTGATTAACGATGGTGGTATATGCTTTGATTCAATTATGTGTATTAATTGTTTCTAAGCTTTTTATATCTTACGTAATATTTTAACAATATAAGTTTATTTTTAATAATTGTGTATAATATTGAGTAGAAGTAACCCATGCTACGTAGTTTTTATTAATAATTTTCAATATTAAAGACTTAATTTCAATTAAATATATGTATGTCAAATTTAAGTTTCAAACAATGTCAAATTTTAGTTTTCATACATTAAAAATTATGTTATAAAAATGTTACCTTAATTCTTTACAATAACAATTACACTTTTTTGTAAGGTCAAATGTTACCTAATTAATATTGTGCTTCCCTAAACATTAAATGGCCATTAAACCGTATAATGTAAAATCTGCCACTTGAGAGTATTTTTTTATTTTTTCATACTTGCATTTAATGTTAAGTGGTACAATATTAAATTTTAATCCACACAAACTCTGTTAACATCTGTATTTTAATGCAATAAAATGGAAAATATATACTCATTTTGAAGGCTGAAAACACCAAAACAAGGAGCACATATACAAATGGGGAAGAACAAAGTTACAAAAATTAAAATAGGTAAAGCATTGTTATTTTATTTTGAAGAATTTCATTTTATACACCCATTTCATAGTGATTGTAAATATTGCATTTGTTAGTAGGTAATTAACCAATTTTCAATGTTTCTCCACATGTTTTGATTCTATGAATTTATAGAGTGTAGGACCCCTTGTATATTTATTATTAGAAAATGAAAAATGAAATTAAGTTTAGATAAAAGATGGAGTACACAAATTGTTTCATTTGTGAATGTTTATAGTAACTAATAAATTTGTAGGACATGGAAATATCACCATTTTCCTTGTTTTCACATTTTAAATCCCAAGTTCTCAAATCAACTCCAAGAAACTATGAAGAAAATATGGTTTTTCAACACAACTAAGAAACTTCCATGTAAAGGAATTTTGCATGCAAAACTTAGATGGAAATAGTGTCTCAAATTTGCAAGAGAATACAAGTGGCACACAAAATTGGGTCCTTGCATTCCACATTCACAAATCAATCTAAATTCTCCATATATTGTTGATGATGTTGATGATTCAAAATTAGAAGAAACATTTTCAATAACCCATGCATATGAAAGAGATAGAAATAATGAGGAGCTGATGAAAGAATACAAAGAAGAGTTGTGGTCAAAATCTGATGTGAAAACATTTATTTCAAAATATGAAGAGGTGTATGAACATTTAAACCATGGAAAACTCAAAAAAACATTGGGATAATATAGCAAGATGCTTTGAATCAAGTTTATGGAAAAAATTCACTTGGGATGCAATGAAAATACAAGATGAACAAGTTGAAGAAAACCCTCAAGAAGGAGAAACAATTGGAAAACACAACATTGGAAACACATTCAACATGGACTTTCTATGAAGATATGGATCACATTACATAGAAAACACACAAGGTTATTGGTTTTAATGGAAAAGAGAGGGTTAATATAACCACTTCTACTTTTGAAAAAAGACATGAGAGGGAAATCAGAAATCCCTTCTATCAACATTGAAAATTTGGAAGGAGAAAAGATAGAAACCCTTTGAATAAAAATGGAATTCAGAGAAAAGGTGTGAAGAGAAAAATAAACTCTTATGGATATTTGAAAGAGGTAATCAAAAATAGCATGCATCTATTCAGTCAGACAATGAAAGAAATTGAGCAGGGAAGACTTCAACTTGAGCGTGAAAGAATGGAACAAGAGAGAAAGCTAATGGAGAAAATATTAGATGTACAACTTCAAGTCACAAGTCTTTTTACCTAGGTAAATTACAGTTTTTTTTAACCATAGTAATATAGTATTGCATCATTCATTCCATTATAAAATATGGTATACATTGTGTAAGAAAAAATATCATGCATTGGAGTTAGCTAATACTTCTCTATTTTGCATTCTTCCTTTTATTTCAGAACAATTCCAATGATCAACATCATGGGTGCCACCAAGATCATTGACACACACATCCCAAGATATTGTTTGTGTAACAAAACAATTTTAAAATGATGTCAGTAAACATGTATATTTTTGTTGAGGACAATATGATAATTCAATATGTGAGACATCAATTGAACCACATATCATTGGTAGTATAGTCAAAGTATGGAATACTTATATACTCTCTATGTAATTTATAGATGATAATATTTCCAATGAGCATGGTGTTCTTTTGTTGATAATGTTGATAATATTTAATATTTGTGTGTGGCATATATGGTTAATATTTGTGTGCCATTAAACCGAACAATGTAAAGTTCATGTGATATTCAAAATATGATAATTCAATATGTGAGACATCAATTGAACCACATATCATTGGTAGTATAGTCAAAGTATGGAATACTTATATACTCACTATGTAATTTAAAGATGATAATATTGACAATGAGCATGGTGTTCTTTTGATGATAATGTTGTTAATATTGATAATTTTTGTGTGTGGCATATATGGTTAATATTGTGGTTCCCCAACATTAAACCAAACAATGTAAATTTCACGTGATATTTGAAATATGTGTGCCATTTGATAGCCATTAATTAGCCATTAAATATAAAGAAAATTAATGGTAGACACATGTCTTTTTGTAATTCATGTGCAAAGAAAGTGGTGGTTGGAAGTGTCGGTTCCATGTAATTATAGATTGTCATTTATTAGTATATTTCAAGGACACTTAAATTTGTGAAGCTTTTGGCGAGAACATTGGTGTAAGGGGAAAAACTCCATAAGTGTAATAATTCATTGGAAAATATGATCATGGTTTGATTTCCAAAATTATGAGCATGGTTTGTTTTTTGTGAAGGCATCAAAAATCGGTATGCATTCTCACCTTTTCTCCTTCCAAAATTTTGAAATTCTATGAATGTAGAATTTTTCATAGCCTTTTCAATGAAACCCTATTTTGTTTACTTCCAGTAGTCAAATATGTCTATTCTTTAACATTCTTTGAACAAACACTTCTCAACTGATAGGGTTTGACATCATTTTTCATTCTATTTTCCGATCCCTAAATGATTTTCTAAATATGTGTGTACCCCACTTGCGAGTAATGTAAAACATGTTATGGGTATTTTTTCACAAGAGGACTGAGAAATGATTCATAAAATACCTTGACATGGACATCAATGATTACTGGAAGTGAAAAAATGGGTGTTGTTGAAAAGGCTGAGGAAAATAGATTTTGTTCAGTTAGGGTTGTTATTCATTTAGGGATTTTGGACCTAAAGCGGACCGGTTTCTATAGACATTTCATTATAAATTAAATTGTAGTAATGAAATAGTGATAGTAACTTCCAGTAGATGAAATAGTAATAGTAACACAAATAATTGTTTTCTTGTTTATAGTAATTGTTTGATTACATAAGGAAATTGTTGGAAATAAAATTTTATAAAAACATATATGTGATTGCTACAAAGAAAAAATGCAAAGAGTTCCGTCTGTGTAGGTTCCTCTTTGAAAAATAGTGAATCGAGGGAATTATAAAACCTACTATTTGAGAAGTTAGGCTAAAAAAAGATTTTGAATAATGTTTCACTTAATTGATAGTTCTAGAAAGACATATACAACATTTAGAGATTAAAATTACAAGGCTCTGTTGTTTTAGTTAAATAAGCTAATGATATATCAACACTAAAAATTATAAGATGTCATGGATTTTCTTTCTTAATGTGACAATAAGCATATGGAAATAGGGAGATGTGATATCTTGGGAAATTATGATGTTTAATGACAAGGGAGATTATACATAGGGTTCAGAGTCTGTATGTTCATACTAACACTACAAAGAGTGTGCTCATTATATTTATTAAAATTATACCATGGCCTTTGAGACTTCATTTACTAACTAATTATAGATCACCATCACTTTTGAGATTTCATTTATAATTAAAATGTGGAATTTTTATATTCCTTTCAATAACTTATAGTAAATAGTATGAGAACTACATAAGGCTTGATCCCTCTCGAGGGTATGTAGTGTAACACTTGGCTCCATCGGATAGTCTAGCCAATATAGTACAATTATAAATAAGTAAAGAGAGGTATACAAATTCATGGAACAAACTAATTAGAGCTAAGTAAACGTGACCCCTAAAGAAAACATGTAATGCAACTCTTTTCTCAGTTCAATAATAGATGTCCAGTGAATGATGCTTGGAAACACTAAGTTCAAAATATTTTTTCGATGTTGATCATAGTGACCACTAAGCTTGTAAATGTTTTGTTGTGGCTGACCTTAGAGACCACTAGGAACAAAATTTCATATGTGTTGACTCTATAGTCATTTTTCTATTTAATGACTCATTGGATATTTTAAAATGATGCTAATTAATTATAGAGACTCCAAATATTTTAGATTTTTCTCATTAATTAAAATATTTTTTCGAGGCATGAAGCCTATTGACCAACTTAGATTTATATATTTTCTTATTAATGATTTAGTATTAATTGAAGTGGAGCTCAATTAAAAATATCATGTTATATTAAACTTCGATAGTGCATATTTCCACAAAGAATCATTCGATTATAGGGACATGTTAATGTTGATTAGTGATCATTTAAGCCAAGTAAATATTTCTTTGGGAAAAACGCCCATTATTAAAAAAAAAATCCATTTTTATCATTTCTCTCAAATTATTGATATTTTTGATAAAAGTAGGTAATTTTCCATTGTATGGCTAAGTTCCTTAAGTTTTTATATGCCTATTCTTAATCATTAAAATCTAATTTAATTCACAAAAGTTTTGATTGATGAATTATTATTTATTATTTTAAAAAAAATTAATTGTGAGAATATAAATTTTTGGAAATGATCCAGAAATTATTAAGAGAAAAAGTATTTAATTAATTAAAAGATATTATGATTTTTTTTTAAAAGAGGTGTAAAATTATAGATTTAATGTTAGGACCTAGTAATTGAACTATATCTTTGATTATGAAAACTTTGGATAAGCATAGATTGGCTTGATATTCAATGACCTGAAATTTATCAAGGTTACAAAATATGATGTTGATTTATAATGGTGTTTTAGGTATATATTTCTTCTAAGTTCAAAATATTTTTTTATTGGATGTTGTTAGATCTAATATATAATCTATAGATTTATATATTTTCTTGTTAATGCATTAGTAGTTTTCCTATTAATGATGCCTAAGACTACTAAGCTATAGGTATATCCTTGTGGTTGATCATAGTAACAACAAGGATAAGAAGCACATATTTATTTGTTAATGATTCTTATACACCATTAAGCTCAAAAAATATGTTGTGGATGACCCTAATACATTAGGATAAGAAATAATTATGTTTGTACCCCTCAATAGTGTAAGGATTGGCATTCTTTTTCTCATTGCAATAACAGTTGTGCTTTGAAATAATCCTAGATATGGAGAAGGTATAAATAATTCATTGTGGCTGAACTTAGTGACCGCTAAGATCAACACTACGTATATCTGACCCCCACCAATTCAAAGATTGTAGAAATTTTCTCATTCTAATAATAGTTATCCTGTGAATAATGCCTAGATATGACCAATCTCTAAATATTTCATTGTTGATGAACTTAGCGACCACTAGGATCTGAACTACGTAAGCCTTGAAGCCTCAAGAGTTCTTGTATTGATTGAAAATTTTCTCATTGCATTAATATTTTTACTAGAGTGATGCCTAGTGAATGCCATGGTTAAAACTATGTATATATCTTGACCCCTCATGGTGCATGCATGTATAATAGTGCTTTTCTCATTCCATTAATAGAAAGTTTGTGAATGATGCCTAAAGAATGAGACGTATTCATGATCTTGTAATGAACTAATCAGACCTAAGTAAAGGTTGATCCCTTACGAATACATGTATTACAACAATTTTCTCAAGTCAATAATAGATGTCCATTGAATGGTGTTTAGCTAACACTAAGTTCAAAATATTTTTCGAGGCGATGTTATTGACCACTAAGATTTATATATTTTCTTGTTAATGCATTAGTATTTTCCTGTTAATGATGCCTAGTGACCGCTAAGCTATAGGTATATCATTGTGGTTGATCATAGTAATAACTAGGATAAGAAGTACGTATTTATTTGTTAATGATTCTTATAAACCATTAAGCTCTAAAAAATATGTTGTGGCTGACCCTAGATGATCGTTAGGATAAAAAATACTTATGTTTTTACCCCTTAGTAGTGTAAGGATTGGCATTTTTTTCTCATCATAATAATAGTTGGGCTTTGAAATAAGCCTAGATACATGACGAATCTCTAAATAATTTGTTGTGGTTGAACTTAGTGACCACTAAGATCAACACTATATATATCTTGACCCCCACCAGTTCAAAGATTGGAGAAATTTTTCTCATTCTAATAATAGTTTTCATGTGAATAATGCATAGATACGACCAATCTCTAAATATTTCATTGTGGATGAACTTAGCGACCACTAGGATCTAAACTACGTAAGTCTTGAAGCCTCAAGAGTTCTTGTATTGAAAAACTTAGATCATTACATTAATATTTTTTACTAGGAGTGACACCTAGTGAATGCCATGGTTAAAACTATGTATATCTTGACCCCTTAGTGGTGCATGTACAGTTGTTTTGCTCATTCCATTAATAATAAGTCATGAATGATGCCTAATGACCGCTAAGCTCTCAATATTTAGTTATGGATTGACCCTAACAATCGTTAGGATCAACACTTATTTCATTTATTTGGAAATTATTTTCTAAGCTTACCTAATATTCATAATAAGGGACATATGAATGTTTTTGTAAAATCAATTACATCATTTGTCTCAATAATTGTTTTGTTGATGATGTATGCAATGTTCATGGCCCTTTAATTTTTCAACATGGTGGAGAGTGGGTAATAATGTCATGGTAGATGCTTATTTATATTCCAATGAGGATGGTAGATAATAAGAGATATTGTGTTCATTTGATCCAACTACCTTACATGACAAATTTCAACATTACTCATACTCTATTTTCCATAGTTTAGGGATGAAAGTGTTGATGTTGATGTCGTAGACAAAAAAGGGTATACCGAAAAGATCAAGCACTATGTTCCAAGACATAAGGGTGATAAAAATAGATGGTCTCCATTTAATTTCCACTAAACTAGAGGTGCTTCCATTTCTAGAAGTGATCACTTCCTATCTACTTCATGCCAAGTCCAAGGATTTGTCATTATTTTCTAAATCAGGGAAAAAGAGAATAGGTTTTTTTGTTGGGAATGCATACAAAAGTTATTATAAACTTCTAGAGTTAGACTCCTTGTACAACTCAAAAATAGTCAAGTCTTGGATGGCCCAAAGGAGAGTAAGAGATGTTTTGCAGAGTTGGGCATTTGACCCATTAGATAATATGGATGATTCTAATATGTCCGATATCCTTATTAAAAGGTTTAGACCAGGAGTTTATATTGGCATGGCCTCATGAATAGGCTATATGGAAATTTTCAATCTCTAAGGTGGATGTTTCCTAGATCCCATTACTTTATTTTATTATTGATGATGGAAAGATTCCCTCCTTAGGTCAAGTGCTCTGTGTCAATTTAGTGAGATAAAGAAATAATTTCATCGACAAAGGAAATCATTTTACATGGCTTCCTATCTTCTCGATGTTGTCTTTGGTGTTCTCAAATGTTTGGATTTATGTCAAACTGGTATCCTTCAATCCCTTTTAAAGGTAAATGAGCAATATTTAGACTTGTATGCCCATCATTTCAGATCGCATATTCAAGATATATGCACTTATTTGTATCCTTCTCTCTATCAAAAATTACATGAAATGAAAACACATCAAGAATATTTGATGTCATCCTCACTTCCATAAGGAAAATGGGATCCATATTATTCTATCCAAAATATATAGTTATCATGATCAGGGGCTCCTTACACCTCCTTTTCATTTTCCATATTATGTGCCATAAATTGGTAGAACAAGAGGTTGTATATCATATTTGCAATGGTATTACTTTAAAGTGTAAGGAGAAGAAGCTTAAAACACATCCCCCTTCCCAGTCTATGTGGGATAAAAAAATTAATAGGTGGCCCAATTTGAAGGTTGCCTCATCCCATAGAAATTCATTTCATCTCCCCAAACACCCTTTAAGAAATATGACAAAATGAAAAGGGTTTCCAAGCACCTAAATTTTAAAGGATAGTTAAATATATTGTATGCTCATGTGCATGATGATAATGAATTGGGTATGGATTACCCAAACACAAGATATCCTTGTTAAGAATAATATGAAGGAGACAGGGGTGGTTCCACCTCCGAGAGTAATTATTAAAAAGGAGGCTATGAAGAGAAAGAAAATTTGTATTTAGAACATTCACAAAATCCCTATGCTCCTTATCTCCACCAATGAATCTCGATATGAGTTTCGAGAAGTCTTTCCCAACCAAATAAAGCTCCAAATTTGGTTGCATATGCCTTAACTTCATCAAGTGAAGAAGAGGAGACTATGAAAACTGAAATTTAGCCAGCATGAAGCCCCAATGCAACCATCTCAATCTTCTCCCTCCACTTCACATGAAGTGAGACACGATTGGGTAGAGAAATTCATAATTACCCACAAAGAACATCCAGATTGGGAGGCACAAGAAGATCCCTTAGTAAACATTGAATTCAATCCAAGGATGGGAACCTTGAAAAGGGTAACCAAAAAGAAGATGTCAACACAACAAATCCATTGTTTGGCATGAAACTTCAAAAGACCTCTTCACTCTTACAAAGAAAAGGAAAGCCAAAGGCTCCCAAGTGGTGCAATATGAGGAAGATCTAGAATCCTTGATAAGGGCTACAAATAAGAAGCAACCATAGAAGTAGTGAGGGGAGTACATGCTAGAAATAAAGAGCTTGAAACTCAATTAAAGGCCACAGTTCCTCCCGGCATAGTTTCGATGTAGAAGAGGCATTGCATGGCTTGTACAATAATATAAAGAAATGCATTAGTGCAAAGGAGCAAGAAGAACCATTATTGAATAAGAATGAAAAAATCATTACAACAATGACATCGTTGCAAAAAAACATTAATACATATGGGGCAGGCCATTGAAAAGGCATTTGTAAAGACCCTTCAATTATGACCATGGATGATATTGGTATATGCCATACATATGCTAATTATATGAAGGAAAGACTAAGGGAATGGAATGAACAGTAAGAAGACTTTCTTTGTAGTTTGATGACATTATTTCTAGAGGAAATCATATTTTCACAGAAGCTTCGGTCATGGAAGTATTTAACGAAAACCATGAATTGGTTTCTGATGAAGATTTCACACATCTTAAGAAATTCTTGGTTAATTTTCAAAGAGAATAATTGAGGTGAATGAAGAAAAAATTCACATGTCATTGAGATTGTTTCCAAAACAAGGGAAAATACATAAAAATAGAGACTCTTAAAGGAAATTTCCAAAAAAATCAATTGGTAGTCAAAAGGATTTGCTTGACAAGTCTATTGTGCTATATAGAAGCTCCGATTGTTGACATGAAAAAGATAACCAGAGATTCTCATTTTCAAAAAAATCCTATTGAGGAGGCATGAAAATGAGATGATAAAATAGGTCCTAAATGAGAGCAACAAACCTAGGAAGTAACTATGCCCATGGCTTGGACTCGGATCAACAACATCCCATAGTTAAGGAAGAACCACAGTGAATCATAAATTGTAGTATCTGAGATAGGTGGGTAAGCAATGTAATATGCATGACATGTTAATAGATGAATATTTATAATTGATTGAATGTTCATGTATATATTCCAAATGCTATACTCACTTAAACATGAATTTTTGTTTTGATACGCTAAGCTCCAAATATATCATTGTGGCATAAACTACCACACATTATGCTCAAATATTCATAATTGAGTATTGATCACTAAGCTCATGAATATATTACATGTTTTTTTGTTAAATCATAGTGACACCAAATCTTTAAAAATATATGTTGCAACATAAGCTAGTGAATGCTAAGCCAAAAAAATCATTCTTTGACTTGTTAAATGCTAGCAACATTAAAGATGGAAATTTACAATAGTGGTAGTGACTTAGCAGCCTAAGAGTCCAAAATATCCATTGTTGAGTACCGATCACTAAGCTCAAAAAAAAATAACGAAGCTATCTTACTTGTTTTCCATAAAGCTTGCAATTTCATACTACCTTAATTTTTAGTTTGAAATCCTAACGACCGCTAAGCTACAAATAATATGTTGCGGCAATACCTAGTGGATGTTAGACTCAAAATATATTTCTTTATTTTTTTAAATCCTAGCAACCGCTATGTTCCAAATATTATGGGTTAAATCCTCTTTAGAATGAAATATTATAAGATTAAATTATTACATCATTATAAAGGCTAAGCTACTTCTAAGCTCAAATCAATTTCATTTAAAATGTTAAATCTTTCATCAAATATTTTTTTAATTTTATATGTTGTTGCATTATGTAAGTAGAGATGCTAATTTCATACTACCTTAATTTAATTTTTGAAATCCTAGTGACCGATAAGGTACAAATAATATGTTGCACTAATACTTAGTAGACGCTAGACTCGAAATATGTTTCTTTATTTTATTAAATCCTTACCGCTATGTTCCAAATATTAGGATGTGGCGGTCCTCTTAGTAGCGTATAACTTCATGTTATCCCTTATTGAGTACTTGATTACTAATATCGAAAAAAAAAATTTGAGGCATAACCTAGCGGATGCTAATCTTGTAATATCTTACTTATTTTTCATTCAATCCTAGGGACAACATATCTTAAAGTAAAAAAATGCAACACAAGTTTGCAAACGCTAAGCTAAAAATTTCATTCTGTCTTGTTAAATACTCGAGACATCTAAGCTCAAAATATTCTATTGTGGAAGCACCTAGATGTCGTGTAGCTCAAATTTTTTTAATTTGATTTGTTAAAGCATACCCTAACAACTTGAAAATGTTATAAGTATGCATATTCTAGCAGATTTTATCATAATAGAATCTTAATTTAATCTATTAAATCCTTACAACCACTATGCTCAAATATTATGGGTTAAAACCTAACGATCACTAAGCTTAAATTATTACATCGTTTTTCGTAATGGCTAGTGGTCGCTTTAGAATAAAATTAATTTCATTTAAAATCTTAAATCCTATCGAAATATTTCTTTTAAATATATCATATGGCAATTAAGTAGTGTTTTCTAATTTCATACTACCTTAATTTAGATTTTGTGAAATCCTAAAGAACCGCTAAGCTATAAATAATATGTTCTGTAAACACCTAGAAAATGCTAAAATTGAAATATCTTTCTTTATTTTTTAAATCCTAACGACCACTATGTTCCAACTATTCTAATGTGGTAGTGTCTAGTGGCGTAAAAGTTCAAAATATCCATTATTGAGTACCGATCGCTAAGCTCATAAATTTTTTTTAAAGCATAATCTAGCGGCCTCTAAGCTCGCAATATCTTACTTTTTTTCATTGAAACTTAGCGACAACATATTTTCAAATAAAATGTTGCAACATAAGCTAGCAAACGCTAAGCTAAAAATTTCATTCTTCATCTTGTTAAATTCTCGAGACATCTAAGCTCAAAATATTCTATTGTGGAAGCACCTAGATGTCATGTAGCTCAAAATTTGTTAATTTGATTTGTAAAAGCAATCTATTGACAACTTGAAAACGTTATGAGTATGCGTATTCTAACATACGCTAGCCTCCTAGAATCTTCATTTAATTTGTTAAATCATTACAACCGCTATGCTCCAAATATTATGGGTTAAATCTTAACGATCCTAAGCTTAAATTATTACATCATTGTAAATTCTAGTGACTCACTAAGCTCAAATCAATTTCATTTAAAATGTTAAATCTGGTCAAAGCATTGTTTTAAATATTATTTTGTGGCAGTACGTAGTAACTGCTAATTTCATACTACTTTAATTTAGTTTGTGAAACCCTAGAGACCACTAAGCTCCAAATAATATGTTGTGGAAATACCTAGCGAGATGTTAGACTTGCAATATATTTCTTTATTTTGTTAAATCCTAGTAACCATTATGTTCAAAATATTACGATGTGGCACTTTCTTAGTTTTTACAATTTAAAAATATATGTTATTGAGTACCAATTGCTAAGTTACAAATATGCTATTGTGTTATACCCTATCGATCGCTAATCTTGCATTAGCTTTCTTGTTTTTGTTAAATCTTAGCGATAACTAATATCCAAATAATATGTTCCAACATAACCTAGTAGATGTTACACTAAGAATATAATTCATTAATGTGTTGATTGCTTTCTAAAACCTAATGTTCAATATATTAGTTTGTGGCCTTCATAAAAAACCTAATTAATTAATATATATGACAACTCTTTATCTTCCACCAATAATATGTGGCCTACTGATAATATTGTTTTAAAATAATTATATCATCGTGACTACAAAGCTATGTGATTTTTTTTCATGGCTTAGCAAGGGAGAAAAGGAACTATAAATTTAAATACATAGTGATTAAAATATTTAATATATAAAATTTAGGTGTATATATAATATGTTTACCTTCCATTGCACAAAAAATTATCTCACAATTGAAAAATTAATATGATTTTACAGTTTTAAACCATTTTGTTAACCTCAAATATCTTCTCACAAATTCAATGCGGAAACCATATAAACAATGTACAATGAAATAATTACCTCGGGTTATTTCTATCATCATAATAAAAGGAAAAAAGGGTAGACATAATGAATACCAAAACAATATTTTGAGTCTCACTAAACATTACAATTTTAAAAACTAGTGATTATGCAACTGGCCATCATTATTAGGAAAAAACAATCCAGAGGGGGACATAGATCGATGGAAACTTGAAAGTGTTAAAATGAAATAAAAACCAGAGCTGAAAAGGGATTAAATTTTCTTCGATTGGGACACAAATAGATTCCTTATTTTCTTAAAGAAAAAGGTGGTGTGACAAAATGATCAAAAGGAACTGGTAAGCGGACACTGGGCCGTAGATCACGTTTTCATAGGGAAAAGGAGGGTTGGACCAACATGAAAAAGATAGGAACTAGTAAACACAAGGCGGTTTTAAAAAATGATCAGAAGGAACCGGTAAGTAGAGCTAGGCTGCAGAGCATGTTTTTGTAGGGAAAACCAGGGTTGAACTTACATGAAAAATATAGGATTTGGTTATAGAAAAAATGACTAAAAAACCCGCAATAAAAAAGGTGAACATTTAGTATAGTATACGTTTTTGATAAATACCTAATTTATATTTGAGATTATTTCGTGTTTGGTGATGTCATTCAAATCATCGTTTGTTGCAAAGAACTATCTAGACTATTTCTCTACAACCCTTTTGTTTCCCTGGTTTGTGTGCACCCTTTTTGTTAATCCATGAATGATATTATAATTACTTCCTGATTGTTCCTAGCCAAAATGAATGGGATTCTTGCATTTAGACCTGTAATCCACGGCTTGCTTGCATTGTTCTATGAATTCATGAGTTGTTACAGAGGGCCGAAAAAATAAAAACCCTAAAAACTAGTTCTCTAGGGTATTTAATATTTTTTCCTCACATTCCACGTTAGAAATTTTGAAAATATAAAAAGTACGGGATATGGAAATTTGAAAATTAGAGCGGGGGAGTTTGTGTTAATATCAAAATTTAAAATTCTCAAAAAGTGGGGGATTCAAAATTCAAATTTTGAATTTACCACTCATTAATAAAAGGTGCAAGATATCGAAAAAATAAACAATATTGAAAACAACGCCTTTTGTTATTGGTTATAGCTTAAAATATTTAAAACATAATAAACCATATAATATTATAATAAAACAGAAGAAATAAAGTGTATGAATGTATAGGCACATTTATTTTTATTTATATCAAAATTGACCTAGACAATGTTAGATGTAGTGCCCTAATGAAAAATAATTCTCCAATAACTTTGTGCCACATGGCATGGTTGAACCTGATAGTTAGAAAACATTATAATTGACACATTTATTATGAAATTTAAATATAAAGAAATGATTATAAAATATTTCAAACTATATGAAACCATGATAATATAATATAAATAGCAACCAGTAAAAAGATGACACATGGCACAAAAATTAAAATACCGAGAAGGTATATATAATAGCGATCATGCTAAGCTATATCATGATTTGTTATTCTATCACTATTTCTAAATTAAGTAATTGTTGTGCCCAAATGGACCCTATGTCATTTCAATCAATAAATAAAGTAGCTTAGCGGTTGTTATGAATTTTATTTGATAAGAACCGATGTGAATTATATATTTCAATGATTTATCTTATCAAAAATACAAAAATATCACTTACTCTCAGGGGTATATATGGATTCCAATTTACAAATATATATCTTATATGAGATAAATATGTAGTGCAGCAATTGGGGCTGCCATGTAAATTCCGCCCAAAACAATACAATTATAATCAATGAAAAACACTATCGATCCAAAGCAAAACAAATAGTGATTACAATGACAAGTGATAATGATAGGATCCTAGCGGCCGCTAAGCTAGACCATTGTTTGTTATTATATAGTTATTCACAAATTAGAAACTATTGAGCCTAGTGGCTGCTACGTTATTCCTTTCAACTAGTAATGGAGCTTAGCGGTCACTAAACATTTTATTTGATATAAACCAAAAGTCTTGATCCCTCTCAATGAAATGTAGTGTAGGAATTGGCTCCACCAGGTAACGTGTAACCAATTTGATACAATTATAATAATTGTAAATTACAATCGATCTAAAGATGTAAAGATAGTGATTACTACGACAAGAGGTAATGAAAGGATCCTAGCAGCCTCTAAGATAGACCATGAGTTGTTAATCAATAGCTACTTGGAAATTGAGAAATTGTTAAGCCTAGTGGCCGCTAGGATTTTTCTTTGATACGAACAAATATGGATTATAATTTACAAAGATATATCTTAGGATAAATAAATAAGTCTTGAATCCTCTCAATAAAATTATAATCAACGAAAAACACTTTTGATACAAAGCATAATAGATAGTGATTACAATTACAGATGGTAATGATAGGATCCTAGCGACAGCTAAGATAGATCGTTGTTTGTTATTATATAGTTATTCTCAAATTTAAAATTGTTGATCCTAGTGGCCACTACGTTATTCCTTTCAAATAGTAATGAATTTTGGTGGTCATTAAGCATTTTCTTTGATAAAAATAGAAAGTAGTGATCCCTCCCGATGGAAAGCATTACAGAATTGACTCCACCGGGTAATATGCGAGATAATTTGATAATAGTATAATCATTGACAATTACAATCAATCTAAATTTGTGTAGATAGTGATTTATATGAAAAGAGGTGATAATATGATCATAGCGGCTGCTAATCTAGACCATGTTTTTATTTAAGGGCTATTTTGAAATTAAGTTCAAAGATATATCTTGGGAGAAATAAATAAGACTAGATTCCTCTCGATGGAATGTAGTGCAGCAATTGAGTCTGTCATGTGAAGTCTACCTAATATGTTACAATTACAATCAATGAAAAGCATTAACCATCCAAAGTTGAACAGATAGTGATTATAATGGAAAATGGTAATGATAGGAGCCCAAATGACCACTAAGCTAGACCATTGTTTGTTATTATATATCTATTCTCAAATTTATAAATTGTTGCACCTATCGGCCGCAACGTTATTCCTTTCAACTAGTAATGGAGCTTAGCGGTTACTAAGAATTTTATTTGATATGAAGAGAAATTCTTGATCCCTCTCAATGGAATAGTGTAGTAATTGGCTCCACCAAGTAATGTGTGATGAATTTTATACAATTATAATCATTGACAATTACAATTGATCTAAAGTTGTACAATAGTGATTTCTATGACAAGAGGTAATGAAAGTATCGTAGCGGCCACTAAGCTAGACCATGATTTGTTATTCAATAGTTATTTTGAAATTAAGAAATTGTTGATCCTATCGGTCACTAGTATTTTTCTTTGATACAAACGAATATGGCTTATAATTTACAAAGATATATTTTAGGCTAAATACATAATTCTTTATCTATCTTGTTGGAATGTAGTGCTACAATTGGGTTTGACATGCAAAGTCCAGCCAATACAATATAATTACTATCATTGAAAAATAATATCAGTCCAAAGTGAACAGATAGTTCTTACAATGAAAATCGGTAATCATAGGATCCTAGTGGCCGATAAGCTAGACCATTGTTTGTTATTATATAGCTATTTTCAAATGAATAAAATGTTGAGCCTAGCATCCACTACGTTATTCTTTTCAACTAGTAATGGATATTAGAGGTCCCTTTTTTCAAATTGAGAGACTATTGAGCCTAACTACCTCTATGTTATTCCTTACAATTAGTAATGCAACTTAGCAATATCTACACATTCTATAATATAAGAACATAAGTGAATTATACGACATAAAGAATATATCTTATGAGAAAAATATAAGGCTTCATCCCCCAATGGTATGTAGTGCAACACTTGGCTCTGTCAGGAATAGTTAAGCCAATATGATAAAGTTATAGTCATTGAAAACGATATCGATTCAAAAGTGTAGAGATAATGGTTACAACCAAAAGAGGTAATGTCGGGAACCTTGAGGCCGATAGGCTAGACAATGATTTTCTATTTTATCTCTCTTTTTAAATCAAGAACCTGGAAAATCCTAGTAGTCTTTATGTTATTCCTTTCAATTAGTAATGGATCTTTGTGGTCGTGAAGCATTTTCTTTAATACAAATGGATGTGAATTACGGCATACTCCAATGCTTGATTTCAAATAAAACTCATTAGGTCTTAGCGGGCACTACGTTATTATTTGAAAAATGTGTTATGGGATAACTAAACATTTTTATGTTTAATAAATTCTGCTTAGTGACAGCTGAACAAATTATTGTGTTTTGTTTATCACACACTCTACACAAAATTCAAAAAAATAAATTAATGGCCTTTACGCTAGTCCATTAAATTGGAGTTAATTACTAACAAGTAATGTTAAAAATTTTCCATTCATATGTCGACTTAAATCCTCTCTCTCGCTAACATCTATGTTTTCAAACGTTCCTTTCATGTTATCTACACAATGTGGATGGTTGTTAGACAACGAATAATCCTTCCAAAATATGTTGCATGTTAATTGTCAAGAAATTTTTGCATAGTTTCTGGTATTAATGATGTTATCCAAAAATTCAATTTATAGTAACCATTTGACGGTTAGATATCATGTTCGGTCGAATCCTAGTAGTCGTTAACGTTTGCGTTGATTACTCACCAATGATGAAAAGTAATATATTATAGATATTTGTGATCACAAAGGATAATACTTACATTCATTATCATATAATGGGAAAAAAATTACTCCATATGTGAATTAATTATTAATATATTCTACTCCAATTGCAGATATAATGTCTTCCATTGATCGCAATCCATTCATAGCAATTCCATTCATTAAAGGCATTGAGCGCTAGAAGAAAAGAGATGAGAAATGGTATTTTGGAATCCATAACCACAAAAACTACTATAATAACTGTGATTTTTTTGTTATAGATGACAGACATGAGGAAATTAGTATGGTTATATCCTCTGCATTTCTTGATTTGAGTACATTGCGTGTTCAAGTGGAACACATTGACTTTGAAAATAATAAGTGTCTTATTCTGTATATGGAGTTGGATGTTTCTTTATTCATGAAACGGGAGATGAAATCCTCGAATAAAAACACATTGTTCTATTCAATATATGGTTGGTATTTGGGGTTGTTTGTATATAATGACAAAACCGGTTGTTCAAATGCAGAAGACATTCATAGTGCCATGCTTGCAGTACTCAAAAAATTGTATAGATCTGATACAACCTCTTCCATTTTTTATTTTTTGAATATAAAAGGTTCACTTTCACCACCTAAACATGTCAAGTTATTTATTATGTTGAGGTGAACACATTTGGATAAATTGGAGCTTGATCTATCTAGATCAAATTTGAAGGGGTTGAAAAATAATACTAAGTCGGTTGCATTCAAGAAAGCAACCACTATAGTAAAAAAACAAAACCTTCAACTATACAGTATTTTGATTAATTTTTTTCAATGGTGAAGTATTTTCAATTGATGTTTGAGGTGCTGTTGATGCAAAATTACAGCACCCCTTGAATGGCCCTATTTTGAATGGGGCATTTAGTTTAATCTGCATAACATGGGACCATCTCTTAAGCTGTGGGACTTGTAAACTTGATATGGTCCTCTGGAGAGGTCGATTCCTCTACCTAATCCTAATGCTAAACTAATCCTAATGCAGAAAATACACCTAACTACAACTATCCTAACAATGCCAAGGAGACAAGGAGAGAGAAAGTGCATGAAATGGGAAATCCTACACTAACGAGGTGATAACACCAAAAAAGGGGGTAAGATACTTTGTTGAGGGAGGAAGAAGAGAAAAATTAGAGCTAGGAGAGGTCAAAATAGTAGTGACATAGACCCAAACTCCATTTTCCATCTGTACTCCATGAAACACAACATCTTTCACCTACAAGTGTGAAATACATGCACATAAAACAAACATGAAATGGAGAGGCACAAAGAAATAACAAAACATGAGAAAGGGTTGAAAAACAACAACAAAAACATGATTTTATTGCTCTATAAGGTACACATACCATTACATTGATGCTTATAGGCATAAATACGCTTTCAGTGCATGAGAAGGCTTACAACTCAAGTGGAGTCAAGGGAAAATTTTGCAAGAGTTTCCCCAACTCCCAGAATGTCTCCCTTAAAAATGAGGTAGATTTTACAATATATAAGCAATATATCACCAACCCTCATTAAATAGGTATGGACACCCTTAAAAATTCACTTCCCAAGGGTAATTTTGTTAAATGAATACATGGGCGCCATACCACATTAAAATCTAATTGTTGAGTTATTAGGACTCGTGAGCCACCCAACCATGTGACCCATCCAACCTGGTCATACCTTCCAACTTGGATTTTGTGAAAGTGAGAGGGGTGCAATGAGCATCAAAAACTATCCTTACACATAAAAAAATGTGACTTAACCAACCCCTAGGCATCCAACCCCCAGTCGACCAACCCCCAGGCGTCCAACCCCATGACCCGTCCAACCTAGTCATATCATCTAACACGAGTGTCGTGTAAGTATGATGGGTGAAACAGGCATCAAAAATTTATCCTACACATAAAAAATGTGACCTGACCAACCCCTAGGTGTCCAACCCCTATGACCCGTCTAAACTTTGGTCATATCGTCTAAGATGGGTGTCATACAAGTGTGACGGAGTGCGACGGGTGTCAAAAACTAATCCTATGCATCAAAAAATATGACGTGACCAACCCCTAGGTGTCCAAACCCCATCCATCCAACCATGATCCATCCAACCCTAACCCGTCCAACCTTGACCCGTCCCAACCTCTAGTCGACCAACTTCCAAAGGTGATAACTTGAGCTCTTGGATGAGTTTTGGGTGAAATTTTATATGATTTCACATGGAAAAAACCCATTAAATCTAATGGTGATGTTATAAAGATCAAATTTTTACTTTATCACCTTGAAAATTATCCTTCTCTCTCGGGATTTCTGGTTGTGCTTAGAAGAAAGAACTGCCTTCGGAAGTGTATGATGCTTCAAGATGTCTCATCTTTTCCACCATGTAAGGCATGGAAAATGGCTTCCATAGGCACTTTGTTGGAATTATAATTCCTAACACAAATATCATAATATTCTTTTGAATCTTAGGTCCTCTTTCACGCTACAAACTCCTTAAGGCCCAAAAGCCTACTTCTGATGGATGGCCCCAAGACCTCTGAAACTTCCCTGAATCACTTGAAATGCTTCCCAAACTTGAAAAATGTTTGTATCATTCCAGGTTTCTTCATGAATCATTGTCTAGTGCTCAAACCCATCCTCCTGAGTTGTCTATTTTACCAGGGGTAAAAATAGATAACAATTGGTGACCTCTCGGGGACATCTATCTGCTAGATGTGTGACTAGTGGCCTTGAATTATCCATTGGGCATGGAGTTAGTATTGGTACACCTAAAAACTAATCCTAAAATCTGAATTCTATCATTGATCCATTAAAACATTGATGCTTGAACCTGGAACTTCCTACCACTGCTTGGATTTTCCCTCTCATTTACAAAATTATCTGAATTAAGGTTTTGTGAGAGTAGAAAATTGTCTTGAACCTAGAATTCTCTTTCTTCTACAAATCTGATCTATAGGAAAAGGTTTGAAGCCCCCTTGAAACTATCCTTAATCTGATTTCTTGTCAAGTATGAAATAAAACCAATTGATGATTCCTTGACAAGTATAAACATTACAAAAGTCATGGGAACACAAGCTGATTTGGAGAGGTTGGGACTTTGTTTTGAAACCTAATTTTTCTTGTGAAAACATGCCCCTCCAAAGAATGGAACACACAAGAGAAACAACACAACACAAGAAACACTATGTAAAAAACTGAAAAATCATACATACCCTAAGTGGATCATGCAGAGTGTGCATAAGAACTTCTTCTCTTTGAAAGTAAACCTACTGCTCTACATTAACCGAGAAGCAAAGGAACTCAAACAAATCTTGAACTAGGGGGAAGTAAGCTTCCCCCTTTCTCAAAATAGGCAGCCATGTATATGATTTGGCACTGAACATGGTTGTTATTATGAGTGAATAACTGACAAGAGGCTGATCCTCCACCCAAATAACCAAAGTATCAACATCAATCGAAAATACCTCCTCAAGTTGATTGACATTGGACTTCTGGAGGTGTTGATGGTGACCCTTGGTGCTTTGATACTCATCCTCATGCCATGAAGTGGGCATGACCGGTTTTGGATTCTCCCTTAGCTCCAATGAAGCCAAGTACTTGATTAGGCATGGTTTGATCGATGGATGTGCCCATTGCTTTGAAATTCAACTCCAAAATGGAGTCTTCTTGCAGACCTTCCTAAAAAAGAGGCTACTTGCATGCTGATTTTTTCTTTGTAGTGCCTCTACAAGAAGCTGATCCTCTACCTTCATGACTAGTATGCAATGTGTTTCATCTTTGTTACGGTTCTATAGGGCTGTTGTGAAATGCAAGCTACTGTAATTGAATGCTCTCCCCATGGCATTGGACCCTTGATGTTGGAGAATGAATGTTGAGGCAACAAAGGTGGTAATATTCGTAGGCTCCTCTCCATCAAGGTAGTCCTCAAAATTATATAGATAGTCTACCTCTTTGTTTTCTGTTACATGTGCTCGACCTCCTCTACGGTGTCCTCCTGATTTGCAACTTGCTCATCATGGTTCCCCTCATCTTCAAACATGAAGTTTGAAAGCTCAAACTTTTCTTCAACATTAGATCTTGAAGGGGATGAAGTGGGAAGAAGAACTGAAGGTTATTCTATGGCCTTCTTTGTGTTTGAAGCCTCTAAAACTATATGGTTCTCCTCCACAACCAAAATGCACTCCTCCTCTTTTAGATTTGGAGTAGTTGTTTCTTCCCTTGCTTGTGATGTAGCTATAACTGAGGATTCCACCACTTGTAATTCAACCCTAACCTACTGTAAAGGCTTGACCATCAACAAGATCTTCTTTATTCCAAACCTGATTAAGCCCAACTCTTCATATTTTCTATCATTTCTTCTTTGTTGGGTTCCTCTTTTCTATTTTGTTCTCCTTGACTGGTCTTTTGGGGCACTTCCCAACATGGGCTTGGGAATGCATGAGGAGGGGTGGTTTGGATCACAACTGGTGTTTGAATTATTTGAGGTGGTAGGAGGAAGTTATTTCTTTCTACTCTTTTGGAGGGTAATTAGGTTTAGAAGGGAGAAGGGAAGAGAAATCAAGATGGTATGGGAGTCTAGAATATGGAGGAAAGGATTCCACAATAAAAGCAGCATATGGGAAGCTTGGAAATTGAATCTCAAGTTGAGATGGTGTTGCTTGGGAATGGAGAGAAAATTACTAGATGATGGTGTAGGATTTACCCATTGACAAGGTTTCCTAACACCAAGTTTGTAGGCCTCTATCTCCTCGGTCCACTATGCAAGTTGAGGCAACATTTCAACCATGAAGTCAAGCTTCTCTTGTGGGCTGTAGTGTCTTGGAAAAGGGCCTTCCCATGGACAAGATTCCCTACAACCGATTTTGAATGCCCTCATTTATGTTGTAGCCCTTAACTGAACCATGCCAACCTCCATTCTTTGAATCTTCTCCAGCATATCAGTGTTCTCCATTTGACGGTTGTCATTGTATGCATACCCTTGTTCCTTATAGGCTCCATAGCCAAACTGATTTTGGTATTGGTCATATGGGTAGGTATAATGGTTCTGAATTTTTTCATAATGCTGATTTGGAGGAGTTGAGAAATAAATTGGAGGTGGACTGCACTATTGTTGCTGCAAGTGTGAATTCCAAGATGGGAATGAAGCCATGACTGCACAACTTCATGAATGGTAGAAAATGAAATATGTGGAAAGAAGAAAGGGTGGAAATGGATGGAAGGAAAGTCTACAACTCAGAGAATGGGTTGTTGACTAGATGGAGTTGCCAGATGTGCTTTGCATGTGCCTCCAAAGGCTGAATCTCACCAAGAACACATAAACCTAATGAAATGAAGTGGTAAGGTGCTTCAAACCTATCCCACCAGGTGTGAAAAAACTATTGATGCAAAATTACAGTACCCTCCAAATGGCACTGTCAGTTTTGAATTGGGCATTTGGTGTAATATTCATAACATGGGACCATCTCTCAAGCTATGGGACTTGTGAACTTGAGATGGTCCTCTGGAGAAGGTCAAATTCCTCTACCTAATCCTAATGCTAAACTACTCCTAATGCAGAAAATATGCCTAACTACACCTATCCTAACAATGCCAAGGAGACAAGGAGAGAGAAAGTGCATGAAATGGGAAATCCTACACAAACGAGGTGATAACACCGAGAAAAGGGGGCGATATACTCTGCTAAGGGAGGAATAAAGAAAAATTAGATCTAGGAAAGGTCATAACAATAGTGACATAAAATCAAACTCCATTTTGCATCTCATGCACTCCATGAAACACAACATCTTTCACATGTAAGTGTGAAATACATGCATAAAAAACTAACACGAAATGGAGAGGCATAGAAGAAACAAAAAAACATGAGAAAGGGTCTAAAAACACCACAAAACACAATTTTATTGCTCTATAAGGTGCATAGACCATTACATTAATGCTCAGAGGCATAAATACACTTTCCAGGATGCAGGAGAAGGCTTATAACTCAAGTGGAGTCGAGGAAAATTTTACAAGAATTTCCCTAGCTCCCAGAATGTCTCCTTAAAAATGAGGTGGATTTTACAATATATAAGCAATATCTCACCAACCCTCATTAAAGAGGTATGTGAACCCATAAAAATATATGTCTTGAGGGTACTTCTATCAGATGAAGACATGGGCACCATAGCACATTAAAATATAATTGTTGATTTGTTGGGTCTCATGAGCCGCACAACCATGTGACCCATCCAACTTGGTCGTACCATCCAACCTAAGTGTCATGCAAGTGAGAGGGCTGCGACGAGTGTCAAAAACTATCTGTATGCATCAAAAAAAAGTGACTCGACTAATCCCTAGGCATTCAACCCCCAACTGACCAACCCTTAGGCGTCCAACCCCATGACCCATCCAACCTAGCCGTACTATCTAACTTGGGTATCGTGCAAGTGTGATGGGTCTAACAGGTGCATCAATAACTAATCCTATGCATCATAAAATGTGACACAACCAACCCCTAGGAATATAACCCTAGTTGTGCCAAACCCCCAAGGAATCCAACCCCCATGACCCATCCAACCTAGTCGTACCATCTAACCTAGGGTGTCATGTAAGTGTGATGGGCGTCAAAAGGTGTCGATCCTACGCATCAAAAATGTGACCCAACCAACCCCTAGGCGTCTAAACCCTAGCCATCTAACCTTGACTTGTACAACCCCTATTGTCCAACCATGACTGTCAAACCTCCCAGGTGACCAACTTCTAAAGGTGATAATTTGAGCTCCCGGATGAGTTTTCGAGTGAAATTATATATGATTTCACATGGAAAAAAACCATTGAATCTAATTGTGGTAGTATAAAGATACAAGTTTGAATTTATCACCTCTAAAATTATCCTTCTCTCTTGGGATTTGTGGTTGTGCGTCAGAAGAAAGAGCTACCTTGGGAAGTGTATGATGCTTCAATATGTCTAATCTTTTCCACCATGTAGGACATGGAAATTTTCTTCCATAGGAACTTTATTGGACTTATAATTATTGACATGGCTATCAGAATCTTCTATTGAATCTCAAGTCCTCTTTCACGCTATAAAATCCTTAAGGCCCAAAATCCTACTTCTGATGGATGGCCCCAAGACCTCTGAAACGTTCCCTAGATCACTTGAAATGATTCCCAAACTTGAAAACTTAGTTGTATCATTTCAGGTATCTTCATGAGTCATTATCTAGTGCTCAAACCCATCCTCCCAAGTTGTCTATTTTACCGGGGGTAAAAAATAGAATAACTGATTTCATGTAACACCTCTAGAGTATAAACATCATCTTGTAAATTATGAGAATATTGACCTTCTTGTGCACTCCATGTTGATAAATGTTATTCCTACACAGAGGGACACAATTCTTCTTCCCTTCTTAGAGTCTATGAATAATGTTGTGGAGCTCCAAGATCCAAAATAATTGGAAAGGGATGATGTTAAATTTTATATACTTGACGGCCAACATACAATATGTGCACAAAAAAATATTTTGGGCTCAAATACTTACAATTATTTACATAAGATGTTACGGTTTTGAAGGGCCCGCATTCTCTCTAC
The DNA here is from genome assembly GCA_018340775.1 of Taxus wallichiana var. yunnanensis. Classification (NCBI taxonomy): domain Eukaryota; kingdom Viridiplantae; phylum Streptophyta; class Pinopsida; order Cupressales; family Taxaceae; genus Taxus; species Taxus wallichiana. Next base: position 416,974,718 of record CM031235.1, read on the forward strand.
AAATGCAACTAATGAAGCCATTACTAATATTTGTAAATAACATAATGAAGTGAATAGAACTTGGATAGAAACCAATTTTATTGATTTATTGTACAAAGCCATATCGATTTAGAAATTTCTTGGATGTCCTCAATGTCCTATATTGGTAAAAAAACAAAACAAAGGAGTGGAGAGTAATGTATTTTAATTTTATTGCATTTTTATTAACATTTATCTTATATAAAAAGATAAAACCTATGATTTTGCTTTGAAAGATGTAACATTCCCATTTTAAGACATTAGAACAAGGGAATTTTTTTGATAACGTTCTCTGCTCTAAATTACGTAATTCAGAACACATGTTCAAGTTTTAATAATTGTTCTCTGTTCTAAATGATGTAATTTAGAACACACAATGCTTTTAAAACCAATGTTCTCTGTTCGCATATTCATAATATGGAACACACATTCCATGCCATTCAATCATATAACAGATAACCATATACTACTGTAATGACTCGAAGAACTACCGATCTCCCATTTCATGGCTCAGAGTTTCATCGATCTCTCATTTCATGACTCGGCTACTTACCGATCCTTCATGTTAATCCATGCATTATATACTAAGTATAATTGGTTCTCTTTACCTTTTTGGTTATTGAAGTGCTCCATTTAAGAGGCCTATCTGAATAGATGTTACTTGATATTCATCGAAATCCTGCTTCTTTATTTTATTAGAAAGTCAACCAATAAGATGACAATAAAGAAGGCTGAAGCATACCTTAGATCAATGGAATTGATTCAAGGTGTGTTTCCACATAATTATGAGTTCGTCAAGTACAAAAGTAATTTTGCAGGTTCACAACTTTGCAAACACAAGTTATAATGACATCAGTCCCAGTAAGAAAAGTTACAGTATGCATGAATTGAAACGATGTACGTACTCATTACAAACATGACTTTCAAGGTCAAGGAATACACCTTCACATGAAAATTCTCATTTCCACATTTGCAGCATCACAAAAATAAGTTATCGTAGTGACTACCAAGATAAGGACGTTACAAATGTAGAAATTTGAGAATCAACTCCTTTTGATTTTCAAAACAGACATAACCAAAAAGCTATATGAAAAATGGAATTTTCTATTATTGTTGATGATATATGGACTAAATGCAACATTTGAGTTGTTTAGATCTAGTGGCTTTGCTTTCTCACCTATTAAAGGTAATCAAGATAAGTTTCAGCCTAGTTCATTGGCAAGATTCACAACTAATTCATTCATGGATGCTAGAGGAATGAATGACGAAGAACTATTAGTACTAGCAGATAAAGTACAATCAAGGGATGTCTGTTAACTAGACCTATTCAGAATGCGTAATAGAAGAGAAATTTTATTCTTACTATCAGACAATAAAAGGAGACAAAAAATGAGAGAAAAAATTCTACGATATTTTAAAGATAAATATCCATATATTGATCTATTGACATCCTATAGTGAATCCAATGTAATTGGAAATTTAAATTGCATGAATCACACTACCGCCAGTTTCTGTACTATTGGGTGAAGAGAGAAAAGGAAAGAGAAAATATTATTCCCACATAGGGGAAAAAAGCTAAATGAAAAAAGGACCAGGTGGTGGAAGAAGTTATTCCTATCGAAGATTAGACAATATTATACAATTATGTGGTGTCAATGGAAGACAATATACCGAGAAAGGATGGAGGACACAAAATAATTTACTTGTTAATGTGCATACCAGTTCCATCTTTTGTCAACTCTAGCAGCTATTCCTTCCACCAATCCATTCAATGCAGAATGTGTTATTGTTGTTTTTTACAATTTGTCTAGTGATATTTCTTTTGAAGTAATAATGGAGTTCTAACAGTTATTGGAACCAGTGTGCTAGATTGTATCATTATTGTTCTCATATCAATTAAATATTCAAAAATGTTGAGAGAAACGGTAAAAATACATGGAAAAGGTTAAAGATAGTGAAGAATCGATTATGGATGGATGCTATAAACTCTATAATAGCAACGAGAAATTTAAAATCTTGTGTCTTATGTACACAATAATTGGAGTGCACAATTGTGATGATTGTAGACACCTATAATTTATCTCTAGTAATTTAAATACTTAAATTACGCTAATTATCCCCTTTCCCACAAATTGATGACATATCATCAATATAGCACATTTTCTCTTCTATCATCATTAATTAACTACATTACGCTAGTTAATTGGTCCTTTTATCTAGCAAAGACGACACTTAACAAATTTTTGTTAATTAAACCCCTTTCTACCTAAATTAATTAATTATTCTTAATTAATTAAGTTTCCTCTTCTATTAGATCAATAAATCATCATTTATTTGATTAAACCCTTCTTATCCCCTAAATCATACTAATTATTCTTCTAAAAGCTTCTACAAGCTTGCTCACCTATTAATTAATCACTTTGGTTAATTAATAAATCCCCTCAAACCCCATGAGTCACTAAAGGACAAACTAAACTCTCCTAAGGTTGACTCAACCCTCTTTAAACCATCCTTATCCACAACTAACTCAACCTTGCTATTATCCCACATGTAAAGGGATGCAAAGCTTCTTTTATCCATTGGGCTATATAAGGATCCCTCCTCCTACCTTTCTACTTACACCTTTACACACCTAAATGAGCATAGAGCCTATATTATAGCCATTTCATCATCCTAGGGCATTCTTCCTTAGAGTGGAGCTAGGCATCATCCATTTGCATTCAATCATCCAAGTTATTTTGTGAAGATCAATGGAGTTAATCAAGAAAGGCCTTGTTTCCATGACTTGATGAACCTCCATCCTTAATCCTCTTGGATCAAACAAAAACTATCAACCCTTTAATAGCTAAAGGATCTACCTAGGTCTATTTCATTGATTTAGATTTCTAAAGAGTAGAGCAATAAATGTTAGCATGTTAGCTTGAGGTTTTATTTTCAAGGTTTTAATGCATAATGTTGATGTTTATTACTTATTTAGCTCTTAGCATGATAGTGCCTATATTTTATTTTAGCATTGTATCAAGGCTATTAGGTGTTAATCTTGATTTTATTTTCATAACTAACTAATTCTTGAACACATTTGGAATGCCCGGTGGGACAAGTTCTTAGTCCCTTAGCATTGTAGTTCAAATTTTGTTGTTATTTCAATATTTGGCTAACCCTTGATATGCACATGTGTGAAATAATGTTAAATTTCTTATGATTTTTGATAACTTTGCATGTGTTGAGTCTTGTTTAGGGTTTTTTTATGAGTTATTGTCAATTTTGAGCTAACATGTTAAAATTTTGAACTTTTGAGCTTTCTTATGTCATTGTGTCGTATTTTGATGTCATCGTTAGGTACATTTTTGCAGGAGTCACACAGGCACATAAACAAGAGTGCAACCAATCACTTCCTAACGCAAACATCATTCTACCAATGCACACACACTGTTGCACAATTATACCTTGTTTCTGTCAAAACTATTAGATTGGCGCAAGCACCCAAACCATAGTGCATGCATCCTTATGATGGTGTACACACTTTGTGTCCTGCATAGCTATGCATACACCCATTTCCTAGTATAGACATCATTTTTCAAAGGCACATGCACCTTTGCCATATTTGTTTGAATTTATTTTTTTCTTCTGATGCACGCACATTTATTTGCTAGCATATGCGCACCGAGGTAGGTGCATGCATGTCTCTATCCGCGTAGGCACTATGTAGATCTATTAGTCCACACAGATGCATGCATGCACCACAACCCGTGTATATACCTAATCAAAGTGTAGGTACCACAGTCCAGTTTTGAATATTAATTTAACATTTACAAAAGCTTGTGTCATTAAAATACTAACATCTTGCAGGTTTATTCTGATTAATTTTTGTTTTGTGGGTGTATTTACATGCTTTTGTTTAAATTATATTAAATTTGGATAAACATTTCATGCTTAATCACTTAGGAATCGAAAGCGATTCTTATCTCTTTCTTTTTCTTTGAAAAATGTTGGGAATGTCAAATTTTGTATAAATAAACATGTATCACGTTTGATTTAAGTATTTTCCATTTATTGATTTCTTAGTTGAATATTGCGTCACGTATGCTCTTCTCTTGTGTTTTAGGATGATCTTGAGAATTAGAAACGGCGTTTGTCCTCTTTGTGTGCATGGAAAATTACTAATCCATTGTGCAAGACCAAAACACTTGTCAAATAAGGAAGAAAAACTATTGATACAATTTATGTGCGGGTTGCCAAAAGGTGTTCAAGAAAACCACATTAAGCTAAACAAGATAAAAAAACACACAAAAACATCACACTATATTTGCAAGTTTCGAGAAAAGGGTATGTCCCTATCCACTCAACTAGAATATAACCCCTTTGGCATAATGCCTTAAGCTACAACAATGGGGGTGGTTCTAGGAACCCTAAAGTATTCCACGCAAGAGGGAACCTTATGGAAGAAACGGGAAGTGCTCCATATAACCTACTTGACTAGTTTTACCATTTGTGATATTTAGCGTCAAAGTTATCCATATCGTAACCCCAATGAAAGTACACGATGGATGCATTTATCACCCACTGTACTTGAATGGGGTAAAGTAAAGCTGAGATACTGTAAGAACTAGTTAGTGCAAATTTTCTTAACAAATTGAGTTTTCTCTTAAATAACTTTTGACACCTAGTTGAGTGAACCACCTAGGAAGGCCATTCAGTCTTTGGAGCCAACTTGACCAAATTATTGTTGTAAAGAGCCATCATTCATCACAAAACATGTGAAGCATTAATTTTTCTTAGTTTTTCACTTGCCCTAAGGTGAGGTGAAACTCTCAAAGTGAGGCCAACATTTTTCATCCTCACTTGTACTACTTCCTTCACTTTCTTTTGACACTTTGTTGATCAAAAGAGGAGTGACCACACGTGTGTTGCCAACTGATGGTGTCACCACTTTTATGTTTGTTTACGCTCATCCATGTTTGTGGTTGGGTTGTTAAACATCTAAAGTGTGTGGGCATGTACTCATATCATTGGTAACCATTTGATCTTGATACCCAAGTCAAGATCGTCATCATAGTTAGGCTTGATTCTCCTTTGAGGTGTTATCTTGCTTGTATTATATCACCACAATTTTGATACTTACATCTTGTTTCTTGCAAACTCGACCTAAGTGTCTAGATTGTAATGTTAGGCTACGTGCATCATAACAATTCCTTGGTATACTCTAGCCTTAGTTTTCCTTCAAACATTACCTTGATTTTGAAAAGTGTTGTTGTTACCTTTGTGTGTCATAATAATATTATTTCAATACTAATACCTTACTTTTCCATAAATTTTGGTTAACATATCTTAGTGGTATTGTTGCATCATTCATGTTTGTAACTTCTACTTTTTGAGATTTAGGTCTTGATTGGATCTAAACTCACTTTTAGTATACCTTGTTTGGAAATCATATCAACCTTTTGTTATTACTTATGTCTTGTTTGTTTTTGAACTTGGCATAAGTGGTGACATTTTTTTGGTCATCTTATGTGTCAAAATATTGATTGATTAGACACTTAGGAATAAATTCATTTGATTGATTGGTTTACAAATAACTTTGTGTGATTTTTTCATCCATTTAGGACAATCACTTTGATCCATTGATTCTTTATCATTAATTATTCTTTGGTTATTAATTTGGCTTTGTGTTTTGAAGTTGTGTGATTGTTCCTTATGATTATCCATCTTATAAAATCATTTTTAGGACAATCATTTGGGTCTTTGATCCTCTTTATATTCTTGTTTTTACCTAAGTTCATGATCATTTTGAACATATCTTTCAAACCTTGGAAAAAACATTTCCTATCAAACAACTTTTGCATCAATCAAACATTGGAAATATTTCCTTTGTATCCTTTATGTTGCTAAAAATTTGATCAATCCTTTAACATTTACACCTCCAAACTTGTTGTCCAAACCTTGTTGGATTATCAATCTTGAGTCATCACAATGTATGTTTTCCTTAGCTTCCTTTTGGAAAATCACACAAGCATCCCCATCTTTACAAAATGTCTAGTTGGTTGTCGTTATGCTGCCCAAATCAACATGAAACCTTCTTCACTTTGAAGAAGTTTGATCATACAATCTAGGTCTAGACATTTGAACCTAACATGCACCAACAATGATTGATTATCGCAAGGTCCCTTATACATATGAAAATAAGGAATCAAAGTTTCAGTGTTCACATCAAAAGACACCCATCATGACTAAGCCTCGTTTGGTTCTTTGTGCTAGAGAACCCATCCAAGTAACCCATTCCCCACCTTCATCTCATAGTTGGTGGTATGATTTGGACACTTCTGATCCAAAATATTATTCAGTTTCCCCCCACTCTTCTTCTAATTCTAATCAAAATATTTCATCTTCTTCTTGAGGATTCCAACCTATATATTTCCTTTGATTCTTCTGATGATTCAGACCCAAACTACTATTTAGATTAATCTAATTTGACTCCTAATTTGTGGTCCTCCCCTTCTTCGTAGGGCCTCCTTCATCATAATTCTACTATGATTCGTGAGTCCCCCTTTCTTTGTGAGAGCCTCTTCATCATCCATTTAATATGATTCCTACGTCGCGGTCCTCCCTTTCTTCGTAGGTACCCTTTTATTAGTCACCTAAACAACGTCTTCTTCCTTTGAAGATACACATGACTCCAATTCCCTCCAATAAAATATATAATACAATTATTGAATCACGTTCCTCTCTTTCTTCCCAGGACCCTTATTAATATTCATCTAATGCACTTAGTAAATCATGGTCCTCCCCTTCTTTGCAGGACCTTCTTCATCAATCACCCCCACGAAGTCTTCCTTCTTTGAAGATTCATGTGACTCAAATTTCTTCTATTCAAATGTCTAAACAGACTCCTATGTCACAATCTACAAACTTTGGACTTAATCCTACTAGTTTATAGATGATATACCATCGTATAGGTAGGTCCACACCACCTTCTTCTACTCCCAAGACATCTATCTCCATGTCTACTTTGTCCCCCATGTCACCTTATTCTATCAATCATCATCAAACATATTCTCAATATTTCACACCAGTTGGCCCTTTTTGTCCAATTAAACCCTCATGGTTGACCAATAACCCATACTTGATTGATTTCTTTCAGAATGAAGGAGCGATCATGGCATTTATAGGGGCAAATGAAGATATCCCTCTAACAAATTATGAGTAAGGATTCTCTTTAGACTTCGATGCATCCACATATTGTGAGGAAAAGGTTGATTCCTTTTATCAAGAAATAGAGGAACATCCTCAGATCATGCAATTTGATCCTCCTTTTATTCTTCCATATTATTCATTACATGATGAAACTCCTGGGTCTTATATTGATCCATGGTCTATCTTCTCATCACTCAATCACTCTTTATCTATCACAATTCCTTAATCACAATCTCTTATAGGGTCAACGCCAAATATCCCTTCATCTTTGTCTAGGTGTGGATCACCTTCTAGTAGCCCTCACTCTTCTATTTGTGGGACATTTTTAAGTATTACACTATCTTCTATTCTTGGGGCACATCCAACTAGCCCCTTGTCTTTTATGTATGGGTCACCCCGAGTATTCAATCATCTTCTATTCTTGGGCCACATCCTAGTAACCCATGATCTTACATCTATGAGTCGCATCCTAGAAACCTTTCTTCTTCTATTCTTGAGCCACATCCTAGTATCCCTTCATCTTCTATTCATGGCTCACCTCCCGGTAGTCCATCTTCTTCAATTCTTGGACCATATCCTTTTCATCTGTCACATTTTTCTTCTATCAATGATTGTGGCAAGCCCACTGTCATTCCTCACATTCCTCCCATCAATTCTAAGCATCCATGTTCTTCTCCCACCTCTCGGGATCAAACAAGTCACGCATTAGCTTATAAGAAACCTAGACAAGTTTTTACCAAGATAAGACCAAAATGTTGAAGGGATCCAAAGCTCCCAACAACTCAAATGATCATAAAATCCAAAATCAAATGTGATTCCAGAATTCACACCAACGTACCCATCAAGTATAGTGCTAAGTGTAGAAACCTATGGATAGGGAGCTTAAGCTTCGCATACTGAGAACCAATGTTTAAAAAAATCGAGTCATTTGTTGAGTGTGAACTCACCATGATCATCATGATCGGGGATAATATTACGCTTAATAAAAAATGTGCTTAGTCTCTCTTATCAAGGAAATATCGAGACATCATTGTTGGATCCTATCATACAAACCGACATGGTTGGTCTCAATTTCCCAAAAATTTTAAAAATCAGCAAAAATCATAAAATAATTCAAAAATACAAAAAAAAATCATTAAAAAAATTACAAAAATACAAAAAAAAAAGAAAACATTCAAATAAATGAAGGTATAAAGATCAAACATTGCAATCAGGTATTACGTACACATGAATGTTCTTTCTTCCATTTCTTTCATATTCCTCTACAAGTCATCCAAGATTTTCATCCCTTTGATGTTATTGTGGTTATCCTACTCATATGTATATTGTGAAATTTATCTCTATGGTATCCATTTTACCTTGGTCTTTTATCACCTTGGTAAATTAAAGAACAATGACATCTTAGAGATCCTATCACTATCTACATATAATAAACTTGTTGGGAATAATTTTTGGGCGTATTTGTTGACACTAGCTAATTTCATCATCAAACTCACTTCCACATCATTCCATCAAGCCATCAATGATTCTTAACCCCTTGTCAAATAAGAGATCTGAAATAAGTTTTTAGAAAGCAAAAGAATCAATTAAATCAATCAATCAAAAGAAAAATCTAAAAGCAAAAGAAAATTGATATATAACTCTCTCTTAGGGTATTTCCAATAATATCTACTTGAGGCTATGTATGCTTCACTGGCAGTAGAGAAATGTTATGATTAGAATCAAATGCATATCTATCGAGGCTACGAACTCCTGGCTAGAAGTGAAGCAATGTATGACTCTCCTTCCACAATCCATTCACAAATCACCTTTCAAACTAAATCATTCCTACACATCAGCTAGTGTTTTCACTTGTTGTCTATCAACTCTTTCCTTCAAGAGATAATTCATTTCCACATGCACACATGGGATCTCGATGAGTAAACATGATTAGTATGTTACCAAGTGTTACTTTTTGGACCTTGTTTAAACTCTTTCTTTAGTGTGTGTCTTGTCTCATGATTTGTGCCTTGGGCTAATCACTTTTTCATCGACCACCTTCTAAATATTTTCATAGAATTTATATTCTTTGGCTTCATTCATAACATCCATGTGTATAATATTTCCTTTTTGTGATGTTTGTGGACACCTTTTTCCCCCTTTAATAAATCAATCACCCACTTCCTTTCTATCATGTGTTTCTTGGCTAGCTTACGTTGGGTGTATTCTTGCTTCTTCCCAGCACTTCATTGGTTTGTGTTCATCGTCAGGATGAACATATCTATTTTGGCCTTGATCCCCCATTCATCATCAGCTCGTGAAGAAATTTCCTTTGAATACTCCCACCTAATTGTTGGGGAATTTTTGCATCTTCACTTTCTCACACATACGTGTGACATTCTACCCTTATACATCCCATCTATCACTAGGAGCATCCATGCTTCTTTGTCTTCATGTACATAGCTTCAGAAAACTTCTAGAAAATAACAAAAACATTCAAATATGTTTCTAAGAAAACAAAAACAATAAAATTCATCCTATAAAACATCACTCTTTGGTTCTCGCTTTTTCTTGTGCATGACTTGTGGATCATCTTGATCTACCTCCATCAAAAGTTGGTTTTCTTACTATGTCTATACTTTGGGGCACAACAAATTTCTTGGTACTATTTCATAGTGCACAATTGCTTTTCATTAGACCCAAGTATCCTCCGTTATTCCCCTTGCATGTATCCTTTCTTAGGGCACCATCCTGTAACCCTTTTCATTAATTCGAACAAGTTCAAATAAAATCTTGATAACAAAAACATTGCATCATGTTTCTCTGTTAGGTTAGCTTTTTAATTTTCTCGTATTGCATTGCATTATGTATGTTGCAGAGAGTTAGGCATATTTTACTTTCTCTTATTTTGTATGTTGCATTGAGTTGGTGTTTTTAGTAATGGAAAATGGTTCATGGTATGGTTGTCATGTCATTCTAGTTTTTTGTATGCTTAAATTTTTAATAAGGACCGATGACGTAGATCCTTGGCAAAATGATGATAAGAAAGTTGTCTAAAAGAGAGTTCTACACTGGATGCAAGACTAGTTCTTCCCTGGCCCTCTTCCTCTCTTTCTTCTCGATCATTCTCCTATCAACCTTATTCTTTTACTTCACCTAGGGAATCCTACCCCTCCCCATTCTTCTATCCATTTCTCTCATCTTTTCGATCGTTGATCACCTTCTTTCATCACCCCATCGACACTCAAGCGGGCATCTTTCACTTCTACTAATTTTTCTTCTACCCCTTCAATATTTTACCTTTCTTCTATCTTTAAAGTGGTGCTACTTATGCCACCCCAAAGAGCAGTAAATGTAGACACCTATAATTTATCTCCAGCAATTTAAATACTTAAATTGCGCTAATTATCTCATTTCCCACAAATTAATGACATATCATCAATATAACACTTTTTATCTTCTATCATCGTTAATTAACTACATTACGCTAGTTAATTGGCCCTTCTATCTAGCAAAGATGACAATTAATGACCTTCCATTAATTAAACCCCTTTCTACCTAAATTAATTAATTATTCTTAATTAATTAAGTTTCATCTTCTATTAGATCAATAAATCACCATTTATTTGATTAAACCCTTCTTATCCCCTAAATCATACTAATTATTCTTCTAAAAGATTCTATAAGATTTCTCACCTATTAATTAATCACTTTGGTTAATTAATAAATCCCCTCAAACCCCATGAGTCACTAAGGAAAAACTAAACTCTCCTAAGGTTGACTCAACCCTCTCTAAACCATCCTTATCCACAACTAACTCAACCTTGTTATTATCCCACATGTAAAGGGATGCAAAGATTCTTTTATCCATTGGGCTATATAAGGATCCCTCCTCCTACATTTCTACTAACATATTTACACACTTAAATGAGCATGGATTCTATACTATAGAGCCATTTCATCATCTTAGGGCATTCTTCCTTAGAGTGGAGCTAGGCATCATCCATTTGCATTCAATCATCCAAGTTATTTTGTGAAGATCAATGGAGTTAATCAAGAAAGACCTTGTTGCCATGACTTGATGAACCTCCATCCTCAATCCTCTTGGATCAAGCAACAACTATCAACCCTTTGATAGCTAAAGGATCTACCTAGGTCCATTTCATTGATTTAGCTTTCTAAAGAGTAGAGCAATAAATGTTAGCATGTTAGCTTGAGGTTTTATTTTCAAGGTTTTAATGCATAGTGTTGATGTTTATTACTTGTTTAGCTCTTAGCATGATGGTGCATAGATTTTAGTTTAGCATTGTATTGAGGCTATTAGGTGTTAGTCTTGATTTTATTTGCATATCTAACTAATTCTTGCACACGAGATAAAAATAATGAAAGAGAATAAGTCACTAGGGATTGGATGGAAAAACTGCCACAACTTTTAATAAGCTGCAAGAAAAATTGGCGTAAAGGGAAACAAACATCATTTTCCTTACGAGTGATCATAGGATTTCTGGTTTGGTATGTTCTCTCAATGTTGTTCCCATAATTCTTTAGTATTAGTGCTCTACGGCAGCAATGTCGAATCGTGCATTAGTTAAATCTAATCTATTTGTTGTTTTTATTGTTGAGACACATAGTTAGGAATTCTTTTTGAAACATTACTATTATCATATGAAGAAAGGTTCATATTGGAATGTAACTCGAACATGTGATTATGTTTAATGTATTTCAACCAAAAATCTACTTACACATTTTTAGTTATGTGGAAAACCATAGAACAATAGAAGATATGTATAAACCTCTCAACTTGATGCTACACAACCAACTCAACATGGTACGATCAAGGGTTTATGCAGATGACCAACAACTGGAGAAAGTAACAATGGAATGTGCAAAGTGGTAATGAAAGTGCAGCAACAGATTTACATAGGAAATAACACATAATAATATTATATTTTCTATATATCTACACAACATGTTTGGCTAATATATAGCCAATACAATAGAAGAACTACTTCCTAGAAAATAGGAAGTCAACAAACAACTTACCCGTTTATAATTTTATGGGTACAACAAAACTCTATAATAATATATTGTTGAAACAATATATTATAACAATATGAGTTGTAATACCAACTCAATTACATCACATAATTATAATCTAACTTTAATAATAATGTGAGCACTAATAATATGAAATCCTAACATTCCCCCCCTTAGTGTGAACATGGGGAAAACTAGCTTATACTTGCACCTGCTCATGATCTAGTGATTTTCACAGGATGATCACAAACCTCAAGGATGGTTTTGCAAATGGTTGACCACAAACCGAGAATGATAGTTTTACAATTGGTTTACCGCAAACCCCAAAGTGATGGTTTTATGAATGGATTACCAACAACCAAGAATGGTGGTTTTACTATTGGTTTACCACAAACCACAAATGAAGGTTTTCAAGTGGTTTACCTACAACCACATCATGATGTGCCAAGTACTATTATCAGCCCTCATCAATATCTCACTGTAGGGAATAACATAGGAAAATTTGTTGAAATCATTGCTCATACATACATAGAAAAAACTGACATAATGGAAATGGAACATTGGATCATGTTCCCCCCTCAATGTGAAATTTCCACTTATTGAAATCAGGAACACTACAAATAGGCACACGATGGAAATCACACTGCCCAAAATGAAACCAAACTGAAACACACATGTCACCAAAACTGATATGTGGCCCCGTCATTGGCAACTGACGAGAGGTCGCTAAATGACCTCCTTCCTCCATTGCCTCCATCCTCCAAAGAACATCTGCTAACTCGTGAAGATGTAAACATGAAGTACATCTATTTCCACATTGAACTTATTATATCTTCCCTCCCGTAATGTGAAACACTTTATTTTTTTGGACATCGGGTAACACCGAAAATGCATCCGTGAGGCAAATGTTTTTACAATTTTTGACATTGACATGATGAGGCTAAAAAAAAGGTATTTTTCAAACATCATATTTTTCAACAAAATTTAAATCAATGCAATGAGGATAGAAAAACAAACACTTTTGCAAAAAAGGCACTCGATTTTGAGGTACCTAGAAAAATTTATTATTAAGGTTTTAATTTCCCGTAAAAAAGGCCCAATTTGAATTAAAATTGGATCAACGATTAAAAAATTACTCGGATGGAGAGAAAATTTATCATGTGACCACTCGTTGGAACTAGGAGGAAATGAGGATTCCAAAAATGTCAAAGGCCCGAAAAATGGTGTCGAAAAATATTAATTTGGCTAAAAACATAATAATTGCCCTTAAAATGCAATTATTAAACAAAAACTATAGTAAAATTAAAATTTTCAAACTATAGTCTTTGCTAAAAATTAAAAAATTAGCCAATCACAAATGGCTGCAAAAACTCACGGCTTCATTGAAGTGACAGAATGATTTGCTGATAATTTGACAACCAGAGCTCTGTTTTATAAACCGAAAAATGCGTTGGAAAGGTGCTTTCAATATCTCTGCAATGGTACCAACAAGATTTGATTTCATCACCTGACCTAAAATTTGTTCATGACTGAGTGTTACTTGAATTTGGAATTGTTCTTCATGCCTGAAGCAGTAGATGGAAACATGCGGGCGCGTGCAGCACAGATGATGGTAGACTTGGTCACCTTCACTTCAAGAGCTGTGAGAGTGTTGTCAAGATCTACATATCTACACTTAGGAAAAGTTGATACGTCTCACTTTTTAGATCTGCAATGTATGAGATAGTCAAATACTGCTAGAAATACTTGTTGAGGAGACCAAAAATTGATTGACGATTCAAATCTTGATGTGTATGTATTTGTAGGGTCTCTGGTATGCTACCGTCAAGAAGGTCAAAGCCAAGATAGAATGAATCAAATGATTCTTCTGACTAATTTGGTGAAGAACCTTTGAAATGAAAACCTCAATGGCACACTATTTGAGTGCCCAAATCAATCCACACGCTGAATCCGTAATCCATGCAGATCGTAGATAGGAGAATAAGTGAGCAGTTCCTTGTGGGATCATTCACAAAGCTATATCGAAGGTCTTTCTGCAGATCTGTACTTGCATTTTCCAGTCTCCCTTGAAAAATTTAATGCGTTGAGTAGATGCTCAAGGATAATCAAGGTAGTCACAGGTCTGAGACAAAACATGGATGATTGGATGATGTGGTCGGCCTTGACCAACTAAAGTTTGAACTGCACGAAACTTCAATGAATAAACAAAGACACATGCCAAAAAATATAAACTAAAACTAATATACAGAGTCACAAAATCAAAAGCTTAAGACATCATATGGGGAAAATAGAACATATTAATTGCCCCTGATTTAATCTCAGAGTTTCATGGATCAGATTGCTCGGATACCAAATGAAAGTGTAACAACATGATTTACACAAGAAATAACACACAATAATATTATATTTTCTATATATCTGCACAACATGTTTGGCTAATATATAGCCAATACAATAAAAGAACTACTTCCTAGAAAATAGGAAGTCAACAAACAACTTACCCATTTATAATTTTACGGGTACAACAAAACTCTATAATAATATATTGTTGAAACAATATATTATAACAATATGAGTTGTAATACCAACTCAATTACATCACATAATTATAATCTAACTTTAATAATAATGTGAGCACTAATAATATGAAATCCTAACAGGTAACCATCACGAATATGTAGATAGAATCAGGTATGTTAGCCATGCGTATTTTTAAACATAACCATTTCTAAGGCTCACAAAGTTATAAAAATGATATCAGCTAATTCTAGAAGTGGAACCATTTTTAAAGAAGGAATTACCAAATAACCTATTTCAAAATTTCATGGTAGCATCCAATGCTACATAGTTTGTAGTTACTATGTTTTTGATTGTCTGCATAAACCATTAGTATAGACATAATGATACAGAAATTATAATCTATGCTTATTACAGCCAATGATGGCATAGCCTAGCGGTCACTTATCTATATCAATATCTCAAAAAAAAATCTGCTAATGGGTGGTTCAACAGATATAAACAAACCCTACTTTTAGTTCTTACAATTCATTCAAAAGACATAGAACATTTTGATTTGTACTTACCATATTACCACAGAGGCTAGTATGCATTTCAATTATGTTTACATTTTCCATAGCAAGAAATCATTTATGAATTTATTACTATTTTTTGCAATGCATCATGCATCATGCATCAAAAAACTATCAGCCAATAAGATCTATGCAAGCCAAGCTGGAATCTCAAGCTACCTAAAGAGCTAATATTAAATTTATCATTTTACCACGTAGATCACTATGTTTTTTCAAATACACTTTCATTTTCCATAGCAATAGTTATATTATGAATAGATTGATGT
The DNA here is from genome assembly GCA_018340775.1 of Taxus wallichiana var. yunnanensis. Taxonomy (NCBI): domain Eukaryota; kingdom Viridiplantae; phylum Streptophyta; class Pinopsida; order Cupressales; family Taxaceae; genus Taxus; species Taxus wallichiana. The sequence goes on from CM031235.1 coordinate 416,990,298, forward strand.
TTGTTTGAAATATATATTACATCAAAGGATCCAACTACGGGTAAAGAAGATGCAATCCTACACACAAGGTCCACTTTGTAAGTGGTAGCCACAATCTAAAATATTGATTTTTCCATTGGTTAGAAATTATATGAGACTCGATTAAAAAAATTATTTACTTCCCTATAGTTTACCACAAGAAATAATTTCTTATTTTATATTTGGAGGGCTTACTATATGAGAAAAACTAATCTCCCTCTAAGGACATGTCATTCAAGTTCCACAAGGAGACTATCAATGTGTGAGGTGGCCTGAAAGAGTTTATAAAGTCATTATCAACCAAATTTGAAATGGGATTACAGGTGACAAACTCACTTCATGTCGATGTTGAAAAGGCGACAAAGGCCTTCAATAAAATATTATTTACTTGACTTTAATCCAAAGTACTCACCTATGGAAAATAACATTGCAATATAATCAATGGAATTGCAATAAAAGATCTAGAAAAGGTTTAGAGTAAATATGTTGTTAATCGCCAAAATTAGCAGGAACTTGACAAGGTTATAACTTGAGCTCCGGTGTCCGTCTAAGTCCGGTTTTTTTAAACCACGTGTTTTGATGAAATGAATGCACTTTGAAACCAACCCTACCAATTAGATCAAGTTCTAGCACATTTTTGGGCCCTAAATCTGCCATCTTGAGGCCGAAAATTAGGATTTAAGTTATAGTTCAATTTTTTCCTATTTTTGGGAATTAGTTAATTTTAGTCTATTAGTTGCATTATGAGTTATAAAGTTGGAAATTCCTCTAATTTAGGAATGTAGAAGATGCATGGAAATTTTTGTTCCCGTATGAATAAGCATACAAACTTACTAAGAATAGTAGGTTCTAGTAAACTGCTAAAATAGTAATTTTCGCCACGTAGAGTAGATTTAGTCAAAGTTAGTTAGATTTTACTTGGAAACTCAAGTTGGGAGTTGTTTTCCTATTTAGGAAACATTGTAATTCATTATTGAATAACGAAGAAGGAGATTTATTTTCTTTTGGAGTTCATATTATTTGTAATATATCAAGTTTGTTTAGAATTTGGCTACATTATCTGGTATCAAAGTGGTTCAAGTCTTTAAAAAATGACAGGAAGAGGAAGAGGAGGCGGTATTTCTCAGATGAATAGAAATATGTAAGATATGCATAGGTAAGTTACTAAACTTGCTGCAATGATAACCTAGAGAGGAAATCAAGGTAGAGATGACACAAGATGAATAAGAATTTTGTGAAGAGGAGGAAACGCAAGTGCCACCATTAGATTTTGAAGAAAGGATGCTTCAAGCATTAGAAGGAAAGAATGATGGGATAAGAGTTGATGTTTCAGAGTATGGTGGTAGTCTAAAACTAGAGGAGTTGATAGACTGGTTGACTAGCATGGGGAAATTTTTTGAGTGGAAGGCTATGTCAAAAGAAAAGAAGGTAAAATTTGCATGCACAAAATTGAAAGGTCATGTTATGTTATGGTGGGATCACCTACAGAAAGAGTGGTAAAGAAAGGGGAAAGAAAGAATTAAGATGTGGAGTAAGATGGAGAAGAAGATGAAAGATAGATTTCTCCCTGTGGATCATGCACAAACCCTTTATAGGAGGTTTCAGAATCTCAAACAGAACTTACAAACAGTGTAAGAATACACATATGAGTTCTATAAGTTGTCCATTTGTGTAGAGAATGAAGAAAATGAGGAACAAATGGCTACAAGGTATGTAAATGGATTAAAATTTTCTATTCAAGATGAGATAACTATGCATAGGATTAAGAGCATGGAGGATGCCTATCAATTAGCCTTAAAGGCCGAGGAAAAATAAAATCGTAAAAGTTTTAGGAGATCACTTGGAATGAATAGGGGGCCTCATCTTCCTTTTAAGGACGAGCTAGTTTCAGCTAAGGTAGGGGAGAATCATCTCATGGATTGGAAAATCAAGAAGATACGAAACAAGATTTCCAGAATCAACAAAGAGGAAGAGGATTTTCTAGGGGCAAAGGATATGTTGGCGATAGAGGATGGGAGGCTCCATGAAGACCATTTTTTTGTTACAGATGTGGTGAAGAGGGGCATCAAGATTTTGAATTCCCACATTCTTATACACATGACAAGAGGCAAGGAGATTCTCCAAGAGTAAATCTTGTTGAAGCTGAAAAAGTAGAAGATGAACATGACCTAGAAATTCCACCAGATGTTGGAGAAAATATAATGATCAAGAGGATGATGATTGCTCCAAGAAAGGATATCAAGGGGGATGCATGGATGTGTACAAATATTTTCAAAACAAGATGCACTTCAGGAGGAAAGGTATGTAATGTTATTATTGATGGTGGTAGTTGTGAGAACATGGTTTCAAATGAGATGGTCGAGAAATTGGGTCTACCTTATGAGAAGAATCCTAACCCTTACCATATTGCATGGTTTAAGAAGTGTAATGAAGTTACTGTTGGTAAGAGATGTTTAATAAGTTTTTCCATTGGGAATAGTTACAAGGATGAGATTTGGTGTGATGTTATTCCTATGGATGTATGTCATATGCTATTAGGAAGACCATGGAAATTTGATAGAAAAGTTATTCATGATGGGGGAAAGAATACTTATAATTTCTGGAAGAATGGCACAAAAATAGTTTTTCTACCTCTTAAGGAAGAGGCTGAAAATATGCTCTCTGTAAAGGAATTTTTGAAGGAGGAAAAGGCAACCAGTTTTTGTTATACACTAGTTGCAAATAAGGATGAACCTGCAAGTGCACAAATACTAGTAGAAACAACAGAATTAATAGAAGAATTTACTGATGTTATTCTTGATGAGCTACCAAACAAATTACCGCCCAAAAGATATATTCAACACCACATTGATTTGATTCTAGGGTCTTCACTCCCAAATCAAGTAGCTTATAGGATGAGCCCAAAATTACATGTAGAGTTCAATAGGAAAGTGGCAGAGCTCGTGAGAAAGGGGTTCATAAGAGAGAGCATGAGTACTTGTGTAACCCCAACTTTATTAACACCAAAGAAGGATGGAACATGGAGAATGTGCATGGATAACATAGCAATCAATAAAATTACAATCAAGTATAGGTTCCCAATACCTCACCTTGATGATATGATGGATGTGCTTGTTGGATCTAGGTATTTCACCAAGATTGTTCTTCAAGTGGTTACCATCAGATTCAAATTAGAGAAGGAGATGAGTGGAAAACAACATTCAAAACAGAAATGGATTATATGAGTGATTGGTGATGCCATTCGGGTTATCTAATACACCTAGTACTTTTATAAGATTGATGAACACCATGTTGCGGGAGTATAATGGTAAGTTTTTTTGGTTTATTCGATGATATCTTGATCTTTAGTAAAACTAAGGAAAAATTTTGAGGCATATAAGTGTGATATTTGAAGTGTTAAGGAAAGATAAACTCTATGCAAATATGAAGAAGTGCACATTTATGCAAGAGATTTTGGTATTCTTGGGCTTTATTATTTTAGTAGATGGGGTACGGATGGACTCAAAAATATAAAGGCAATTATTGAATGGCATAATCCACAGTATAACAAAGGTAAGAAGATTTCATCATTTAGCAACATTTTATAGAAAGTTTATTAAAAATTTCAGCATATTGTAGCACCTATAACAGATTACACCAAAGGAAGGGAGTTTTTGAGGAAAAAGGAAGGTGAGGATAGTTTTCAATTATTGAAGAACAAGGTGATAGAGGCACCCATTTTGGCACTACCAGATTTTGATAAAGTGTTTGAGGTTGATTATGATGCCTCGCATGTGGGTATTGGTGTTGTTCTAAGCCAAGGTGGAAAGCCAGTAGCTTTCTTTAGTGAGAAACTAAATGAGGTAAGAAATAACTACTCGACTTATGATGTGTAATTTTATGCAATTGTACAAGCATTAAGGCATTGGAGGCATTACTTAGTGCCTAAGGAGTTTGTGTTATTTACAGACCGCATAGCCCTGATGTATGTGAATACACAAAAGAAGTTGAATAGTAGGCATGAAAAGTGGGTATCATTTTTGCAGGGTTACACTTTTTCTCTAAAACATAAATTATGAAAACATAATCAAGTTTAGATGCATTGAGTAGGCGTGTGACTTTGTTTACCACTATGTAAAATGAGGTAATGGGTTTTGAAGCAATAAAGGGTTTGTATTCTTCCCGATTCGATTTCAAGGATATTGTTAAAAGTTTAATTCATCCATTGTCAGACAATGCAGGAGATGTCCTGGATGAGTACATTTTAAAGGATGGCTACCTATTCAAGGGACGCCAACTATGTATTCCAGTTGAGTCTATGAGAGAGAATATAGTGAAAGAGTTGCAAAGCGAAGGATTGGCTAGGAATTTTGGTAAAGATAAGATGATAGCCTTGGTAGTAGAGAAATACTATTGTCTAAAGCTGAAAAGAGATGTGGTATGATATGTGGAGAGGTTTCGAATTTTTCAAGTTTCGAAAGGCCACACACAGAATACAAGGTTGTATATGTCATTGCATGTTCCTAAAGGGTCGTGGAAAGATCTGAGTATGGATTTTGTTTTGGGATTACCAAAAACACAACAAGGTAATGACTCAATTTTTTTGGTTATTGATAGGTTTTCTAATATGGTTAACTTTATTGCCTACAAGAAAACAAGTGATGTGACAAGCGTAGAAGATTTGTTTTTCAAAGAAGTTGTTCGTTTGCATGGTGTTCCAAAAACCATTGCTTCAAATAGGGACACATGGTTCTTAATTCACTTCTGTGGACTTTATGGAAGAAATTGGGAACTCAACTACAGTTCAATAGTTCCTATCATCCTCGACTAATGGAAAATTAGAGGTGGTAAATCGAGTTTGGGAAACTGTTAAGGTGCATCATTGGGGAAAAGTTGAAACAATGGTACTTATCATTACCACAAGCTAGGTTTACATATAACGATTACATAAATAGATCCACAATAAATTCTTCATTTTAAATTGTGTATAAGATTAATCCAAATGGGGTGTTATATTTGGTACATCTACCAATTGATGGCGAGTCGGTGATGATGCAGAAGTATTTTTCGAACATATACAACAATTACGGGAAGAAGTGCGAGAAGAAGATGTAGAATAGTAATAATAAGTATAAGGAAATATCACATGTTCACAAATGGAGAAATTTATTTACAATTGGTGAGTTGTTTATGGTATATTTGTGGAAGGAAAGGTTTCCAAAAGGAACCTTTAACAAGTTGAAGTACAAAAAGATTGGTCCCGAAAAAAATAAATGATAATGCTTATGAGGTAGAATTGCCGAAAATTTTAATATTTCTCCGGTGTTTAATGTTTCATATTTTTATTCTTTTCATGGGGATGGTGTAGAAGGGGATGTTATTGATGAATTAGTATATTGGAGGTATTAGGTTCCGGTGAAGAAAAAAGAAGAAGTGGATCGATTCTAGATAAGAAAACAATGGACATGTGACATGGGAAATACAACAAATATTTGGTCCATTGGAAAGGAACGGAACAAGAGAAAAATACTTTGGTCATAGAGAGGGAGATTAAGAATTTGGATGCAAATAAATGAAAGGATTTTGAAGAAGACAACTTGCAGGAGCTGCATTTTTTTCAAGCAAGGGAGAATGATGCACCAAAATTAGCAAGAACTTGACAAGGTCATAACTTGAGCTCCAGGTGTCCATTTGAGTATGGTTTTTTTTTTAAACCACATGTTTCGATGAGAAAAACGCACCGGAAACCAACCCTACTAGTTGGAGAAAGTTTTGGCACATTTTCGGGCCCTAAATCTACCATCTTGAGGCCAAAAATTAGGATTTAAGTTGTAGTTCAGTTTTTCCTATTTTGGGAATTAGTTAATTTTAGTCTATTAGTTGCATTATGAGTTAGAAAGTTGGAAATTCCTCTAATTTAGGAATGTAGAATATGCGTGGAAATTTCTGTGCCCGTATGAATAAGCATGCAAACTTACTAAGAATAGCAGGTTCTAGTAAACTGCTAAAAATAGTAATTTCGCCACCTAGAGTAGATTTAGTCAAAGTTAGTTAGAGCTTGCTTGGCAACTCAAGTTGGAATTTATTTTCCTATTTAGGAAAATTTTTAATTCATTATTAAATAACGAAGAAGGAGATCTATTAACTTTTGGAGTTCATATTATTTGTAGTGTATCAAGTTTGTTTAGAATTTGGCTATATTAGCTACTCCTATAATTATGAAGACACAATGTGTATTACATTTGTGCAAAGGGAAACCCTCCAGCAAATTTTATTTTTGGGATGACAAGCGAGAGGAGAAAATTTCTAAAAATATATGTGGTTGATGACTGATTTTTACAAAGACTTATCACTAGTAGTGTCAAAGGGATTGAATGTGGTAGGGCATCAAATATTTGGAGAGAGTAAATGATAAATAAAAAGTTAGAATTTAAAAATTTTATTGTGAAGATACAACTTAACATTTTAAATAAAATACATTCGTATGTTTTAGTGATGGTTCTACTTAACTATTTAAATTATGATTATACGATTATAAGTTAGGAGAATTTAAATTTTCCCTGATTATAAGTTCGTAATGTGAGTGTATAAGTGGCAAATGTGAATTAACATAAAATATTTATTGTAACAAATATTTGATCAATTTTTATTAATGAAATATGTGTTCCTAAATTAATTTTGAGCATGCTTGAATACTATTTTTTTCTTCAATGTTAAAAATGTATACCGCTTTCAATGTAATGAAATAACTACAATACGTTATGTAAAGACTCGTCATGTCTTTGAAACATTACATTCTATTCGTATAAATTTTGCACAAAAAAATATTCCTTGTATAACAATAAGAAATAAGAACACCCTTATATTTTACCTTCGTCACCACCTACAACCATTTGATTTTTGATATAAAAATATTGAAAGGGACTTGTTTTTTATTTTTCAATTGATTCACCGCCCTCAACCATTTGATTTTATTTTTTTCATTTGCAGATACGAACACATGCAACATGAAACTGATCATATTTGATATAAATGGTGTTTTGGTACACACCCTCCACAAGGTTGATTCGGCATTTAAACAATTAAAAAGTTTGGTAGCATCGAGCTCAAAAAAATAATTTTACTCAGACCTAATGTGAAAGATTTCTTGCAATGGTGCAAAAAACATTTCAAAATAGAAATATGGACATCGAAAAGAAATTCAAATGTTGATGACATGATGCCTTCATTCCTTCAAAACATTGGCTTGGAGGTTGCAAGCTTCGAGTTCATATTTACACAGGAAGATTGCGTCAAGACCAAATGATCCAATTATGAAGGTTCTAGGAATCCCAAATTATATCTCAAGAATCTTAACTCCATTTGTTCGTGGTTTAATGCATCATACAATTGTAAAAATGCAAAGTGCTTATAGATGACTCTTTAGAGAAAAACAAGTTCAATGATGTTATGAACTACATAATTGTTGAAACATTTAACATAGATTCTAAGTCATAAGACAAATACTTGTTAGATGTGTTGTGGCCTTTGTTGCAACCATTGAAGGATGTCAAAGATGTTTGAGATTATATTAGATCACAAAAACAATTATAGGGAGATTTTTATTGGAGCTTTACTATGTTTTGTATTGTTGATTTGGAAGCCCATCTTCGGGAATAGTGTTACATTATAAATTCAAATTATTCATCAAATGTTTTACTATAATTCTTCCTTCAAGAAAGAAATTTCAATTTAATTCATAGCTATACTTAAATACTAACATTTATAAGGGATAGTTTTATAGTTAATTTTAAATAAGTTTGTATCCATATTTGAATATGGAAAATTTAGGCCATGTCTCTTACAGTTGATTTTATATCTAAATTTAAATATGAAAAAATATTTGGTATGGTTTTACAATTACTTATATTCTCCTACAATAGATCATTTCCCTCTGCTAATTTCTTCATAACATATTTAGAAATTCTCTGGTTGTGCTGAGGTTCAATCACACCATAATAAATGAAGTAAATTTGATATCGAACTTTAAATATGAAAATATATTTGGAATGGTTTTACAGTTAATTACATTCTCCTAAATTGAATCATAACCCTCTTTAAGATTCTTCATAAAATCTTCGATAATGCTCTAGTTTCCCCAAGGTTCAATCAAATCATAGAAATTGAATTTGGAAGTGTCTCACATCTTGTGAATGTCATTATCCTATCGGTCGCTTTAATGGTGTTTGAAATATTCAAATTATCATATTTTAATATTTTAAACATCTTAAGACTGATAAGAGAATTATTTCAAAGCAATCATTAAGCCTAGCAATCACTAACCCTTATAAAATAGAACATGCATATGTTCAATATGGGCTAGCAGCCCTCGGCATTATTTCTCAAATCAATGTTGGATTCCCTGAAATCATTAAACATTTTTTCATAGATTCATAAATTTAATTCATGACTAGATATATTGGACTCGAAAGGAGAATTAACGGATTCCAATATTTTGATTTTTAGATTCCAATATATGTGATTTTGGAGTACAGTTAATTCTAATATAGGTGATTTTGGATTCCAATATATGTGATTCTAGATTCCAATATATGCGATTTTGGAATCCAATATGTGCGATTTTGGAATCCAATATGTGTGATTTTGGACTAGATATAATATTAATATTTAACATTTTGGAATCCAAAAATAGTAATATTAGATTCCAATATTGGCTATATTTTTAGTTGCTCCATGGAATAAGTCCGATTTAGTGAAATAAGTGTTACTTCATAAAACTATGAAACTAAACAACCTATAGCTCATTATAACTAGGCGCAAATAATAATTTTATCATAGTGAAACAGCTTTCCTAACTACTACACAATGAGAAAATCTTATCCAATATTATGGCGGTGAACTAATAATTACTAAGTCTCGTAATTTAAATAGAATAAATTTATTTATCTTAAATATTGCTTCTTTTTATTCTACCTCGAATAAACATTTTCAATGCACCTTTGTACATTCCATAATCCTACCAAGGAAATAGAATATGTTTTCAATATTGTTATATATCTTATAGACAATCCATAAATTAGAAATAACATTAATTTTGTAAGCTTTTGACATTCCTTTTATTTACCAAATCACAAGTTTAACACAATTTACCATGAATATTAATTAATGCTCACACCACATATGGTTCCCAAACAGAGAGATCCAACCACATGATCTTGATATTCATGCTAACAATGCATTATGCGAGCATGAGAATCTACAAGTAGCCCTTCTTCGTACTACCCGACCTCCCAAGGTCGTGTGCCGAAGACAACCAGTGTGGAAATGGAATATATGTGGATATAGACAAACTAGTTGGGCAATCTTATATCCTCAACACGTAATAATGGGATCTACGAGTCTAAGGAAAAAAAAGCTCTCCTAACCTTGAATTGGTGTAATGGATCGTTCAGATATAATAGCTTCTCGGAGGCTCCAATCAATGTCGATCTCTCGAGATCCTATCTATTGGCTGTTGGATACGTGGAAAATGACTTGTAGGTGCTTCGTGTATATTTCTAGACAAGGTCATGGAAAATGGTAATGAGAGGTGTAGTGGATTTGTAGGAAAAACTATGGGTGGTTTTCTAGTCTAGCCCAGAAAATATTAGCTTGATTGGCTTCTATGTTTAATGCGGAAAATTGTGTTATGATATCTGGTGGGAGTGGTGAGGATCTAAATACTAGCGTACATAAACTGGTGTCAATATTTAACTAACTTAGCAGCCCGTTGGGTTGTGGGACCTGGGGATCACAACCATGAGTTCGTGGTTGTTGTGGACCTATTATGGTCATGTGAAGAATCAATCTCTTCTTCCGACTATCCAATAGTCATAAGCCTTTTCAGCTTCTATGTTTAATATCAGGAGTTGTGTGATCTTCTCATAATACCTTACGGGTGTTCTGGAAACTTGTATATGTAAGCTTATGTCTATGTCGATGAGAAGGTCTCTCTGCATTTGGCTACGGAACTAATGGATCACAACCAAATATTTGTTCTCTTTCGGGTTCTTGTATGGTCATGTGGATATCCTATCAAGGCAATCTATAGTTGGGTTGACTTGACCAGAATGTGTATGCTTTGTCATCTTCAATATTCAATTGTCTCAATTGTTCACTAATTGCTTGTGGTTTATTGTCATTTGAAAGACCTGAATCCTAAGCCCTTGATCTATATCCATTAATGTTGTGAAGAGATTTGGCTGAGGTACTACCGGTTCGAATACGTAATCCTTGGGCTCTCTGGGTCCCATAATTGTCATGCAAGAGATAATCAAACTTTAACTAAAATGAGTAAACTAACTATGAAATATATATCTACACTATGCTTATATTCTTTTATTTTTGTATTTTCAATGATGTATTTGAATGAAATTAAAAGAGAAACTATTCTAATATATTCAGATAATGAACAATTAATCTAATAACAAAATTAAAACAAGCAAGTTAGCCTGATATAGCTATTTTCCTGATGCACTTGTGAATTTATCCTAAATATTTAAATAACTAACTAATTTAATCAAAGACCTTCAATCTTACCTCAGAAGTGAGGAATAAATCACAGCTTCTCAAAAGCTATCATTCCCCATAGCTTCCCTAGTAATACTGAAAGCAAGCTTTAACTGAAATAAAATGATTTTCTACTCTATTTGATATATTGTAACTACAACTTTGATAGTTCAAACCTGGAGTTTTACAGAACAGTGGTAAATCTAGTTGTGTCATGACTTGTCCCCTCAGTGTGATCTCTTTGTTCCTTTGTGTTCTCATGAATCCAGAAAAGTGTGAATGTGATAGCGTCAGCAGAAGAAGATACTCAAACAATGGCAGCTTTGGATATAAACCGAATAAAATGCAAGTAAGAGAGGGATAGTGCAAGTGAACAGAGCTTGACTATGTGATTCCTAGCAGGATTTATTGCGGGATACAACACAAATATACCGAGAATTCTGGGATCTATTTCTTGTGACAAAACAACAACCTACAACTCTAAGATTATCAAATGAACTCTAATCTAGAACTGAAACTATCTTATGCTAAGTTGACTGTGTAGGATAGCAATGGAGCAAAATGAAAGTGTGAAGATCAAATGATCTCTAAAGCAGAAAGGAGAGGCTGAGAATTCATGCAAAATCTAAACCTATTGAAACTTATGGAAGAACTTCAAAACACACTGAATAATAATTCATAGAGGGAGAGGGGCCATTTTCTTGTAAACAAGCTTGGTATTTATAGCATTTGGATTTACCAGAGGGTAAGTTTGAATTGAACTCTTTTATCATAAACAAAGAGAAATCACTATTTACTAGGTGGCTAAAACATAAATGCAAGCAAGAGTGGTTGAGAAATGTGAGTGCCACTTGAATTTTTACGTTGATGAAATCATCGTTGAAAGTTCTGAAAATGCACAGGACCACCACCCACCATGCTGTGGGTGGCGGTGATTACAGACCACCCCTATATGGGGGGTGGTCAGGTCATCACCCGCCCAGGCAGGGTGGTGGTCCTATAACTTAAAGACAAAAATGCAAGGAAAAAGGGGGCAGAGGTTAGAACAAAACATGCAAAAGCTGGATAAGGCTTTTAGGATGCAAATGTATACTTGGCAAGATTTTTCTAGATTCCGAACACCTTGCGAAGAGATCTGAATCATCATTGGGGTTTTTAACCTCTTTCTAGTAGTATAATACCTACATTTTTGGGTACGTACATATTTCCCCCTCGGAGAAGCATGTTTTAGCCATGAAGAGGCATAAAATGGTGGGTCCGAGTATGGCGGTCCCAAAATGGGGAGTTAGAAGCTATACCTACACACCCTGTGTGCCGAAATGTCGCCATCCAAATTCCCACTATCTATAAAATGAAAAAGGGACTCAAGTGTAGATAGATAAAATAAATCAAAAAATAAATACTAAATTAAAATGAAATGAGGACTTACCATTTGCATGGGGATAAGAACTTACCTCCGTCGGTGCTCCAACTTCTGCGAAAAAAAACACTCAAAACAAGATTAGAATATTATATATATATATATATATATATATATATATAGCTCATTTTCCTATTCATTTGCATGTGTTGATTTGGTGGTTTTTGAGCTCTGGGACCCACAGTAACCATTTTTGATGAGAGTATAGTCAAAACATTCATTGTGAGATCATGATCATGCCTCCGAGAGCGGACATCGACCCGCAAAGTCTCAGGTTAGTTCTTCTCAATTTATCATTTTTAAACCTAAAATATAGAAATGTTGAAAAATTTGTCTTGGGGGGTTATTTTTGGAAATGTTAGTTTTAAATGAGTCTCTAGGGGGCGCCCATAGGGTAGGTCTTTATTTTGTCAAAAATGATGTATTTTTGCTTTTTTTAGTGTTTTTAGGGCTTTGGGGCATTCACCGATCGGGACAGGACCACCGCCCTGCACAGGGTGGTGGTCATGGGACCGCCACCCTATGATGGTGGTGGTTATAGGACCGCCACCTCATAAGGTGGCGGTTACAAGACCACCACCTTAGAAGGCGGTGGTTACGGAACCACTCTGCACAGGTGGCGGTTCTAAACAAAATGTAAAAAAGATGTATTATTTAATTGTTTTTGCATTTTTGACATTTTTATATGTTTTTGATGATTTTTCTAGTTGGATTATGTTACTAACTTACTCTTTTTCTCTATTTTGGGTGGATGCGAAGAAGAGGAGTATATCAGATGGAGTAGAGAGAGGGAGTGTGATTGGCTCCCAGTAGTGTTAGATGCACTGACCCAGAGAGAGAGACACTCTGCAGAGGGCCGGTATTTTGAGGATCTCACAAGTTCCTCATGTTGCTCCTACTAGTCACATATTGTGTGACTTATTTTCATATTGGGATGCAGACCGAAATACCTTCCTAGTTTCTAGGTGTTAGGGGTGAGTGGACTATCACCCTGGAGGATGTCTATCGCATACTTGGGGGTTCGATTCTTGGGAGGCGGTTGTCTCTTAAGACAACAGTATCCAGGTCTCAGATGGTTCAGTGGGCTACCTACATGGGAGATGTTGTTGTCTCCATGGGCTCAAGAAGGGGGTGAAGGTCCATCCATTGTTGCTTCTCCTATCCCTATGATCCATGAAGGCTATTATGGGTATCTTGGCCTCACGGTTGATTGGGGACAAGGGAGGGGATACTCTCTTATACTGTTGGGCTCCCATTATTACATAGATTGAGGCCCATGGCCATGTTTATGCTTGGGGAGTAGACATTCTTGGGACCACCTACCATGATTTATATAGGGTGGTCAGATTACAGGGGCAGTCATTGAGTCACCCTACTCTAGTTATGAGTTGGGTGTATGAGCGCATCATTCCCTATGGGAGAGGTGTACTAGTAGAGAGGATCCGGGGGCTGTCAGGGTAGCGAGGTGGATGGGATGAGGATAACTATACTCAGGATGCCACACTAGCCAGTGGCTTCTCTTGACTATTACAGAGACATGGAGGCCACTCCTTATCAGGCCATGGCAGGGTTATGGGGAGAGGAGACACATACATTGATTGCCTGCTATACTACAGTCAGTTAGTAGATAGATAGGGAGGGTGGAGACTCCACCCATTTGATAGAGTACCTCAATAGTTTGGCCTCCCCTACATTGATATGCTTCCTCCAGTGGGGCTAGTGTACAGTCTATTCATGAGGCCAGGGAGGTCCTAGAGGATCGAGGTTGGACCATGGTTACTCTGGAGTTCCCATTGTAGCTAGGTGGGTGGTTCATGCCCGAGGGGCAGCCGGTGCTCCTCGAGCACCCTTACTTATGATCGAGCTGCTCCTGCTCATAGTGGAGAGGGAGATGAGCCCATTGATGTGGACTCAGACTCTGAGGAGTTCACGGAGAGGAGACAAGGAGAGGAGAGGTGGAGGGGGGAGAGACCGGTGGGATGGGACAGAGGAGGATGAGAGTGATTCCAGTGGCATGACACTCAGATATCTTGAGGGCCGAGAGGGTGGAGGAGAGCGAGCGAGAAGGTGACCTTGATCTCAGAGGAGTTGCCTTCTCAGGACATTGGGGAGATGATGAGTCCATGGCAGGACGTCATTTCTTTCCTGATTTGGGGAGGTTCCACGTAGTCCAGCAACGTCGATGTGTAGTAGCAGCGAGATCCTAGAGACCCTACCTAGATGCCTAGAGATCCGAGTGAGTTACTACTCTTTTCTCGATTTTGTTTTAGCTAGAAATGTTTAGTTGATATTTCCTTTTGTTGTTTCATTTGTTTTTGACTTTATTTTTGGTGATTTTCTAACTTGTTATTTCTCTTTTTTATTTGCAGCATGACTGTTGAGGGATGGCGAGACTTGATTCACCGAGTGTGTGTGGACACCCTATTGCTCCCCTCGAGAGTACTCAGGGCTGAGCTTACTGAGGACATTGGAGAGCCTCATGGCTGGTGGTAGACACATACTTGATGTGTTTTCCCTTTCTGAAGGTGGCGAAGTTAGTGACCTCTCTTCATGCTGAGGTAGGCTGGATATAGGACTGTTGAGCATTGATGAGGAGGAGTCATTCTCATAGTGAGACCACAGCTACTGGCCATGATCATGAGCACTCATTTCATTCAGAGCGTCATCATAGTAGGAGTCCTAGATGCGGATCGTGCACCTTTAAGGGGATCCCACAGGGATTGAGATATCATGGTGTCTTTTTGTAGTGATTTTTGTTGATGTTTATATGGGTTGTTTTTGTATTTTTCGGGCTCATTGAGCATTTTGACCATGCCTAGTGCATGATGGCATTGTATGTAGAAATATATATATATATATATATATATATATATATATATATATATATATTATTTTTTGGATCTAGATCTTCTTTGTATCTAGAATTTTGTGATTCGTTTCCCATGTGTACACTAGATGTTTTTAGAATCTTTGTTTTTATATGCTTTTTAGAATGTATGCAATGGATGACAAGTGATAACAAATGTTGAACATAATGTTTCTCTTTTATTTGTTTTTGTAATGCTGATATGTGATGATGCAAACATATTGTAGTACTGAACTTTTGGCTTCTTTGGGAAATGTTTGTTGCTTCTTCTTGTTTTGGAAAAACGTGATGAATATATAGTGATAATGAGATGAACTTGCCCCACTCCTAACTCCACACAACTAGTAAGATGCGAGGGCTCAACACCAAGAGTTGGGAAGGGCACAAATTATATGAGTTTGAATGAATGAAAATGATGAGAGAAAGACAAGGTTTTGATAAAAATCAAATTTAGACCTCGTACTTACTCTTACTCAAAACTACTACATAGTTCAGAATGCAACTTATTTTCCAGTTTATCTAGACTTAGATCCATGGATGGAAATTGGTTGACAAAATCTGGTTTTGAGGATTTGATCTCTTTGGAATTTGGATACTTAATTTCACTTAATACATTTTCTTTGCATTTTAAAATATTAATATTCACTAATTTGTGTGAATGGACCCCCTACACCCTGTCTCATGCTACTGGTAGGAAGCATGGGCTCATCACCAAAGGCAGGACATAGGCGAGTAAGGGCACTTCTTTCCTTTCTCAACCTCGCATCACTAGTAAGAGATGCGGGCTCATCACCAAGGTTGGTGGGGCAAAGAAGTGTGTAAAAATAAAATATTCTATTTTGTTTAGTATTTTTGATTTAATTTGACATTTCTGATTTGTGATTTTGGAGTATCCTTGTTTCAAAGAGATGTAAGAAGGATAGATGTGACACCAAGAAGCTTCTAGAATAGACCGTAGGTAAGAACAACTTAACCTAGTAGAAAAGAATGAGTATGACCAAGTATGCAGGCCTTGGTATGGTTTTTGTCAAGACTTTGTCTGTCGAATTGATGAAATGATTTTGAAACTATTTGATGATATTATGAAAATTGAAGAGATATGATTTGAATGCTTTTGCCAATATTTTCATAAAGCTTATAATGAATTTCTTAAGAATAAGTTCCTTGACCACAAAATTTACGAAATGAGTGAACAAAATGAAACAACTAAGTGACTAATGCAATGTAGGTAGATATAATATACAAATGGTGATGTTGATGACCTATGCGTAAAACCATTTAAGATGCAAGGAATTGATAGTTTCATTGAATTCCTCACCTTCTAGTGTACACAAGAGATACACACCATTTCCATAGTCTTTCATGACTCGATATGGGCCCAACCACTTGGGCCAAATTTCCTTCCTTCACGGTTTTCTTATCAATCCAGGTTGTCTAGTCTTAGAACTAGATCTCCCTCATATATTTCTCATTCGTAGACCTTTTTTTATATTTTCGGCACATCATCATCAACATCAAGCTAGGCTGTGCCATTGTTCATTCGGCATTTAGCTTTGGCCTCATCAAGGCTTTCTAGTTGAGAGAGGCATGCCTCTCTATAGGCTTCTTCTCCCAAAATCCCTTGTAATGAGATGCGAGACTAGGTATTTCGACCTCAAGCGGGAGAACTACTTCTTCCCCGAATACTAATGAGAAAGGGGTTGCCCCTGTTGGTGTTCTTATTGAGGTTCGATGGGCCCACAAGGCCGGGTATAATTTTAAATGCCAATCCCATTTGTTCTCCTTAACTGTTTTGAGGAGAATAGATTTTAATGTTTTGTTTGTGGCTTCAGCTTGTCCATTGGCTTGAGGGTAATAAAGAGAGGTCGTATGATGGTTTATCTTGAATTTTCTACATAACTCATGGACCTCATCATTCTTAAAGGATGTGCCATTATCTGAGATAATGACTTGCGGGACACCATACCTATAAATGATTTGATTCAAAATGAACTTAGCGATTACAAAACCTGGTACGGTGGTGAGAGGCATGGCCTCTACCCATTTGGTAAAATATTTTGTGGCCATGATTATAAAGTTATGGCCATCTGTTGATGAGGGAGAGAATTTCCCTATCAAATCTAGGCCCCACGTGGAAAAGGGCCATGGGGTTGCGATTGGTTGTAGAGCTTGTGTTGGCATGTGAATCTCGTGGAGAATTCTTGGCATTTATGACACTTGCACACAAATTCTACTACATCATGTTCTAAAGTGGGCCAGAAATAGCCCATCGATGTATTTTGTGAGTAGTGGCATGACCACCAAAGTGGCCTCCACATATCCCACTTGTGGGATTCATAAAGAATCTTTTTGGATTCTTCCGTGTCAACACATCTTAAAAGCATTCCATCGAAGGCTTTACGATAGAGCACTTGTTCTAAAATAACATATTTAGCAGCGATAATGCGTAACCACCTTCTTTGTTGTGATGTGGCACCTTCTGGGTATGTATGGTCCATGATAAAATTGATGATGTCAGTGTACCAAGGACATATAGAGATGGGGGTCTGGTTTTGACAAAATATATGCATTCATCGGAAAGTCTAGATCTACCAGATCACCTCCATCTAATGGATTGTCAGCTAACTAATCTGATGATTTGTCCCTTAATGGATTTCTGGTTTACAAATGTTAATTCAAACTCACCCATTAAGGTTATGAAACATCCAACCTTTTTAGATAAAGACCCTTGTGTGAGGAATGTCCATAAATGATCTTGTCTTTACAATGACCCTTGTTTCTTGATTTAACATGTAATGTCTTAAATGTTTCATTGCGAAGACTATGGCAAGGCATTCTCTTTCTGCCTGTGTATAACATGTTTCATAATCAAGCAACGTCTAGCTAATGAAATAGACTACACGTTCTCATTTATCATTGTCTTCTTGAGCCAACATGCAGGCTAGCGAGACATCAATAGCCCATGAATACAAGATCAAAGGATGATCTAGTCTAGGAGGCATTAGCGTGGGAGGAGACAACAAGAAGTGTTTAACTTGCTTTGAAGGCCTCGTTGCATTCTTCTGTCCAATCAATGTTATAATCTTTCTTTAATAAATTGTTGATTGGATGAACAACAAAACTTAAGTCTAGAATGAACCTTTGAATTGCACCGAGTTTCCCAAGAAATGATCTGATACCAGACTCATCTGATGGTGGAATCATTTCAAGAACAACCTAAATTTTGGCTGGATCAACATCAATCCCTCATGAGGATATAATGTAACCCAGAAGTTTGCCTCCTGTCACACCAAATACACATTTCTCTGGGTTCAATGTGATGCCATATTCGATCAATCATGAGAGAATGATACAAGTAGTACTTTTGGGTGATCACAACACTTCTTGGCCTTGGCCAACAAGTCATCCATGTAGGATTCCACAATTTTATGAATAAGGTCATGGAATATGTATGTCATTTCCCATTGGTATGTAGTGCCAGCATTCTTAAGACCGAATGGCATGACAACGTAACAATAAGTTCCCCAAGGAGTTATAAATGTGGTCTTGGCTTGATCTTCTTTAGATATTTTGATTTGATTATATCCCGAGAATCCATCCATGAGAGAAAAAATCTCAAATCCAGTTGTTGCATCAACAATAACGTCGATGGATGGTAATGGGAAGTCATCTTTGGGGCAAGCTTTATTAATGTCCCGAAAGTCTATGCAAATGCATATCTTCCCATTCTTTTTTAGAATGGGGATGATATTAGATACCCATTGTGAATAGTCAACTGGTTTGATGAATCCCACCTGGAGAAGTTTCATTACTTCTTCTTTCACCATGAGAGCCACTTTTGGTTTCATTGGTCTCAATTTTGTTTAATTGGCTTTGCATCTAGTTTGGTGACAAGATTATGTACCGTGATATGTGGTGCAATTCCCATCATTTCTTTGTAATTAAATGTGAAAGCCTTTTGATGTTCCTTGAGGATCTGAGTATGTATTTCTATCTCCTCTGGAGTTAACGAGGATCCCAACTTCAAAATCTTTGGTTCTTCCTCCATTCCAATATTTATGTCAATCATTTCTTCGATTAAGGAAGCGTTTCCTTCTTCAAATTCAGGGGGCGGAGGTAGTTCCAAACTTTCTCCATTCTCTACCTCGTAGATATCGAGATTCTTTTGTGGGGAGATTCTATCATGGGATTTCCAAAATAGGAAGAGGAATGTGGGATTAGGGAAAAATCTACTATGTGATGAGTGAGATGTAGCTCCACATAGGCATTTAGATATCCAAGAGTGACTCTATCATTGTCAAAGTGATCTAGGATAGAAAACTCATTCTCAGCTTCTATACGTGTCAGAGAGTTTTTGTTGGTATTTTACGCACCAATGGTTCAGTATGAAGTGATACCATGAAACTTGTATTTTCCAACTCACTTTGCTTGGAGTGAAATGGGAAGCTGAGGTTGCTATTGAATCCACGAGAAGGTTTTGTTCTCGTGGGATTGCTTTGATTGATATGAAGTTGAATCCTTTGGTTAGATCTAATACCACCATTTTATAGAGTTGTAAGTGTTCAGCTCTAGTCTCATATACCTCAGAGACTTGGTTTGTGACTAGTTGTGAGTCTCCTAGCACTCTAATGTTATCAACACCCATCCTTTTGGCTATGATGAGGCCAGGAGGAGGGGCTTCATACTCAGCCCCATTGTTTGTACATTCAAAGTTTAACTTAAAGGAAAAAGGTAGGATCTTTCCCTCGGGAGAAGTAAAGATCACACCTGCCCCAGCTCCAAAATGACATCTAGCTCCATCAAGTGGAGAGTCCAATATTTTCTTGGAAAAATGGATGTTGGGACATTCCTCATCTATTTTTTTCTTCCGCCTCGGTTACTACTTCTACCATACAAACTTCGTCTGATGGAAGGGAACCAATTCCTAGGGTGTATCCCATACCCATGGAATCAAATGGTAGGAGAATGGGTAGATCTTTCTCTAGTAACTCAAAATTTTTGTGGTAGTCCCTAATGATACCATTTCTATGACGTTAGTCTCATTTTTGAGTGTTGGAATGCCTTTGACTAGATTCATAATTTCTAATTCTATTGTAGGTATCAATTTTCTTCTAGTTTTGAATTGATTGGTTTGTTAAGTTGATTCGTTGGGAGTTCAAACTCAGAGTGAACACCTGGTCTCTTCTTCAAATCTGCTAGGTGTATATCAAATGGTTTTGGGTCACCTTGTGCCACAAATATTTTCCCTAGGTGTAAAAATCTTATTTCCTGGAATAACGTGGAAGGGATTGCCTTCATGCGGTGTATCCATGGTCGACCGAGGATCATATTATAGTTGGTTTCCCGATCTATAATATAAAATTTGGTGAGGACTGTCTTGGGTCCTAAGGTGACTGGTAAAACTATGGTCCCAATTGAAGTGGCCTTGAGGCTATCATAACCTCTTAGCGTATTTCATGTTGTGGAACAATTTGTTTCTCCATATCCTAGCTTTTGAAGAAAAGTGAAGGGGACTATGTTAACTTGCTTGCCCCATCATCAATCATTGCATGCTTAACATAATTATTGTAAACCCATACCTATAAATGTAAGGTTGGGTCACCTCTACGTGTAATTTCAGCATCTGTTGGCATTTTGCTTATATCAAATATAAACTCAGTATCCCTATCTAGCTGCCCTGGAGGGTAGACATCAAAGTCTACATGGTTTACTTGCATTTTAGGAGAGGAGTGATGTTAATTAGATGACCAAGACCTAATGCTTCTAAGAGAGCAGCCCTATGGGTGGGAGAGTTCTTTAACAAATCCAAGAAGGAAATGTGAGAGAAGGTCTTTGTTAGGTCATTAATTAGATCATAAGCACCTATGGGTTTTACCAATGTTTGTTGAATGTTGTCTGGTTCTAATGGATAGTTTGGAACTGGTTGAGAAGAATAATCTCATGTTCTTGTTATGGTTTCTACGTGTAGCTCGGTATCTAACTCTACCAGACCAACTATCTTGGTTTGTGGTCGAGTTCCTAATTGGGGTGCGACCGGTGGATTTAATGAAGTTGAGGCTTCATGATCATTATTTCCTATCATAACACCCTTGTTCATCCCATTTGGATCTAACCTATTATTGTTAGAGTGATTTGGGAGTGGATCGTTAAAAATCTTGAGGGGTGCATTTTGAGGGGAAACTACTCCCATATAAGTGTTTGGCATGGGTACTACAGAATTTGCTAAAAACATATCTATAAAGAGTTGTCTTTGGTCTTCTGAAAATGTTGCATGAATTTATTGTAGTCATGGAAAGTCCTAGTATCATGGCCTTGAATCTTGTGGAAACCACAATACAAGTTGGGATTATAGTTTTGAGGTTGTTGATTTGAAACTTGTTGTGGTCCAAAACTCTGATTAGGTTGTTGGTTGTTAGAGTTAAAATTTTGAGGTTGTTGCCTTTGGTTTTGATTTTGATATCCAGTTGGGTTTTGATTTGGACCTTGTGTCTGGATTTTCCATTGTTGTTGTTGTTGTTGTTGTGATGGATGATTAAAATCCACCACGTTGATTGTTGGAGTAAAGTTGTTATTTTGCTGATTGTTAATGGGTGGTGAAATGTTTACGAATGTTTTCCCTTTTAACCTAGTCTATTACTCCATCTGTTGTAACCCCATGGTTTTTGTTAAGGATCTTGGGTCCTTGATTGGTATTCCGACATTAGGATAGGTCGTAGTGTTTTGATTGGGAGTGATTAATTTCCCATTTGTTCCATATGTCTTACGACCACTATCTATTGCCACTTGATCTATTCGGAGAGCACTCTCGAGTACTTCATCATAAGTCCTTAGTGGGAACTTCTGGACTTCTTCCTTTATCTCTCTATTGAGAGAATGAAGGAATAAGTCACATAGTTCCATCTTGATCCATGTTTGGAGCACTTGTTGATGAGTAGAGGACTATGCCATCTTTGAATAAAATGAGCAGTGATTCATTGTGCTCTTGTTTAATATGTAAGAATTCCCTGATTCTTGTTCTTAACAATTTGTTCATATCAAAAGCTTTGATAAACTCTGACACAAGTTGTTTGAATGAGTGTATCGAGGCTTCAGGTATTCTATAATACCAATCAAGGGCAATACCCTCTAAGGTTTTAGGGAATATCTTAGCAACAACCGCATCCCAAGGGAGCAATTCTCGAATGGCCATGGCATAGGCCTTGATATGTGCATTTGGATCTCCCTCCCCTTTGTATTTGGGAAAATCGGGAAGAGGTCTTGGAAGCATGACACTTCGTATGGTGAAATCTAGAGGCTCTTTTAAATATTCTTGAGTAAGTCCCTACCACATAGGTTTCGACCATCGATGGTGCTTGCTGAGGGGGTGGAGGTGGAATGGGTTGTTGATATGGCATAGCATATGTATTTGCAGGGACATAAGGAAATCCTTGTGGTTGAGTGAACATCCTGGGAGAGGAGAACATGTCTCCCTGTGGTGATTTTGAATAAATGTTTAAGTAGGGAGGAGCATTGCTCTGGTATGGGTTGTTTGGTGCTAAGCGGGAGGTATCATACTTTCAACTAGAGCGGCATTTTTGAAAATGTGTTCTAGTTGGTGTTTGTTGTGGATAGTTATATGAATGTTGAGGAGGCATGCCTAACGTGCCTATTCCTATGAGGAGGTCAACTTGGTTGGGATGATGTGGAGGGTTGGGAATTCTGCTTGCCCAAAATGTGAATTTTGATTTGCTTGAGCAAGTTCTAGTCCTCTAACCTTCTCAACTAAGGCTGAGATGACCTCGATTGGTGAAGACACAGTGTTTTTCCTTAATGGTGGTTGTTGTATACCTTGAGGTTGTAGAGGGTATGGTACCCTGCTATGAATTGATCATTACCTACTGCAAGCTTCACCGAGAGTATTTTCCATAGGTGGAGGAATGGGGGTGTTTTCTTGGAGCAGGGTATCGGGTTGTGTTTGCAAACTTCCTATAGGTGGGTACATGTTTTGGAAGCATTGTTCACTTCTAGCGTAGCGCTAAATACTCCTCATCCAAAAATGGGAGTGGATCTGACTGTCTACTAATTTGTGGTCTGAACAAAACCCGAGGAGATGAAATGGATTCTCCAGTAAATCATATTGTTAGAGCCTAAGGGCTCTGGTTGTTGTGTTTGTGTGAGCTGATCCAACTCCTCAATTTGGAATGAAGAACTAGAGCTAGTTCTTTGAGGAGGAGTTTGTGATGACAAGTAGTTTACTTGAATAGTTGTCAGCCCATGCAAAAAGTGAGGGTGATGGTTGTCTATTTGTTTGACCATAATATGCTTCGAGACCTGAGAGAGGTCTGCCATATGCATCATATCCCGACATATTCGGGGGTATATAAATACCCATAGAATAATGGGAAAGAGTGAAGATGGATGAAAGAAATGAAAATAAAAGGGGAATAGTTGTTTGTTTCACGTCGGGTTCACCAATTTTGTATGATAGAAAAGTGACATGCGAGCATGAGAATCTACAAGTAGCCCTTCTTCGTACCCGACCTCCCGAGGTCATGCCAGACAGCCATGGTGGAAATGGAATATATGTGGATATAGAAAAACTAGTTGGGCAATCTTATATCCTCAACACAATAATGGGATCACGAGTCTAAGGCAAAGAAAGCTCTCCTAACCTGAATTGGTGTAATGGATCATTCAGATATAATAGCTTCTCGGAGGCTCCAATCAATGTCGAGCTCTACCGAGATCCTATCTATTGGTTGTTGGATATGTGGAAAGTGACCTGTAGGTGCTTCGTGTATATTTCCAGACAAGGTCATGGAAAATGGTAGTGAGAGGTGTAGTGGATTTATAATAAACTATGGGTGGTTTTCTGGTCTAGCCCAAAAATATTAGCTTGATTGGCTTCTATGTTTAATGCGGAAAATTGTGTTATGATATCTAGGGGGTGGTGAGGATCTAAATACCAACGTACGTAAACTGGTGTCAATATTAACTAACTAGTAGGCCCGTTGGGTTGTGGGACCTAGGGATCACAACCATGAGTTCGTGGTTGTTGTGGACCTGTTATGGTCATGTGAAGAATCAATCTCTTCTTCCACTATCCAATAGTCATAAGCCTTTTCAGCTTCTATGTTTAATATCGGAGTTGTGTGATCTTCTCATAATACCTTACGGGTGTTCTGGCAACTTGTATACGTAAGCCTATGTCTATGTCGATGAGAAGGTCTCCTGCATTTGGTTGTGGAACTAATGGATCACAACCAAATATTTGTTCTCTTTCGGGTTCTTGTATGGTCATGCGGATATCCTATCAAGGCAATCTATAGTTGGGTTGACTTGACCAAAATGTGTATGCTTTGTCATCTTCAATATTCAATTGTCTCAATTGTTCACTAATTGCTTGTGGGTTTATTGTCATTTGAAAGACCTGAATCCTAAGCCCTTGATCTATATCCATTAATGTTGTGAAGAGATTTGGTTGAGGTACTACTGGTTCGAATACGTAATCCCTGGGCTCTCTGGGTCCCATAATTGTCATGCAAGAGATAATCAAACTTTAACTAAAATAAGTAAACTAACTATGAAAGATATATCTACACTATGCTTATATTCCTTTTATTTTTGTATTTTCAATGATGTATATTTGAACAAATTAAAAGAGCAACTATTCTAATATATTCAGATAATGAACAATTAATCTAATAACAGAATTAAAACAAGCAAGTTAGCTTGATATAGCTATTTTCCTGTGCACTTGTGAATTTATCCTAAATATTTAAATAACTAACTAATTTAATCAAAAGACCTTCAATCTTACCTCAGTGAGGAATAAATCATAGCTTCTCAGAAGCTATCATTCCCCACAACTTCCCTAGTAATACTGAAAGCAAGCTTTAACTGAAATAAAATGATTTGCTACTCTATTTGATATATTGTAACTACAACTTTGATAGTTCAAACCTGGAGTTTTATAGAACAATGGTAAATCTAGTTGTGTCGTGACTTGTCCCCTCAGTGTGATCTCTTTGTTCCTTCGTGTTCTCGTGAATCCAGAAAAGTGTGAATGTGATAGCGTCAAGAAGAAGATACTCGAACAATGGCAGCTTTGGATATAAACCAAATAAAATGCAAGTAAGAGAGGGATAGTGCAAGTGAATAGAGCTTGACTATGTGATTCCTAGCAGATTTATTGCGGGGATACAACACAAATATACCAGAATTCTAGGATCTATTTCTTGTGACAAAACAACAACCTGCAACTCTAAGATTATCAAATGAACTCTAATCTAGAACTGAAACTATCTTATGCTAAGCTGACTATGTAGGATAGCAATGGAGCAAAATGAAAGTGTGAAGATCAAATGATCTCTAAAGCAGAAAGGAGAGGTTGAGAATTCATGCAAAATCTAAACCTATTGAAACTTATGGAAGAACTTCAAAACACACTGAATAATAATTCATAGAGAGAGAGGGGCCATTTGTTTGTAAACAAATTGGGTATTTATAGCATTTGGATTTACCGGAGGGTAAGTTTGAATTGAACTCTTTTATCATAAACAAAGAGAAATCACTAAACCTAGGATTCCCAATTTGTTTGAATGAACACCTAACCATGTTGGTTGTATTTACCCATCTTGTAACCTCTTTCCGACAAGTATAGTATACATTTTTGAAATACAACCTTCCCATGCGATCCCAGTTATGGTCGAACCCAAATTAGGACCCAATTTGTTTGATGAACACTGGTTGTATTTACCCAGTTTGAAATAAAAATCAAAAATTGTATTTGTATTTGTCAATACCCATGAACCCGCTTGTAAGTACAACTAGTCTAGTAATCTAGAAACTTACTTATACCCAAATTTGAAATTAAAAATAACGTATATGTCAATACCCATTTTTATTCATATTCTTTTTGTTTATTTACTGTATTCAATTTCGGATATATATTTAATTCCATATTCCAACCAAAACCAATCCATATTTACAAATGGTTTTCATGTTTCCATTATGAGGTCAAAACCCCATTTATCCCCACAAAATATCACTTAACCCAAAGTCACTTTTCCATATTTATTTTGTATGTAAGGATAAAAATATCATATGCTGAAAAATGGTATTGAGCATACATGGCACACCCTTAAACAATAATTACAAATAAAACCTTTTTCTAAAATACCCATTTCTACCTGAGTTTTCTTATCAATTTTATTGAAATAACTACGCATTATTTCCAGATTCATAGTAAGAATGAAAAAACCTATCATATTTTATTATTTCAAAGAAAAATAAAAAGATCTGAGTCGATAATTATGCTGGTTTAAAAATGTTTTTTTTCCATAATTCCTTCTTCCCGTATTCACACAAATCAAAAGGGTAATTTTTTTTCGAGATGCAAGAAATTCCTTTAAACTCAAAAACTCCCTAATAACGAGTTCTGGCTCGAGTTTTAAATAATAAAAAAATTAATTCATGTAAATACATTACGATTTCTTTCCTTTGCAGAGAAAAATAACTTTGGCAAAAAAAAATCGAATATGAGAGAGAGATGGCTTGCATTCATTTTGATTTCCTTACAAAGTTTCCCCAAAATCAAGGAGTCCATGGTAAGGGAATTAAATGTCATTTATTTCTGCCTCACTTCCTTATCTCCCACCTAAATCTCTAACCTTCTCATGCCATGCGCAATTTCTTGTTTTTGTATGGCTTTTGATTTATATTAATCATTAAACATGGTAACTTTCATTATTACAATATGCATGGCGGTTTAAGTCGGTCATTCAAAGGTTCTTGATTTAATAAACATTATAATCTATCCATTTTTAATGTTAGTGGTTATTAACAATTAGCTTTAGTCAATGTTCATTATATGAGCAATAAAATAAAATTTTATATTTTCTCGAGTCAAAAATTTACATTCACCACCCTTGATCACCCATGCGAAAAGAATACAACCAATCAACTAAAATAAAAAACCAATCCACTTAACCTTTGACCAACTCGATCATTTAATGAAATTGGTGTATACTATTTTACTTTAAATGCTCATTTTCATGATGTAAGGTTAAATTGACCATTAAAAATCAATTATCACTCAACTTGGAGCATGATTTGTCGAAAACAAGAATCAAGCCAAACAAGTTTTGATTCAGCAAATAATGTAATAACCCAATCAACCCTTAAGTAGGACCTTAAATGGACTATGATCCAACTTATTAAAAAAATCAAGTACATAATCAAGGAGTGATAGAATAGACTAAAAGGAACGATAACCAGATCGTACCAAGTCAAGAACTCATATGTTAATCAAACACCACGATCAATAAGATGAAAGCAATTCACCAGAATAACTTTACCAAAACCTTTGCAAATAAACAAGAAACAATATCATATATTATTATGGAACTCAATAAAATACCATGAGAATAGGCCTTGCTTATATAGGCGAGGAATAACAATTTAAGAACCAGTTTAGGTCATAGATCAAGCCATAAATCAAGGAAACAACTAGTCATCAAAGAACTAGTTAAGTCCATAGATTTAGGAGAGAACTAGACATCAGGATCTAGTCGATACCATAAATCAAGGAAAGAACTAGTCAATACCATAGATCAAGGAAATAACTATACCTAACAACTATATACTATCCCCTAATATTTAAATAAATAAAAAGAAATATCCACACACATAAGTGATTGAGGATAAATAACATAAATGAAAATAAAGTACGAGGTGAACATGAGTTAAGGTAAATATCTATTATAACACCCTCCCTCATGTAAAGCTAGGGGCCAAAATAAAGTGGTATGTCCATAGTATGAGTCTCGAAAAGTATGCTCTTTGAGGTACTCTGTCTGATATATCCATGAAGAAATCTCAAACTAAAAGAAGGAAAGAATCTTGCTAGAAGGAAAGAAAGAAGAAGAGGAAGGAAGATGTTCTCACAAACACCCCCAAGAACAACTTCTGAAACAAGCATTCCACACAACTCAAGGTAGCGAGGTGATGTAAAAGGATTCGTAAAGATGTCTGTAACTTTGTCCTAAGTCAGAATGTACTCCAAGCAAAGAAATCAATCTGAATGTGTTGATGAATGAAGTGGATGTGTATCTCAATATGCAGTCGGCCGATGCTCAACTAGGTTTCATAAATGTGGATTGTACTTTGGTTATCACACCAAATACGGTCGGTGAATCCTGTGGGAATCCAAACTCTGTCAATAACTGTCGAAGTCAAAGAATCTACGGCTCACTATAATTGTTGCCTGTACTCTGCCTCAGAAGATGAAGGTGTAAAATCATGTTGCTTTTTACATGCCCAAGCAACTAGAAAAGAACCAAGACAAAAAGATAGCCATAAGTGGAACGTCTATCATCAATAGAACTTGCCAAATCTGAATTTGTATACCCAACCAACTGAGTAGAACCCCTAGTGTAGTGTAGGCCAAAGTGGGAAGTGCCCTACAAATAGCACAAAATCCTTTTAGCAACCTGTCAGTGAAGTGACTACTATGAGGAGAATGTGTAAACCGAGATACAAGCCCTACTGCAAATGAAATATTAGGGCAAGTATGGGTCAAGTACATGAGACTCCCAACCAACTGCCTATACAATGTAGGATCACAAAGTGGAGTGGTATATGTGGAAGTAAGAGTAACCCCAAACTGAAAAGGAGATGGACTTGGCTTGCAATCATCCATATCAAAGCGTCGAAGAAGATCATGGGTGTAATTTTGTTGACTTAAATGAATCCCCAAATCTATCTAAGAAATCTACAAACCAAGGAAATAATGCAATGACCCAAGATCGATCATGTCAAACTTGTGTAGAAATAGCCCTTTGAATAGTCTAAGTGTGGGAAGAAGAGTTATCAGTAAGTAATAAATCATCAACATACAAGACAAGTATCAAAATATCCTCACTAACATGTTAGAGATACACTATATGATCAAAGTGGCAACAAACAAAACAAGTAGATAGAATAAAAGAATCCATCTTCTCATACCAAGCTGAGGGGCTTGCGAGACCGTAGAGAGACCTTGAAAGCCCACAAACAAGAGAAAATCACGAACAAATATAGTCGGTTGTTCCATGTATATTTTCTCGTTTAAATCTCCATGTAAAAGGCACTCTTCACGTCCATCTCGGTATACGGGCCACTCCTATGATGCAGCAATAACAAGTATAAGGTGTAGAGAATCCATCTTAGTAACAGTGCAAAATTCTTAGAGTAATCAACACCTTGACTTGTGAAAAACCCTTTGCAGCAAGAAGATCCTTATGCTTGTCAATGGACCCATAAGTTGTGTATTTGGTTCAAGATACCCACTTACACCTAACCATCTTTCTTCCTTTAGGAAGAGATACTAAATCCCAAGTATGATTCTTCATCAAAGAAGAATACTCAGTTGTCATCACATCATCTCACTCTTGTATCCCATGAGCCTTTGAAAAAGATTGTAGATCCTCACAAACTGCTTGATAAAAATTCCGAAACTGTAGAATGTGTGTGATGATGCCTAATGGGTGGAAGATCTTGTATGAAAGGTGTTTCCTTAGAAACTGTAGTATGAGCCCACTTAGGTATAGTGACAACATTAGTGGGAATATGATCCTCAACAGCATCTGTAACCTCCTCATCAACCTCCTCAAAGAAAGGATCCTCAAGATGAGATGAAGAAGAAGACATGGAAGAAGATGAAGAATCATGAGGAGTGAAGCTCTCATCAAACTGAACATGGATTCAAAAATAACGTCATCGATGATCGGATCTAAAATTCTATAAGCTCTCATGTCCTCACAATACCCTATAAAGATCAAGGGTTTTCTCTTGTTATCCAAAGATTTCTTTTTCTTCTTTGGCACAAAGGCCCAAGCATGGCTCCCAAAGACTTGAAAAAATGATACATCTGGCTTAGTGTTGGACCAAGCTTCCTCTGGAGTCAAATGATCAAGTGATTTTTGTGGTGTATGATTTTGAATGTAGTTAGTACAATTAACTGCTTCTTCCCAATAGATAGGAGGTAAATTTGTAGAATGCATCATACAATTAGACATTTCCTTTAGAAAACTCATTTGTTGAAATACTCCCCCCATTATCAGTGTGAAGGGTCTTTATACAACTCGAATATTATTTCTCAACCAAATCCTTAAAGATTTTAAAGTCCGGAAAAACATCACTTTTTTACTTGAGCAAATAAACCCAAGTACGCCTCGAGAAATTATCAATAAAGGTAAGTGCATACTTATCTCCATTAAAAGAGGGGTAGGAAAAACCATCAAGTCACTATCCACAAGCTCAAGCGGTGAAGAAGCTCTCTTTGACAAATTCTTAGGAAATGGATCTTGGTGTTATTTCCCTAATGCATAGCAATGAAAAACTCCCTCAAGACAAGAAATTCTAGGAAGACCATTAACCATACCATGAGTGCTCAACTCTTTCAAATATTTGTATTTGAGATGTCCAAATTTTTCATGCCAAGGTTTATTCTTTGAATCTGCATGGGAAACCAATCATGTCCCTATAGATGAGGTTTCATCAAAACCCTCAAAGTGATATAGTCTAGAACTATGATCAACAATACACTGAGAAACAAGTGAATACGGCTCCAACAAAGTTCATACTTTTGTCCCATGTGGTGTAAAATTCATTGTTTTTCCTTGACTAGAATGATAAATTTGATATACAAAAAAAAAAATTTGTAGTGATGTTAGGAACATATATTATATCTTGGATACTACCACCATCAACTTGTATATCACATTTTCCCTCAACGAAAAGAAACGAAGAATATCCAACCTCATTTTTGGAAGTAGAACTCAAACGTAGAGAAAAAAAAAAGACTCCTTAGAAGAATTCATGTGATGAGAAGCACGGAATCTATAACCCAACTATCTGCAAGTGGTGAATGAGATATCTCACCAACGTTAAGTTCTTTTTCATATTGATTAGAAGGAGGTGGAGTGGAGATAGAATTTTTTGTTTCTCGATTGCATCCTCTAAGGCTTGCATTCGATTATAACACTTATGTTCTTCATGACCACTACCCCCACAAAAAAAAGCATGAAAGGCTAGACTTACTCTTGGATTTAGAAGACTCCTTGGGTTTAAAGTTGTTTTCTTTGGGTTTAGGAGCATTTTGAGATGGAGAAAGGGTGGATTTGGTTTTACTTTTTGGTTTTCCTTACCCTTAGGATTAAATGCAACTAATTCCTTTTGAGATGTGGAGGACTCAATGTGAGACAATTTGGATTCTTCCTAGTAAGTCTTTCACAAAAATTTCTAAGTCGGGTATTTTGAATTTGTTACCTAAGGCATCCATGCCAAAGAAAAAGGTAGAAGAAAATATTTGAAATGAGATTCTCAACTTGGATAGAATCAAGTAAACACATTCTTCATATTTCTTATCTCTTCCACTCTCCTTCAATTATGTCAACAAATGCTTGAACTTGGTAAGATAGTCTATTATTTTTGGAAAATATTTAGGATTAAGAGAGGTGATCTCAATTTCAAGTTGCATGGCTCTCATATGATCCACCTTACCAAATAAATTCTCCAATTTCTCCCATATTTTAAAATGAGAGTCACATTTTTCCAAATGAAACAAAATATTATCACTTACATAAGTTCCTATCAAACCCATACACTCATCAAATTTTCACTAGTACATAAATTTATTATATTCTTTAGTGAACAATGGTTGTTTTGAAGAAGTTAAAGCCCATAATCATTTCCACTTGATTATTGTTTCCATTATTAGTTTCCATGTGTGATAATTATGTGTTGTTATGTCTCAACATGATCTAATGCAAAAGTATATAAAGATGCCATCCTAAAAAACACCAAAATAAATGCAAGAACCAAACAATGCAACAAGAGCCCCAAGTAATGCAACGAGAGCCCCCTATATTTTGACACTTTATAATGAGTGTGTGTTATAATATGACACTTTATAATTATAGTACAATTCTAAAAATAAATAGTTTCATTGGAAATATCACAAAAAAAAAGCACTTTTGCAAAAATGGAACTCAAAACTAGGTTACCGATCAAAAGATATAAGTTTTTCAATATTATACTCTACTATTTATTTTAGTTGCCACTAAAACAAAATAAAATACTCTTTCCTTCACCACACAAATGAAAGGGCTGGATTTAAGCACCTACTAGTAGGAATCACATGCTTTAAGCCCTCATACGACCATACCATATGACCAAGGGCTAAGGATTTTAATGATACACAAGCTTGATGAACCCAATTATCAATAACATGTACAACACCAAGTGATATGTTCAAACATTGGAATCGTCACATACAACCAGCAAGCTAGAGAACTTCCTAACAAGCAAGTACACCAATGCACAATTATATCACCAAGTATAAAACTATTTGCATTTAACGAGATGAATAATAATCATACAAACAAGCATATGAAGAATGAGTTACGAACCAATAAATAGTTTGTGATTGTAAAGTGATGAGTGTAGGTGCTGTGGATATGCACCTACACATACGTACATACTTCCTTGCAAAAGTATGTGTGTATGTATAACTACATATGTTGCCTCGCATCTACACTAGTCAGAACTTGCTTCCGCGGGCATTTATAACTCATTTTTGCCACTAAAATAGAATGAAAAAAGCGGGATGTGACATACTTCCCCCTTAATGAATCATCATCCCGATGATTTTTACTCATTAATTGTAATCAAAATAATCAAACACATAATTATATCTAATAGCTAAGGAGAACAATCAACATTTTCATTCAAAACTCACAATTATCCAATTTTTGGTCTATTTATTTTCAAATTTATTGGCTATAAGAGCCTTTCAATAGGAAAATACTGTCACATAGCCAAAAATATGATGTATTAAATGTCACTTTGCAGCCAGTCATTTCATTTTATATTATTGAATATATATCACAAATAGTCAAAAAAGTTATATAATGTTTAACAAACACAAAGAACATTATTTTTAACTCTGCAAAATTTTCCCAAACTATTTTGTTCCATTATTACACCCATCTTTCTAGACTTTAACCTATAAAATTATCAATTTCTTTGAAATGAACTCGGTGGTTTTACCTTTTTTCCTTCTGGTTTTACCAACATACATCTAGTTTTCATCTTTCAGATATTTTCATCCTTTAATAGTTGTCAAGGATGATTTAAAACATTTAAATTGTTCTTTTCTTTACCTTTTGGCTTGTATTTTTGTATTTTGATGCGAGATCCATAAAGTAAACCAATCATGTACTCACCTCCATTAGAGATCAAACAATTCCCTTAAGCTTAGATCAATCATAGAAATGACTTTAAGATCTAAATGCATCAACTTTGGATAATCATGGTTAATCACCCCTTTAGTTCCCTTCAAACAAGTATCTCTACACCATCCATAATTGGGGGTGGTTTAGCAACACTCAGGATAACTTACAACCATCATTAGTTCTCCTTTATGACCCCTAAGGTGGCTACAAATTTTTTAGGCTTAACTCTTCCTTTAGCTCTCTCAATCTCAATGGTCACTCTAGATTCACTAGGTTCAACATTAGGCCCGGGGCAGTACAAGTCCACTTATAAATTTTGATGCAAGTGACTGCAAGGCACAAACTAATGTTTTTTGACACCCATTTTAATTTTTAAGACCTCCTAGAAGTTTAAAGCTTTAATTCATAATTTACTCCCTAGTTCCTTGAGAAAATTGAGGCAAAACTCATTAGTTTGGGCTTCCAAATGATAAACCTTAGCTAATGCTTGTCTAAATACTACAGTATAACCCAAGAGATATAAATGTTTATAAATTTATTACCATGGATTTTTAAGACCTCAAAATTTGCATACATGTTTGTCGCACATCTCCCCTCATTCCTATTCTAATAGTAGCTCATGAAAGTACATTGAGCATCTTCATCTAAGTAAATAGATACTTGCATGCACGTGAAGGAAGGGTAGGAAACCATCAAGACTTAGTTTTTAACTTATAAGCCTTATCCAAAGGATTTTCTCACACTTTTCTTGATCATGACTTCATTATAGCTACCAGACATCTCAAGGACCCATTATCATGAATAACAAGTTAAAATTTTCTTTCAATGGAGAGATCATAGTTACAGGTTCATTTTCCTGAAGATTAACCAACATGCAAATGAAACACTCTAGGGGAAAAAAATCCTTAAACTATACAATATAATAAATAAACATTCCATGGGGGAGCGATGGAGAAGGTGTGAAACTATAGCTCTATCGATGGGAAGGGAAATGAAAATAGGTTGGGAACCATTCCAAATCAAAGTGAGGTAGATCTACATAAGGGGGTAGAGGTCGGGATTACTAATAACATCTACCGACAAGAATAACATGAGTCTCAATGGTAATAGGTAGGAGTAGTCAGCCATTCATGATGTTTTGTCCCTATGTTATGAGGATCAAATTAAATACTTTACATGTATGCATGATGATAGGATGTTGATTTCGAATCGGGAGAATCGACCCCCTCTCTAGTCGCACATCTATCAATGCTTACAAATCTCCTCCCTTGGTCTCGATGAAAGGTTTCTTATGTCTTTCAAGGCTAGGATCAGATATTTATATAGATCGTGTGGTAGTGGAGCGAGACTCCTCCAAAGTTGTTTCTTCCTTCAAGGATTCCGTAAAGTAAAAACTCCTATTTCCTCGCCTCGATCAAACTTATATTTGTTGACATGGCGAAGAGATTCATCTTTTAATCCTCGAGAAACTAGAGGTTTTGGATCATCTTCATCGTTATACCATCTCACATTTATTAGGAGATTCAACATGTGTCTATCCTCTTTCAATCTCTCACTCTGGATTTCCAAAAAATAAACAAAAAATTTTAAAGTCTCATTCTGCTCCAAGGGTTTCTTTCTAGTGAAATTTAAAGAGGCAGAAGACTATCAAAAATTTTTGTTGGATGGATCATGGTTTTGGGGCAATACAGGGATATTTCTCATGCCTTGGTTTCTAGAATTTGATCCGAATACCTTTTCTATCTCTAAAATTCCCATGTGGTTTTGCCTCTTGAATCTCCCACTGCATTTTTGGTATGCTCTTGAAGAGATTGACAATACTCTAGGTAAAATTTTTAAGGCATAATTTGTCGGGAGGCTACAGGGCTTCACAATTATATCATATTCTACGTGGAGATTGATTTAAGAAAAGGTTTTCTTGATTAGATAATGCTAAAACTGCGGGAAACTCCAGGCATGTCCAAACCCTTGATTATGAGAACACAACATTTAGGTTTCATATTTTCCGTAACTGGATCATCTACAAGTTGATTTCCAGCGGGGTAAGAGGAGTCAATGAATAAATACATTGGTGAATAAAGGAGGCTAGAGCAATTACCCCCACCCCCAAATCAACATGCAAACTAGATCGGAAGGAACCTTATGGAGAGGCTCAACCAACAGCCAGGAATGGACCAAAGAATCTAGTCACTCAATCCCTCTTGAACAGAGTTGAATATTTTAGGATAGTTGTAGGTGGTGTGAAGAGGGGGAACGAATTTGATAAGTATGAACAATCGATTCAGCTCGGAGCATAATCCGGATCCTTCCAAAGACCTCATGTTGGTGATTAATTTTGATCAAAACAAATGACATGAGGTTAGAAAGCATAAATCCAAAAATGGTTGTCACGTAAACCTCCTCAGCTACTACTCTTAGTAGAAAGAGAAGTAGTTTTTTAGATCCTTTCTTTCCCCTCTTGTATGTTTCTAGTTTTTTCATTTTTGGTTTGGTTTTTTTCCTTCTTCATTGCATGTACTCTAGTTCATAGCTCTGGTCAAAAGTGTTTACCATATCAAAAATAAAATAAATAAACATTCCATGCACCTTTCGCATGATAATTCATTGCCACACCCAAAACATGCTTGGCTAGGGATCATTACAATCACACCCTTGTTGTTTAGAAGGTTAACAACATGGAGAAAATGAAGAACAATAGAATATCATCTTATTACTAAAATTAATGAACTTATCATACATGTAATATGTAGATGTCCAAGAATAAGGTTTTATACTCCCTCTCATAGTTACAATACATTGCCTTCAACTTACTTTTCTCAAACACAGTTGTTGTCCATTTTCATTTGAATATCGTTTGGAAGGTATATAAAAGTATATAGGACATTAAATCATTGATTTTACACTTAAATAAATACTATTCACTCATGAAATCTTCCAAGGACTCCATGCATGATTACACAACTCAAACAGATCTTAGAACTCTTGGTTCAACTCAGATTCATTGTTCACTATATTCATAAGCAATAAATCTTAAGCTAGAAAACAAAGTACATCCACTTAATTCTTCATTAATCTATTAAGATGGTTCCTTACTCATTTTCAAATGCAAGAAGAGTCATATCCTCAAGTTATTACTCAAAACAACCTTGATCAACAAGGAAAATCAATATAAATAGAGTATTTCCTTATTTGTATGGTTGTGTTCTTACAAAACCAATCTTCATCTTTTTCATTGTTATTTCTTAGGCCTCTCTCTCCTCGAGGCATCTCCTCTATTTTGTAACTTAGATTTTACTATCAAATACCATGTGGCAACTACCAACACATAATTTCATATATTCATGACCACATGTATATTTCTTACAAACATGTCATATTTTCCTCCTCCTACTAAGAGGAATAGTTTCAAAATATTTGATTCTTTCCTATATTCAAGCTCTCACAAGACACTCAAAGTACCTTAATAAACACTTAGTAATCCCTAAAATTCCTAGAACACCCTTTTCAAGACCATACACACAATTTAGGCCTTTGAATTTTCAAATATCCCTTTTTGGAGGAAAGTACCAAAGGAGAATAACTCAAATTTCTCATCTCCACTGATTTCTTGAAATGCCTCATATGACTTCACTTGAATCCTTGAAGCTTCCCAACACTTCACATTAACTCCAAGAAACATGAATTTTGAAATTGAAGGTCTCTTCATGGATGCTCCTACATCACATACCCTCCAGGTATTTGTTGTCCTTCATACCAACAAAACATTGATTCTCATTGGGAACCATCAAAATTATTCACTATGTCTCAAGCCCTTTAATGAACTCACTTGCAATCTCCAAGTTCCGTGATGAAGGTTGAGCAATGTCAATGTTGCATTGACTAACATAGGTTTGTAGTTTTAAACATTTTTCTTTTCATATGCAAAAGATAAATCATATTTCTCATTCTATTTTCATCTAATCACTAGATACGACAAACTCAATCATACTAGTATTATACTAAAACAACATCAGAAATCCATAACTTAACTTACCTAACATCACGTTAGGAATTACTTGTTCCTTTTCTTGGATTTTTGTCACCACAATGTTGTTCTTCTTCTTGCTGGAAATTACAACAATTTCTTATGGTTATTCTCAACTTGGTAGTACACATTTCTACCATAACATTTCCACCACTTTTTCCTAAAGTTGCATTTGAAGAAGATCTATTGCTCTTATATTCTTTTACTCTTTCTCTTCATGAGGTTGAATTATTTATATGTTTTTGTTCTATGCTTTGGTTTTTCTCGCACAATGCTTTCAAATTAGATGATCTATGCCTATCTACCTCATCCACCCTATTTTGGTTTTGATTTCATGTTGAATTTAAGTTCCAAAATGTGTCATCAAGACAATTCAACAATCAAGCAACTCCCTTGTTGATTGTTATCAATCAATTAAATTTATTTACCTTGGCTGATCATTTTCACACTCAATAGTTGCTCCATACAATTTTTAGTTTTGTATGTCACGAAGGAATGTTAGATTTTTTCTCTAACTTATTTACCATTGAACCTGTAGCATAATAAGGCATTGTTCATCCTACACATATCCATTATTTTCAATTAACAAATTCATATATTCAATTAGCGTAAGGACCCACTTCGTCCAAGATCTGCAACCTCACTCGACACCAAAATGTAACACCTCAAGTTACGCATCCAAATCTAAGGTATTTTTTTATGCTAACCCATTAATTAAAATTTATGCCTGCAATGAATTTAATACGTAGTAATTAAATTCCAAAATACATAAGTAATAAATCCATTAAGTTATCTTATGTTGCAAAGAGTACATAAATTACAACAATTGCTAAATTATTTCAGCATTAGTCATTTATCTTGATGCCTTCATGATTAATATCTTATAACAAATTAATCCAACATTATTTAATGTTTATAATCCAACCAAAAATAAATGATAACCATGTGCAACTGTAAGCGTTCGAGCCTACTTGATCCCCTTAAATACTCCTCCCGAGTTGATATACTCAAGATATCATTTGGTTAAAACTTTTGAAAGGTAAAGAGAATGTGTATTTTCTTAGTTTCAGCATCCCGCTTACAAAACATTTTACAAGAAGAGGTGGTGATCGAACAACACAATCAGTCATTTTCAATATTATAGTCATAGTTTTAGGGCATCACACTAGCTAGCTTGGTTTTGTGACTGTTAGAACTACAATATTAAGTGTATCATAATATTTAGTTTTTATATAAATAATATAGAATAATTTATATTCTTATTATTTAAATATAAATCTATATCAGTGTTAGTTAATTTAATTAACTAACAAATTAAATCGGGGTGTTCCCCATCACTTAAGAAGGTCATAACCCTTTGGGTTATTTAAATATGACCATAGGTCATATTTGAGATATATCATTTGAATTGGGTGATCTTGGTAAAAATAGGGAATAGAAGTGAAAAGGGATTTACTATACGGTGGTGTTAAAAGTTTCTCAATTAGTGGATTTATTCTCCATTATTTTTACCCATTTAGGGGTTTTTCGTTACATGGTGTGTCATTTTGTATTTTGTTTTATGTTGTTATTTAATTTTACTATGATGTGCACATTTATATTTCCATTTATTAATTTATGTTAACCTAACATTTAATAAATTTAAGTTATGTCTTTTCCACCCCTCTTCCTAACATGGTACCAGAGCGAGATTAATAAATTAATTTAATCCTAATGTCCTAAGGTTGTAACGGTTGGGAAGTTAGGTGGTTAAGTTGTTTGAAATTCTATTTAACCCCCTCCCCTCTCCGTATGGATGGATTGGATGTTATGTGCATAGGTGGAAAGTCATTTGAGATTTCAACCGCACATGAAAAGTTCAAGTTCGGGAATTACCTAGGCCCTAGAAATTAAGGTAAGGGTTATTAATTTTTGTGAAATATTTTATATAGTTTATAAATATGTGCAAGAAATTCAAGAAAAAAAAAAAGGAAAGTAAAAATTCAAGTGAAAATCAAGTTTACATGAGGAGAGAAGAATCGAGAAAATAGGTCTTTTGAATTTTTTTATTAGTCGGGTAAAAATTCTTGTCCCATAGTACTATATAAAATTTTACATTCACTTTGTCAATTTAAAACTTGTTTACATGTCCTGGATGGACCCCGTAAATTATTTTAAACCTATAATTTATAAACTCTAATCTTTGTATAGTTTTTTTATAAAATCCTTCACATTTTATATATATATAAGCTATAAATATAAACCTATGTTATTTATATTACCTAAATTGAATTCTTCTAACTTAAAACCATATAAAAACTATACCCTGCATATATTAAAAAAACATATAATAGAAAAATATATATATATGGGCAGCCCCTCCAAATCGCCCCCTATTTATGTACCAAATGGCACCACATGTGCTTTGCTCTGCACAACATCCTCTTGTGTCTGCCATGTGTCCCTCGCAAGACCCTCCTCTCCTCTCTTACCACAGACCCTCCCCCACTCCTTTGCGCCAAGGATTATCCCTCATGGGGAAGGCAATGGAAGGTTATATGATTTATAATCATGTCTGCGTAGGTTTGGTGGTGTGACTTTGGTCACACCACCCCATTTTGCTTTAAGCCCTTATGGGCACAACTCGATAATTGGCTCGGTTTCCTTTTAAGGTGGCTTGGCCACAGGTGCATTGTCTACCTCTACCTCTGGCTGCTCCTGCATTGTCTAGAACACCAGCCTCTCCTCTAACTCCCCACTGTTATCGCCCACTCGCTCGGGTCTTCGAGGTGGGTAAACCACACTCGTTTCACTTTGGAAGTAAGTTGTCTTACCAACCAAATGGTTAACATACAAAATTTTGGCTATAAAATCATGAGTCACCATGTCAATAGTATATTGTTTCTTAGTACATAAAGAATCATAGCGAGCCTTAGAAATATTCCAAGACCCCATAGGTAGCCTTTTTCCACTAGCTCCGTGGCCTTGCTCCACTAACCCCGTGTCTTTACCCACTTGTTCTTCAGCTACATCTTCACCCTCCCCTCACTATCATGCGCTACACCCTCCACTAGCTCTTGTGCCACTTCTCCCCTCACTTCCCAAGCATGTACTTGTCTAATTCTCTATACTTCTCTCTAAAACTTGATTCCTATCAAAGATTTTCAATACATAGGTCCACCATACTATATACTTAGGGGTAACCCCTATGGCATCAATCAAGACAATCTAACCCTCATCATTAGGACACATGACCCCCTGCTTATCTACAATAACCTTTGGCTCTATCACAACCATCCTCATGATTCTTGCTTTCGTCTACCTCATTTTTTCCACTTTTCTCCTTTGTCGTGGATTTCCAAAGTAACCTTATTTTGCCACCAATATGCCTTCTTTTTTCCTAATGCATCTTTTCAACATGGCCGATTCAAATAGTCTACCAACCCAATCCTCTGGTAGAATAACTCCATGGTTCTCTTTATCACCTCACACCACACTAAAATGATGTGCGGTCCTCTACGCATTCATAATTCAAAAAGTAATAAGGTTACTGGTGCCCAAAGCGCAAAGAAAAACAACAACACGAAAGGGAAATACAAGAAAGGAAAAGCATAAAAGGAAATTCTAAACTAACTGGAAAAACTGCCTTATTTACAAACACCAAGAAGAATTATTTATAAAGCGGGCTTCAACCTACTCCTATTGAAGTGTCCAGTAATTTTGTTCCATTCAAGACTTGTAATCGCACGCACCAAAATCAAGGATGTATGAAATTACATAAGGACCCAACCAATGAACTTTCAACTTTCTAGGATGACATAGAAATTTTGAATCATATAGCAATACCATCTAGCCAAGCTCAAACTATTTGTTCTTAATATGGAAGTTATGCCATGCCTTTTGCTTTGCCTTCTCATTTGTTTGGCTACATCTTGCTAGTGAGCACCTTTCATCCAACTTTATCAATTCATCTATTCTTTCTTCCAGTGCTTGCTCATCGTCCAACCCTCTCAAGGCATGCGCTATACACATAGATGGTAGTATAAATTTGATCGGAAAAATGGCCTCCACACTCGAACACCAATTGAAATGGTGTGGCCTTGTTCAATATTTTATACATTGTTCTGTATGCCCAAAGAACTGCTGACACCTTGTCATCCCAATCCCGCTACCCACATCACATATCTTAGTCAATGTGTGACTAAGGATTTTGTTGAATGCCTCTGCAGTCCCATTTTCCTGAGGGTGATAAGGGGTAGTCTTGTGATGGGCTACCATGAATTCTGCCAATAGAATCCTAATGGTTTCATTTAAAAAGTGAGTGCCCCTATCACTTGTTAAACTTAATGGGCACCCATACCTACTTATAATGTTCTCCCATAAAAATCTAGTAGTTGTGGCTGTAGTGCAATCCTTAGTGGGCACAGCCTCTACCCACCTTGTCAGATAATCAGTATAGGTAATGATATACCATGAGTTAGTCCTTTGCGTAGCTGGTGAGATTGGTCCGACAAAATATATTACCCATTTCTCAAAAGGTTCTCATGCTGGCTGATGGGGCACAAGGGCATCTCATCCCTTCTTCTAGGTTTTCCAAGGCATTGGCAGTGGTCATAGGCCTTGCAAAACTCAATGCAATCCTGGTGAATCATCTCCCACCATAGTCCAGGTGACTAGGATCTTGTACGTGGTTGTGTTTCTGCATAGTGTTCTCCAAAGAATCCCACCATAGGCTTCTTCTATTATAGCTATGTGCTCGTGTTCTAATACACACCGATGTAAAACCTCATCGTGACCCATTTTATATAAATCCCCATTGATCAACATGAAGGGTGTGGCATGTATTGCTAACCTTTTCCTTTCCATAACATTCATCCCTTTGGGTGCCACACCTTGATAAAAATAACAATGTCTTCTAACTCGATGGCGTGCATCGTAACGTAAATAGTTGCACATCCGGCATGGTTTCCTCAATACTTCACACATCCTCTCCTGAATCAATCCTTGATAAATGGTCTGGCCCATAATTGTTCTTTCCAGGTTTTACCACCACTCTGAATTCAAATTCCTAAAATAAAAGTACCCAACAACATATGCGCCCTTGCAACACTGCTTTGTTTACTAGATACTTCAAGGCCATATGGTCAATGTAGAATATAAAGGGAGTCTCCAGAAAATATTGTCTAAATTTTTGGAGCACGTAGATCATTGAAAATGCCTCGCGCTTGGTCATTGTATAATTTTGTTCTTCTGGTGTCAACTTTCTACTTGCAAAACACAAGGGATGATCAACAATCACCTCTCTGGTTGAGTAAGAACGGCTCCCATTCTATACCGAGGCATCCACGTGGACATGGAAAGGTTTATCCCATGATGGGAATCTTATAACAAAGTAATCCAACATTATTTAATGTTTATAATCCAACCAGAAAATAAATGATAACCATGTGCAACCTGTAAGGGTTCGAGATCTGCTTGATCCCCTTAAATACTCCTCTCGAGTTGATATACTCGGTATATCATTTGGTTAAACCTTTTGAAAGGTAAAGAGAATGTGTATTTTCTTAGTGTCGCGTCCCGCTTACAAAACATTTTACAAGAAGAGGTGGTGATCGGACAACACAATCGGTCATTTTCAATACTATAGTCATAGTTTTAGAGCATCACACTAGCTAATTGCTTTGGTTTTGTGACTATTAGAACTACAATATTAAGTGTATCATAATATTTAGTTTATATATAAATAATATAGAATAATTTATATTCTTATTATTTAAATATAAATCTATATCAAAGTGTTAGTTAATTTAGTTAACTAACAAATTAA
Organism: Taxus wallichiana var. yunnanensis; assembly: GCA_018340775.1. NCBI lineage: Eukaryota > Viridiplantae > Streptophyta > Pinopsida > Cupressales > Taxaceae > Taxus > Taxus wallichiana. The sequence continues at coordinate 417,033,216 of CM031235.1, forward strand.
ATCGGGTGTTCCCATCACTTAAGAAGGTCATAACCCTTTGGGTTATTTCAATATGACCATAGGTCATATTTGAGATATATCATTTGAATTGGGTGATCTTGGTTAAAATAGGGTATAGAAGTGAAAATGGATTTACTATACTTGGTGGTGTTAAAAGTTTCTCAATTAGTGGATTTATTCTCCATTATTTTTACCCATTTAGGGGTTTTTCGTTACATGGTGTGTCATTTTGTATTTTGTTTTATGTTGTTATTTAATTTTACTATGATGTGCACATTTATATTTCCATTTATTAATTTATGTTAACCTAACATTTAATAAAGTTAAGTTATGTCTTTTCCACCCCTCGTCCTAACATGGTACCAGAGCGAGATTAATAAATTAATTTAATCCTAATGTCCTAAGGTTGTAACGGTTGGGAAGTTAGGTGGTTAAGTTGTTTGAAATTATATTTAACCCCCTCCCCTCTCCGTATGGATGGATTGGATGTTATGTGCACAGGTGGAAATTCATTTGAGATTTCAACCACACATGAAAAATTCAAGTTTAGGAATTACCTGGGCCCTAGAAATTAAGGTAAGGGTTATTAAATTTTGTGAAATTTTTATATAGTTTATAAATATGTGCAGGAAATTCAAGAAATAAAAAAAGGAAAGTAAAAATTCAAGTGAAACTCAAGTTTACAGGGGGAGACAAGAATCGACAAAATAGGTCTTTTGAATTTTTTTATTGGTTGGGTAAAAATTCTTGTCCCATAGTAATATATAATATTTTACATTCACCGTCAATTTAAAACTTGTTTACATGTCTGGATGGACCCCATAAATTATTTTAAACCTATAATTTATAAACTATAATATTTGTATAGTTTTTATAAAATCTTCACATTATATATATATATATATATATATATATATATATATATATATATATATATATATATATAAAACCTATGTTATTTATATTACCTACATTGAATTCTTATAACTTAAAACCATATAAAAACTATACCACGTATATATTAAAAAAACATATAATAGAAAAATATATATATGGGGCAACCCCCTCAAATCGCCGCCCTCCTATTTATGTACCAAATGGCACCCCGTGCTGCTTCTCGCACAACATTCTCTTGCGTCGCCACATGTCCCTCACAAGACCCTCCTCTCCTCTCTTACCACAGAACCCCCGCCCCCCCACTCCTTTACGCCAAGGATTATCCCACATGGGGAAGGCGATGGAAGGTTATATGATTTATAATCATGTTCACGTAGGTTTGGTGGTGTGACTATGGTCACACCACCCCATTTTGCTTTAAGCCCTTACGGGCACAACTCGGTAATTGGCTCGGTTTCCTTGTAAGGTGGCTTGGCCACAGTGCATGAGTTAGTTCACTATATGCAGCTCACTTGTGGTATTATTGTGGCTCGGTTGGCATAGATAAATTGGTATATGTGGCTTATATGGTTAATAAATTTTGGTTAAATTACATAGTTTGGAAATTATATGGTAACTTGGTGGATAACTCACCGAGTTGGTTAGCCAACTCGGCTGAGTTGATAGAAAATCCTACCTAATAAAGGAGCAAGAGCTCCAATTTTTTTTGTAAATAAATCTTCTTTTTTTTTTTTAAAATGTATGAATTATTTATTTTTATTTTTCAAAAATATAAACAAATTATAAAAATTATTTGTGTGAAAATAATTAAAATAGTATCATTTTATTTAAAATGATATGATACAACGACAAATTTATTGTCATCATTTTTTTAGAAAACTAAAAAAACTTACATTTCAATTTAATTTTTGATATCATTCTATGTATTCATGTATATATTATTCAATTAATATGACCTCCTTTTTTGGTGTAAATTGGTTTTGTTTGGCGGGATTAAAATATAATAGAGGGACTTCTATTTAAACTCTTATTTTAATCCTTGTTTATTAATTATTTCTTTTTATGCAAAATGGGGTCTAATCAATTTTCAATTGATAAATCTTAGATGTTGAATGGAAACAAATACAACATTTGGAAGATTTGATTAAAGGTAGAATTCATGGCTCGCAAATTATGGGAAATTGTGAATGGAACTGAGAGAGATCCTACCAAAAGATAAAAACTGCTAACAATGTCACTACATATCAACATAAATTACAAGAGGTGATGTCCATTATTTTATGAAGCGTACAAGATGATTTTCTGCTTCATATTAGAAACCAAGAAATTCTGAGTGAGGCTTGGGCTCAATTGGAATCAATGCACAAAGGTATGCATTTGTCAAAAATTATTAAATTGATTTTAGAGCTTATGAAAACTCCCATGAAGGGAGATGAAAAAGTGATAAATTATTTAGAAAAAATTAAAATAATTAAATCATAGTCAGATGGATGTATAATTAATTTGATTTAAAATAAATTGATTTATTTTATTATTTAGTTGAATATTCATGAGAAATTTAGAAATTTCATTTCAATTTTGAATTCAAAATATCAATCAAAACAAGACATTCCAAATTTGCAAACCCTTAGTGCTCTCCTGGTTTAGGAAGAGTAGGTTATGACTAATTTTGATTCAAAATAAAATGCCACACATGCACTTCTTTCTCGAAATCAAAAGGTAAACCTTCTAGGATTAACAAGAATAAAAAATCAACTTTTAAAACTCCTAGTAAAAACAAGAAACCAGAAACTTAAAAGTTAGTTTTGATGGTAAATGTCATAACTGTGGGAAATTTGGACATAAGAAAGAGGATTGTAAATTTAAAAACAAGTCAAATTTCAAAATTAGAAATGGAATAAATCATATCAAAATCAAGATAATGATGATGATAATGAGAATAATCATAGTGCTAATATAATAGCTTTATAAATTACTTCTAAATGAAAAGTATATTTTTCTATTTTGTATACTTGTTGAAAAGGATTTGTTTTTTCTTTCATAATTAACTCAAATGAGTTAGTAAAAATGAACTAGAAGTAGCTACAACTGAAAACATACACAAAAATGGATTATGTGTTTTTAATAGTTTATTAAAAAATAGAACTGTGTTCATTTTTGGCATGAAAAATTGATCATATATGACATGTCTAAACTTAATTTTACCACCTATGAAATGTATTAAAGGGTGCTTACATGTCATCTTGTGAAGAAAACTCCATGAGAAGTGTCCACAGTTAGTGGATTATGTTTTCAGTGAATACTATGATTATTCTTGAATAATTTGATTATCTGTTTTATCTATCAAGTCTTATCTCATTTGTAAAGGCTTAGAATAAGATAATGAAGATATATATGTTTTTGATAAAACATTTCTTAGTATCTGATTACTAAAATATTATTATATGCATATCAAAAGACACTTGGGGATGCCTTTGTGTTTGTATTGGAGACATCCAATACTGATTGTATTTAATATATATTTTACAAGAATAGTATGTTGAAAATTTTAAACTTATTTTAACATGGTTAGTTGTTAAGCATATTGTTAAATTAGTTATTATACAACTAATGTTTAAATTTTTATATGTAGTTAATAAAGTGAAATTAATAATAATTCATATGATTATTATAATGTCTATATGGATATCATAACTCTATCCATACTAATGTTGTGTTAAATACAAAATAATGGATATGTATTCAAATTTTTTGGTGTAGGAACCATTACTTGAAACAGAAAAAGGAATTAAAGGTCTCCATTTCTTATACCTAGGAAGATAAGTATAATGGAATAAGAAAAGAAGACATGTGGCTTTAAGCTTATTTGGAAGAGATACACATGTAAGATGGAGGAAATATTCCTTTTCTATGTGGTGGTCAGGGCTGTATTACTCTTGTTAAAGAATCTAGTTCAACATCAGAAAATGAAGCATATTGAATTTCATATGCATGTTATCTGAGAGAAGGTTCTTTGTGGTGATAAAGATCTCTAGTTCTGCTTGTCTAAAGATCAAGATTGTAGTTATGTTTATGAGCCATTGTGTGTTGTAAAATACTGTAAGTGTGTGTAATGCTTAGCCTTTCAAAGTTTTCATTTAGGGGGACTATGCATGGAAATGCCACCTCTAACAATCATCCAGGTTGTTGAATCCTTCTCCTCTATACTTCTATTCTGGTTTAAAAGCATTGTAAAAAGATCTTGTATGATCTATGTAAATTGATAGAGTTTACAAGTAAACTGATAGAGTTTATGGAAAATACAGTCCAATGTGCATCTATTTGTAAAGGAGGTCCTTGTGTTATAAAATTCTCCTAGAGATGTGGTATAATAATATTTCCATGAGAAACAATGAGATTTAGTCTCACAAATACATATGCTAGCCTAAACCTTTAGGGTTTATGGATTTGTAAATCATGTTGTACAAACAGTAATGTTGGCATATGGATCCCCACTTAATATTAAGGGGGAGTGTTATAACTATAATATTAAGTGTATCATAATATTTAGTTTATATTTAAATAATATAGAATAATCTATATTCTTATTATTTAAATATAAACTCTATATTAGGTGGTTGGTTAATTTAATTAACTAACAAATTAAATTGGGGTGTGCCTCGTCACTTAAGAAGGTCATAACCCTTTGGGTTATTTAAATATGACCATAGGTCATATTCAGGATATATCATATGAATTAGGTGATCCTGGTAAAAATAGGGAATACAAGTGAGGAGGGAGTTACTGGACTGGTGGTGTAAAATTTTTCTCAATTAGTGGATTTATTCTCCATGGTTTTTACCCATTTAGGGGTTTTCCACGTTACATGTTGTGTCACTATGTATTTTGTTTTATGTTGTTATTTACTTTTACTATGATGTGCACATTTATATTTGCATTTATTAATTTATGTTAACCTAACATTTAATAAAGTTAAGTTATGTCTTTTCCACCCCTCGTCCTATGATTCATCTGCACATAAGCCACATGAAACTTGTCCCTCCATTCACTGCACATTTGTCTACATCATAGTATTGGGAATCTTTTCCATTCTTATTTATTAAGTTTACTATTAAAATTCTTAAGAAATCATGTACTTAATTACTAAGTTCAGACACTAAAGCCACAATTATCACAAGTCGGCATCTGGGTCGTATAGCTCATGCCTGTACCACTTTGGAATCCCTACGAGATAAGGTATGATCACATAATGACCTAAGTAATTATGCATCCGTCCCTTAATCTATAGCCATCTTGAATCGGTATGGGTATGAATCACGAGAACACGAGTGATGCATTGTGCTTTCTTGCTATCGCTTATCATTCATAGAGGTATGATCATAATACAACAATGAGATATCATATGTTATGATTATCTCTCTCTTGATACACAACAATAAGTTGTTGGCATCATTAGTTGGATTAACCATTAAACAAATGATTAAAGAATATTCATCTATCTTTTTAATGTAAAATCAAACATGTTTGTTAGATTAAATACTTTACAAGTGCATCTTAGTAAATATTATAATTTTTATCATATTTTAATGTCCTATCTAAAATACAACCATAATCATATCATAAGAAAATAATCATCAAACTAAACTTTCCATATTACAATCATATTCTCACAAAATTTCAGCAAAGATAACACTTTATAAATCAATGTATGTTGTTAAAACAACAATATATGTTTATATTATTAAGGTTAAACCTTATTTTCAAAATACATAATGATGATAAATTTAATAAGGAAATTACAAGAGGCATATGAATTCTCTCATCACATGCGAAGCAACACTTTTTTCCTTTTAATAAGTATAATTAAATTTATTGTAATTATAGGAAATGTTAGTCACAAAATTTCACCCGTGTCTTGATCTCGAAAGAATTGAGTTGTTTGAGACAAAAATAGAACTGTATCCAAGTTGTGGGAGCTTGCATGCTTGAGAAATATCTCTGGAGAAGTTTGGTTCCTCTATCTATTTATACTACTACAACTACTCTTAATGTTAAAAGGAAAACTAAGCTAACAATGCCAAAAGACCAGGGGATAGAAGGACAAATGAATGAAAACTAAACTAAGGGAGGTGATAACACCATAAAAAGAGGGATGAACACTATCATTACGAGTGAAAATGAAGGAAAAATCATGAGGGAAGGCTAGGAATGCTTAACACAACTAGAATGCATTTACACCATCGATTTCATGAAATATAACTAGAAAATGGCGATGAAAGGAATTTAGAGTTGACTCAGCAAGCATACAATGTAAAAGAAGGAAAGAAAAAATAAATGAAACATGTTAAGGCATAAGATAGCCACAAAATTATGCTTCTATTTCTTCCAAGGATGCATAGTCTATTATAATGGTGCAAGAGGATGATATCCACATGCATGAGCTAGATCTAGAGGTTTACAACTCAAAATACAAAGATATGGAGTCCTTAGAAAATGATAGAGGAGAAAATTTTTCCAACCCCTTACACTAATCCAAGCTCTTACATTTATAGATAAATTGATGAGAGAAAAGAGGAGAAGGAGGGAAATCCAATTTGAAAACTCAATCACCAGCCATTAATACCTACAATTTTTCCTAAAATATGTCAAGTGTGGTTCTCCATGTCTGTTTGGCGTGTTGGAGAAGGAAGGAAGGAAAATTGGATCAAATCTAGGTGGTTGAAGCAATTGGATCACATATTAATGGCGTGAAAGATGTTTTCCAGCTCCTTACCTTCCAATTTGCGCTAAAATTTTAATTTCAATGGCTTAGCATATATCCCACGTCGAAGCTTTCTATAAAGTATGGGTGCGCAAGGATCTTAGCACTCGCAGCAAAAGTTACGATTGTCGAGAAGATTTGCGTGCTAACTCGGGTATGCAAGACATGTGGCATGCACTAATTGACTCAAATATCGACCAATTATACATCTACTTTTGTCATTTATTCCATGTGTCACACACTAGTTTATTGCGAGGATTTGCACCCGATGGCGCACTTTGATAGGTTATGTGTGATACACTCAAGGTTTGACATATTTCCATACAACACAGAGAATAGAGAATAAGGCACAAAGGCATGTGGGTGGAATGAAAATAAAGGGAAGGCGCACACAAAGGTAATGCATGCAAGATGAAATGGTAGAAATAGCTAAGGAAGAAATACATGGGAGAGGCACAATTATTACAAAATAATGTGCGACAGAAGGAGAAATGATGCGCAAATGCTAGTGACTTAGTTGATCCGGAAAGTGAGTCTAAGGCGTGTGCTCGGGATGAATAACTATGAAATGAGTTGTCAAAATAACTAGGGGAGTTATTTGGATAATAGTTTTGGTGACTTTCGGGGCCATCTACCTGTTAGATGAAGGAGATTAGTATCTTGTAGCATCCATTGGGCATGGATTCTACTATGTATGTAAATATCTGATTTGGAACCTTGAAGAATTACCCCTTGAAGTCACTTGCTGCAATGTTTCTAAAATCTATCCCGAATCCCGCAAAGCTACCGAAAAGTTCTTTGGAAGAAAACCAAAATCCTATAATAAAAAGAAGAGTGTGCGTAAGATCGCACAAGAAGAAAGACTATGTACAAACAAACCAATATGTGTGCGCAGCGCACTTGGAGGAATTAAAATTACTCTAATACATACAAGATGATGCAACAAAATCAATGGAGGGTTTGAGATAGACCCCATTGGTGGTATTTGTAGCGCGTCTCCATCAAGATGAGTTAACTTGAAAGAGTTAGCCTCCTTGTAGGAACTGATGATGTATGGGCCACTCCAAAGTGTATTAAAATTTTAATGAAACCTTATTTTAGCTTTGTTAGCATCCCATTTTAAGACTAAGTCCCCAAATTTGAAATCTTGAGTCCTAGCCTTTCTATCGAACCACTTCTTTGTTTATTTTTGATGTTGTTCTAGCTTGATTATGACATATTTTCTTGATTCTTCAAGCTCAACCAGCTATGCCATTTTGATTTTTCTCTGGTCCGCACCTTCAATTATAGCTATTGGGTAAGTGAAAATGAATTCAACTCAAGTATCAAATGAAATGTAACCTCCTTACCATAAACAAGCTTGTAAGGTGAAGTTCTATTGTTTTCTTCACTATGATTCTATTTTCCCAGCGCATGCGAGACCTTTGTATGCCACTATCTTTGATTAATGTTCATTGTGCACTTCATGATCCTAATTAGGTTCTTTTTTTTTTTGAATCTACCAATCCATTGCCTTATGGGTAATAGTTGGAAGAAGTCTTCAGATATATTCCAAGGCTTAGTGCTTAATCAATGATTTTAGTACCAAGGAAGGATTTTGCATTATCAGAGATAATGGTTTGAGGAACGTAAAACCTTGTTACAATTCCTTCGAGGAAGTCCAGAATGACTGCCTCTGTTGATTCCTTGATCACAATAACTTATGTCCATATTGTAAAGTAATATGTAGCTTTCAGCACCAACTTGTGGCTAGTTCTTGAAGGAGGATTGATCATGCCTATCAAGTTAAGATCCCATTACGCAAAAGGCTGATCCACTTGAATTGGTTGAAGGGGAAGTGTTGCTAATTTCTTCTTTCCTACAAAGAAAGTGCATTCTTTGAATTTCATAACCCGCCCGTGTGCATCTCGTAAAAAGAGTAGGCCAAAATATTCCTGCCATTATGATCATCATTATTGTAGTCTTGGTAGAGAAGTGTCCACTAGAGAATCCATCATGAAATTATTTTAAATTTTTTTATTCTTCTCATTTTGGATACACCTTAAGCAGCACGACATCAATATTATTCTTGAAGAGAAGGCCATCAATAAGCACATATGGAATAGATTGTAACCTTAGATGTCTTCTCTTTTCTTTGTTCAAACTAGGAGGGTATGCACCCTCATAAAGGAATGTGACCATCTCCTTCATATAGTCGCGTGCTCTTCTCTGGGGCTTTATTCATTTCAATTTCTATACATGGGAGGTCTTCATCTAGAAATAATGAAGTCTCAGGTTCACTCTATGCGTCCTCAACAAGTTGTTTACAAACTGCCCTACCTCTTACCAATTTTGTGTGTCCATGATTTTTGTCACCCATCATGCTCTTTTATCGCTAATCTCTTCTCCCATGATGAAGTCCCTAACACTTGCATGTGAAACTAACACCTTGATGTGGTTTATGGCAAGCATGCTCTTAAACTTCTTGAGCGCGTACATGATGGCATAGACCTATTTTTCAATGTGTGACTATATCTCAATTCATAGTCTTTCATTTTCTAACTGAAGAAGGCCACTTTGGTTCTTCTAGTCCTTGTTTATTTTCTTGTGCTTGACACCAACAACACTTACATCAATTCCATAAGCATATAGGATGAAATATTTTAAGTAATCTAGGTTGATGAGTGTTGGTGCACAAGTAATTTCTTGCTTGATCTTTTAAATCTCTCTCTTCCTTTTGTTGTCCACCGAAAGATGTATCTTTCTAGAGCATGAGGGTGATGGGCCTTACCAGTCCTTGAAAGTTAGTGTAGACACCAAACTTGGGTCACACTCCCCTTGGTTCCCTTCAATTAATCAACATAACACATGCACCTAACCATAGTCCCCTTCCACACCTTGATATTAATTTAATCACTTACAATTGAATTAATATTCATCCTCACGTTATTAATTAATTTAATTTAGTCCTCACACATCCACCTCATCAGGACACCTCACCATGGACCCATTCCAGGGGCATTTAACTCATAGTGACCAAGTCATCACTCTCAACACTGAGTCATCACTTCTAGTGTTGAGTCACCACTTGACCTAACTAATTGAGACTTCTTCTCAAACCTAGTTGGACTTCTTCTATGACTTTCCTACCTTTTCTAATGAGAACTCCACTTTCCTAAGTGGACTCAACTTGGAAAACATGCCAAATATGGGAAGATCTTCCTATTTTTGGTAAAAGGGACTAATTCACCCTAACCGACGCCAATTTTTCCTTGGCCGACATCGATTACCTAATCTGCGATCAATCACTTTATGTACATTTTCACAAATCTTTACCGGTTGGTCATTTAGTTATTATATCCTTTTTACATTCAAGATTGAATCTTCAAGCCCTCCTACATCTCAAAAATGAACACAAAACCATATTGCAAGACAAGGTGCATGTTCTCCTTCCAACATTGAAATATTCACAGAGTACACAAGCTTCACCGCCGCGACATTGGACCCAGTGGACCCATGCTTCTCTTCTTCGATCAACCACCAACCACCTCCACTCACATGATCTGCAACATACCAAGTAAGTATTGTGATTTTATCATTTGTGCTTATTCAAGTGTATATCTTTTGTTTCTTTTTATATTTCATTCCTTCCATTACCCGTATATCACCTTCTTCCCACTAACCCACTATTCAACCATCCCAAGCCTTTACACCCTTTCCAACCTCCTTTTCAGCATACCTGAGTCTTCTTAACAATATCATGACCTTATCAACACCACCTTCACTCTCTGTGCAATCACAAAGAGGTCCAAACTCCTATTTCTAATATTTTAACCAAATTGCCCCTACCAACATCGGTTAGCCAACCGACGTCGGTCTATCTCCTATACTGGCATCGGTCGACCAACCAATACCGGTCTCTGAGACTAGCAATTTTTCCTATAACAATGAGTTAACAACTTCCCCAAAACAACTCAAAACCTTGCCTAATTTCACCTAGACCTCACCTACACCTTTGCTACACCCGCAAACCCAAACTAGCCCATTAATCATCCAGATTTAATTCTAACAATTTCCTGTTGAGTTAAATTCACTTGTTGTACATTAATAGGAGATACCTAAATCTTATCAACTACAATAAGAACTGTTATTTCTTACATTAAGTTGTATTAAACAGAGGATTGACAACCATTCAAGGAAGCATCACGCTTCCCAGATCTAGCCTTCTTGGTAGTCCTTTGGATCTTGCTATTTAATATTATTTGGTGGTGTAGACACCTATAATTTAGCCTAAACACTTTAAAACACTTAAATTGTGCTAATTATCCCCTTTCCCACAAATCGGTGACATATCGTCAAAAGAACCCATCTTCCCTCACATCATCATTAATTAATTACACTATGCTAATTAATTAAGTCACCTATTCAACAAATACCCTAATTAACGACTTTCCATTAATAAATCCTCCCTTCTATCTAGACTAATTAATTATTAATAATTAATTAGCTTCCCCTTTCATCTAATCAATAAATCAATATTTAATTGATTTAATCCCCTTCTATAGTCTAAATCATGCTAATATTCCTCTAAAAGCTTCTATAAGCTTGCACATCTATTAATTAAATCATCTTGATTAATTAATAGGCCCCCTTTATCCACATGGGTCACTAAAGGACAAGCTAAACCCTCCTAAAGTTAACTCAACCCTATCTAAACCCCCCTTATCCACAACTAACTCAACATCTCTATTATCCCACATGTAAAGGGATGTAGTGGTTCCTTTATCCATTGGGCTATATAAAGAGCCCTCCTCCTACCTTTACACCTACACCTAAATTCCTTGAGAAGAAAAAAGAAAAGCACATAGAAAATAGACTAAAAGCTTTCCTTTGTTATTCTTGAGAATTCACCACTTGAAGAGTTAAGCCTCTTTTTCTAGCCAAAGTGCTTGGGTCATATGGGAGGTGTCAAAAGGGTCTTGTAGCCCAACTTTGATAAGCTCTCATTCCTAGGTTCTTGGATATCAAAAACAACCACTTTGATTGCCATGGAGCCTACATAGGTCCATTTAATTTTGTTGTTAATCAAAAGAGTAGAGGTTCTTGACAAATTTGCATGCTTAGTTTGATTTATGCTTTGAAGTTTTAAATGCAAATAATGTTATTGTCTAACCTTGTTTAGCTCTTATCTTGATGGTGCTTTAGACTTTGCTTTAACTTTGTTAATTAAGACTACTAGGTGTTAGTCTTTATTTTCATTAACTTAGCTTAAGCACAAAACTATGCACACATTTGGCATGCCCAGTGGGACCTAGTCCCTTGGCATTTTAGTTTAAATTCTATTGTTTGACTAACTTTTGATATGCACATGTAGTAATTAATGTCCATTTTCTTAGAATTTTTGCTAATATTATATGTGTAGGTTCTTGTTCATAGCCATCATTTTAATGGGTTGTTACCATTTTAAAACTAACTTGATAAAATTTGAAGTATTGTGAGATTTTTGTGTTTTTATCGTGTTTTGGTTGCAGGAGTGGCACAGTACACTAACAAGAGCACAAGTACATTTATGGTGGCACGAGGAGCATTGTCGAGCTTGAATCTTTGTTTATTTACCTTGCACAGGTTTGCTAACCCTGACGCACATACCCTAACTAGGGCACAGATGCATTAACCCAGTGTGCATGAGACCATTTCAAACTGTACCTTCACTCCGCAACACAAAAACCTGTCATATCAGCGCATTCACACTAACCCAGGCACAAGCGTCTCTTTGGTGGTGCAGGAACTCTATCATAAATTTTCACTATTTTTAATCGGTTTTGGCATACATGCACTTACGGTGGTGCATGTGCCTCTCTGGTAGCGCAGGGGCTCTATCAGATCCCAACATTGTTGTATACTTCCTTGGCACACACACACTTACAGTGGTGCAGGCACCTCTCTGGTGGAGTAGGTGCACTGTGAGTCAAAAATATAGAGTGGTGCATCTACCCTAACCCAGGCACACACACATAAAAGGGGGCACATGTATATCTGTTTAATCTAGTTTTGGTTACAACTTTTTAGTGCTCCTTGTTTTAATCATAACTTTTGACTCGTTAACCCGTTTTCGGAGTTTGAATAGGCATCGAAAAGATAAAAAGTTTACTTTACGAGGGAACTTCCAAAAGTTAGATACCTTTGGTATACTAACTTCTATCACAAAACTCCCAAAATGCCCCTGGAGACCTCTAAAAATGCAAATTACTAAAAACTGTTAAAAAGTGCAAAAATTGGATTTCTAGATTTTTTTGATTTTCTTAGTTTTCTAACTCTTGCAGGGTTCTAATAGTGGTTTACAAGTTTCTTTTGCATTAGGTTCTTTTATACTAACTTAATCAAAAACATTTTCATCTTTATTTGTGAAGGTTTGAAACGCATATGCTCTTCCCTCGCACCTTTCTAGGTGATCTTGGGAATCAAATGTTTCAGCACTTTCTTCATATTTACAAAATGGTTTAATTAGCTTTCAAATTTGGTTAAAAGGAACTTATCTTCATGTTGTACTTAGGAATTTTCCATTTATTACAAATTTGAGTGAGATACCTTGTTGCATATGCTCTTTCCTTGTGTCTTAGGATGATCTGGGAAATAAAAAACAACATCTTATCTCCTTTATATGACGTTTTGGAAAATTACTAACCTTGGTATGTAGGACCAAAATCACTTGTCAAAGAAAGGAGACATCAAAAGAAAAACACAAAACCCTCTAATACATGTGTTTCTTGCAGGTTGTCAAAAGGTGTTCAAGAAAACCACATCTAAATTAAACAAGATAAAACGAACAACATATTCAAAACACTATATTGCAAGTTTTGAAAAAGGGTACGTCCCTATCCACTCAACTAGGAACATAACCCCTTTTTCATAATGCCTTAAGCTACAAAAATGGGGGTGGTACCAAGAACCCCAAAGTAGTCCACGCAAGAGGGAACCTTGTGGACGAAACGGGAAGTGCTCCGCACAACCTACTTGACTAGTCATTCCTTGTGAGTTAGCATTACCAGTTGTCCATATGGTGACCCTAGTGATGGTACACATAGATGCACTAGTTTCCTACTATGCTTGAAGGGGGTAAAGTAAAGTGAGATACTCCCAAATTAGTCATTGTAACTTTTTGGGTAAATCGAGCTCACTTAAGAAAACTTTGTAACACCTAGGATGAGAGAACCACCTAGGAAAATATACTTTGGCTAGGAGCCCACTTTGACCAGTTCAAAATGGTGTTGATTGTAAGCCATTATTCACCATGAAATGTGTGATGCATTACTTTTGCTTAGTTTTTCACTTACCCTAAGGTAAGGCAAAACTCTGCCGAATTGAGGCCAAATTTTTTTACCCCCATTTGATCTACTTCCTTCATTTTCTTTTGACACTTTTTTTATCAGAAGAGGAGTCACTACCTTTGTGTTATCAATTGATTGTTTTGCCACTTTTTTGTCTCTGCTTTCGCCTATCCATGATTGCGGTTGGGTTAGTTAAACATCTAAAGTGTGTGGAGATGTATTTATATCATTGGTAGCCTTTGTGATATTGATACCCACGTCGATTGCCATCATAGTTAGGATTGATTCATCATTTTATCTCCCTTTGACATGTTACCTCATTTGCATTGTCTCAACATAATTAAGATACTTATGTCATGTTTTTCGTAAACATGATCTAACTCGTCCGCATTTTGGCATTACACGCCTGCGTTTTAACAGATCCTAAGTATAATTTGACTTAGTTTGATTTCAAACATTGTCCAAAATCTTGAAAGGTGTCACTTACTTTGTTTGCATTGTTTCAATACCACTTTGACACTAATATATCACTTCTCTGTGAAGCTTGATAGACATGTCCAATTGGTGTGGTTACATGGCTTACATTTGTAAACCTCACCCTTTAACATTTAAGTCTTGTTGGTTTTGAACTTGTCGTGGTATCCTTTGATTGGGAGTCGCATCTACCCTTTGTTAAAATTTACACCTTGTTCATTTTGAGCTTGACGTAAATATTGACATTGTGTTTATCACCTTTGCATCGAACTATCACTTTGCACATGCATTTTCATATGGTGTATTTCCTTGTTGATTGGCTTTGTGTTTCACACTTGCATGATTTTTCCTTGTGATTATTCATTCAGAAAACTTATTTTCTAGGACAATCCCTTTTTATCTCATCGATATTACATCATCATGATGTCTATTTTCCTTATATCTTCTTCCAAAATCATGCATGCATAGCAATACTTACGAAATATTTAATTGGTTGTCCTTATGCTATCTAAATCAACATGTCACTTCCTTCCCTTTGAAGGAGTTCCATCACACTATATAGATCTAGACATTTGTGCTTAAAACAATTCCAAAAATGATTGACTATCCCGTGGTTCCCCATACTTACAAAATTACGGAACCTAGGTTTAGCAATTCAAATCAAAATATTTCCTATACAAATAAACCTCATTTGGTTTTTCATGCTAGAGAGCCCATACGGGTAACTCGTTCCCCACCTTCATCTCATATTCGGTGGTATGATTTGGACGCTTCGATCTAAATTATTATTAAAGTTCTCCCGCTCTTCTTCTAATTCTAATCCAAACATTTCCTCTTCTTAAAGGATTCCAATCTAAATATTTCCTCTGACTCTTCTGATGATTCAGATCCAAACTACTATTCGGATCCCAACTATTATTCAGATTCATCTAATTCGACTCCTAAGTCATCTAATGCAACTCCTATGTCATGGTCCTCCCTATATTTGTAGGAACCTCTTCATCATACATTTAATATGACTCCTACGTTGTGGTCCTCCCTTTCTTTGCAAGACCCCTTTTATCAATCGCCTCGATGACGTCTTCTTCCTTTGAAGATATGTGCAAATCCAAATCCCTCCAATCAAACATCTAATACAATTCTTGAATCGCGGTCCTCTCTTTCTTTGTAGGACCCTTGTTATTATTCATCCAATATGATTCTTGAATCATGGTCCTCCCCTTCTTTGCAGGACCTTATTCATCAATCACCCCTAATAAGTCTTCCTCCTTTGAAGATTCATGTGACTGAAATTCCTTCAAGTCAAATGTCTAAATCGACCCATGCATTACAATCTACGACTTTGGACTCAATATTACTAGTTTACTGAGACAATATACCATCGTATAGGTAGGTCCACACCACCTTCTTCAACTCCCAAGACATCTATCTCCATGTCTACTTCGTCCCCTCGTCACCTTCTTCTATTAATCATTATCAAACATCTTCTAATTCTTCCACACCAATTGGATATATTTCTTCCAATCAACCCCTAGTGATTGATCAACAACTCATACTAATTGATCTCTTTCAGAATGAAGAAAAAATCAGGGCATTTATAGGGACATATGAAGATATTCCTTTAGCAGATTACGAGAAAGGATTCTCTTTAGAATTTGATGCATCTGCATATTGTGAGGAAAAGGTTGTTTCCTTTTATCAAGAAATGGAGGAAGAGCCTCAGATCATGAAACTTGATCCTCCTCTTATTCTTCCATCTTCACATTCTTCATTATGTGATGAAACTCCTGGGTCTTGCATTGATCCATGGCCTATCTTCTCATCACCCAATAACTCTTTTTTATCATAATTCCTTAATCACAATCTCTTATGGGGTCAATGCTAAGTAGCCCTTCATCTTCATCTAAGTATGGGTCACTTTCTAGTAGCCCTCACTTTGTTATTTGTGGGACATTTTCAAGTATTCCACTATCTTCTATTCTTGGGGTATGCCCAATTAGACCCTTGTCTTCTAGGTATGGATCACCCCGGGTAGTCCATCATCTTCTATTCTTGGGCCATATCCTAGCAGCCCATCACCTTACATCTATGGGTCATGTCCTAAGTAGCCCTTCTTCTTCTATTCTTGGGCCACATCCTAGTAGCCCTTCATCTTCTATCTATGGGTCATGTCCTAGTATCCCTTCTTCTTCTATTCTTGGGGTACACCCAACTAGCCCCTTGTCTTCTAGGTATGGATCACCCCCAGGTATTCCATCATCTTCTATTCTTGGGCCATATCCTAGTAGCCCATCACCTTACATCTATGGGTCATGTCCTAGTAGCCCTTCTTCTTCTATTCTTGGGCCACATCCTAGTAGCTCTTCATCTTCTATCTATGGGTCATGTCCTAGTAGCCCTTCTTCTTCTATTCTTGGGCCACATCTTGGAAGCCCTTCATCATCTTCTATCAGTAGCTCACATCTCGGTAGCCCATCTTCTTCAATCCTCAAACCATATCCTTTTCATCCATCACATTATTCTTCTACCAAAGATTGTGGAAAGCCCACTGCCATTCCTCTCATCAATTCTAAATGTCCATGTTCTTCTCCCACTTCTCGTGATCAGACGAGTCAAGCATTAGCTTATAAGAAACCTAGACAAGTTCTTTATCAAGCTCAGATCAAAACTACAAAGATCTCTATAGCTCCCAACAAGTCAAATGATCTTAAGGTTAAAAATCAAATGCAATTCAAGAACGCAAATCAACGTAACCATCAAGTATGGCACAAAGTGCAAAAAC
This sequence comes from Taxus wallichiana var. yunnanensis, assembly GCA_018340775.1. Taxonomy (NCBI): domain Eukaryota; kingdom Viridiplantae; phylum Streptophyta; class Pinopsida; order Cupressales; family Taxaceae; genus Taxus; species Taxus wallichiana. The sequence goes on from CM031235.1 coordinate 417,050,437, forward strand.
CTATGGATAGGGAACTCAAACTCCCACATATGAAACCCATGTTTCAAAACAAATCAAATTCATTTATTGAGTGTGAACTCACCACGATCATTGAGATTGGGGATAATATCACTCTTGATAAACAAATGCACTTAACCTCCCTTATCAAGGAAGTCACACTCATCATTGTTGGATCCTATCATGTGGATTGACATTTCTGGTCCCAACTTTTAAAAAAAAATAAAAAAAATAGTTCAAAAAACAAAAACATGAGAAAACACAACAAAAATCAAAGGTACAAGGATCAAACATTGCAATAAGGTATTTTCGTACACATGGATGTTTCTTTCCTCTCTTCCTTTTTGTTCTTTTGTAAGTCTTCTTAACAATTTCATCCCTTCGGTGATGTTTTGGTTAGCTTAATCTCATGCATTTTGTGACATTTATCTCTATGATATCCGTTTGACCACTGGTCTTTTATCACCTTGGTAAATTAAATAACGACCGACCTTTTAGAGATCCTATCACATTCACCATCTAATAAAATTGTTGTGAAATTTTTTTGACATATTTATTGACACTAGCTAATGTTTTCATCACAATCACTTCCACTTCCTTCCATCAAGCCATTTGTGGTTCTTAACCCCTTCTCAAACAAGAGAGCTGAAATAAGTTTTGAAAGCAATAGAATCAAAACCAATTAATCAAAAATCAAAAGCACTTTGATATATAACTCTCTCTTGGGGTATTTCCAATAATCTCTATCAAGGCTATGGACACCTAGCTGGTAATAGAGCAATGTTGTGATTAGAATCAAATGCATCTCCGTCGGGATATGGACGACTGGTTGATAGTGGAGAAACGTACGGCTATCCTTCCACCCTTCATTCAAAAATCACCTATCACCTATCAAAATAAATCATTCCTACACATTGGCTAGGGTGTATTCACTTGTTGTCTATTAGATCTTCCCTTCAAGAGGTAATAAATTCCACGTACACACACTGGATCTCTATGAGTAAATAGGATTAGTATGTTACCAAGTGTCTTTTTTGGACCTTGTTCAGACTCTTACTCTAGTCTGTATCTCGTCTCACGATTTGTTCCTTTGTCTAATCACTTTTTCATCACGAGGCTTCTAGGCTACATTCATATCATTCACATCATTATTCTACTTCGCTTCGAACATCCATGTGTATAAGATTACTTTTTTCCATGTTTTGCGACACGTTTGTCACCTTTCACAAAAAAATATTCTCCTTCCTTTCTACCATGTGCTTTTACGCCAACTTACGCTGGGGCATCCTTGCTTCTTCCTAGCACTTCATTGGTTTATGTTCGTCACCATGTTGAACCTATCCATAATGGCCTTGGGTCCCACTTTTACAAGTGAAGAGTTTTCCTTTGAATACTCCCACCAAATCGTTGCTATGAATTTTTGTATCTTCACCTTTCTCGTACACATGTGGCCTTATGCCCTTGTACATCCCATCTATCGCTAGGGTCATCTACTCTTCCTTGTCTTCCCACATAGTTTCATAAAACTTTCAAAATCAACCAAAACATTCAAATATATTAGAAAAATCATAAAAAAACATTCAAATATGTTTCAAAACTTTAAAAAATTGGAAATCATCCTACAAAACATCTCTCTTTGGTTCTCACCTATTCATATGTGTGACTTACGGATCATCTTGATCTACCTCTATCAACAAAAGCTAGGCTACTTACTTCATCTGTACTCTGGGGCACAATGAGTTTCCTGGTACTTTGTTTCATAGTGCACATTGTTTTATCATCGGACCCAAGTGTCCTCCATTATTCCCCTCACATGTATCCTTGCTTGGGGCACCATCATCAACCCTTGTCATTAATTTACACAAGTCGTAAATGAAGCTTGATAATAAAAACATTACATTATGTTTCTCTATTAGTTTAGCTTGTTTACTTTCTTGTATTGCATTGCATTTTGTATGTTGCATGGAGTTAGGAATCTTTCACTTTCTCGTATTGCATTACATTTTGTATGTTGCATGGAGTAAATGTTTTCAGCAATGGACAATTTTTGTAGTATGGCTTTTCATGTCATTCTACTTTTGTTGTATGCTTATATTTTTCATAAGGACCGATGACGTAGATCTCTTGGCAATATGATGACACTAAAGGTGTTCCAATGCATAGGCTAGAGGCTAGTTCTTCTCTCCACTTCTCCATATTTCTTCTACATCACTTTCCTCTCACCACTTTCCTTCTGCTTCACCTGGGGCATTCTTCCCCTACCCATTCTTCTATCTATTTCTCACCTTTTTTGATCGTCGATCATCTTCCTTCATCACCCCATCGACGCTTGAGGGGGCATCTCTCTCTCCTACTAATTTTTCTTCTATCCCTTCAAAATTTCATCCGTCTACTATCTTTGAAGTGGTGTCACTTACACCACCCCAAAGAGGGGCAAATGTAGACACCTATAATTTAGATTAAATAATTTAATACACTTAAACTGTGCTAATGATCTCCTTTCCCAAAAATTGGTGACATATCACCAAAAGATCCCATCTTCCCTCATATCATCATTAATTAATTACACTACGCTAATTAATTAAGTTGCATATCCAAAAAATACCCTAATTAACGACCTTCCATTAATAAATCCTCCTTCTATCTAGAATAATTAATTATTAATAATTAATTAGCTTCCCCTTTCATCTAATCAATAAATCAATATTTAATTGATTTAATCCCCTTCATCTATTAATTAAATCATCTTGATTAATTAATAGGCCCCCTTTATCCACATGGGTCACTAAAGGACAAGCTAAACCCTCCTAAAGTTAACTCAACCCTATCTAAACCCCCCTTATCCACAACTAACTCAACATCTCTATTATCCCACATGCAAAGGGATGTAGTGGTTCCTTTATCCATTGGGCTATATAAAGAGCCCTCCTCCTACCTTTACACCTACACCTAAATTCCTTAAGAAGACAAAAGAAAAGCACATAGAAAATAGACTAAAAGATTTCCTTTGTTATTATTGAGAATTCACCACTTGAAGAGTCAAGCCTCTTTTTCTAGCCAAAGTGCTTGGGTCATATGGGAGGTGTTAAAAGGGTCTTGTAGCCCAACTTTGATAAGCTCTCATTCCTATGTTCTTGGATATCAAAAACAACCACTTTGATTGCCATGGAGCCTACATAGGTCCATTTAATTTTGTTGTTAATCAAAAGAGTAGAGGTTCTTGACAAATTTTCATGCTTAGTTTGATTTATGCTTTGAAGTTTTAAATACAAATATATTATTGTCTAACCTTATTTAGCTCTTATCTTGATGGCGCTTTAGACTTTGCTTTAACTTTGGTAATTAAGACGGGACCCTCTCTTGGGTTCATTTCATTTTCTTCATTTATAGAAATATTGTGTGTCTCTTTCTTTCTGAAAAAATCACATTTAATCTTCTCCCTGGTAGTATTCTCTTCTTTTAATTGTCTAAAATACACTTGTTGTTTGGTGCTTAAAATGAATCCTTTCTTCCTTATTGCATTTGCATAGTAGTGAAGGAGCATCCTCTTGACCTATTCATCATTTGCTACATCGAATATAATTGTCTAATTTGGGTTTAAAATTGGTGCATTTCATCCTTGTGTATGCTGCATTTAGCTCATTTAAATTTATTTACAACCTATATGTTGGAGGTCATGACTAGCTGATGGTTGGTGGGAATTAAGCGTAGCTCACTTCTTGCACACACACCCCAAACCAAATCACTTGAACAAATTACACACTTCTTAAACATCTTCCTCCCGTAATTACCGTTAATGACTAATAATCAGATTAATGGTGGATCCAAGCTGGTGTTCTAGCCAATCATCATATCAGAGTAGGGCCTCACGTAATGTGAAGTATATATTGGGGACCCCAAGCCAAAATTCACCTGAAACCATCCATAGTTTTCAGTTTCTATAGGAACCCTCGTTGACCAAAAATTATACTCTACTCACAGTCAGTCCTAAATGGCATAAGCCACACAACATAAAAATCTATTTCCTAGGATTTTGCGTGTTTTTTATAGCTTTTATATTTGTGTTTTGAGTTGTGAGATCATTTCATCTCTTTTTCTTTCCCTACACACTCCACAATCACAATTGGTGTATTCTAAATTTTTTGAGTGTGTTAGGACTTATCATTACCATACTCGATTTTTGGGTTGGTATTTTATTTGACTTAATTACCAAAAATTCATTTTTTCATCTCTTCCTAGATTTCATAGTAACTGGTATCGGTCCAAAGAACTACCATTGGTTACATCTCCATACCGACATCAGTTGAATGACCATCATCAATTTATTGTTGTTTTGGTCATTTCTCCCAAAACAATGTTCAAATCTACACACATGTACTTTCTGTGACTTGTTCTGTCAGTTTATCACATTTTTTGTGTTTTGTTGTCACCTACAGAGTTCAGATCCATCCCTGTCATACTTTTTCATCTCCATATTTTTAATTTTCCATTCATTTATTGTAATTGGTATCGGTCTAGAGACCGCCATTGGTTACCTCTTCATACAAGTATCGATTTACTACGACGTTAGCCAATTCCTTGTTGTTTTGGTTATTTCTCCCAAAATAGTGTTTAATTCACAAATTAACACTTTCTGTGACTTATTTTGTCACTTCATCACATTTTTGAGTCTTTGGTATCATTGTCAGAGTCCATATTCACTTGATTTTCATCATTTATCTCTAGATTTTCAAATCTACCTTTTTCATAGTAACCAACATTGGTCCAATGAAACGACATCTGGTTACCGCTCTATACTGACATCGGTTAGCCAACCGACATTGGTTTATGTGTTTTGATTTTTCAATCAAAACAATCGATAAATTCCACCATCCAGATTCATCTTTCTCCATCTTTCTACATTTTCTGTATCATTAGAAGAACTTTTGATTACATGTTCTACCACCATTCACATGGTTTTGACTCACAGACAAGCCAACGCTCTAGTTTTTACGCTAGCCGCCAACCACTACCACCTAGTCCTTCACCACCTTCTATTTCTTCACCCATGGACCCCACCTCACCTATTGTTATACATGTAGGTGACGAGGAGTTCAAAAAACTCCTTGATCACAATCTGCTTGCCTTGTAGTATTACCTGTCTCATTCATCTACCTGCGTGACTCATCAAGACAACTTATCTATGGTATGCATGTGTCCATTTCTCTTTCTTTGGTCCCTACTTCTATGTCATTCACCACTAGTGTAGTGGTACCTACTTCCACCTTACCACATGTCATTTCTCATATCACTCCCACATCTTCTATATCTTCGCACACCTATAACACCTATCACATCTTTGACATCCACCTCACCATCATCTATGACCCCTAGTGTAGGGATTTCCACCTCATCAGTTCCTATTACCTCGCAACCTCCAGTTGTGTTGACCCCTTTCCAGAGTTTGGTCATGTCTATACCTGCTACTCTACCACCTATTTCCATGAGGGTTTCTACACATATTCCTCCCACCTATACCTTGTCTTAGCCACCACCCATCACCTACACTTCCCATTCGGGTATATGCCATCATCATCTGCTGCAACTTATATCCCCCTTCTCAATTTTCTTACTTGAACACCTCCATATACAGTGTCCCTTCTATGTCCTACTCATCATATCCACCTCCTTATACTTGGAGGTCCACCTCAATCCAATCCGACCAATGATTTGATCAAGATGATGATGGACAAGATGCAAACCCTAGAAGCATTTGTTTTGGGCTCTGCAATTCTCTGACTTACGACGAGATTTGTAACAAGCCTATTCACTTTTCTATTCCAATTCATCCATACCCTTGCACATTGGGAAATGCCAAAATTTAACCAATTTAATAGCAAGGAAGATCTGCAACAACATTTGTGATCTTTTAAACATGTATGTTATCTGATTTCCCATGATGATGCCTTGCTTCTCCAAACTTTCCCAATGTCCTTGATGGGACCTACCTTAGACTAGTATAGTGCTTTACCTAGGCACTCTATCTTCTCATTCAATCAATTAGCCCAAGAATTTCTTGATCATTTCTCCATTAACATTGTCAAGAAGGTTACCATGACTGACTTATATTCATTATGCCAATATGAGGATGAGTTCTATCAAATTTTGTCACGTGTTGGTGGAACCTTATTAATCAACTCACCTTCCAATTGCCTCAAACTGAATTAATAGATTTTTTTCACTAGAGCTTGTGCCAAACATATCTCTCTAAATCTCAAGTTCAAACCTTCCAAACATTCGATGAGGCATTCACCATGGCTCAAAACTTGAAATCCATGTTATCGAAGAGAAGAAGTTACAATTTGCAAACAAAATGCTTCATTTAAATCCAATGACACCTCTTCTTCTTCCAAACCACAAAATAATTATTCTAAAGTAAAAGGATCTACCAACACAATGGTTTTAAAATCCGGCCCTTCTCATCCATCCAACCAATCAAAACCTTCTTCTAATCTTTCTCCTATTCAAACTTTCTAGTTCAAGTAGGAACAACAAAATATACTCCCATTGGAGAACCTTATTCTTTATTTTGGAAAAACTTCTAAAAGCTGGAGAAATCACTCTTCCACCCATCAAAACACATACTAGTTTTGACCCTTCCCATCATGTGCCTACATGGTATAAGGAGAACGATTACTACAATTATCATCATGTTAGAGGTCATAGTGATGGTAATTGTATAACTTTCAAAAACATCATCCAAGAAATGTTAGATAATGGAGATCTCGTATCTTGGATAACCCCAATGCACCAGCTAACCAAAACCTCCACATATTCAAGAAGCCAATTCCAAATCAAACCCCTTCATCTAACCAATCCGATGAAAAACCCCATCTAATGAAACTAATGTTGAGAGGTCCATGCATTTTTGATATCATACCGGCTCATTTTTCTCGGTTTCTCCCATCCCATCTATTGAGGAAATTCTTACACGAGCTCCTCCACCCATGGAGGAACCTATTTCATCCGCTCCTCTACCCATGGAGGAGTCCACCTTATATCGAATGCATCTACCCCACTCATCTCTTTACCTATCGAGAAACCCACATTACCCATTCTTCTACCCATGGAAGATCCCAACTTACTCTCTTCTTTACCAAAGGAAGAGCCTATACAATCAACCTTTCCTCCTCCTCTTCCCACAAAGGACCCACTAGTGGCATCTCTTCCTATTGGTGACAATTCCCCACTAGATTTTAAAGACCCTATTGATTTTCTATCATCTCTTCTACCCATAGATTCTAAATCCAACCATTTCCCTATCTCACAGAAACCAAACTTCTTTATAAGGATATTACCAAATCAACATCATCCCCCTCCACTTCTATGTTATTCTCACATTTGGCTGACCACTTGGATTATGTTGATTATTCCATGCTTTGGGATGCCTTGACTTCTTGTCTCGACTCAAATGCAAATGTCACCCATGGAAAACTTCAATGATTTATCCTAAAGTGTTCAAGACCATTAAATCCATCACACTTGATCCAATTATAGTAGCCTCTTCTACATCATCTTCACTTACACCCAAACCTTTTCCATTACCTCGAAAACCACCTGCACCCAAACCTCTACCTACACCTATACCTACATCTGCACCCAAACCTACCACTACATTAGGGGTCATGCCAACACTAAGTCTAGTCCATCCTCCATTAAGATTGATTTAGCCACATCATCCCAAACTATCACCAGCCTATCCCCCACCTAAGAGAATACCCAACCTCTTAGACCTCATACCCAGATTTTCTCCCTCTCCTCTCTCACCTTTGCCACTTCCATCCATCTTAGGTCCTCATCCATCAACCCTGGTCAAGCAACCTCCTTCTCCAAGTAAACTTAAAATGAAATAACTTACATCCTTTCCACAATATTCCATCCCACCCAAGCATTCTACATTACCTATGCCTTTCCCATCTCCCATAATTTCTCCACTTCCCATGCCCTCATCATTACCCATACCTTTACCCTCTCTTCAACCTCCATGTCTGTATTGCCTCCTACCACTACCTTCACTACACCTCCACTTTCACCATGGTTGACCCATCCCCTTCCATCTTCTACATTCCCTTCTACCTCATGCACTCCCTCAACACCTTTACCCAAGAAGGAGCAACCAATCCCAACAACCACACTACCTACCAAAAAGGTAGTTAAACCTACTCAACCTCCAACTCCACCTCCAGTAGTACCTCTTCCATATAAGTCATCCAAACCTACATCCAAATCAACTCCACCTCCAACAGTACCCCTTCCAAAGAAGTCACCCAAACCTCCATCCAAACCCACTCTCACTTCTCATTGTGATCCCTTGGTAGGGTCTTATGCTACCATCCTTGCTAACCTTTTAGAAACCTCTATCATCACATTGCCACCTCTCAAGCCTTATGACCCACTCAAACCTAAATCGAAGGGTTTGATGATACTAAGATTTGTACCTATCATCATGTGTCAGGACATGATGTTGAAAATTGTAAGGCCCTTAAGAATATTCTTCTTCAATTATGTTCTCCCGAAGAGCTCTTGGAAGAAGATGACCTTTTGGATGAAGCTCCCATTCTTCCCTCACCTATTACCACACACCTCATCCATTTATATTCAATGACCTTCACCTCCACTTCTCGGCATCTCTCTTTTCCTCCTCTGACCTTTGAGATCAATATGGTCTAGATTAGAGAACTCGTCAAACCTCCTCCGAAATTCCAATGCGTCATACTTATTTCACAAGGTTCTTATCCCACACTAGGTTTTTTCCCTCTTGTCATTATACCTTTCATGATTCATCTCCCTCTCTTCCTCAGATTAACATGGTTCAAGTTTCCACTCACGCACAAAAGGACAAAGGAAAAGAGAAGACAGACAAACCATCCACTACACCTTTACCCAACATTCCATCTACACCTACACCCAAAGTCACCATCTTTTTTTCGATATATCCCATTTCTGATGCAGTTACACATCGTACCATGATAAAACAATTACATCATTCCCCTCTCAAAATGTCTTTATATGACCTCGTCCAAACCTCTGAGTCTCATCATCAGCCCTCATCGAGGTGCTACAATCTATTGAGGTTCCACCTAATGACCCCACACCCATTGCTTCCATTATCACTCCTCATTATGTGGTTTCTCTCTCACCACTTCACCTCCCTCTTTTATCCCCCTACTACCATTCATCAAGTCTCTGCTCTTAGTTTCTCTAGAAAAGAGATTATCCCTCTCTAATTAGATGATCTTGACCCCACCCTATTCATTTTCATCTACATTGATAATATATGCATTTAGACATGTTATGATCGATGGAGGTACCAATATCAATATCATTTCCTCCCATGTGTACAAAAAAAGTGCATCCCTACCAATTACATGCATAATAACCCAGTTATGTTGCATTCATTTAATGATGCCATGACTTCCACCCTCAGCACCATCATTCTCCACATTCATGTGGACCCCCATGCCATTCCTAAATTATTATATGTCTTAGAGGGGGAATTCTAATACAATATATGGCTTGGCGACCTATATTCATGTCATGAGGTTGTGTTCCTTCAACCTTATATGTTGTTTAAAATTTGAACATGAAGGGAATAACTACACCATTCTAGAATATCCTTCACCATTCAAAACTTATAACATGCTCTATCGACCTAATGATGTCCTTATACCAGTTAAGGCATCTACCACTACTACCGCTTCTTCTCCATCTGATACCCCATCTACCACTACTACCTCCACCACTTCACCACCACTCATCCACTAGTCCATGCCACTACATCTTCCACTACCAACTCCTCTATTCCCATTGCCTCCTAGCTTCTAGCTGGCCCATCAGCTAACCCATCTACTTCTCAAACACCAAATTCTTCTTCTTCTCAGGCTCCTAGGTGATTCTTCCATTCCCACTAACCAAATACCAACTTTTGATCCCTTAGTAGGTGTTTTTCAACACCTTACCTTGGGGAGTATCACCTCTATAACATAAATACCTTCCTTACTCCTCAAGAATACGGAGCCTCCATCAACACCCACATTACAATCATCATGTAGGTGAGGTATTTCCATACGGTCCACCCATCTTCAAACCAACTTGATGTATGGGGGACTTAACGCTTCTTCATATACTCCAAAAAACCTTACTCAAACCCTTCCTATTCTCATTTGATTTCCAATACCTCACCAATCACTGATTTACCCACACATTCCTTCATCGATGTGCTTGGAAAGGATTTGGATTTGGTCTTTAGGAATAGGTTTGTCATCACATTCATACATTGCATTACTTACTCCTAAACATAGGGACCTCTATGGTCTTATTTTTTTGAGGAAACTTCTTCTAATAAATCATGTATCAACCTCGTAGAGAAGAAACCTTCTCATCATCTCCATTCTCCTACCACCTACTTCACCTATGAAGTCTATGGATCTAGAATCCATTCCTCCTAAATTTTTTTTCATGAACACCATTTCCTTGGGACCTCTGACCTATCAGCATGATGGCGAGGCTCCCTCTTCTCTTCCCTTCCTATATCTTAACATGATCGATGATGATACTCCTTCTATCAACGTTGTTCAATGTCAGGATGATGACTCCATTCTCACCTATCTAGGTGCGGAGGATTCCTATATCCACTAGTCGTTACCTTCTGAGATGCAAACCATGTTGAATGAATCGACCATAGAGATCAACATTCACACTCAAGATGACCCCCACATTCTAAAGATAGGCCAATCTTTAGAATTTGTTAAACATGAAGCCTTCACCTCATTCCTCCGAGATCATAGTAATTATTTTTTTGGTCTTATGTTGATATGCATGGTATTGACCCAAATATTGTGGTCCACAATATCGTAACTATTCTTGATGTCAAACCCATGAAACAGAAGCTACGAAAAATGCATCCTCACATTTCCCTTCTTGTGAAAGAAGAACTCCAAGTGCCTCCTTTCTGTTTCTTTTATTTTACCCATTAACTATCCTAATGGATTTCTAACATAGTTCATGTCACCAAAGCATAGGAGGACTTCCACATCACATGGATTTCCGACCTTAACCTAGCTTTCCCCAAGGATGACTTTCCTCTACCCAATATCAACCAACTTGTTTATCTTACCACGGCCATGAGATGTTATCACTCATGGATGGTTTTTTAGGTTATAACCAAATATTACTCACACCAGAAGATCAACACAAAACTTCCTTCATCACCCCTTGGGGACCTTCTATTATCATGTCATGCCCTTTGGCCTTAAAATGTTGGTGCCACATATCAGTGTGCCATGACCTATATCTTCCATGACATCATACATGAAATTTTGGAAGATTATGTTGATGACCTTCTTACTAAGTCTAAGAATCGTTAAGCTAAAACCTCACAGGTTCTTAAAGTCATCTTTGACCATCTCATCAAATACTGTGTTCACCTTCAACCAAATAAGTGTGTCTTCATCGTCCTCTGGAAAATCCTTGGTTTCATCATCTCTCTGTGAGGTATTGAAGTTGATCCTACCAAAATCAAGGTTATTCTTGAGATGCCTCCACCTACTAACCTTTGACAACTTCATAGTTTGCAAGGAAAGTTGTAATCTATTAGACACTTTATTTCTCAACTCTCTAACCGATGTCACCCTTTTCATCATCTTCTTAAAAATGATGTTTCCTTCAACTAGGATGATGAGTGTCGTAAATATTTTGAGGTGTTAAAAGAATACCTCCTCCAGCCACCTATGCTCATCCCACCAAAGGATGACAAGCCCTTTTACCTCTACATTTTTGCCACCAATCATTCCTTGGGAGCCATGCTCACTCATCATGACAAGAAACATAGGGAGAAAGTGGTTTATTATATAATTCATACTCTTTTAGATTACGAGACTAGATATACTCATGCTGAAAAATTGTGCTTATCCCTAGTCTTCATCACTACCAAACTTCACCATTACCTACTCAACCACAAAACCTTCATTGTCACCAATACGACCCCTTATTACATGTATGCTAAACCTTACCAACACCAATGTGGTGCACATTGACTCATGCTTCTTACATACCTAGATCTCAAATTCATCCATCAAAAGTATATTAAAGGATAAACCATCGCCAACCAACTTGTAGATGCACCTCTTTCCAGAAATCAATCTTCTAAATTTGATTTCCTAATGAATCCATTTCTACCCTCTCCCTTGATGACACCATTTATCAAATGACCTTATTTTTCAATGGTTTTAAATGTCAACATGGGGGTGGTGCATGGGTCATCCTCATTCCTCTTGATGGTGAGCCTATTCCTTTATCTTTCAAACTAGATTTTGATTGCACTAATAACATTTCTAAATACGAAACCCTCATGTTAGGTCTTCAAACTATCATATCCTTAGATGTTAAATCCATTAATATATTTGGTGACTCCTAACTAGTTGTGAACCAAGTCAACATTTTATACCAGTGTCATAATGAGGTACTTCAAAAGTATAAACATCACGTCGACATACTTTTGACTACCTTTGATCATTATGAACTTCAAACCACTCCACTGATCCACTAAAAATTTGTAGATACCATGGTCTACCTTGCTTCTCAAATACCTAATTCACCTTCCAACTCAAAATATTTGTCACAATCACCCTCTTATTTATTTTGAGACGTTAACTTTGTAGGAAGAATTGAAATTGATCCATGTGACATTTTGTATAATTAGTTCACCGATTACCTTTCCCTCTCAATTCTTCCTCTGAGAACTCACTCGCAATGGACAACGAGCCTTCCTCAAAAGTGTCTCTCACTATGTCATCATGGGGGGTCTTCTCTACAAATGTGGCTTTGATGGTATCCTCCTATGATGCCTCACAAGTTATAAAATCCTTACACCATTAAAGAAGTTCACGATGGGATTTGTGGTGGTCATTTTAGTGGCCTTGTTGCTAAATGCATTCTTCACCTCGGATATTACTGGCCAACCCTAAATCAATATTTTTGTGACTATGTGAATGGTGTGTAAAATGTCAAAAATGCTAATTTTCACTACACCCCCTGTCATGCCTTACAGTTGTCAAAGACCTTTGGCCTTTCTCCCAATGGGGTTTGGATCTCATCGGAGATATTAACCCTCATTCTTCTCAATGCCATCAATGGATCATCACCGCGAATGAATATTACACTAAATGGGTGGAAGCCATACCTCTCATTTCTACAAAAGCTAATTTTTTTTTTTTAATTCATCAACCATCACATAATTTTCCGCTTTGGTGTTCCTCACCGCCTCATCACTAATAATGGAAAACAATTTAAAAACAAAACCCTACACAAAATTTGTGACACCTTTAGCATTCAACTTAGTTTTTCTTCACCTTATTACCCTCAAACAAATGGTCAAGCTGGATTGACTAATAAATATCTTAACAAAATTCTTATGAAAGTAGTCGATGATATTGGTAAGGATTGGAAAACGCACATTCCTTTTTCCTTATGGGATTATCGCAAGCATTCATACTTTCACCACCACTACTACACCTTTCTATTTGGTCTATGGTATAGAGGTTGTCTTGCCTCTAGAATTCCAAATTCCATCTCTTTGTATCTCACTCAAATACATGCTCAATGATGATGACTTTCACCAAGACCATTTGGTCCACTTGAGCTTCTAGATGAACACCATTTAAATTCTCTCGATCACCTTCAAATATACCAAAAATGTATCAAATATTCCTATGAAAAATGTGTCCATGAATGAACCTTCAAGGTCGGTGACCTTTCCTCTAAAGGAAAATCAACATGTAACCAAAGTTGAGAAAAGTAAATGGGGCAAGTTTGCTCCTAATTGGCTTGGACCTATATCATCACTCATACTATGGATCAGTTGCTTATCATTTATCTTCTCTCAAAAACCCGACCCAAGCCCGAGCCCCTCAACACCTGCCTTGCATCTTCAAACATTCAATTTTTGAATCAAGTCCTATATAACCTTTTGTTTATTATACACTTGTCCTTGAGTAATTGTTCCTTTTATCTACCTTTTTAAGGACCAATGACTACACCAGAATTGTGTGATTATCCATCTCCTTTCAACCTTATCTTAAATATGAGTACCATGACTTTACTCATGGCATGATTCTCATGCATACTTTTCAACATTTTTAGGATGGAATCCCATGGTCGTTTGTCACTTAAAACTCTATTTCATAGCTAAACTCTATGTGCTTATGGTTTTTCCTTTATAAAAGAAGTTTATCCTCTTTTATAGTCTTGTCCATGACCTAAAAGTCCAAAAAATTCAAAAGCAATATATGTGATTTTCAAATTCAACTCCTTGAGTCAAATTTCTTGTAAATAGATGACTCCCTTAAAAGGACATCTATCTTTCCATATTGCTGCTATAAATACACTACTCCTCTGAAGGACATCTATAAAAATATATCCCTATTGTCCATATAGTCTATCCACGAAGAAGACTATTTATGCAAAAATAAAATAAAAATATTCTCAAGCTTCATGAATACCTAGAGGATTCATTTTATTCATTCCACATAGACTTCTCACATTGATCAGTCTATAAAACAAAAAAAAAGAAAATACAAAAAATCAAGAAAAATACAACTTTTTAGTCATGGACTTGCCTATTCTAGTATTGGGTATCTTGCAGAAGATGCATGTTGTCTCACAACAAGGTTACACAAAATAAGTTTTTCCACCCCACCCTCTTTTATTTTCTTATTTTCTACCTACTCAAGGGACATGGTGCACATGCAACACTTTGTGATCATGTAACTTCTTCCACCCTTAGAAAGTTCAATTATGCAATGCCTTTAAAGGGCTTAATTTCATCACCCTATATTTGGTGTGCTCATCATGGTTCTTATCACTTATGGAGTCTGTTTGCCTCTTATCATTTGCCCCTTTTCTTACTTCATGATTCTTCTACACAAGTTAAGACCTTCAAACTTACTTTACAGGGATTTCTTCTCCTTTCACTTACCTCAAAATTTCTCATCTATTATCATCAAGTCATTTTAAACACCCAACCATGCCTAAATGACCTAGACTCAACCATTCCTAAATGACATAAACTCAATCATGCCTAAACCGACCAACCTACCCATCTACCTCATCATATTCTTCCCTATCCTATGGGAGAACTACATCGTCTTGAGGCCCCTTTTCATTTTCCACCTAGATGTAGGTAGCACTCTCCCTAGGGCATGGGGCCTTTGGAGGTTAGCTCGGCCACTCTTTCCCCTAACCATTCCACCCCTTTTTACAAACACATCATAACCTACTTAGTTTCCATCCACACAATAACTTGGAAATTAATGTATAACCAAACACACATCATTTCATCATACTTACCATGCTACAAAATCAACCACATCATAATCATCATCCATTTCCATGACATTAATTACTTCAAAATTTAACCAAACCAAATCAACAACACATAATTTCCATCAAAATAGTAACTTTTCAAAACATGGGTTTTGTATTTTATTACCAAATTTGACTAACCGACGTCGGTCAGGAGCCCTAGTTGATCACGCGTCGCTTTCTCTACACCGTATCGGTTTACTTATTGATCGGTATCGGTCACCAAACCTAAACCCACTTTGCCTAACTTCACCAAATTGGATTGCCACAAAGCAATTTTATTGCTACCCCACCCTTACCCAAGCCCTTGTGGCTCACCTTATTACCTTATAACCTAGCCTCCAACCTTCATTTCATTTGGGGATTTTTTTCCTATACCAAACCCTTACCCATGGCCTTACCTCTCAACCCAAACCCACCCACCCATTTTGACACTCAAGTTTTCTTACTCACTATACCTTGTGATGACACTACTTATGTTGTTTAGCCTAATGACCTTGCCTTGCCTAATGTCGAGGTGTTTATCCCAACCAAACCCCTTGGTGATTTTGGAACACACCAAAATCCCGTTCCTGCACCTATCCTAGTTGTGTTTCAGGACCATTTCCTCTACCTTGGATACTTGGATCACATCAACATTGTTTGGATAAGCTTATTGACCATTGAAAAAGTAAATTTTGTGAGCTCTTCAGCCTAATACCTTATTACATTATATACATGTGTGCACATTTGAATGCCCCCACCTATTCCCCACACCCGATATCACCACTACCTGCACCCATCCACCCTCATTGTTTATCACTTATCATTTTATCAAACCACTCACCGAATCTGCCTAACCTTTCCTTAGTTTTTGGTTTGAGGGGATCACCTTAACCCATACTTGGGGCAACCTAACCTTCACTCATACTTGGGACAACAAAGTCCTATTTTTTTTCATCAATGTCGCTTCTCAATACAAGCTACACGATAAAAAAGGGAAAATGTAGACACCAAATTTGGGTCACACTTCCCTTGGTCCCCTTCAATTAATCAACGTAATGTAGATGCACCTAACCATACTCCCCTTCCAAACCTTGATATTAATTTAATCAATTACAATTGAATTAATATTCATCCTCACATTATTAATTAATTTAATTATTTTAATTAAGTTAATTTAGTCCTCACACATCCACCTCATTAGGACACCTCACCCTAGACCCATTCCAGGGGCATTTAACTCACAGTGACCAAGTCATCACTCTCAGCACCGAGTCATCACTTCCAATGTTGAGTCACCACTTGACCTAACTAACTGAGACTTATTCTCAAACCTAGTTGGACTTATTCTATGACTTTCCTACCTTTTCTAATGGGAAATCCACTTTCTTAAGTGGACTCAACTTGGAAAACACACAAAATCTAGGAAGATCTTCCTATTTTTGGTAAAAGGGACTAATTCACCCTAACCGACATCGGTTTTCCTTGGCGGTGCCGGTTACCTAACCACCATTGGTCACTTTATATACATTTTCACAACTCTTTACCCAGGTTGGTCATTCAGTTATTGGAGCATTTTTGCATTCAAGCTCGAATCTTCAATCCCTCTTGCATCTCAATGATGAACACACAACCACAATACAAGACAAGTAGCATGTTCTCCTTCCAAAACATTGGAATACTCACAAGAGCACACAAGCTTCACTTTCATGGCACTGGACCCAAACATCTCTTCTTTGATCAACCACCAACCACCTCCACTCATAGGATCTGCAACATACCAAGTAAGTATTGTGATTTTATCATTTGTGCTTATTCAAGTGTAGATCTCTTGTTTCTTTTTGTATTTCATTCCTTCCATTACCCATATATCACCTTCTTCCCACCAACCCACTATTCAACCATCCCAAGCCTTTACACCCTTTCTAACCTCCTTTTCAGTATACCCGAGTCTTCTTAACAATATCACGACCTTATCAACACCACCTTCACTCTATGTATAATCACATAGAGGTAAAAACTCTCATTTGTAATATTTTAACCAGATTGCCCCTACCAACACTAGTTAGCCAACCAACATTGGTCTATCTCCTATACCGACATCAGTCAACCAACCAATACTAGTCTCTCGAGACTGAAATTTTGCCTAGAACAGTGAGTTAACAAATTCCCCAAAAAAACTCAAAACCTAGCCTAATTTCACCCGTAACTCACCTACTGACCTCGATACACTTATATACCCAAACCAGCCCATTAATCGTCTGGATTTAATTCTAACCATTGCATGTTGAATTAAATTCACTTGGTGTACGTTAATAGGAGATACCTAAATATTATTAACTACAATAGGAACTATTATTTCTTACATTAAGTTGTATTAAATAGAGGATTGATATCCATTTGAGGAAGCATCACGCTTCCCAGATCTAGCCTTGCTAGGTAGTCCTTTGGATCTTGCTATTTAATACTATTTGGTGGTCTTGTTGTGTTTCTTATACAGGTAGTCCTTCCCAGACAAAAAGGAGCTCTCCACATTTGGCTTGAACAACATTAACAATACCGCAACACCTTCTACCATCTACATAACATAGGTATTCCTCCTATGCCCGTTACCTACTTATATGTTTTATCACATTACTTTTGAGGTGAAACAATTAGGAATGAATCTCCTAACAAATTTGATTTTTCTAAGGAAGGACTGCAAGGATTTCTTGTGTGCCAAAGCAAGGAGAGAGCTAGGATGACTGACACATGCTTAGGATTGATTACTATGCCATCCTTTGAAACTACATGGCGCAAAAGCTTTCCTTGTGCCACTGTGAAATTACAATTTTTGGGGTTAAGAGACACCCCAAAAATTTTACATTTCTTAAATATTTTCTCCGGATGCGCCATGTGATCCACGCCTTGCTTTGAGAAGAATTTGTTGTCATCAAGGTAGACCAAGATGAACTCATTGATATATCCTTTAAATGCAATATCCATGGCGCATTGGAAGGTTGAATCTACGTTTAAAAGACCAAAAGGAATATTTTGATAGGCATATGTTCCCCACTTGGTTGTAAATTTCATCTTGTATTGATCCTCTTTTTTGACCAAGATTTGATTGAAGCCGAGTACCCATCCAACATATAAAAAAAAATTCACCAAAGAATAAAGAATCTACTCTATCAAAGGAAAATTATAATGATCCTTTATAGATGCCTTGTTCAAATCTCTAAAATCAACATAGAGTCTAGTTTCATCATTCTCCTTACACACCGAAACTAGATTTGTGACTTAAGTAGAGTACTTGATCGAAAATATTATTATTCACCTCAATGAGTTTAGACAAATCTTTCCTCATAAGGTACTCTATCTTTGGATTGATTGGCCACTATTTTTTTCTGATGGGCTTGATATTAAGATCAAGATCAATAGAGTGTTAAGAAACACTTGGATCAAAACCTTTGAGGTCTTCATACTCCCATGAAATATATCATTGTATTTTTGGCAGAGAGAAATGTAGTCTTGCATTTCTTTATGCATGCAAGATTTACTTGAGAAGAAACTCCTTTCCATGCGTAATAGTGACTAGATTATAGTCTTCTTGCACCACACACATATAATTTTCTTCACCCTTAAACTCATCATCAAGGCTGAATATTTTCTCTAAGGTGACCAGCCCTTTAGGAAACTTGTCTCGTGTTCAAGCTTATATCACTTGGTCGCCATAGTTGTCATGTAAGTCATCTTATATGCTTAATGAGAACTCACTCCATTCTCGAATGAATTAGATGATCTGTGCATCACTATCAAACACTTGTCCGCTATTTTGTTGTCCGCAATGGATGGCCTTATCACCATCTTGATGTGTTGCATGTTTCCTTTGACAAATTCCTTAGCAGGGAGAACTACGAACCAAGAGCGGCCATTTGATCAGCTTCCTTGTTCAATTTGCGTGGCACCACCTACAAATTTAGAGCATTAAATCTCTCAAGAAGGTCCCAAACTCTGTGTTTATAAGATTTTATAAACTTATTCTTTGTTACAAACTTGTTGGTGACCTAGTGGATAACTAGTTCTGTGTCCCCAAAGATATACAATGTCTTGATATTTTTCTTCTCAAAGAATCGGAGTTCATGTGCTACACCTCATATTCTCTCACATTGTTGGAGAATGTGAACTATAACCTATGTGCGAAGAATAATTTCTCATCCTTAGGGGAAATGAGAAAAAAACATGGGCCCATGCCATTTCTACTTCTAGATCCATCAAAGTATAACTTCCACGAGACTGGGTTCTCTTCATTCTGTTTGAATGTGTGCGGCAACACAACTTCTTATTTAAGGATACAATAAGTGCCAAGCCTTATTTCATTAGCTTCTAACTCTTCAAAGATATGGATCGAATTTGTGGTGCCTCTCTACCCATTCATCAAGCACTAAGTTAGGAATAGGAGATGCGACAGGATGCTCTTCGAGACTAAATATTTTTCTTCTTGGATTAGGCAAATGGTTGGCTTGGGGAGGGGATGGGTCATACGACTAAACATGATAAGAAAATATTAACCCAGCTTGTATGGTAAACTAGGTACCATACCTTGTCTTGAGTAACATATGGGACCAATTAGAACACAATTAACCACCCACTGTGGCAGAATTCTTTTGATAGACAAAGGGAAAACAAAGGAGGTAGGTTAATGATTGACACATCTTGAGTTATTATGAGGCTTGGACATGCATGGAGGGTTAACTCAACATATTTGATGATTCCTAGGGTAGTGAAAGTTGAACCATCAATTTGCAGGACTCCTTTTGTCAAGGGGATATACTTTAGACTTAGGACATCAACAATTTTTGTAGGCATAACAGAGGTGCTAGTGCCCGAGTCAATTGTGTAGTTATGGATGAGATGTTTATCTATGATCAAGGAAATATAGAAGGGAGAGGTTTTAACAACCTTATTTACTTGTTTCTCCTCTTCTTGTAGATATTGAAATAAGCGTGTGACTTTTGGACAATAGGATCGCGTGCGGAAGTTGGGCCGAGCCTCATGCAATAGATCATCTTTGAGATGGAATAGTCAGGGCATCCCACATTGTGACATTTATATTTGTCTTCTTCATCTGGTCCATAATGTTGAATGGGAGGCCAAGGGACTTGTGCATTTGAGGCACAATAGTGTTATTTTCTTCTATTTAGGCACAACAACAGTACCTTAGCCAGAGCAGAGGATTGACCTAGCAAATGAGGGGGACACGTTGTTTGAAAGGAGCATTGTGTGGAGCCTCACGTGTAGGAAATTGAGAAATTTTATTATTGGATGCCTTATGTGCATCTTTTTGCTTTTGAGGATTGACTGTGTTGGTGGAATCAAAACTTGTGTTCCGTATTCAAGCATTCTCTTCTTGTACCTTTTTTATCAATAACCTAGGCATATGATCTATTTGTATCATCTATAGCTTAGTTAATTGCAAAAATTCCCTCAACACCAAATAATATCAAGTTGGATTCAGGAGGAACTTCTAGCCTTTCTTGGTTCTCAAGCTCTCTTGCACTTGTCGAAGGCTCATTCATCGGGAAGCAACCTTGAATCATGTAGGTTTGAGCACACACAACATTAGTGCAATGATAATCTTGAATATGAGGCATGTTACAATGGAAGAACCATTCTCGATTCTTGCACCATGTTGTTCGAACTAGAACAAGTGCATGGCTTGTGGTGGGTGCTTTGGAAGAGGTTGTGCAGGAGGAATCACTTGTAATGGTAAGTGCACATGAGCATGTCATCTATCATTCTGCTGGTTCTTCCCATGTCTTTGGTTCCCATATTGATTACACCGGGCTGATTAATCTGGTTATGTGTCGATTATAATTTTTCATGAAGCCTGCACTTTTTTTTTTTTCTCTAAGGAGATGACCTTATTTGATAAGTTTCTAATCAAGGCCTTCAACTCTTCATCTTATTTCTGCTAGGTAGGGAAGTAGGATGTGGATGCAATTGGATATGCACCCTGCACTGGAACATGAGAAATGGAAGGCTAGGGCGTGGGAGACGTGTTTGGGAATAAGGGCACAGGAGGCCTATGAGCTAACTTGCCCACCTAGATGAGCCTATTCTCTTACCTTATGGTGATGTTGTAAGCAGCAGGTAATGTTCTACCTCTCGTGGATTGAATCATGACTAATATGTCACTATTCAAAGCCCTTAGATAATACATGAAAGCATGTTGGGTTGTAGGCCTTACCACTTGAGGAATTTTTTCCCAATTCTTTTGGAATATGATGTTGAAATTAGTCATTTGCTCATTGGGTGCCATTTTTTTGTAGTCGATGCTCCACCAAATACAAGTGATCCGATGTGTCCTCAAAGTAGTTACAAAGAGTTGTTCTAAGCTCATCCTGTGGAAATAGATGTAGGTCTTAGGCTACAATACCATTATAATGCTTTAGCTTTGAATGAGGCTACAAGAAGCCTTGATCGCTACATCATCATGCATGATCAGATAGACAAAACACACATTTGCTACATCTTGAATATGTTTGATGTGGTGACTTGATTTTCTCCCATGAAGTATGAAATTCTCTTAAGCATGACTTCTGACATATCATGTTATGCATTGAGATTGAGCGGGCTTCCACCAATGAAACTGACAAAGTTCCTTGGAGGAGTTGGTTGTAGTGTCATGACAGGGCACGTAGGTTTGTTGTAAGGAGGAGTAGATTGTGTGCGGTGCAATGGAGATGGGGATACATGTGCATAAGTTTTTTTGCATGTGATTCTTGGAAAAGATGGATATATTCAAAGGATCCTTCAATTACAACACTCTATCTGGTATGCACTCTTCTAATAAAAGGTGCTCTATCTTCTAAAACAATAGATCTGAGTGTTGGGATTCACCAGATATGTAGAATGAGCATCCAAAGGCTGGAAATCGCTAAGTCACACACCAAAACTTAGCAACTATGAAATTTAATCTTTTAATGCTTATCCCATTGGGCGTGCCAAAAATTTGGTTTTCAAACTTGCACTGTGTCTCGGATCTAAAAGAAATTAGTTGTTTGAGACAATAATGTGACCATCTCCAAGTTGTGGGAACTTGACGCTTGAGACAGATCTTCTGAGAAGGCTGGTTCCTCTATCTATTTATCTTTGCTAGTATCATACTCCTAATGTTAAAAGTGAAAACTGAGCTAACAATTGTTGTATATATTTACCCCTGGTAAATATAGATAAACGCAATGTAGATCGGGTTTCGAAAACAGCAAAAAGACATGTCGGAAGGGTTGGAAAACCCGACATCAAAGGCAAAGCGAGTTTCGTGTTTCGGGAAACACGAAACATGAAGCATACTACGCAAAGAAGGATGTCCCGATGCTCGAGGGTTCCGCAAACCCAAAAACACTTCCAAGGGAAAGCGGGTTTCGGAGGCGGAGAAACATGGCACAGAAGCACGTGGCAAAAACATGTTGCGCCACCTCCCAAACCTGATGCATATGCAAGCTACATCTCCGAACCCGAAACAAAGGAAAAACTTGGAAATAGCGGCGGAAGCGGGTTTCAAGAAAGTGCAGGAATCAAACACATGTCGAGGCATCCTCCAAACCCGATGCAGATGCAGAGGAGAACCCCGAACCCGACAGGCGAAAGACCCCGACGCAGAAATATTCGGATCGCCATAACTTTTCACAGGAGCTCGATTCACACAAGGTTGGACTTTTCGGAAAGCTCTCGGCATCCTCTACGTAACTACACGATTTGGATATCTTTAATTGGGTGGGAACAAGTTCTTAAAAATGTAAAATACACTTTACCACTTGTTGGGTTGTTGAGATTCTCACCTCTTTTGCATGATTTGTTGAAGTTAGGTGCAGTCTTGGAGGTGGTTGGGGCGAGTTCGAATCATTCTCTTTTCCCTCATTTTTCCTCATATAAATGGTAAAGAGAGGCTCTCTAAAAAAGGTTAGAAATTTTTGTTTTGCATCCTCCCTTCTCTCCTGCTTGCAAGAGAATTTGTGGAGTTTTCAAGCCTCCCATATGGATTGTAATGTTGTTTGTTGTGTCTTGGCCATTGCAATGTATTGAATCGATCCTTGAGCAATATATGTATGTCTGTGATTGATTTTAAACCCTCTCATATATTCATTGCTGTTATTTTGGTCTCTCATTGCATTTTGGTCGCCTGTGCATGGTGTGGTATTACATCTATGTGGTCTGTGTTTAATCTTGCAAAACGGGTGTCCAACATTCCTCGGTGCATCACCTCCGTAGTTTAGGTTTTATTTTTATGCATTCTCTACCCTGTCTCCTTGGCAAGTTAGATTAGGTTTTGGTAAGCCCTCTGCGTTTTATTTGTGCATCTGAACAGAGGAATAGGAGCCGGCCTTCATCCGGAGAGCTTTTCCGATTTCACAAGGTCCCACACTTGGGAAAAGCTCCATGTTGTGCAATCGCACTGAGAGTCTCAACCGATCGCGTTGCAGAGTCCCAGGGGTGCTGCGATTTGACACCAACAACAATTCCAAGGGACTAGGGATAGAAAGACAACGAATGAAAACTAAATTAAGGGAGGTGATGGTACCGAAAAAGAGGGATGAACACCATCTTTTACGAGTGAAAACAAAGGAGAAATCACAAGGGAAGGCTAGGCATGCATAGCACAACCAGAACACATTTACATCATCGATTTCATGAAACAAAACTAGAAAATGCTGATGCAAGGAATTTACAATTGACACAACAAGCATACAATTCAAAAGATGACAAGAAAGGAGAAACGAAACATGTTAAGGCAAAAGATAGCCACAAAATGATGCTTATATTGCTTTCAAAGATGCATGGTCTATTATAATGGTGTAAGAGGTTGATATCTACATGCATGAGCCAGATCGAGAAGTTCGTAACTCAAAATACAAAGATATGGAGTCCTTAGCAAATGCTAGAGTAGAAAAAATGTCCAACCCTTTACAATGAGTCAAGCTCTTACATTTATAGATAAATCAATGAGAGAAAAGAGGAGGGAAATCTAATTTAAAAACTCAACCACCAGCCATTAATGCCTGAAAATCTACCTGTAATCTATCAAGTGTGGTTCTCCATGTCTGTTTGGCATGTTAGAGAAGGAAGGAAGGCAGATCGGATCAAATCTGGGTGGTTAAAGAAATCAGATCACATATTAATGGTATGAAAGATGTTTTCCAGCTCCTCACCTACCAAATCCCATTGAAATTTGAATTTGAATGGCTTAGCATGTAGCCCATGTCGGTAGATTTCCAAAAAGTATAGGTGTGCAAGGATCTGATCACTAGAGAAAAAGTTATGATTGTTAGAAGATCTGTAGTGCTGATTGGGCACACAAGACGCATGGCGCAGCTTGATTGACTGAAAGATTGGTCTAATGTACATCTATTTTTTTCATTTCTTCCATGTGTAACACACTATTTTTTGTTACAATGATTTAGTTCCCTAGTGGTGTGCTTTGATAGGTTGCATGTGATACACTCAAGGTCTGACAAATTCCCACATGACACAGAGAATGGAGAAGAAGGTGCAAAGGCATGTGCACAGAAGGATGAGGTGTGGAAATAAATTAGAGGGAAGGCACGCACAAGAGGAAATGGGAGAAATACCCAAGGAAGAAATGCATGTGAGAGGTGCAATTACAAAATAATGTGTGATGGCAAGGTGAAAGGGCGTACGCATATTAGGGACTTAATTGATCCGACAAGAAAGTCTAAGGCGCGTCTTAAGGTGAAATGAGTTGTCTAAATAACTAGGGGAGTTATTTGGATAATAGGAAATATCACATAAATAATCTCAATGCAACATAGACCAATATTTCTCCAATTTGATAAACTTATGTAGTCGACCCCCTTTATAAAATGAAGGAACCCCATGTCTATCACCCAAGTAGATGTTGAGTGCTCACCCGAGGCATGCTTGAGTGAAATGAGTTTAGTGAGAAGCAAGATTTGAAATGAGTTGTCTATCATCTATGATTAGTGTAAGAGATTTTAGGAGGAAGTTAAGACATACAAGAACCATAGGTCTCAGAATGACCTCTAGATCCTTACAGTCACTTTAGACTGAGTACTTTAATAGAATCCAGAACATGCATTATGACAAAAAGAATTATACAAGCATTCATACATAGCATGAAAGGAAAGAGAACTCATATGAGAGAAATGTGCATTAAAACCATTGATATCCATGTCTATATATAACAGTAACCTCATTATATTCATTGATTCATTATAGAGAGTCACAGAGAGTAGACCACAGTCATGCATATCACTGGATGTATGTAACTAAGCTAACAGAAAAAGAAAAATTACAACTCCATGCTTAGTGCATTCTTTCCTAATACAAATATCCCTCATAGTAATTCTATAGAGCTCCGCCCATTCTCTAACCCTTTATACCTCATACTTCTAGATATTGATCTCCCTCTTCCTTTTTTTACTCGTAGGCACTTGTATTATAATTCTCTGTGCTTTGCCAACTCACCTTCCAGTGCCCTCAGATCCCACGCCAAGTGTCGAATGTGGTCCTTTATGCAGCATGCTCCTCCAGGCCTAAGCTTTCCACTCCATCTCATGATGATCTTCTAGAAGATTCCATCAGGGCATGCTCTTTCCTAGGCCAGCCTATCGCCAGGCTAGCATCTTATCCATGTGCAACCGATCATGATTTTCACATGTTCTGCCTTGGGTGCCCAAATTGACTAAGTCTTGAGCCTCCTTTTGCGCATCGCATGAGCTATGTGCTTCCTTAACTCTTTCTTTCATGCACTTTTACCTTGCACACCTTTTCATAACTGGGACCCTGTGCGCCCACGTGCCTTCATACTTGGTTAATATTACAGGGGTCCAACATCACCCCACACTATGCCTATTCTCCGTCCTCGAAACACTTAACCAAGATGCATGTTGTCCAGGGAACTAATGAATAGCCTTATACTTTACAAAGAAAAGAATAAGGAATGAAAGAATCGGGAAAAGAATGAAGAATGGGGGGGACATCAACTCAACAAGCTAGGAAAATATTTTGAGGTCTACCTCTAGCTTATTCCACACTTCGACCTCACCTTGTGCCTTCTGGCAGAGGTCTCCCACCAGGGTGCTCACTTCATCAAAACTCAAGCCAACTCCCTGGGTGCCCAAAATCCACAATCTAATCCATCTCTTTTCCCAGGTCCTCAAGTTTATCCATCCTTCTAGTGATATGGGGGTATAGTTCCTTTAGCTAGGGCCTTAATTGAGCTTCTTAAGGCCTCAATTGCCTCTAATTTCTTCTCTACTTTGGCTAGAACCTTATCTCTCTCCACCTTGTTCCCCTTGTTCTTTTCTTGGAATTCTTTTAGTTCCATCTCAAGCGTGGCGACCAAGGATCTCACCACCTTATCTCTGTCCGTGCATGTATCATATGCGGCTTCGCAGACTAGGTAGTGACCTTAACCTCTACGAGTACTTGGTTGTACTCGGCAATGAGTGCTACCACCTTCAACTGGTCTTCCTCTTTCAAGTGCATGGCCACTTCTTCAGTAGATTCTAGGGCCAAGGGTCATCTCTCCATAGTGAGGACGCGTGTTAGGTCTTCTATACACTCCAGGAGGGATGAGTATTTCTGTGGGTGGTGCTAAGTCTAGGTGCTTCAGGAGGATGGCGCCCTTGATAGACTCCATTTTCTTGTAAAATTCCTACACCTTTACTTTCTCTTCCCTTAACTCATGCCTTAACTATGCACTGATCAGTTCTTCCTGTTTCAAACTATTGGCCTTCTCCACCAGTTCTTCCTCCTTCTTCCCTAACTTCACCTCTAACATTCTAATCTTGTCGTTGCATGTGAATAATCTAGCCTCGGCCTCGACCGTGACCTTGTTCAGTGCATTGCACACTTGCTCATCTGAGAGCCCCTGAGCATTCACTAAGGGATTGACCCCCTTAGATTCTGGTAGTGTGATGAGTGCTTCATGGTAGACTTTGAAGTCTAGCTCATCAACGTGAGACTCGAATGCCCAAGAGAGCATCTTCTTGGTTCGAGGGTACGCATCATCCTTCTCAAAAGACCCCATGGCTATGAGCCTTTCCATGGGTATGGTGCTCTAGAATCACACGCGTAACACCTTCCTAGTGTCATCAACATAGCTCATTACAGGTCTTTGTTCTACATCAATAGTTCTTTTGCCTAAGCGTGCATGCCTTTGGGGAAGCTTACTGTCAGAGCGGGGCCTCCTAGGTTGTCATGTTCTTTTTCAATGTTCTCCTCCTTCCCCTCCTTCAACACTATGTCCATGCTATGCACTGCACTCCAACTCTTGGTCTACCAAGACCTCGAGCATTCTCTGTGCTTCTCTCTCTGCCACCTCCATGATCTGCTCCTTTGTAAAACTTATGGCTCCCTCCTTTTTCCTGGCAACCTCCTCATCCTCCATGTCTTTGGCATCCTCCTCATCTTCTGTGCCCTTGCATCGTGTGTGAATAAAAACTCTTGCTTCTCATCTTCACTCTCCTCTTCTGAGTCGTAGATGCTAACCACATGGGGCTCTTGGTCTTTCTCTATTTCTTCTTCTTCTCTCCGCCATCATCTCTTCACTTTCATCCCCTCTTCCACCCATGTATTTTTCCAAGCTATCGGTTGCCTCCGAGTCAGCTTCCTCATCCACCCTCTGCTTCTTCCTGAGAGGTGGCTCCTGATCAGGGGATTCGGCCTTATCTTCTTCCTCAGGTGATTCTTCCTTGGAGATGGGTTGCCTAGGTGCACCTCTACCTCAGGCATCTTCTCCTTCACCGAGAGACTTCTTTCTCCGCATGTAAGTGCTTGGCTTGGTGCTTGTGGATGGCATGCTCACTTTCGAGTAGTCAACACACTTGGTGCTTCTCCATCTCTTCCTCTCTTCTTTGACACGGGCCCCTTCTTGCCCAAGGGATCTTCAGGTATGGAGACTTCACTCTCTAGATACACACCCTTCTCAAACTTTGGCCTTATGCACAAGTACATGCGCGTCACTGATCCTCCAACGATGGGTAACATTATCGGCCTTGTCATTTGAATCTCATGTGACATGTACTTCTCCACATATGCATGCTTGCACTTGCCACAGGTAATTCATCTTCTTTCTCATCTCCCTGTGTTCCCGGTCTAGCCTACCTAGTTCCAGTCTTAGCTTCTTTGACTCTTTAAACTTGTTCACCCCTGCTTGGAAGTATTGAGCAGTAAATGCAAAGGGGAGCTTGCACCAAGGGCTCCATGAATCATCTATCAGTTTGAATCTACCCAGCGGTAGTGTTGATAGACCATGAACTCAGCCTCTCCCTCAGTGGCTACTAGGAGTTGTTCGGGATTCTCCACTCTTCCCCAAATGCATTCCTCAGGTGCGTGTATACCCATTTTTCTAGCCACGCCTTGTGGGGTGTCATCATTGTATCACAAGCATATTTTTTGAACCTCTTCACGGGTGAAGGATCCTCATAGGGTATTCCCACACAAACTTGTCTGGCACATCGGGCACTCCAATCTCCATGAATACAATGGTGAGAAAGATGTTTCCAAAGAGGATCTGTCCCCTTCCTTCATGCAACTAAAATTTCTTCAGCGATGTACGGATAGGTTGTATATAGTTCCCTCTGCAATCTTCCTGTAGACATGTAGCCAAGGTTTGTTGACCTGTGTCCATCTTTCTTAGCCATTTAACTTAGTCACCGATGATGCATGCCATTTTCATTATGGGGTCCTTGATGTCTGAAATGTCATAATACCATGACCCTTTCTTACAGGCATACTCGGTGATGGTTTCTTGAATGGCTTCCTTGTCACCAAGGTCATCTTCTAGGCTATCTCCCTCACATATGAGGCCTGTAAATTGTGAAATTAACTAGGGAGTCATGCACATCTTGCACCCAATAAAGTGGAAGTAATCTTCATGCACCCGTGACATCAACCACTAGTACAGGCATTCTGGCTTTCCAAAATAAGGCAACTCATAGAGTTGCAATAGCCTTGCCTTCTCCATTTTAACCTTCACATCATCATCATATATAGGTAAACCCTCAGGTGTTCATTTGTTGGTGGGGCATACCAATTCCAATGCCATTTCCTTTTCTATTGTGTTCATGTGGTGATTATAGTCACTAACAGGTACACTTCTCAAGTGGGATTCCCATTCCTTCCCCATCATCACCCCATCTTGGGTATTGCATCTCTGCATACCATTCTTCATTTGTGTCTACCATGGGTTCTAGTTGTTTAGCCTTGGCTTTGCCCTTTCCTTTCTTGGGTGCCATGGTTGGGGTATTTTTATTACTCCAAATCTCTCCTTGTTACTCTATTTTACTTCCTCCAATCCTTCGATCTCAAATCCATGATATAACTCTTCTAAACCCATGCCCTAGTTTGTCAAACCCTAACTAGGATAAAATCTTCACAAGATAACACCTCTTCAATTCTTTCCATGCCCATGTAACCCCTTCCTTCTGGTTCATAATCTCAAACTAGCTGCTTCAATCTCACAGATCTTCCTTCACTCGATCGAATCTAAAGCCCTAGTTTGTCTAACTCACTTATATCTCCAACTCTTCTATTTCACAAAGTAAAAATGAGAGTGCCCCGACCCTCTACTTATAGTTTTCTCTTTTTAAACATTAAATGCTACTTCACCTACCACCATACTTTGCTTCATTTAATGTGGCTTTTTCAAACAAAGCCCATCTTCATGCCTTCACTTGTGCACCCAACTTGCGTGAAAAATCCTCCAACCTTCGGCGTGCAACAATCCAACCTGACAGGAGACTCTTGCATGCGCATAACCCGCACCGAAGGCACTTCTTCTATCCTAATCCTTGCTCTCACCTACCTCATGTTGCTTTCAAATGTGCTTTCTCCTCCTCAGTACATGGGATCTACAAGTAGCTTTACCCTGACACCAACCATTCTTCCATCTTCCTCTTTTATATACCTCTTTCAACCCGGCTACTCAACAAGGATTTTCAACACATCTTCCTTGGTACTTTGATCATGCGCTTCTTCACCTTTCTCCACCCCACACTTAAAGTGATGTGCGGTCCTCTACACACTCACAAATTCTCCAAAAATAGCAATAAGGTTACCGGCACCCAAGGCGCAAAACAAAACAACAACGTGAAAGGGAAACACAAGAAAGGGAAAAAGCATAAAGGAAACTTCTAAACTAACTAGAAAAACTACCTTATTTACAAACACCAAGAAGACTTATTTATAGTAGGGCTTCAGCCTACTTGCCATTGAAGTGTCTAGGAAACTTCATCCCATCCAAGTGCTTATAACTGGCACGCACCCAAATCAAGGATGTACAAGATTGTGTAAGGACCCAACCAATGGACTTTCAACTTCCCAGATGGCGCAGAAACTTAGAATCATATAATAACACCATCTTCCCAACCTCAAACTTCTTGTTTCTAATATGGTGATCATGCCAAGCCTTTTGCTTTTCCTTTTCCACTGTTTGGCTCCATCGGGCAAGTGATCATCTCTCATCTAGTTTCATTAGCTCCTCAATTCTTTCTTCCAGTGCTTGTTCATCGGCTAACCCTCCTCGCATGCTTATTCGCAGAGAAGGAAACATAAATTCAACTGAAAAATAGCTTCCATGCCAAACACCAATTGAAAAGGTGTGGCTTTGTTTAGTCTTTTATACGTTGTCCTGTAAGCCCATAATACTACCGATACTTTGTCATCCCAATCAAGTCTTCTGACATCACAAATCTTGGTCAAGGTATGACTCAGTATTTTGTTGAATGCTTCCATGGTTCCATTTGCTTGTGGGTGATAGGGCATAGTCTTGTGATGAGCCACCATGAACTCAGATAACAGGATCCTCATGGTCTCATTCAAGAAATGTGTACCCCTATCACTGGTCAGACTCAAAGGGCATCCATACCTCATGATAATGTTTTCCCACAAGAACCTCATTTGTTGTTGTTTCTGTTGTAATCTTTAGTTGGGGCTGCCTCTTCCCACCTTGTGAGATAATCTATGCAAGTGATGACATAACGTGACCCAGTCCTCCATGTTTCGGTGTAATAGGTCCTACAAAGTCTATCACCCACTTTTCAAAAGGCTTCGTGCTAGGAATAGGGTGCAAAGGCATTTCATCTCTCCTTCTTGGTTTGCCAATGCACTGACAATGGTCACACACTTTACAATAATCTCTGTAATCTTTGTACAAGGTTTCCCACCATAAACCTACCATTAATATCTTGCGCATGGTGGCATCACCTACATAATGCCCACCCACACTTCCTCCATGTGCTTCCTCCATGATGGCTAGGCATCATGCTCTAAGACACACTGCACAAAACTTCATCATGTCCCAACTTGTATAAGTCTCCACTGATTAACATGTAGGGCGCGCATGTATGGCCAACTATTTTTTTCCAATGCCTTCATTCCATCTGGTGCCACACCTTCCTTTAAGAATACTACAATCTCCTCTAAATTCGAGGGCATGTGCACCGTAACCTAAATAGTTGCGTGTGGCATTGCTTCTTCCTCAATACTCTGTGTCCCTCCCTGAATCAATTCTTGATAGATGATCAGGCCCACAATTTCTTTTCCCAGGTTTTACTACAACGGTGAATTCAAACTCTTGAAACAACAACACCCATCGATAGATGCACCCTTGTAGAATAGGCTTGTTTACTAAATACTTCAATGCCATGTGGTTGGTGTAAAACACAAAGGGTGTTGCAGCAAGATATTGTCAAAACTTGAAGAGCGCGTAGATCATTGACAATGCCTCGCACTCGGTTGTGGTATAATTCTACTCTGCTGGTGTCAGCTTCCTACTTGCAAAATAGAGAGGATGATCAATAATCCCTTCACCTGGTTGTGCAAGCACTCTCCAATGGCGGTCCCTGAGGCATCTACATGAACATGAAAGGGCTTGTCCCAAGAGGGAAACCATAAAATAGGCATGGTAATAAGCCTATCTTTTAATGTATCAAACACCCTCTGTGCGCCTCTCCCCAATGGAAGGCACTTTTATGTCTAAGCAGCTCCTCTAATGGCATGGTGATCTTGGCATATCCCTTAATGAATTTTTTGTAATAGCCCGCATGCCCAAGGAATCCATGCACTACACTCTGCTAGTAGGCTCCCTTAACCCCACAATAACTACAACTTTAGCGGGATCTACCAAGAAGCCCTCCTTACATATGATATGCCCCAATAAAGTCCCAAAGGGTGTAGAAACACACATTTCTTAATGTTGAGGGATATCCTCAACTACTACACCTCTCAAACATTAACCTCAAATTGTCACAATGGTCTTTAACTAGACCATATACTATCCAGATCATCCAAATAGACCTGAAGAAACTTATGGATGAAGTCTTGGAATGCTTGCACCACTATGCGTGAAAAGATAGTAGGCACATTCTTCAACCCAAAGGGCATGACCATATATGCAAAACTTCCCCACTCGGTGGTGAAATTTGTCTTCTCCTGGTCTTCCTTTGCAATCTAGACTTGGTGGTACCCTAAAAATCCATCCATAAAGGAGTAGATTTCGCACCCAGTGACTCCTTCCAAAATTTCTTCAGTGAAGGGGGTTGGAAATGGATCAATGACAAAAACTGCATTCAATTCCCTATAATCCACACAAATCCTAATCCGCCCATCTTTTTTTATGTTGATTACCATCGGGCTTATCCACTCCGATTCTTCCACTACCTCAATGATCCCAAAAGCTATCATTTTTCTATCTCCTCCTTAACCTTCACACACAAATTGGGATTCATCCGGTAGGGCCTTTTCCTAACCGAGGCGCACACCATCCTTCAACTTTATCTTCATTTCCCCCAAGGAGTGGTGAACACCTTTGAGCTCATGGTACCCACGTGTGGAAATAAATCCTCAAATTCATGTAGCAGATCAATGATCTTTGATACTTCCTTCTCTATCCAGTAATCCCCAATAATAGCTTCCTTAGGTTCTTCTTCTAAACCAATGTTAACTTTCTTCATCTTTAAAGGCTCATGGTAGGCATGTGCGCGAGCATCTACATTGTCCACTACCTCGCGCATCCCTATAGAATGGA
The DNA here is from genome assembly GCA_018340775.1 of Taxus wallichiana var. yunnanensis. Classification (NCBI taxonomy): domain Eukaryota; kingdom Viridiplantae; phylum Streptophyta; class Pinopsida; order Cupressales; family Taxaceae; genus Taxus; species Taxus wallichiana. Next base: position 417,083,870 of record CM031235.1, read on the forward strand.
TAACATCTAAGCTTTCGATTCCTCTCCATCAATCACATATACCAACTTTCCCTTCTCTTTTTCCAAACACACACGCTCAAGCTATAACTCTTTTGTTTCCTCAACTTCTTCAAAGCACACCTCCTACACCTAGTTCACCTAATAATTCCAATAGCCTATCCTCCATCCTAGCACTATCCCCCATGGTAAGGTGCTTGATACCCTACAAGGCCTTATCAATCGATGGCTTGGTACTCTGATACTCAAAGGTTTGAATAAGGTCAGCCGTGAGCTCTTGCCAATTCCTTGTCTGGCGGCATGTCTCTAAATGAATGTACCATGCACGCGCACAACCCTACAGTGTAGAATACAACTTGTGCACCCAGAGGGATGGTGGAAAAGCTTCTGCACCTTCTCTCTAGACATTCACACTCCTGGATATGGAAAGAGGTGGGCTCCTTCCCATGGTAGTCCTTGATGATGGTGGGTACATTACTCCTAGAAAATCTGATGAGAGAAATTCTTACCTCACGCCATTCTAAAAGGCTCTCCTGATGTGTGGCCCACCACCGAGCTGTTGTGCCAAGCAAGACATAACTTAACATCTCCCTCCATTCCTTCTCATTCTTCCATTGAGCTTCTACCTCCTGTAGAAAGATCTCAGGGAAGGCTCCTCTTGAATACTTGGGTAGTTCTTTTCCTCCAAGGTGCCTAACCATGTGCGCCTTTTTTACCTTGGTCACCGACCCTCTCAAGTGTCATCCCATTAATTCATAAGTTCCATGCACCCAATTGTCACATGCCAAACTGGTGGTATCACTTACTGACTGAGCATCTTCAAACTGGATAACCCCATTAGTAGGGTGTATCATCTCAGGGTCTCTGATTGAGTGCACATAAATCTTGTCTAACTTCTTCCCCAATAGTTCAATATAGGGTGTCGACTTCCCATCAACCAGGGGTATAATGACCCATTCCTCCTTGTTCTCGAAGCTGATGTACCCTTTGTTGAACCAAAGGTCCGCATTATTCTTGTAACACCAAGGGCACCCAAGTAGTGCTGGGAAATTGTCCACCTCGGCGAGCGCCAAGACTTCAAAGTCCCCAAGTAAACTTGGCTCCTGGATAGTAATAGCTACATCCTTCAAGACACCGATGGGCATTTCCTTAGTTTTGTTTGCCATATACAACACATTCAAAGATGGTTGTAATGTAGGTCTCCCCATCTGATGCCATGCATCCAAAGTTAGAACATTAACCTCCACGCCTATGTCAATGAGGATATTGTTGAGGAGCCATCCATCTACAACTGCATTCAACGTAATCTCCTTGTCGTAGTTGAGGTTGTGAGGGGAAGGTTCATGTGCAAGACATGTCTCTCACGCTCTTCTCCGGTGCATGGTACCTTCTCTCTCAACCAGGATCCTAGCAAAGGAATGATGTTCTCCTGCCTTAGCATTTTACACACCTCCTTGACCTCATCCAGGTCATCCTTTTACGCCTCAACTCTCCTTCCTTGTTCCTCCCTCTGGATTGCTCCTTTAGACACTTTGGATCTCCCCTTGTAAGCTTTGAATAACATCCATGGTGTCCTGATATATCTCCTTTTGATGTGCAAGGGTCTAGATATTTTCCATGAATGACCTCCTCCCTCATAACCAGGGTCTTTTGTCTTGGTACCTCTCTTGCGTGTGTGGCTTCTACCCTTGTTGTTACCAAGACAGGCTCCAAACCTTCATCCCATGTTACCCGAGGCATCCACTGTATGTCTACCTTCTTGATGCTGACCATCGCAGTGCCCTTGTCTTTCTAGTGCTTTGCTGATTCATATGCTCAAATAGTTCCGGGAACTCCTCATACTTATGCTTCTTTCCACACCATGAGCACTATAACAGGTCCAGGGCACTCACGCTTGTAATGTTCTGTAGATCCACAGTTGAAACATGTTCTACGTGAGAACTCACTCCTTCCTCCTCTACGGTTACCTCGACCATGGAATCCTCCTCGAAAACCTCTTCCACGTGTGCCTCCATCTACGTGCTCCTCATAATGAGTGATCATCATTTTTAGAACCACTAGAAATGTTGGTTTGGTGCACCCCATGATCAATGGCCTCATGGATCTGATCAATGAGCCTACAATCCTTAGTATCATGGGTTGTGGAGGTGTAAATTTTACAATAACAAGATACATTCTTCTGATCATGCGCATGCTAGCAAGGGACATCTACTTGCATCATGGTCCCCATGACAGATTTCACAATCTACTTTGTCACAGCGTGTACCATCCTCTGGGAAATTATCCTTAACGTGCCCCTCTATTTCATAATCTGTGCACCACAAACCACTGTGAGTCTCATGGATGAGTTTGTAGATAATTTTTCAAACTGTTTAGCCATAGCAGTAGTAATGATCCCTCCTCCAGAATGGGCTAATGCTAGTATCAATACTACCAACAACCTCGGTGTGCAAGGCTAGCTTCCAATGCTTCACGTGGGTCTATAAAAGTCTTATGAGACAAGGCCCTTCTAAAAGGGGTGATCAATCCTCCAAAAACCACTATGCATGTTGAGAAGGATGGATATCATATGATAATTTAGACAAGAGAGTTTTAAAGCACACATCATACTCCCACACACTCTCTGCCATTCCTTGTTGAATCTCTTTCAAAGCACTAATGCTTTTCTACTCGAACTCAGGAATGTGGAACTCTACCAAGAATGCATTCTTTAAGGTAGTATAGTCCACCACCATTTGATGAGGGTCATACTTTCTATACCAGTTATGCATGCGCCCTTACAATGTGGTCACAAACTGACTAGCCTTTCGTTATGGTGTTGTGATACCCTTCGCGCGCCATAGCAGCTCTGCATTTGTGAACATGTTCCACTTGCATCCTCAATGCCCCTATAATCTGGAAAATGCAGAGACATTTCAAAGAATACTTGAGGTGGTGTTGGGTCCCTATCCTCCCGAGCCTGATCCTTGGTTCCCACCGTGTTTCCTCCACCCCGATCCACCAGGTCCATTAGGTCCTGTGCCTCCAGAGCCACTAGATCCACTAGAACCACTGGGTCCAATAGGGCTGTAGGAGCTGTGCCAAGTGCCCCCATGGTCCCATTGAACTATGCACCGATGGTCTGTGATAGCACCCCACTACCACTACTTTGTCCCATGCCACTCCCTGATGTGAGACCAAAAGCTTGTATACTTGCCCCTTGTCCAAAGACTCCTCCAAATACTAGAATATGTGCAGCCATAGAAGAAGGAACCAAAAAATTATACCTCCTAGGCGTGGATCTGTCTCTTCCACGATATCAATTGGGTCAATAACACTTCTTCTGGATCGGAAAACCAAGCACCAGGGCTCGGTCACTGGGTGGGTTCAGATATGTGCCAATGACTCTCCTTTCTCCATGCGACGAACTCTCACCAGAAGCCGAAGGGGTCTCCCTCACGTGCTTGCCAAGATGGGGTAGCACAAACTACTCAGGTTCCACGTCCTCTGCATGAACCTCAACTCCTTCCCGCAACGTCTATCTCCATAGATCCATCACACTAGCAGCCTCATATCATCTAGCAATCTCCCTTTCACACACTTCATTATACTTGAGCCATCTTTCTTCCCTCTCCTTTTCTGTCATGATATCTATCCATCTTCCTCCACCCAAGCTCCCTTACCCAATGCTCAAAATGGTTTAGCCACCATTGGAAAAGCCTCTAAACTCATGGTAACCATCAATATCTTCATAGCTAGAGGAATAACACATAGAAACATTCCTCTAGGTTCTCATAAAAATTCAAACTCAGCAACCTCTGGACAAGAATACGTGGAAATGGCATATTCCAAAGTGTAACTAGTCAGTACTCCTCTCCACCAATGATCTACAAAGACGGTCCATCAGATCTGCATCCTACTGACCTTTGGTAGTCTTCTTTGGCCCATACATGTGATCCATAATGCCAACTTGATCTAGACGTATAGGTGAAAGCCATTCATATAGTTCTACTTTGGGAAGCAGCAGAAGAAGGTCTCATATAGATCATGGTAGAGGTTCTCTTCTACCCATCTACATGTATTAAACTCAAGTCTAGTGTTGTATCTCCAAGAAAATTCATCCTCCGTGCTCTTGAACCATGATTCAACGTTCTCCAATGTCAACCACTCTGTCATTACTCATTACATAGATCATGATGTATGTTATATCCCACTACAACTTTGAAAAGAGGTCTCGAAATGGAGAACCAAGATGTAGTCAATTTTACCCCCATTATAAAAGGAAGGAACCCCATGCATGCGCTGGCCTATCACCCAATGAGAAAGCTTTGAGTACTCACCCGAGGCACGCGTGGTACCGAGTCTCTCTTTTATGTGAGTTTAGCGGGAAGCATCATCTATGATTAGTGTAAGAGTTTTTAGGAGGGAAGTTAAGACAAACAAGAACCATAGGGCTCAGAATGGCCTCTAGATCCTTGCAGTCACTTCAGACCAGTACTTTAATAGAATCTAGAACATGCATTATGACAAAAAGAATTATACAAGCATTCATACATAGCATGAAAGGAAAGAGAACTCATATGAGAGAAATGTGCATTAAAACCATTGATATCCATGTCTATATATAACAGTAACCTCATTATATTCATTGATTCATTACAGAGTCACAGAGAGACCGCCGCACTCATGCATATCACTTTGGACGTATGTAACTAAGATAACAGAAAAAAAAATTACAACTCCATGCTTAGTGCATTCTTTCCCGAATACAAATATCCCTCACAAGTAATTCTACAGAGCTCCGCCTCATTCTCGAACCCGCTCTACCTCATACTTCTAGATATCGATCTCCTCTCTTCCTTTTTTCCTCCATGGCACTTGTATTTATAATCTCCTGTGCTACCAACTCACCTTCGCACCCTCGAGATCCGGCATGCCAAGTGTTGAAATGTGGTCCTTTATGCGAGCATGCTCCTCCTCTTGAGCTTTCCACTCCATCTCATGATGACAAGTGTTGAATGTGGTCCTTTATGCGAGCATGCTCCTCCAGGCCTTGAGCTTTCCACTCCATCTCATGATGATCTTCTAGAAGATTCCATCTGGAGGCATGCTCTTTCCTGGGCCATCCTATCACCAGGATGGCATCTTATCTGCGCGCAAACGATCACGCTTTTCACGTGTTCTGCCTTGGGTGCCCAAATTGACTAAGTCTCGAGCCTCCTTTCATGCGAGCCGCGCGAGCCGTGTGCTTCCTTAACTCTTTCTTTCATGCGCTTTTACCTTGCGCGCCCACGCGCCTTCATACTTGGTTAGTATTACAGAGGTCCAACAACTTCACAAACTTGCAAATCTGAAAAATGATTATAACATGGTTAGTTCCAACCGAATCGGGAGGATTATCCCACTCAAATCATGTTGCTTTAATCTGAAATTAAAAAAGTATGATAAATTTATTTCTCTTGTGATAATATAATAGCATCCTAATTCATCCCATAACCATAACTTAATGAACTGACAAGCTAGAATGTACTATGAACTATTTCATCCATTAAGATTCCCAACAATCATGTTTTCAACAAGGGTAATAATAAACAATCATCGTAAACAACTCTAGAAAGTGAAGAGAGAGTTTTATCAACAATTACTCACAACTAATATACTTGATCCATAATTTATTTAATCAAAACAATACTTTCGTATCAAGGCTATAAATAATAATATTGCCAAAGGAGAAATCTTTTATAATTTAATCCTTTAGGATCAAGTTATCATAAGATGGTCATACATTTATTAAATATGTTTGTCAATATCCACACGAAGTATGAGTACTTCATAAAACTATGAAACTAAACAACATACAAACTCATTATACCCAAGCTCAAATAATTTGATCATAATGAAATAGTTCCCTAACTATTACACAACGAGCAAATCTTAGCCAATAATATGACAGTGAACTAATAATTACCGAGTCTCTAAGTTAAATAGAATAAATTTATTAATCTTAAATATTGCTTCTTTTTATTCTACCTCGCGAAACATTTTCAATGCACCTTTGTACATTCCATAATCCTCCCAAGGAAACAAAATAAGTTCTCAATATTGTTATATATCTTCTAGAAAATCTGTACATTAGAAATACTATTAGTTTTGCAAGTTTTTGTAATTCCTTTTATTTACCAAATCACAGGTTTAACACAAATTGCCATGAATATTAATTAACACTCACATCCACATACCGTCTCAAACAGAGGACTCAATCACATGATTTTGATAGTCGTGCTAACAATGCATTAAAATTCTGGTTGTGTGTGTGTGTGTGTGTGTGTGTGTGTGTGTGAGAGAGAGAGAGAGAGAGAGAGAGAGAGAGAGAGAGATAAAAGTAGACTCCTTTGTGTTAATCAGATTTTTAACAAAGGACCTAACAAAGTACTAATTGTTAATGCATTTAAAGATAGAGGAAGGTTCTAACTCAATAAGGCACAATCAACTAGTTTTCAATGTTGAACTCAATGAAAATAGATAAGTATCGGCACCTATGTACACACGGCAACCAATGTCCAAGCAAGACACATACAAGCAACAGAATACCACGTATCAATCTAACCAATCTTATTTAATAGTTAGATCACAAGATTTCAAATTCTTTATCCATTCAAGATCTCTAGAGCTTATAGGTTAGCCTTGCTGTAGGAAGCCGCCCAAAATTACGGTCCCAAATTCTACTAATGTGAAAATTAACTTATACTCAGATTTGAAATAAGAAGAATAACTGTATTTATCAATACCCATTTGTTATTCATATTGCTGTTGATTTTTAACTGTATTCAATTTCATATATATATATCCAAAACCAATCCATATTTACAAATGGTTTGCACGACTTTCCATTACAAGGCCAAAACCCCCATTTATCCCCACAAAATATCACTTAACACAAAGCAACTTTTCCATATTTATTTTTTATGCAAGGAGACAAATATCACAGGCCTAAAAATGGTATTGAACGCACACGCAGAATAGAGAATTACAAATAAAACCTTTTTTTTAAATACCCAGAGTTTTCTAAAATATTTCCTTATCGATTTTATTGAAATAACTACGCATTATTTTTAGATTAACGGGTAGAATTAAAACCCTATCGTATTTTCTTATTTCAAAGAAAAATAACAAGGATCTAATCACGCCTGGTATAAAAACATTTGTTTTTCCATAATTCCTTGTTCCCGTACTCTCACAAATCAGAAGGGTAACTATTTTGGGCAAGAAAATGCAAATACGAGAGAGGGGATTTGCCTCAAGGAAAATTAAATTTTATTTATTTCTGCCTGACTTCCTTAGGTATCTCATGCCATGCGCGCATGGCTTTTTCATTTATATTACTTCCATTATTACAATATGCATGTCATTCAAAGGTTCTCGATTTAATAATCTATCCACTTTACATGTTAGTGGTTATTAACCGAGTATAATCATAAAAACAACAATTAACTTAGTCAACGTTCTATGGTATGATCAATAAAATAAAATCTTATATTTGCTCGCGGTCAAACAATTTACGTTCACCACCCTTGATCACCCATGCAAAGAATACAACCAATCAGCTAAACTAACAAACCAAACCAATCCACTTAACCTTTGACCAACTCGATTTTCTAATGAAATTGGTGTATACCCTTTTACTTTAAATTCTCATTGTTGTGGTCTAAGGTTAAATCGACCATTAAAAATCAATAATCACTCAACCTCGAGGATGATTTTTCAAAGACAAGAATCAAGCCAAACGAGTTTCAATCCAACAAATAATTATGTCGAAGGTGTTCTCCATGTGGGAAAGGGCTTTGTGGACATTCATGGGACTAAGTTAAATTTGACGGCCGACGTTTTCCTGCTATTTTTAACAATTTTTAAAATTAATATAAAACACAAGTTTTTTCCGGGCTATTTTTTATAGTTTTGTTTTCCCATTTTTGCATGTTGCGGGTTTATTGTTTTTAGTTTTGTTGTTTGTTAGGAGTTGACTAGGTCTTGTTCTGATTGAATCAATAGATTCAGGTGGTTGTTATCTCCCAGTTGCCACGAAATTATCTCCCAATTCTCAATATGCAGGATTATGAAATTAAAAATACCTCCAACAATTCTGCATGAAATCCCTGATCGCTTCTTTTGCAGAATCCGCCTGTTATAGAAGAAGATAAGTAGAGTTGAGTTGCATGAGCTAAAAACAGAGAATCAGTATGTTGGTGCTATTGTCTACAGTCACTGCATGTATTTTTGTGTTAAACCAGGAACAATCTTGCTGCAGAACCCATTTTTGCATATTGTGGGTTTATTGTTTTTAGTTTTGCTATTTGTCGTCAGAGTTGACTAAGTCATGTTCTAATTGAATCAATAGATTCATGAAGTTGTTATATCCTAGTTGCCACAAAATTATCTCCCAATTCTCAATATGCAGGATTATAAAATTAAAAATACCTCCAAGAATTTCTGCATGAAATCCTTGATCGCTTCTTTTTGCGTTCCGCTTTAAGTAGAGTCGAGCCGCATGAGCTAAAAAAGAGAATCGGTATGTATGGCGATCGAAGATAATGTATTTTTGTGTTAAACCAGGAACAATTTATGCTTCAATTCTCTCTAATTCAGTTAGAAAACAAAAAGAGTTCATCATCACTGAAAATTTGTTTTTATTTATGGATTATATCAAGGAATTGTGTATTGAAGAAACTTAGAGTATTGGTGGTTTCTAAAATTATAAATTTATGAAATCGACTTAGTTAAATAGGAATCACTTGCACACAGCTATCTCTGGCATTGTCGTTCAAGGGGTATCAAATCGTAAAATTTTGAGGTTAAGTGTCTTTTTTGTTGTCCTGGTAATGTGAAAAGTCAAGAAATTGGGAAAATCTACGTTTTTTGGGTCATTTTGTGTGTTTTTCGGCCTCGCTTGACATTTTTGTCCCGCGTGTCCCAGGTTCATTTGGGCTCTCTGTTCCCCGATCGGCCGGTTTACCCGAAGTCCATTCTTTTCGGGCCCGTCGAACTTTTTGTCCCACATGTCCCAAGTTCGCCCGACCCATTGTTCCCTTTTCGTCCGATTCGGCCGATTCGCGTATTCCGCGTACTTTCGTCCCGCATGTCCCAAGTTCACCTGGACCCATTGTTCCCTTTTCATCCGATTCGGCCGATTCACGTATTCCACGTACTTTCGTCCCGCATGTCCCAAAAGCATTTGTGCGTCTTTTCCCCGCATCGCCCGAATCGGCCGAACCGCGTACTTCGCGCTTTCGCGTCCCTCGTGTCCCAAATGAACCAAGTGCCATTCGTGCTAATTTTTCCCGCTCTACCCGAATATCTTGCTTTTCAATTTGGTAGATATGTATTTAATGCACATTTATTGCCTTTCTCTCTCCTAAACGGCTATATAATGAACTACCCCTATATAACCGCTGAACTACCCCTATGCAACCAAAATTTTGCACACTATCGCTTTTCATGCTATCTATTGCTCGAACCCTTGCAACCAAAATTTCTACGCGTATCCATTTCCCTTGCATTCCATCCCAAGTCTAGCTTGCAGCTTTGCTCTCCGAGTTACTATCAACATGAAGATCAAATTCCAGGGGCAGGAACAAGTTTCACCACTCGAGTCCGCCGTTCCCGATATCGGGACAATGAAGTTCGCCACCTTGATTTTGGGGATTTTTGGGCAAGGATGACAGATGCAAACCCTTCAGCTATGGCACAGATGATTCATGACAAGGCTTGGCATTCACCGGGCTTCCCAATTTCAAGGACAATGTGCGTGAGACACAGATTTCTTTCATGGAGCTCATTTCAGCCAATGACTGAAGCTAAACTAACAACGTGTCATGGAGAACTCATCGCCAAGTTAGATGCCACCGCCAACACATCAGCCCCACGTGGCAGAGACATAGCCGAGGCGTCAAGAGATTCGCATACAACGGATCCTTAAATCAGTGGGTCCCTCCCAATCTTGAACGCTTGTCTTCTTCTCCTGATTCTTCTCCTTCTTCTCTTCTTCATCATGAATTTATTGTATTTAGTTGGGGTATTGCGATTTGCAACCCTTTAACTAATCATTAGTTAAAAGAAGTAGTTACCGAGTAACTAATTTGTAAACTATATAATGGCCTCTCCTCGCCATTTTGAAGGAGGAAGAACTTGGCTTATTTCTGAAAGTGTAAATAAATCTTAAAGAAATCAATACAGAAGGATTTTTCATTCTTTGTCTATCTGGTTTCCTTTATTCCTAAGCTATTCATTTAATCTTGTTAGATCATTTGTCTGTATTATGCTGAGAAGCTTTGTATTCTTGCAGATGTTATTTACAGAACTTTGTGTCTTTTCAAATTTCATCTTATTAATGTGATACAAATGATCTTATTCCAATTCATCTGTACCCTCGCATGCATAAGGAATTACTCTATCATCTATAATTCTGAATGGTGCCTTTCTGCTCGTTCTCGCATTTTCATTCCTCAGTCCTTTTGTGATTGATGATCCTTATAGAAAACACTTTCATAATATCCAAGTTCCACAAGAAAATCATGCTTTGTATATGTGTAAATAGGTTCATTTCTGAATAAGGGAACCTCTCCCATTAAAGAGGAGGGACTTCTTGTCCCCTGACTGTTGCTCTTCTTGAAGTCCTTTTGACGACCAACAGTTTTTGGCGACTCCACTGGGAATCATATTCCAGTTCTATAATCATTTATTGATCATCTTTTGATCTGGCGACTCCACGTTTTACTCGAGGGAGAAGGGCCCTCGTATCAAGATTCTCGCCAACTTTTAGACAAAGAGGGTTTTCCTCTCCCTTCAACAAGGAGAAATAGAAAGGCTCATTCAACAAGCACTCCACCTGTCCAAGATAGAATCCCTACGGGTGGTATTCCTTCAGAGCAAATCAGTCCTAATCTTCGAGCTTTGATTCTTGCTGGTGTTTCAGTTCCTCTTCAAGCCATTTTTCCAAGAATGGCGGTACCATTGCCTTGGGCCATCGTGTTGGGCCTCTTGCCCTTCCTCAGCCTTTGCATGAGTTACCCAGAGGTAACCGGAAGAACTTTCCTAAATTCAAAGGCGATGGTAAAGTACATCCTGATGAACACATCGCAGCCTTCATAGTTGCATGCGGAGTTCTGGGAGTTGAACATGAAGACGTCTCCGTAAGGCTTTTTGTTGAGACTTTACAAGATAATGTTGCTGATTGGTTCTATCACCTTCCTACCGAGCTATCACTAGTCGAACACAATGAGAACTAGGTTTGAAAACCGCTTTCAAACCGGCGGAAGACGTGCATGCTTTGCTAGCCCAAATTTCTCAATAAAGAAGGAATCACAAGAGCCCATGAGAGAATTTGTGGCTCGATTCAACAAAGTTGATTAACAAAATTCCACCAAATACTCAACCTCAGATCAAATTCAAAAATGCTTCTTCCTAAACGCCCAATTTCCTCGGGTTAGTTATGCACCGAGAAGGGCTAATCTCGCAACATCGGCCGAGGATCAAACTCTTGTCATGTTGAAGATGATTTAATCATGTCGTGAAGTTGAGGAGAGACCCTTCTAAATCTAAGTCTCGCTTCTTCCTCCTCTTCCACTCCTGACCTAATACTCGATCCATTGGTACAAAAACTTGCAAATGATCTCATCGCCATTAAGAAACAATCGCTCAAGATACTCCCTATGCAGATGTTCCAAGGAGGAATTTTCAGCCCAAAATCATTTGCCTCGCTTCTCAAACAAGGCTAGCACTCAAGGACCTCCTATTAAAGTTCCCACAATGCAACCTCGTGAAGTTGAGGAACCAGAGGATGAGGAGGTTAATGAAGATCAGTGAGGAATTTGTCGAAGAGGTTGATGATGAAATAGATGAACTTGAGGGATCTCGAGTTAATTTCTTCACCACTGAAGGCATTGATGAAGGGGATGATTATGACGAAGTAGTAGCAGACATGAATAGCGAATCATACGCTGTCATGACTCGAGAGTAGACAAATCAGAGGGAGAAAGTGATGCAGCCCACCAAGAAATCTAAGGAGCAGCTGACAACTATCCCCGTAATTGCAAAAAGAGGATCTCCGATCCCCATTTCATCTACACCAAAGGTGAGTCCTGTCAATTCTGCTACTAAAGTTACTTCTTTTTCCCCTAAAATTGATAAAACTAGGATCTCAAGTGATGATAACCCATCCACTTCTGGGTCTTTCGATATTATTGATCACTTAAAAAGACTAAGGTTCAAATCTCGTAGGTCAATATTATCAAACTCATCCCAAGGCTTTTGCTAAAATGATTCACTTTGTCAATTCCCATTCTAAAACTACCTCTAAAGGCCTTTTACCCACTCCTTCTTCTCGCACCACAAATTTAACTGCAGCCGCTGCCACCTCACCCAATGACAAAATCAAACCATTTTATGTAACACTCCTTATAGCCGGCCATAGGCTCAAGAATTACGCCATGACTCAGAGCATCGACAATGTAATGCCTGCCAAAGTAGCTCATGCCTTAGGCTTGACTCTCACACGCACTTACGGATCTTGTTATTCCATGGAGAGTAAGGAAGTGCCCTTGGTCAGAAGAATTAAGGACGCACAAGTGGCTTTTGCTACTTTGCCTGAGAAGAAAGTTTTGGCTACTATCTTAGTAGCAGATATTCCTCCTTCATACGGGATGTTGCTAAGCAAAACTTCTGTAAGGATGTGGGTGGAGAAATTCAAATGGATTGGTCACATGCCCTCATACCTGTTAATGGGAAAATGAAGAAGTCGCCTGAGAAGCGCCTCCGAGTATATTGTACAAAAAACTGATGATCCCAAAGCACAAATACTCTATGAGGATATGGGGCATGGCAACTACATGATTATGTCTCCAGAAGAAATCCAACTCCCCAAAGTCTCACCTAAAGATCCTAATGATGTTTGGATATTAGAGTTTGATGGAAGTTGTTCTTCAGCTGGTTCTGAGCTGGTGTCATATTGGTGTCACCCGAAGGAAGCATTCATCCTTTCTCATTCAAGTTGCAATTTGAAAATACCAATAATACAACAGAGTATGAAGCTCTCATTCTTGACTCCAGTGGCAAAAGAACAGGTGTGAAGAATCTTCTAGCTCGTGGGGATGCGGAATTGATTGTCAAGCAAGTTAGAAACCTCTTCCGTAAAGAATGGAAGGTCAAAACATTACAGAATCAAGTTTGGGACTCCATTGAATTTCTTGACGCCTTCTCCATCGAAGCAAAGGCCTAGGGAGAAGAATACTGTGGCTGATTCTCTAGCCAGCCTCGTGGTCATTGCTTATTCCTCATCCCGACTTTTTCTCAAGATAAGTTCACCATCGAAATGATCCATAGACCCAAAGTGTACTGAGATAATACAAGTAATCGGAAGTTTTCAATAACGATCAACACTTGCTTTCTTTCTTAGAACTCAAGGATAATTTTGAATAGTTGTACTTTGAAGGAAGCGATAATTTGCCTCGTGAAAGTGTGCCCTTTAACGAAGAAGCCACCCAAGAAGAAGAAGTGGATCAGGATGGATGTATCAAACTCAAAGGAAACAAGATTCCAAAAGGATTGGTGAGTTTAGAAAAACTGTTTGACAAACACGATAGGTATGTAAAGTTTAGAGCTTCTACTGGACCCCAACAATCAGCCGAATATGACAAAATCAATATTGGGAGTTCTACTGATCCTAAACTCGTGAACATTGGAAAATGTTGCACCTCAGAAGAAAAGAAGAAGGTAATGAGTCTTTTGAAAAAGTATAAGGATGTTCTTGCTTATTCCTATGAAGATTTAAAAGCTTTCCAACCAAAGGAGATGCAACATTTTATCCCTCTCAAACCTGGGATTAAGCCTTTTAAACAGAAGCAGAGGCAATATAATCCTAAAATAGCTGACACCATTTTTCAAGAAATACAGAAGTTATTGAAAGCCAAAATCATTTTTCCTATCCATCATTCAACATGGATTGCCAATATTGTGCCCGTTAGAAAGAAAAATGGTGAGATTCGTATCTGTGTTGACTTCAGGAATCTAAATCAAGCTTCCTTGAAAGATAATTATCCCTTACCTATGATGGATCAGGTCTTGCAAGCAGTAACGGATCCGAAATGTTGTCTATGCTTGATGGATTCTCAGGATATAACCAGGTAGAAGTTAATACCACAGATCAACACAAAACGGCTTTCACTACCCCTTGGGGTACCTTTGCTTACAAAAGGATGCCTTTTGGGCTCATCAATGCCGGTGCCACTTTTCAGAGGGCTATGGATTTGGCCTTTGGAAGTTTGAAAGGAAAGTGTATCGTCAGATACCTCGATGACTTGACCGTATTTTCTAAAACAAGGGCGGATCATTTCCAAAGATCTAGAGACAGCTCGCTAAGATGTAGAGAACATGGGATCTCTTTGAATCCTAAGAAATCTATTTTTTTGTGTCACGAGGGGAAATTATCAGGGCACGTTGTCTCCAAAGATGGTATAAAAATCGATCCCGAGCGAGTTCAAGCTATTCAAAGCAAATTCCTCTTCCAACCAAAGAAAAAGGAGTGCACTCTTTCTTTGTAAGATCAACTTTTTGAGAAGGTTCATCCCCGATTTTGCAGAGCTAACTTTGAATATCTCCCAAATGATGAAAGGAAAACAAACGTTTGGTTGGTCTCCCAAGGGAAAGAAGCCTTTGAAGGTATTAAAGGGCCATTGCTAAAACTCCTGCTTTTAGATGTCCAGATTTCAAAGAAAGATTTCATTATCTATCGCTACGCCACGATAACACCTCGTCATTGTTTCGACTCAGAAGATTCTAATGAGCACGAACTCCCAATTGCATTTATGAGCTATATTCTAAAAAATCATGAGTTAAAATACACCATAATGGAAAAACATGCTTTTGCAAAGGGTTAAAGTCACAAGCTTCATTTCGCTTTTTACATTCTTAACTCTCACTCCACTTGGTGTTGGGTACCGATACAACTATCAAGTCAATTCTCACACAACAGGAATTTGGATCCAAGAGAGGGAACTGGGTGGCCAAGGTTCAAGAATATGATATTGACATCAAACCAACCAAGCTCGTCCGTGGAAAAGGCCTGTGTGAACTCATCGCTGAAGGAGCTAGACATGAGTTACTGGAGGATAAAGTTGGTCTTCCTACCGTTCTGTTTCTTAGCTCAGTTGATGAATGGTATGCTGATATCGCTCACTTTCTCACCTATGGAGAATGCTCCTCTCATTTGACTGCCAAAGAGAAGAGAGCCGTTAAACTAAGGTCAACCCAATATGTGTTGTGGGAAAACGCCTTGTTTAAACGTGGGTTAGATGGAAGGTTTTTGAAATGTGTGGACAAGGAACAACAGAAGAAGCTACTCTCAGCTTTTCATGATCAGGCATGTGGAGGGCATTACTCATCAACTGTCACTACTCATAAAATACTTCGTGGAGGATATTACTGGCCTACCTTGTTCAAGGATGCATCAAAATGGGTTGATAAATGTGAGGCTTGTCAGACTTTCGTGGGTAGACCCAAATTGGCCTCCTCGCCCTTAAACCAGCTTGTGATCGAAGAACCTTTTCAAAGAATGGGGTTTAGATTTCATCGAACACTTAATCCCTCTTCTAGTGCTGGTCATACCCACGTATTAACTACCATAGATTATTTCACCAAATGGGTAGAAGCCATTCCAGTAAAGAGTACTACTTCAGAAGTAGTATGCAGTTTTATCAAAGAAAACATCTTGATAAGGTATGGTGTGCCAAACAAGATCGTGACAGATAATGCTTCAAATTTTTCTTCAATTGAGATGATGGATTTTTGCTATGGATATGGCATCTCCCTAGCTCACTCCTCAGATTACTATCCTCAGGGAAATGGACAAGCAGAATCAACAAATAAAAATCTGGTGGCCATAATAAGGAAATTAGTCAATGAATCCCAACGGAACTGGCACAAGAAACTCTATGATGCTCTTTGGGCAGATAGGATCACACCTAAGAGAGCCATTGGGATGTCTCCTTTTCAGGTAGTATATGGAGTGAGGCCCAATTTCCAAGCTAATAAAGGAGCTTCCACTCTCGCATTTAATGAAGGCCATCAAGATACTAGCCAATGATTCTTCGATAAGAGAATCATGTATCTTCACAAATCGAATGAGGACAGATTGAAGTCATTGATAGGATATCTGCTCACCAACAAAAAGTAAAAGTCTTATTTGATAAGAAAGCCAGGTTCAGGATTTCAAAATTGAGACACTGCTTTGTTGTGGGATAAAAGGCATGAACCTCGTGGCAGCCATGGCAAGTTTGATTCCCTTTGCCTCGACCTTTCAAGATCGTGCACTTCACTGTAAGAATTCTTTTTACCTTGATTATATGGATGGTTCTTCTCTCCCACTTCCTTATAAAGGGCAAGACTAAACCGTTTAAGTCGTAGGTGATTAGGAGTCCTGTGTATATTCTCGTATATAAGTGTGTCCTCCTTTCCTTCCCTTGTTTTTGTGTGTTGTTTGTGTGTTGTCTTCTGTATTGGTTTGCTTTTTGTCTCCGTGGCCCAATGGATAAGGTACTGGTCTACTTCCCCGAGTTTGTCTAAATTCTTGCCTTGTCTCATTCTTTGAATTTATGCCAAGTCATCCCTAGAAGGAGCCAGCTGTTGTCCACTCAAAATTCCCCTGCTTTTAAGAAGTTGAAAATTAAAATTTTGAGGTTAAGTGTCTTTTCTGTTGTCCTGATAATGTGAAAAGTCAAGAAATTGGGAAAATCTACGTTTTTTGGGTCATTTTGTGTGTTTTTCGGCCTTTTGGACATTTTTGTCCCGCGTGTCCTAGGTTCATTTGGGCTCTCTCTGCTCCCGATCGATCGGCCGGTTTACCCGTCCATTCTTTTCGGGCCCGTCGTAACTTTTTTGTCCCACATGTCCCAAGTTCACCCGACCCGTTGTTCCCTTTTCGACCCGATTCGGCCAATTCGCCGATTCGCGTATTCTCACGTACTTTCATCCCACATGTCCCAAGTTCAATCGACACGTTGTTCCCCCGCATCGCCCGATTCGCCGATTCACGTATTCCGTACTTTCATCCCGCATGTCCCAAAAGCATTTGTGCATCTTTTCCCGCATCACCCGAATCGGCCGAACCACGTACTTCACGCTTTCACGTCCCTCGTGTCCCAAATGAACCAAGTGCCATTCATGCTAATTTTTCCCGCTCTACCCGAATATCTTGCTTTTCAATTTGGTAGATATGTATTTAATGCGCATTTATTGCCTTTCTCTCTCCTAAATGGCTATATAATGAACTACCCCCTATGTGTTTTTGCACACTACTTTCATGCTATCTATTGCTCGAACCCTTGCAACCAAAATTTCTACACACGTATCCATTTCCTCAATTCCATCCCAAGTCTAGCTTGCAGCTTTGCTCTCCGAGTTACTATCAACATGAAGATCAAATTCCAAGGGTAGGAACAAATTTCACCACTCGAGTCTGCCATTCCCGATATCGGGACAAAGTGAAGTTCGCCACCTTGATTTTGGGGATTTTTGGGCAAGGATGACAGATGCAAACCCTTCAACTATGGCATGATGATTCATGATGTATACTTGGCATTTCATGCTTCACCGGTGGCTTCCCACTTTCAAGACAATGCGCAATTCGTACAAAGACATTGCCATGGAGCTCATTTCAAGACTCAAGGAGAACTAACGAACGTGCATGGAGAACTTATCAGAGAACTCATCGCTGGAGAAGTCGAGATGCCACCGCCAACACATCAGTCCCCACGTGGCGTAGACATAGCAGAGGCGTTAAGAGATTTCAGATAACGATCCTTAAATCAAGGGGGTCCCTCCCAATCTGAACGCTTGTCTTCTTCTCCCCAGATTCTTCTCCTTCTTCTTTCTTCATCATGAATTTATTGTATTTAGTCAGGGGTATCACGATTTGCAACCCTTTAACTAATCATTAGTTAAAAGAAGTAGTTACCGGGAGTAACTAATTTGTAAACTATATAATGGCCTCTCCTCACCATTTTGAAAGGAGGAAGAACTTGGCTTATTTCTGAAAGTGTAAATAAATCTTAAAGAAATCAATACGTATGATTTTTCATTCTTTGTCTATCCGGTTTCCTTTATTCCTAAGCTATTCATTTAATCTTGTTAGATCATTTGTCTGTATTATGCTGAGAAGCTTTGTATTCTCGCAGATGTTATTTACAGAACTTTGTGTCTTTTCAAATTTCATCTTATTAATGTGATACAAATGATCTTATTCCAATTCATGTACTTTTCGCATGCATAAGGAATTACTCACATCTATAATTCTCAATGGTGCCTTTCTCGCTCTTCTCACATTTTCATTCCACAATCCTTTTGTGATTGATGATCCTTATAGAAAACACTTTCATAATATCCAAGTTCCACAAGAAATTTTGTTTATTTTTACCCCTATTTTGTTGTTCATTTTTTTAATCTGTTTGACCATCCCTACTTAGGATTCAATAATTCTTTCTTGTTTTTGGTTGAAATCTTTATTCTTTCATTAAATATTCATCCCTTAAAACAAAGTTCTCGAAGAAATAGGAAATCGGCCTCTGTTATGCCCCTGACAAAATATGTTGTTACAAAATCAATCACACCCCTTATCAAAATCAACTACAAAAGTAATAAATATCTCTCTAAATCAAATAAAATATACCTTTCGACATTCACATTACATTGTACACATGCGATTTCTAGTGTAATAACCCAAGCAACTCTTAAGTACGACATTAAATGGACTATGATCCATCTTATTAAAACAATCAAGTAATCGATCAAGGAGCACTAGAAATTGCATTCCCTTTTCCTCGCAAATTTGCTAAGTCCGTATTTTAATAGTAACATACTTATATTTATTTTTAACAGATTATCAAGTTGACTTGTTGGTTTAACCCCGACAATTCCAACATTTACCTATCCATTTTTGAAATCCATCTTATTTCTTTACGATCAATGATCATTACGATGTCAAAAGAAGTTAGTATCATTTAAACAATCATTATTAATTCAAATAATTGAAATGATACATTACAACTATGTATAGTTTCATCATATTTTGCAAATCATTATTTACGGCAAGCTTGATGAACCCAATTATCAATAACAGTACAACACCAAGTGATATGTTCAAACATCGGAATCATATCATACAACCAACAAGATAGAGCACTTCCTAACAAGAAAGTATAAAAATGTACAGTATATCACCAAGTATAAAATTATTCACATACAACGAGATGAAGAATAATCATACCAACAAGCACAACAAGAATGAGTTGCAACCTAGTAAATAGTCTGCGATCACAAGGAGATGAGTGCAGTGTGGCATTGGATATACATCTACACATATGTATATACTTCCTTTCGTAATTATGTGTGTATGTATAATTATATATGCATCCTCGCATCAACATCATATAGCTTTCTTCCACATGCATTTATTAAACCATAACTCATTTTTGCCTCTAAAACAGAATGAAAAAGCGGGATGTGCGTGGTACATTTTAGGGGCGAATATTAAGAAAAAGGTGAATATAAGGATTTTTGAATTTTGAATTTGGTAAAATTTGTACTACCGTATTTATCGTGTTCGCCAAAATTTTACAGGCCTAAATTTTTTTGAATATAATTTCTCCTTCATGTTTCCACTATGGGCCGAATGATGTTAGTATATTCGCCTTCATGTTATAACATTCTAATATATATAGTATTAATTCACCATACTATATTCATAGTATTCAAATTATAAGTGTGTGAAAAATCCAAAAGTATAAGACCAGAAGCCGAAGGATTCAGGAAAAAGAGAAAGACTCAAGAGGTAAGCAAAAACATAACTTTTTCTGTAGACTGGAAAGTTTATTTTGTGTTGACAGATGGTAATAGTTATTTTTGTTACCATTCGACAATAAATTCTACAATCATATATGTGTTACCGAACGGTAACATATATATATATATTTACTTGATCGATAACAAATATATGTGTTGTCGTCTGGTAGTAGTTAATTATGTTACTAATCGGTAAAAATATTTTATGCAAATGCCAACCTACATATTGTTTTGTCGTTCGAGTACTCGGTTGTGTTGTCATCTATCATTCTTAAGTTGTGTTGCCTTGCGTTTGGATAAAGCTATGTTTCCATCAGTATTTGAAAGTTCTATATTTTTTTCACATGTGCAGACTTCAAAATCATCCATTTGATGGCCCTTATTACAAATGAGAAAAGAACTCAAGGAAAAATAAAATG
Organism: Taxus wallichiana var. yunnanensis; assembly: GCA_018340775.1. Taxonomy (NCBI): domain Eukaryota; kingdom Viridiplantae; phylum Streptophyta; class Pinopsida; order Cupressales; family Taxaceae; genus Taxus; species Taxus wallichiana. The sequence continues at coordinate 417,104,149 of CM031235.1, forward strand.
CGATATGGACATTTCAAAATATTTCAATCAGCCAACAATAACCCCAGTGGCAAGAGGTAATTTTCACTCTTACTATGATAATGTTACTTTTTTTTTTTATTTACTTAGGGAAGCTGTAAGCAAACCAATTTCTCTCAAATGTAGAAAACCCTAGCAGTGACCTTACTCTAAATGAAATTTCCAATCACCAAAGTAATTCAATTCAAATTGATAGTACTGATAATCCCATTTCCCATCCAAATCAAACTTCTAATAAACATTCCAGAAACTCACATCAGAAATGTAAGAGTGGGAAGTGGACTATAGGAAGGACTTATAAATTTGAATGGTCAACCAAATATCCATTCATTGAACCTGTTGAACCTGAAAACAATATTGATACTCCTACAGAATGTAGATGTACTATTTGTAGTTGGAAACTAGGCAGAGACCAAAAATGCAATTGAAGTTGGACACAATAGAGAAGCATTGTGGGAAGGTATATGAGTCTAAAAAGCAAGATGATGGAACAATTATAAAAACAACTAGATGGAAAACTGAGGAAGATTGTTTACATATGAGATATGCTACAGAATATGATAATCATCATAAACATCTTCAGGACCTAGTTGAGAAAGGTGGAACAATAAAGGCTAGATTTTAAAAATCTACTGACGTGAGTCTTCGGAAAAACTCATTCAATTCAAAACAATATTTCACATTTTAAAAAGGGCAGACCAATTTCAAATCTCATTGATTATAAGACATTGTTTCAATCTAATGGATTTCCAAATATTCCAACAACACATTGGTCATATACCAATTCATGGGAGATAGAAAGTGTATGGGAGAAATTGAAATCACTGATTTGAGAGAGAAGGTAAAAAATGCAAATTTTATCGCTTTGTCGATTGATGAGGTCACAACAGTAGATAATACATCTTGGGTGTGCATGCATGTCTACACTTTCAATTTCAATAACCATTTCAGGGAAAATCATCTACTAAATATGTAAAAAATGATGGATAACTGCGATTCTAAGGACATCTACAAACTTGTTATTAAAAATTTGAAGCAAATAGTTGGTATGGATGATCATTCAATCTATGTAAAGCTGATTTGTGTAGGAGATGATGGCACATCTATCATGCAAGGTCATAAAACTGGACTTTGTATTCTTCTACAAACAAGCGTAGCCCTTACATGATACATATTCACTATATGGCTCACCGAATGAATTTGGCTTATAAGATTGTAAGTAATTTTGAAAATTTTGCTAAGGTGGAGGAGCTAATATGGGACTTGCATTCATATATGTCAAGCAGTCCTATAATTTTTCTATAGTTTATAGTTTCATAGATTTTCTGTTGGAATAAAAAATGGTAAAAAATTCTAAAATATGTTGACACAAGATGGATATCATTGTATGAACCATCTTGTAGGATTTTTGAGGAATACAAGTCCTTAGCAGGGTATATGTTCAAGCATCAAGACAAGTGGACAAGGCTAAAGATTTTTGTATCGCTTGATAGATTTAGAGACATTATTAACTTTATGTGGTATTTTTCCAATGCTAAAGGAAATAAACAACTTGGTGAAACATGCTCAAGAAATATCCATATACATTGTTGATTTTATAAAATTAAAGAGACAAGTATGTATGATTTTAGATACCTTGTATTGCACCCAAGACTGGATTCAAAAGCCAATTTTTTTAGCTTCAAGGTTTTGATAGACACTAAAGATATGAAAAGATATTTAAAGTTCAATATCAGTGGTCATCTTTATATTTATGTTGATCAGAAAAATTTTAAAATTCACACTTTATACAAAGATAATTATGTAATAGACCTTCTAAACTTGGGGAAGTACCAGTCATGAGATGTCTTTTTGATGATGTAGTTTCTTATATATATAAAACATTGATGAAAATATCTGAAACATTATCTTCTGAGACCATAGAGTTTTGTAAAAACGGTGATCTATTGAGGCCATGAGAGTTGTAAATCCCATTTTTTGGAACCCGATGATTGATGAAGAACAAAGAGCTACAAACTTTGGGAAATCCATGACTGCACTTATGGAGCAATTTTACAAATCTTCACATGTTGATGGAGGGGAATTAAATGGTATATTGGACAAAAAATTACTCATATCATAGTCACAACATTTTTCATATACAATGTCTGATCAATATAAGTCTATTGCTGACCCAACAAAAATGGGAGCTATCACTCTATTGTGGAGAAAGATGTATCAGAGTAGCATTCTGAGAGAGAATATAAGTGAATACTTCAAACTATATGAACTCATATAGACAATGATTCTTGGGTTTGTTGAAGATGAAAGGGTATTTAGTGCACTTACATTTGTGAAATCAAAACTTTGCAACATATTGGAAAATAATTTGGAAACTTGTTTGAGAATCTATGTTTCAAGATATAGGGTGGACACATTTCCATATGAAAGAGCACTAGCTACATGGACATCTCTTATAGAGCACAGAGTTGTTAATCAGATAGAGAACAATGAAGTCTCTAATAATGGTGAAATTGACTTGGAATCTGCTAGACAAGAAACTACAACAAATATAAGAAGTGATGAAGGACCATCCAGGATAGGGTTGTTTCAACTACCAAACAGTTGATTGTATTCATTTTCTAAAATATATATTGTTACTTCGATATTTTTTTCATTTGTATATATTACACATATAATGTTTGGAAAAATTTTAATCCCTTCTATATTTTTAATAATGTTTACAAATAACTGTAATGAGATGGTAGGTAGTTCATGTTTGTGTAATATGCAAACTGGATAATGTAGTAAAATTAAATTTCATTACAAATAAAGTAAGTTCAATCTTTGATTTCTCACTAAGTCACTATCACAATTCCACAAGCACAATTGTTCACAAAAATATTATAATCCATATATGATATATAACATCATGATTATTAGGATTAATCAAAAACATATTTGAAACTAAATTGAACAATGTAAATCCAGATTCCATAATCCATGTGTACTATTCATCAACTATTTCACATAAAGATAATAAACCATTTCACATGAGAGAAATAAAAAGATCAACAATTTCACATAAATATAATGTTTTCAAATTTCATTTCTCAAATATTGAATACATCAATAGTAACATAGTTTAAAGTTTTAAAATTTAATTTAAGTTAATTGGACCCTTGTCCTTGAACAAATTCAACACCAACTACAACATTTGAACTATCTTGGATTACACCAGACTCTACTAATTCTTTTGCAGCAACATTAATATTTTCTAAATTTTCTCTATCTTCATGAGTTGCATCTCCTGCCGAAAGGATAGAAGGATCCTCATCAGTTTTTCTTCAGAAGAATTTTCAAATCCATTTTTGCACCATGATAATCCTTTACAAAGTATTTTTCTCGCTTGTTTGATAGAACAACAAGTTTTTCTTTAAAACGAATAGCCCCACGGACACTCTCTCTCTTTTTAAGGTGCTCATTTAACACTTGCACCTCTATCTTCAAAGTATGGTATTTTGACTGCAATTAAAAAATCCCATAATTAGTATTTAGAATAAGATAAAGGATAACTATATATTTATCTAACAATCTACAAAAAAATTAGAACTTACCACAACCAAGTCTTTCTCTACATTAGCAATAGTGACAAGGTTCTTGTCACGATTCCACTTGTTAGTAAGATTGTGCCTCGACATTCAAATTAGCTAATTTATTCAACATTATTGTAAAAATACATCCCTAATGTAAACATTATTGGTGATTACACTTCCTTTTTGTGCTTGAGCAAGTATAGCGTCAATCGTCACCGGTTGATTTTTAACCAATGAAAAAGTTTTTCTCTATTTTCAAAATTATGATATCTATCATTGATTTCTTTTATTAGATCTTTCACTCTGATCTCCCACATCTTCAGCTCCTTAATGTTAGGAATAATATTCTCCATGACAAGGGTTGTAACATTATCCGACACAAGGATGTCAAGTGAAAACCTGGTCTTTGCATCATCATCCATTTTTTCCTGCCCAGTTGGGGAAGGAGGATCTAAAGAGTCTATAGCTTGTGGCACATGCTTACAAACATATTGTGTCAGATCCTTGGCCTACCTCCCTAATGCTCCCATGTAAAAATAGTTGTCAAACCCGAGATACTCCTCATCCATTTCTATATTATTTAAAACAGAAGTGCCTTGGCACTTGACACACCGCCAACTGAAAAATTAGGGAACTTAGATGTTGTGAAATTATGAGTTTCCCTGCTCATAGTCATTCCAGGGTTAGGGAGCACAATAATTTTTCCCCTACCATAAGCAGTGAAGGAGGTGGAAGGGGAGGTCGAATGATGTACTCCTTGTGTGTTGAGATGGAGTCGATCGAGAAGGTGGTCGCGGGCATGACCGAGGGATCAATTTCAGATTGCAAAAGATCTACGAGCATCAATACTTTAACAATATCATATTTAGTAATTAGTATGTTGAAAATTTAAAATTAAGAAGAAAAACAAGCAAATAGTAAGAACTTAAAATTAATAAGATTGAAATCAATAGATATTTCTTACACTGAATTTTTCTCGTAATCAACATATTATGGTGGGCACTAGGTGGAAGGGTGGTGGTGGTGGCACTGGCATGGAAAATCCTAAATTTAAAGAAAACCAATTAAAAATAATGATAAATTCATAAAATCAATTCAAAAGACTAATATAAATAAAGTTTAAGTCACTATTTATTGGTTGCTTTGTACCAGAACTTGAAGGGCTTGGGTGATTATATGGTGGTGGTGCAGATTGATACTCTTCTTGTTCTTTCTCAAGTATGTATGTCGTGTCTTCACCGCCACCAGTATGAGCAAACACTCTCGGAGTTGTCGATGCAGATATGCCGAAAAGGTTGCACATTAGGATAATGAAATTAGAAATATGTCATTTTCAAGAATTAGATATTCAAATTATCATTAGTCTGTAAAATAATTTCATAAAATTGAAATGATTGTGTAGTATGTAAAAATAAAACCTAGATTTTCCTCCTGGAGAGTGTTTTCTCTCGCTTGCTCCAAGACTGTGTCAAGTGGGAGGAATCCAAGGAACCACGCATCCATTTGTTTGATCTTAACTCTATAGCCAAAGATTCATCGGACATGGTGACATCATGATCAATTATATTGTTGTCACCAGACCCCTCGAGAAAAAAATGTTATGCGAGAAAACTACCGCATGATGATAGTATTCCAGTGTTTCACTTGCTTTTACCTATTCATAACAGAATTACATATTACATATTTATAAGAATTAATTTAACAATGAATTTTTTTGAAAGGAATCAAGATTAAATTATTTTAAAATAAAATACTCACCAATTGTTTCGTCCATAGGAATTCCATGTTTATCCATTTTCTCGTGAAGAGCAGTTGGAATAGTCATGTGGATTTGAGTCCATAAAAACCCTCATAATATAAAGCAAGAACATAAAAAGAAGAAAAATAACTGCAAAGTAGGATTTAATTTGGCTTTTTCAAGTTCAGAACGAATATTTGATGCAAGATATGAGCATCAATCAATCTAATACCAAGAATGGTTCAAGAAGGTATTCGGTTTCCCACTAAGGAATGTCGGTGTATCTTCCCTGTACAATGATACTAGACTGGAAAAATTGCACCATGGTCAAGAGAAAGAGGTATTTGATAGATTGAGAGTTAATGCATCTTTTAGCTGGAGTATTAACCTTAGCCTCAACAAAGAGATTGTAATGAGACTCTAAAAATTTCTTTTTCTCATAAAAAGAACATCTTTTGTGGTTACAGGCAATGCATTTTCATGGGGCAGGCCTGTTAGACAATAAATATCTTCAAGTGTTATTTTGATGTGAAATTGGTGGGATGGTAATTGAACTAGTGAAAGTGTCATCTCGAAGTATTATACACTTGCATTAAATTATTTAATAATTTGTGGTCTGTCTGATATTGGGGCATGTAAATAAGTCCATAGAAGCTTGACTTAGGAATCCAATCGATTTACTTGATTATTTCAAGATTTTTGAGTAGTTGTAGCAACTGGGGATATAAAATGTTTCAATAAACATAGGAAGTTGTTTTAATGGTATTTTTTCTTAGGGCCATTATTCCTAAATGTTGATTTCTTAAAAAAAGAAGAGGTTGGAAAATGGTAGATAAATATACCTATATATGAGCCCTGACAATCCTAGAACAAATCGTGTGGTAGGTGGCATTGGTTACTATCTAATATTGGAAGAATGGAAGTGTACGAGAAGGTTGGAACTCTCTGAAAAAGTTGAATCTTGGAGAAACATGCACATTAAAATGGGACAAAATGAATGGGGATGGGTATATATATATATATATATATGAAACGAAAGTGTATTAAATGTGGGCAGCGGAAGACACGTGGCATATTAAATGCTAACAATCCATATGTGTTACCGTCCGGGAACAATATTTGTACATTACCATTTGGGAACACCATAGATATGTTACCATCCGAGAATAACGTGTGCACAATAAGTCTCATTACGGTGAGTAACATAAAGCATCAAAAACAACAAAGTTCAAAACAATGCATGTTACTGACAAAAATGATATGTTATCAGTCAACATCACCATGGAACATGTTAAAACATTGTAGTTTTTCACCTTCTAGTAATGCTATATTACACGAATGGTAACACCATATATGTGTTACCAAGTAGTAACATTGTGTTACCGGTACTGTAACATTGACATTTTGTTGTCGTTCAAGAACATTCCGTACGTGTCGACCGGTAACATATTTTTGTCTCGTGCCTTCCTTCATGGTAACAAACACAAAATTTTGGTTCCCGCCATTTTTGAAAAATGGATACCTTTCACCACCATCATGAAACTCATTTCCATACATTCACCCACAGTGTGAATGTATTTTTTTCTGATTCGCCACCCATTCTATAATTTTTTTGGGGGTTCTCAAAATAAACCACGGGGAAATGACATTAGCCTAAAACCAAATGCATGATCCTAAATAGACTAACCATTATTAGTTATATGTTAACACAAGTTATAGTTGCAAGTGCATTATCATCAAAATTACCATCACATATTTATATGTGCCAAGTCAAATAAAGAATCAAACACATCCCACAAAATGCTCTTAACCATCATAATACATATCAACAAATAAAATAAAATCCATATAATACAATTACATCTAATCCATATAACATTCATCATGATAAATTAAATAATCACATCCATATAAATTTATTTGTATCTAAAACCATAATCATATCTAAATATATTTATAACTCATACAAAACATCACATGAAATCATAAAAACACATGTACACATCCATATATCTAAAAATAACATATATACATCTAAGTCAATGTACAACTCAAAAATTATTAAGCACTCGCCCATGTAATAACTACAATGTAAAATGTACATCGATAATCAAAATCCACGCTCATGATCCCTCCTCGGCCCTCTAATACTCCCGTGCTATAAGTAGGGGCTCATAGAGATGCCTACCATTGAATTGCTACATTCTCCCATACCATGACACATATGGGATTCTCTCTACCACCACACCTCATAATATCCGAGATCCATGATTGCTTCCTAATAATGAGCCGACTGTTATTCCCAAAGGCATCATCACTACTCTTGGGGAAGCTACTCCCACCCCTCATGCCATCCCTACTCCCGATCCTCCCGGCCCAGATACTTCTATTGTACTCCCTGTCACTCCAAACATCTCCCTTAACAACTCACATTAATGGAGGTACCGATCCTAGTCCTTCCAAACCTCCCCTAGCTTTGTATCCAAAACTTCCTCCCACTCATCCCTCTCCCTCAATTCCTACACAAACCTCACTAACTCCTCCTCCAATGTGGTCACCCGATCATCTCTCTAAGCTAAACCCTATCTTAAATTCTCCACCTCCGCTCATGCCACAAATAGCTAGACCTCTAACCTAGCCCCTACCTATCCTTCAACCTCATCTCCCATATCCACACCTTTCTCTCCCCACTCTCATTTTTCCTTCAAAACCATATATCTTCGAGATAGTATATGCCCCCTTACTATGCCACATACTCAGGGTGTCACTCTAACATCATCAATATTATCCATTGATTTCTTCTCATCTATCATCTCCTAAATATATCTCATATGTGCTATTGGTAGCTTGATATCTCCATCAACTCTCATGTAAAAAATAGGATTACTTGGTACATCCCGTACTAGGACAAATTATTGTTGTACTTGCCCAAACTGTACCACCTCAACCATATTTGCATGTCACTCATACATCCATCTATCTTGATACATCTTACACAACTCATATCCCTTTCTCGACCATGTAGGCAAGTGTAGATATGGACTCCAAATAATATCATCATCCCCCATGCTATTCAATAACCCCACACAACAATCTAGACTCTACGACACCAAATCTCAAGAAAATTCATCGTGCCATCTCATAAATACAACACAATAAGTACTATCATGCCACTTGGCCCATAGAAGACCTCATGATTGAATCAATCTTATGTGATCATAGGCCAAACACTATAACATAAATATCACATCTAACCCAAACCTCCTCCTCATGGACCACTCTCACAACTATCTATAAATATGTGTTAGTAAAGTCGACCCCAACCAAAAATAGTTTGATACTCTACCATATCTACTACAACCCCACCAATGGCCATGGAAATTGACCCCCTTTTGAATCCAGTAAGGCATAAAAACTTATCCCCACCATGATCATGGAAATCAATGTACTCCCAACTAATTCAATAAAAAATATTTTATTAAAATCTGAATGTAAAGATTGATATAATGATATACAATAAAATACGAGATGCTAGGAAATTTTATTAGATGTAATTATGAAATCAAACAAAAGAGATAGGAAAATTACCTTAATTTTGATTATCCTGAAGTGTGTTTGGACTATACGAACTGATGGAACAAAAACTCAGAATGTTGTAATCACGCTAAAAAAATATAGAGATGTCGAGAATTCCTAAATAAGGGTGCTTGGATAAGGGTAAGGGCACTGCGGATACCCCGCCCTCAATGGGGTGTTGAAGTCTATTGAAAAGGTCAAACTCTAGTTTCGGCACTATCGCTAGGGTTTCACACTTGCTCATTGATGATCACTTATATGTCGTACTTGGATCACCGAAGTACCTGTAAATATTCAACAAAAATAATCTCCTACAAAACCCTCAAACCACATCAAATCCTTAAAAAAAAGATGTAAAATGAGGGCTCAAATTTTCCTTAGCTATCAAACAAGTGAAATTGCAACCGAGTGTTGCACTATATCTCATAACCAATGTATTTTTATGTGTTTGTGTCTACCATAGTGATCCTAGGTTGTTCTCGCACAAATGACGCTAAGATAAGTGGTGGTAGCTAGATAGAATGGAAAAGCGTGGATGGAAAAATGAAATTCCCCTTCCTATGTAGTGTGTATGCTGAGTAATAAGCCCAAGATGCTTTCCATTTGATATGTAGATAGATAGCTCTTGATAGAAATTTCCCTCCCTTATATTGGTATGTATGTTTTGTTTATATAGGGATCTATTGCTTGAATTTCAAAACTAGTGACATGAAAAGCTGAATATGACCTCGGGACAGGAGTAAGAAAACTGAAAAGGCCAAATACAAATGTCAAAAAATTTGATCAAGAACAAAGAGGAAAGGAGCACCCAAGTTAGACAGGAAAACTTGGGTGCTAGTGTCCAATCCTAGGCGCTAGTGTCCTAAGACAACTGACGAAAAATGTAATAAAAATGATAGACATGGATCTATGTAACCTAGCTAGAATTGGGTGCAAAAGTGAAATAGATAAACTCAAAGAAAGAAGACAGACTATGTAGTGTGTCACCATTGAATACTTTTCTTACACAAGATCCATATATAAAACAACATACTTAGAGGTATAGTAAAATAGTAGTGTGTGTGTGATTTTGTGTCTACATTTTCCCCCCTATACACTATGTGAATGAAGTTAAAATAGTGTAAAGGAAGTAAGGAAAATACCTAAAAGAAGTCCAAAGAATCCATGTTGTAGAAGTACGTGTAGAATAAGAACATATAGTATGGTGAACCATGGATCAGTGTGTCAACCCATATGGCGTAAAGAGAGATACGATGAATCATTGTAAGGATAACTTGGTGAAAATGATGATTCAATTACAATTGATTTGGAGATTTATAATTATTTCTTAATGGTGATTTGATGGGGTAGGGAGTGATCAATTCCTAACCCAATTTTGTATGTGTGAAAAATTGAGGATTTGGGCATCCTTCGATAGAGGAAGATTGTTAGGGAGAGAGATCTAGTTTTACTCTCCAAATTTAACTACATCCTCAAAAGGTTTGGCCGCTGCAGATGGAAAAAGACCAATTTTTTTCATTTCAATCTAATGAGAATAAACCAAATGAGATCAATATAGGAAAGGAAATGACATCTCATTTCCCCCACTCCAAGGGTGTTACCACGATATGCATGGATTCCATGTTAGATCATCTAGAAGTGATAGAAAATGTAGAGTGACTTCCCATGTTAGGTCATCTGGGAGGAGTAGTAAAATACGTTGTGTTGTGTCGATTGATTGTGAGTAATAAAAACTTCGTGTTGAGATTGAATGTGTATGATGTATTACTTGTGGAGATGTGGAATGATCATGTAGTAGTGTGAGGGGGATCATAGAGTGACCCCAATTATATGCCCCCTTTTGGTGAAACAGGGAGTGATAGTAAGCATGAACGTTGAGCTGAAATTAGATGTGCAATGATGTAAGAACGAGTGAAATAAGGCGTAGTAGATGTCATAAAAGTGTGTGTATATCAAGTGGTAAATGTGTTAAATGAGAATATAGTGATATAGAATGAAAACAATACGATAGTATAAGAAAATTTGAATTGAAGGGCGTAGGCGGGGATAAAATGGAGTAGCAAAGCTCAAGATATGAGCAAAAATGTGTAGTTTGTATTAGTGGGGAGAATATGTGCAAATAGTGACTATAGAAAAGTGTGAGAAATGTAACACCCTGAAAACTCAATTCAGGGATCATATAAGAGTTGAGCTTATCCTAGGAATGATATAACTAGGTCGAAGGATTTAAATACAAATAATCCCGATTCTAACGTGCATCTTCACTTGCTACAACATGAGTTTCCATAACAAGTTGTGCGAGATAACACCAACCATACACTAAATAAAGGTAAAAAGTGTTTACTACTCCTACTAAAGTGATGGGGCTTGGCTATTTTAATGATGCTCACTTTGAACCCTGATTTCATATTTAATTTTAGGATTGCAATTATGAACAACTTACATGCGATCAAGATAAATTAGCTAGTACCTAAGACTTGAATAAAACTAGAGTACAAGCTTTATAAGATATGATAAATTGGACTATGACATTTTAATTAAAGCTCATTCTGGGTTTATACCTTATAAAAATGATTGTGAAATTAATTATCATGTAAATGTTAAACTTAGTCACTAATGGCTTAATCGATAAAAAGATGGGAATTAAATATCAAAGCCTCAGTGGGCGAAGCTTATTAAAATGGGAAAATAATAAAAATCCTACAATTAGGTAATTATATTATATGTTTTTGAAAACATTGAAGGGGCTAATGTCATTACTCCCATTGTTCCAATCTTGATAAGATGTTTGCGTTGGGCTATTGAAGCTTTAAAAATTAACTTCCTGAGTTATATATATAACAGTAGGAAATAATTATGATAATTAAAAGGTTATTATGGCATTATTTTAAATTAGTTTTGGGGTCAACTTGAGCCATGCATAAGAGCTTGTAAATAATAATGAGTTGGAACCCATGCAATCGACCATGCAAAGGATGAAATCATAAATTCCATAATTATGTCCTGCACAACCATGCAACTGGTGGAAATCATTTATGTCATGTTATTAATATCAATTAATGACCTCGAGTTGAGTGTAGTTCCATATTTCGCTATTAGTTCGAAAGGATGCATGTGATAGTTTTCCCAAAAAAGTTGGAGCTTGGCGAATTTTCATAAATGCTTCATGTAGAAGGATGTAAATCCATGCAAGTTCTAAATCGGTTATTATATAAAAACATTGCATTAAGCAAGTGCGCTAAAAAAGGGGGGATCTAAGTTTCTAGTTAGAAGTTGTGTGGTTGCAAAGAATTTTGAAGAAAAGAATTCAGTCTACCCTTTTTCAAGAAAGAACGGTTCCTTATCCCCTCTTTCATTTTATTTCATCTGATATTAGAGTGAATACATATTTGCAATTTTTGGGTTAAGAAAATAGTGAGTACGTGGAGTTGGTGATTGCTATTTTTTTATACCCTACTTTCTACGTAAAGAAGTGGTAAAACATATGACTATAAATTGTGGGCATATAATATTTTATCTTCTATATTGGTCAAATCAAGTTTATAAATTATGATTTTTAATGATACTCTTGATAGAGGTTTTGATCCATTGTAGTTTTATTGGCATTATATCGATTTAGTTTACCCAAATAATAGTAGGTTTTGTGTAATTATTATTATAATATGTAAATCGATTTTGGGTGTTTTGGGTTTTCTAATGATTGATCCAAATCTTGAACATATGAATCTGGTAAGAAACCTTTCCAGAAACGATGTATATTTCCTTTCACTTCTTGTCTGTGTGTATGAAATGTAAAAATGCGAGATGTATTTGGCTATGTGCCTAGGTTGAGTTGGTGACTTTCAGTTGGGGTTTTTATCTCATGCATAAGATATTAATAGTCTTCTATTTCCATCGATTTGACTGATAGAGAGACACGATTTTCCATTATGGCTTATGATTTACTTGTTTTTCCCAACTTAATCGTTCACCTTTATGGGGTCTACAAGCAAGTTTTCTTTGTCACTTCCTCTTAGTAAAGTAAACCTAGGTGTAAACCTTTTCGACATTGCTGAGTCTGAATGGTGTCTTTATGAAATGATAACACTTCATGTTATCCTTGGCTAATATGTTGATCCCTATAACTCTTAGGGAGGTTTTTGGGTAGTAGTAGAGATTACTCCTAGTTTTGTAGTAGATGGACAATAATAACGACTGAGTTGATGAACGTATCTTCTTTTTCCACCATTCAATCTAGTGTAGGTTGTAAGCTCAACATGAATGTTCTCTTATTTAGAATATGGAAAGTTCCCTTAATTAATGTAATAAAATATTGATTATGTTAACTTTCGTCTTACTCCGATCAAAATAAATGTATTCAATCTAATTTCTGAAGCAATTGTTCCAACCAGATTCAAATTGATATCGAGAAGTAGCAAATAAATTCTTGAGTAGGTTTCGAAGGTTTGAACCTAACTTATCTTATGTTGGGTATGGAAAACCATTTCTTCCTCCTTTAGGAATTTTTTTGGTTCAATTGATATTTACATTTCTATCACCGGTCATAAAACTTAAGAAAATCTCGGTTGGAGCTTTGGCCGTGATGGATAATGATTGGAAAAATGAAAGATTGACTATGTCATGTTTTTAAGACAGACTGAAAAGTCTTATTTGAAACCAAGGGGTCTTGATTGGTTGGCACCTTGGATATGTGTCTTAAGTTATTGTTGCTCCATTTATAAGGTGCAATGGTGGAACTAAAACTTAGTTTTTTTCCATTTATTTAAATTGATTTTTACTGAAGATTCCATTATTATATTATGTGGTGTTTATGTAACTAATTGAATCTCTGTTGGATGATAAAATAAAGTGTATCACATCCCCATTATTGAGGAGTAGTATGTACTAGTCATTGTGACAAACTAGGGAAGTTTAGACTTCTATACATAAGAACAATCAAGCTTCGGTAGTGGTTGTGTTTTCAAATTCTTATTATAGTGGAATGTAGTAGGAAATAACTCGAGGTGTTGTGTTGTATTAAAGAATACACAAGACTGTATAAATAAGCAATGAAGTCTATATTGCCTTAATTCCTATAAGTTATTATGATATATAACTTGAGATATATAAGTATCATTCCTTCTTAGGATATTAATGGTTAATACAGGATATGTTGTTTTATGAAGTTGTGACATATAAACTTCATGGAATTAAAGCAATAAGAATGTAGTGTTTAGACCAGACTTATTTGGATGTAGATATTTTAGTACTTCAGAATCGTTGGTTGGTTTCATTTGCGTAGAATGGATTACCTTATGTGTGTCCAAGCTTAATACTTGTTGAATTGCTCGAGAAACAATAGTTGCAAAACTTCTAGTTATGAGTGGGATGATGTAAATTCATACTGTGATTGATAATAGTTTGATACTTCTACTTAACCTCTTTGGGATTCGGTTGTATTTATAATAATATGTTGTATTGATTATTTCATGGTCATTATTGGACATTAATATATTTATCTAGTTTTTCTTTAACTTATTTATGTGAAGTGTTGATGAGACTCTGTCATTGAGGAATACTGAAGAAGGTAAAAGGAGTTGTACTTAATGATTGCAAAGCAAGTTATTAAAGTATGATGTTTGATGTAATACATGTTTAAGTTGTAGGAATGAAATTATTATTGCAGTATATATTCATTCTAATATTTAATGACATAAATTGATAAGTGGGATAAAGGACTTTTCTTTCTCAGTTCAAATCAAGGCCGACCTTACCTACCCATTGCAAGAAAGTAAGCAAAGATAACAAACGTGAAGTAAATAAATGTCTCAGTTATCTAATTGAAATATATGCTTACTTTTAAAGGATAAAGGTTGCAGTCAAATTTGTTGAAATGAGATATTCTTATTTATGATAAAGAAGTCATTTGATGTTGATGAGTAAGGGCTTACTTGTGAAAATATACTAAGTAAATGTGTGATATATTGTAACATGGTAACAATTTGATATTTTGATCAATAGATCCTTGCTACATATCATTGAAAGACTGTTGATATCTTTCTGCAGTCTTTGTAACAATTTCTACTATGTTGTAGTAATATTGGTATAGATATGGCTAAATGATTGTGATATTTTATGAATATTGAACCATTAGATGATCGTATGGAAGGGCTGTTATAACTCTCTTTGATTCAGTAATATATAAACAACCTTATGGACTAGTTGAACCTAGTACTTTCAATGATTGAAATGGGAAGTTATGAATCAATAATATAATTGATAGGCTAATGGAATACATTATGGAAAAGTGTTGAAGCATTCATTTTAATCTAAATGGATTAACTTGATGGAAAATTAAAAGTATTGTTAGCAAGAGGTTGTGATTTCTCGCAAGTCAAGTTAAAGTTCTAATGTTTGGTAGATGAGAAATCATCTAGGTATGAATTTATATGTAAATACATATGTATATCAGAATTCGCCCATAATTTACACACACAAAAACAACAATAAAATTACCAGGATAAATTTTCTTTACTTACATTTCTCACTTCACAACACCACAAGGGTTCCAAGAAGAGAAACTCAACAACACATCGAAGATTTCATAATTCATCGACTCACATAGACACACAACAACAACACCATATACATGTCGATGCCACACTTTCCCAAAAGAATGAATACTAGCAATGACCCAACCACAAGAAAAGGACTCAAAGATTGGAAAACCCACAACACATCATTTCCTTAATTGCATATTAGTTACGATTAACATTCCAAGAATTATTGTGCAAGGATAATTTTCTCCTTTTTCCACCTACAAATTCTTAAGTTCATTCCACATTTAATTTACAGTTTGACCATTTCAAGTGACTCTTTATCCTTTACGAAAATTTCCATAACTTACATAATTATTTGGCATATTTCAAATTGCATACAAAGTACTTAATTATCTTGTTCTTATGTTAAGAATATGCTTCTCAAATGTTTATTCAATGTTTAAATTTTACCCTTGCAACTCAAGTGAATCTGACTTGATGTCAAGAAAGCAATATTAGGATTTAAGGGGGTTTTAAATCAAGATACCTTTTTCCCATAAAAATTCTCCAATCACGGCATCTTTATTTCCCGATTCAATGTTACCACAACAAGAAATTGTATTTGGATTATATATATATATATATATATATATATATATATATATATATATATTTTTTTTCAAAGTTTGATCTCACCAAGGGAAATTCATATTCTTTGTAACACATGAAAATGTTTAATTGAGTTATAAGGACTCCAAGAGTGACATTATTCCTAACCTCAAATCTCGTTTTACTCTCATATCACACTATGGTCTCATTATTAGCATTTTTTTATAACAAAATAGTTATGAAAGTAATGTCTAACATCTAGAATAAGTACATGATTGGAAGCTTTAGAACTACACACAAACCACAAGATTTGTTTTCAAAGTAAGATCCCATGTTTTTGCATTTCACGATTCTACAAGAGAAATTTCTTTCATTCCTAATGTCATAAAAGGCATAACAAGGGATTATGGAACCAAGTTTTTAGTTTCCTGGTTTCTCTTAAGTCAACATCTTTCAAATCAATTTCATTTGTAAGGAGTTACTTACCATTTTATACCCACAAGGAATTCATTCGATGATGAAGAGAATTTCTAGATCTAACTTGGTAGTCAACTAGGATACTAAGGAGGTGTTAGCTCTACTTACTCCATATCATGCAGGGTTACACAACATAGTTGTTGCTTTGAACAATGGCTCTTAAGTTATAGAAATGAACTAATGAATATATTTCTTAGGTGTAGTACCATAAATTTTAGTTGTGAAGATTAAATATCTTTTAAGACGATAGCAGCTTTGCAAACTAATGAGGCTAGAATGAGAGGGAGGGTACAACAAGATTAAACATTAACTTCGTTAGATAATCCCATCTGCTAAAGGTTAATTTCAAGAGTAGTTGGTGATCTTTGTCACCTAACACATAAGTCGGACTTGAAGAGAATATATTCTTCTTACTACACACATGATAACCAATCCTAGAAGGGAACCACTTACTATAGATAATGTTTGATCAAGTCGTTCTTAACTGATGGTTTCGTGACGATGCCGCTAAACATAATGACTATGATGGTAAACTCAAACTAGGGGTTTTATTTACCTAAACTAGGAGGTTCCATCGAGTGCAAAGTTTAAGTTCATTCTACGGTTTCAATTTTATTCTATGGTAAGAAGGATCACACATGAAGACATGTTATGCACGAATCTTATACTAGGGTTGAGTGTTTCGATTAAATCTCTTTATTACATTTACAAGGTAAGAATACAACACACTAATTAATTAATCATTTATTGAACACTAAAATGCACTACAAGATATTAAATTCAAATTCATTTACCATATATATATCAAACATTTTTACCATACGTAACTATGAATCAAATTGAACCTATGATTAAATGCACATTTCCTAAGATATCCATAAAACTAGCATCTCATACATATTAGAAAATTTCAAATATAACTTTTCGTAACATGAGACTACATTATACATATATTCATTTTACAATGACCTATATAAATTACAATAATAAATAATGAATTACACATCACCTTTTCGCCATCATTCTTGCATCCTGCAAAACCATGTGAGCATGAAATCAATGATAAATCACTGGCATGGAATCCACCCTAATCTAACATAATTAATGTCTTTATTTTCCCATTTACATATAATAATAATTATATTTTACATTCGAATTTAGAAACATGTATTCATTTCATTTCACTTCATTTCGTAACCAAGGAGAGAGAAAGAGAAAGGAAGAGAGAGAAATGCCATTTTTCAAAAGTTCTATTTCACACGAGAAGTTACACTATAGAGTTTCAAATAGTTATTTACATGTGTCAAAAAGTTTCCACGGTGGTTTGGCAACCCAACAGGGGTCCTACAACTTTCTTTTTACATTTCTGTTAGATACAAAAACATTCAAATCAAGATCAAAGGATAAGAAACCACTTTCAAATGTTGTCTTCTGATGAGAAAACACACCATGGTTAAATTTATACGTGTCCACTTATATACCAAGATTTCATAGGAAAAGACAAAATTCAAAACTGGTGAACGGTTTACTATTAGCGGCTAGCTTTCCGAGGCCATTAGACGTAATTGGCCTAGTTGTAAATGATCAAAAGATTAGCTCAAGGCTCGAAAAATTACGTTTTAAAATCCAAACCGACATTCAATGGATGAACGTGCAACAAGAAAATTCCTACAAGTTCCTCTATATATGGAGAATTCACCAGAGTCGATGGGACAAAGAACTAGAAAGTGGTTCTCAAACGATGACAATTTTTTTGGAGCCATTGGTCATAATTGGTCTAGTTTGACCTTGTCAAACTCGCGACTGAGGCCTACAAAACCAATTAGACAAACTAACCAGAAAATTGATTTTCTCAAACCAAAGGTTCTAGGAAATTGTCTAGTAAAAATGCTAGAGGTTTGCAAAAGTGGATAAGCGTCTTGTCACTCAAGGTCCAAACGGCGAGCTGAAATGAAACCCAACTTTTCACCGTGGCAATAAAGGATTAATTCCTTCTATCCCTCATCAATTTCCTTACCATTCGAACCCCACCTAACCTATGCACTTATGCATAGATGTTTGACAGAAGAATATAAGTTGCAGCATTATGACAATCCACTCAAAGGAAGAGTTTCGTAAATTATTGTAACTTTGTATTCTTATGTGTTATTCAAGGGTACCAAAAAACACAACCACACAACCACCACAGGTTCGATTGGTGTGTTGATGATAAGTTTAGAGTTCCCTCAAGATAGCCAACACCGCAAGGAATGTCAACCAAGCAGACATAATATTCAGTTCTAGGTGGAATGCTATAAACAACACATTGCCATCGAAGTATTTACAACCCTTTTCCAGTAAGCTTTCCTCGCTTGAATTTTAAATAAAAAAAATGAAGCTTACATGGTCATGACATGTCCCATTAGACCACATCTCCTTGACAAGATTTTCCGAACAGTTGACTTGCCTTGTGCAAGTTTCCCCATTTTACGTACTAGTCTGCCATATCATTAGCAACTACAACATCTGACACTATTCCTCTACTCTTTAAAATTTGTTGAATGATCACAACTTGCTCCAGAGGTCCCCTTTCAACATAGGCTAGGAGTATGTGGCAAAAAGTGTAGGAGACTCAACATCTGTGAATGCATTTTCTTGAAAGTTTCTGATCTTTTCAACAAACCCATTTTGTGTAAACTGCAGTCTATGCTATCCAATAGATCACATTTCTTCTTGCATCCATATCTACCAGGAATCTGCAACTATAACATCTAAAAAAACTCCCATTTTGGCGTAGACTTGGTGGAAGATAGCGAAATTTAAAAAATCTGATTTCTATTATGGTTTGATAGACGTCCTTACCTTGTTTTGGATCTTCCCTTTTGGCACAGGTTGAGAGGAGACTGCAGTAGGCACGATTATTCTAGAAAATGTGGAGTTTGAATTTGAGCCTATCAAAATCATTTCCTCAAACATTTCACCAACCATGCACAACTATCCAAATACTGCCATAAATAAAAACGTGTACTTTGGGTTTCTGCGTGGAAACAACTGGAGAGCTCAATTAAAGGGAAATAATTATTTAGCAAAATAAAATGATAGGTCTGAGGGCCATTATGATGCCCATGTGCCTTCACATGGGGGTCACCTACTCCATTCACCACCAATCCACACATCCTACTTCTATTTATTTTTTATAAATTTGTTTTTGTTTCTTTTTTTGCATGCAGGGGCACTACATATACACATTTATGGGAGTTTCTTCTAGTAAAGTTTGAGTAACTATACTAGAGGTAAAATAAGTTGATGAAATTTCTGGGTGATAAGATAAATTTCAACATATAAGGATTAAATGTTTGAAACTTAAATTTATGTTCCCTTGGGGCAGCACCCAAGCCTTTAAGGGAACTAAATTGAATTATTATGTAAAACTAACCCAACTCTTGTAACATGAAGGGAAACTCAACATAATACTGCAAGGTGAAATATTAAATAAGAATAGAACAAGGATGTTCTTGACACCTAAGCAAATTGTCAATCCATGAAGTGGAGAAATGAAGTAAAAGATCTATCAAATTTACCATCATCTAAAATATGATGTGATGAACATTAATGATGAAGTTTTACTCCAATTATCAATATGTAATGAAGACAATTCATTATTAATTAGATTAAACTTAAATACTAAAAGGACCCATAGGATATGGGATATAGTTGGTGAAGAACTGTATGGGAGATTAAATCCATGAATACTAATCTTCTATGAAACCATGGTTATGATGCCTAATGCAAATGATGAAATTATTGTTAGGAACATGCAGATTGTGCTCACCTTGAGTACTTATCATTAGATCCACTATGAAGGTTTGGGATCTATGCTCCTAAAATAGTAAGTTTAAATTAACCATAATTAAGATATGATGGTGTAATCATATAAATGATAACGACGTTCCTATAACTGGAATGTATAGAATATATTTTTGGATGCCAAGGAAATTGGTATGAGGATCCAAGAAAAATAAATAATCTATCGAGGTGATAGTATCATAGTAACCATGCAAATAAACCTAAGTTGGGTATGGGCATATTTGCAGAAGTTCTCAAGAGAATTGGAGTATTACTAAAATGAGAAACTTAAAATGAGTAAGATTCTCATATAGATAAATTAGACCTGGCTAATATAAAAAAGGTAGAAGTAAACCTGAATAACATGATTCTAATAAATAGCATAAGTGTTATTGAAAGGGGGCTAAAGGGAATGACTCATTATGTCCTTAATGATGAGTGATTATGTAGATTTTCATGATTGCATATAGGAGTAAGAACAACATTAATGGTTATTTACTCCTTGATAATGTGAGACAATATTTTATACATTTGAAATTGAATCATTAATAATAGTAAGATTGGGAATATAGATCTAAAGAGTGATCTAACTTATATCTAGAATAGATAGGTAGAAATGAGTATTATTGGAACTACATTTGACCTATCATGATACTATGGGACAAGACTCTAGATACACTTCATTAGTGATGAAGAAGACATGGAGACTAGAACAACCTGTCATGTTTAATTTATTAAGATATCATGTTTTAGTTTAGGACTCTTGACAGGTCAACTCACTACAACCATTACATGGTCATATCCATTTAATGACATTGTCGTTATTTGAATACTTCCACTTAACAACTATACTGAGTTTCCTTTTCAAGACCTTAAATTGTGACATGGTATTGCTTAAGTACAAGCTTGTTAAAGTTACAAAGGCGGATGGAACTCCATGGATTTGTACCTTGATGCAAACATATGATGGCTACAGGAAGGGAAGTGGTATAGTAATGATGCGAATCATTAAAAGACACTTACTTCCCATAAGCATCATAGGATGACATTGAGGTACATCTTCATGTAGGTTAATTCGGACTTGTACCTTGTACAAGACTTGTAGCTATTTACAACATCATTGAATGCTAATCCATATAACTGAACAAGTGATTAAGGTGAGATGAAAAGATTCCAATGGTGAGTGTGCCATCATGGAACCGAGCATGGCATACATGACTCGAAACCTTATGCGTAAGGTAGTGTAAGATGTTGATTACACTGTCATGATTTCACCAGATCTAAGTTGTGAGATTCCTATGGAATTTCCTAGGTGGAACCTAGGTAGACACTTAGATATCTTCACTTAATTATCATATCCTAAAAAGGGAAAACCAAAGGATACATCTGATGTATTGTCTTGTAAAGAGTATTGAGGGGGATCGAGTAGGATCTGTTTATCCTCAAACAACTGCACATGGTTTATGATAGTTATCGAAATGGATTGCATTAAGGTTTATGTTGGATTTAAATATATGGGTATTTAAATCAGCTACATAAAGTTTAAAAACATGGATGTGAAGTGACAAAAGTGGATGTTACATTTTGGTATCAGAGTTGAAGGTTGCAACTCTTAGGCCTAATGAGTCCTTACGCTTAATTTTTATGAATAAAATAAAATGAATGAAGGATGTACCATGGATAACAAACCAGATCAAACTAAGCTTTGGGTTTGGGGGTAAAAGAGTTAAATAATACTCTAATATTCCTTCATGACACACTATACTAGATAGATGTAGGGAGCAGCTAGTAAGTGTGAATATGAGCAGCCAAGGAAAATAACTTAGGCTTTGAATGATGATGATTAGTAGAGTGTTACTCGATTGATCAAACTGTATTATGACAAAATTGGAGCATAAATCCAATATTAAAAGAAATCCACATAGGATAAAGGAAGTATATAGAGGAAGACTAACTGCTAAAATGGTAGTGACTTGAAAGGCCAATTAGGCTAGAATGAAATTTGCAATAAAATTCTAGCTTTATATAGTAAAATCATGCAAGAGCATTAGCTCTTCTTTATTTCTAACTTTTAGAAAAGAGATAAAGGATGGGAAAAAGTCAGAAAGTGTGATCTTTCAGAGTAAAACCTAGCAGTAAAGCCTATCGTAGTTTCATGGAAAAAGAAACAAGTCATCCTATCATAATGACAGGTAAGTTAAATAGAACTAGCATGTTGCTAATTAAATATAAGATTAATGCAGTTGAGTTCTTCGTATGAGGTGACTAATTGGAAACTAAAATGGAATTCAGAATTTTTAATGGAAAATAATAAGGAAAATTGCATGAACCATAACTTTGTGTTAGTTATCATGACATTGTCACTGATTAAACTCATTGCAAAAATGAAGGAAATCTGGCTATAAGTATGATTTGCATGAGATTGTTTTTATAACAAGATGCAATGGTAAAGTGATTTAAAGATAGATTTAGGCATATGCATCCTTATGATATCCTTACAGGTAAAAATAAATCTATGCAGGATTCTTATGTGTTATGAATGGTGCAACCTTGACTGGTTGTGACAAAATAAGATTTCTATGGCTCTAAAATTGGAATTTAGTAGAAGTAAAGGATGTTTACAAGACTAATTACAAATGTAAGAGGCCTATTTTAAACTTGTACTTTTGAATATGTAAAAATTTCATCCTCCAAATTGGATCGTATACCTTGTTAAGGTATAGAGGGACTATTTTACGTTTTTCTATATTATCTTTATTCCATTGTTACCCTTGTGGCAGTGTGTGATTGTTTTATAACCATTCTATTAATGTACTACTTGGATTATTATGGTCAAATATGTTTGACTGGTTTACTTATGTGTTATTGAGTAAACACTCGTCTGGAAGATTGAATGATAACTATGTTATTTACTTTTCCTGAGATGCTATGTAATCTTGAAATATCATACAAAGACATGGTACTCATTGTTATTGCAAACTTTTATGTAAATTTTTATACCTTGATTTGAATTTAAGTGTAATTGACCCAAATAATATTTCACTACAGAGACAACATAGATAGATTGGTAAAATTTCAAACCTAGTAAGAATCCAAAGGTTGAAAAGTGTAACGAAGAATCTCAAGTATGTAACTTGATATTCATGATTCCCTTGGAATCTATAAACTTACTTTCAAGGTTGTAAAGTCAAAACTATATTTAAATTTAAGATTCTTATTGATGGTGTGTTCCTAAAACTGTAAATATAGTTAGACCAACAGAAGAACAATAAATTTTTTTGAAAAAAGGGGATTGTCGGCTTATAAAAGTAAAGCCTACCTAACTCAGGTCTATAACTTGTGAGAGTTATTATAAGATTATTAAGGAGTGAAATGCTAGTTTTAAAGCTTGTCAAAGTATGATTTTGGATTTCTTTTGAGGTAGAATCTGATTAGTATGACCTTAAAAGAAAAACTCCTCATGACTAGTCTTGCGTGTTGTAATAAAGTTGTAATCTTGTACTTATCTAGTTTAAAATAGTAGTGTCATGTTGCATTAGCTTGGTAAAGATGAATTCTGGAGAATATCTTTTGTATGTATTGCATAATATTACATGAAACAAACTAATGAAAAGATAGAATCTATGATGTGTTTCTGATTTTATAATGATTTACTTGTTGAAAAGTAATGACAGCTGATAAATGTAAACTTATGAGATGTGAAATCACAAGTTATGGTGAAGATAATGACTGTTCACTTCAATTAAAAAGTGTGTAATTTTTGCATGAATGAATTGACTATGAGAAATAAGATGAAATCATCGGGATGATGATTCATTATTGGGGAAGAATGTAACACCCCGTAAACTCAGTTCAGGATCATATAAGAGTTGAGCTTATCCTAGGAATGATATAACTAAGTTGAAGGATTTAATGCAGCGAATCCTTGATTCTAATGTGCATCTTCACTTACCACAACATGCTTTCCATAAAAAGTTGTGCGGATAACACCAACCGTACATTGAATAAAGGTAGGAAGTGTTTACTACTCCTACTAAAGTGATGGGACTTGGGTATTTTAATGATGCTCACTTTGAACCCCGATTTCATATTTAAATTTTAGGATTACAATTACGAACAACTTACATGCGATCAAGATAAATTAGTTGGTACCTGAGACTTGAATAAAACTAGAGTACAAGATTTATAAGCTATGATAAATTAGACTATGACATGTTAATTAAAGCTCATTCGGGTTTATACCTTATAAAAAGGATTGTGAAATTAATTGGCACTTAAATGTTAAACTTAGTCACTAATGGCTTAATCGATAAAAAGATAGGAATGGAATATCAATACCTCGGTGGCGAAGCTAATTAAAATGGGAAAATAATAAAAATCCTATAATTAGGTAATTATATTATATGTTTTTGAAAACATTGAAGGGGCTAATGTCATTACTCCCATTGTGCTAATCTTGATAAGATGCTTGTGGTGGGCTATTGAAGCTTTAAAAATTAACTTCTAGAGTTATATATATAGTAGGGAATAATTATGATAATTAAAAGGTTATTATGGCATTATTTTAAATCAGTTTTGGGGTCAACTCGAGCCATGCATAAGAGCTTGTAAATAATAATGAGCTGAACGCATGCAATCGACCATGCAAAGGATGAAATCGTAAATGCCATAATTATGGTTGGCATAATCATGCAACTGGGGTGGATATCATTTATGTCCTATCATTAATATCAATTAATGACCTCTAGTTGAGTGTAGCTCCATATTTCACTATTAGTTCGAAAGGATGCATGTGATAGTTTTTCCCGAAAAAGGTAGATCTTGATGAATTTCTAAAATTTATTCATGCAGAAGGTTGTAAAGCCATGCAAGTTCTAAATCAATTATTATATAAAAACATTGCACTAAGCAAGGGTATCTAAAAAGGGGGATCTAAGTTTTGGTTCGCAATTGTGTGGTTGCAAAGAAGTTTGAAGAAAAGAATTGATCTGCCTTTTCAGAAATAATGGTTCATTATCCCCTCTTTCAGTTTATTTTATTTAATACTAGAGTGAATACATATTTGCAATTTTTTTGGGTTAAGAAAATAGTGAGTACGTGGAGTTGGTGATTGCTATTTTTTTATACCTTGCTTTTGTGTAAAGAAGTGGTAAAATGTATGAATGTAAATTTTGGGCATATAATATTTTATCTTCTATATTGCTCAAATAAATTTATAAATTATTATTTTTAATGATATTCCAAACAAAGGTTTTGAGCCACTACGCTTTTATTGGCTTTATATCGATTTAGTTAACCCAAATAGTAGTGGGTTTTGTGCAATTATTATTATAATATGCAAATCGATTTTGGGTGTTTTGGGTTTTCTAATGACTGATCCAAATCTTGAACATATGAATTTGGTAAGAAAATTGATTCCAAACACTCGATGTCTATTTCATTTCACTTCCAGTCTCAGTGTATCAACCGCAAAAATGGAGATGTATTTGGGTTTACGCCTAGGTCGAGTTGGTGACTTTCAGCTGGAGTTTTCCTTAAGATATGTCCCTAGAGTTTTATATATGGGTGTGAGCTACTAGAGCACTAAGGAGAGAAGGAGCGAGGTCAAG
Organism: Taxus wallichiana var. yunnanensis; assembly: GCA_018340775.1. Taxonomy (NCBI): domain Eukaryota; kingdom Viridiplantae; phylum Streptophyta; class Pinopsida; order Cupressales; family Taxaceae; genus Taxus; species Taxus wallichiana. The sequence continues at coordinate 417,130,094 of CM031235.1, forward strand.
ACTTGTAGTATCATAGCTAATGCCCCTTGGTACGAGATGAGGCGATGTGGTGATAGATTTAATACTGATTTGATGATGCATGGTGTACTACGGTATATAATGCATAGTGGGAAGTGCACCAATGGGTGCTCTTGTTTCTAGTTATTACGGATGTAGTGGAAACACCACCATTTGGAGTAAAGGGATAGGTACCTTCCCGTAATGGTGATGGTGTAGCCGTAGCGATAGTAGATCATGAGTATTTGATAGTTGTGGTTTTATTACTTAGTTGTTTGATTATGGATTTCATGTGCAATAATTAATGTGTTAATATATGGTTATAGGTGATGCTTATTGGTCATTGATTATTGACACATACATCCGCATTGAAGTGGAATGTATCTACAGATGTTATTGTGGGAGGTGGGTTTTGGAAGAAGTAGATTTCATTGTGAATGAGCATTCCCACATATTTGAGCTAGTGGTGATAGCATCGACTACATGTATCATATTTTTGAGTGAGACTAACGATGCAAGGTGGAGACTCATTGAGCTAGGGAGGTAGTAGGAGGAGGAGCCTTAGTGAAGGATGTGTTTACGTAGTATGTGGATTTGTAGAGGTGATACTCGAGTAGTCAGGGTGATTTATTTGTATTATGAAGGCGGGTGGAGGTTATAAAGGCTGCGAATAGTGGTGCAGACCGAGTAGCGAAGCTTCTAGTTCTATAGCTCTTGTAGTTATATATAGAGATTGTGATGATGGTGTATGATATGTTTTGATGTAGCAATGTATGGGGATTTCCCTTGTATTAGAATTTTTGTAACTATGATTTTGATATATATATATATATATATATATATGGATGATTAGTATGGTTGTATTGTTTTGACATGTTTATTAATGTATGATGTGATTATTTTTGTTGCTTTATTGATTTGTGATGTCTAATTTGTATTATGTAAATTATTATGGTGAGATGAAATATATGATGATGTGAAATGAATGATGTTATATATATATATATATATATATATATATATATATATATATATATAGTATGTGATGGATAGTAATAGATGTATGTGATATAGTACCGTAGATAAAATGAATGAATCATGAGATGATAGGAAATAGTATAATGATATGTAACTAAATGTAGAATGAAAAATATGTATGATGATGTATAAAATCATGTGTAAGATGAAGAGGGTGAGAAGAAGAGTGATTCCCCTAGCGTAAGTGTAGTGGGATGAGGTTCATTTATATAAGACCCCTCAACAGTCACGGATGAACTCTAGAACATGAGTGTTTCATCGCAGAGTGATATATTATATAAGGTAGATAGATATACCAATGAGATGTGTAGAAAAAATATGTGGTGTGGTTCTTATTGTAACATATCCCTCAACAGTCATGTAAGAACCCTGAGAACACAAGTACATCATTAGGTGGTGAGGTGAAAATGAATCACCTACCAAAGACCAAGCAGGTGTGGAGTGGTGGAAGAATGTGGAGTGGAAGTAGCATGAGTGTATGAACCAAACTTAATGTCCTTCGAGATGGTGCCAATAATTGGAGATGAAATGGTAGGAAGAACATATGTCGATGGCTTAGAAAGCTAATGTGAAGCAGGAGCACTACGTGGTGGATGAGATGGTGTAGCGATGGATGAATGAGATGGAGAGCGTGCATGAATGAAGAATTTAGGTGGTGGATAAATAATGACCTTAGAAGTAGGCAGAGGTGATAATTGAACTGTGTAATGGCATGCTCATGCGAAATCGGAGAAACAAACTACTCACGAGAGTGAGATCCAAAAGAAATGACATCCTTATCTTCTAATTGTTATAATTTATCACAAAGGGAAAAAAATTCATTATCACAATGGCCATTGATGCGAAGATAATTTTAATAAGGACAATCACATTATCATTGCAAGAGATGAGGATGATTCTTATTATAAGGAAAACAAAACAAGAATTTATCAAACAAAGCACAAAGCACATCATAAGGCTTAACATATGTGAAAAATACAATGGATCTTGAGTAATAGATGAATAAGTATTAATTAGAGCCCAACACAATGGAGGAGATGAAGGAAAATTATTCGATGGAGAAGAATGAATTTTTATGGGGTTGAGAAGATGGATACCTTGGAGGACACATAACATATGGAATAGGAGAAGAACTAGAATATAATGCAGCAAGTAGCATAAATAGGAGGATGATCTATAAAATGTGTAGAAATTAGATCTTGTTCTAGATCAATGACCTTAGAGCATAATAATGTAAATGATTCACATGTGTCATATTGCAATTGTTTTTTAAAATAAGGAATCAAGCCATGACAGAAGATGAATTAATGTTCTAAATCAATGGGCTGAAAGACTAGTTGATGCATGCAAGCATTGAAATGTAGAATATAATCAATAATTGGTTTTGTATTTCCTTAATATAAGCCAGGCAAGTGATCATGTGTGACTCTAGGACCATTGTTAAGTATAAAATGTTAAATAAATACCTCTTCCATTTCACAATAGGTACTAATAGATCTAAAAGGTAGATACATGTACCATTAGAGAGCATCATCAATAAGACTATGATAAAAATATTTAAACAATAATCGATCATTCGAGTAAGAAGCCATAGCTAGACGATAATTTTTGAGATGCAAATATGGATTTCCAGATCCGTCAAACATGAAAATGTAGGCATGATAAAATCTTTAGGGAATGTTGAATTATGAATCTTTTTTGGAATGGTATTTCCATGTAAAGAATTGTTATCAATAGAAGAATAATAGGATTTTCTTTCAAGAGTGAGAGATTGGACCTGAGATTGTAATTTTCCAACAACATGCATGAGTGAGATAATGTCATGTGGAGGAATAAGAGAAGATGTGAGAGGGACATTGAGTGGTTGAAGCTTTCCATTATAAGTGATCATAGGAATGTTAGAAGAAGAAGTAGATAATGTTAATGTTAGAGGAACACTATATGTAGGTGCAAAATATGTAACATGTGGTGAGGGACATGGAATATCAATAGAAGCATTAGAAATAGCATCAAAAGAATTAATGGAGGAGAAAACAAAGTAGAAGGATAAGATTCATCATGTATGTTATTAGATACAACCTCAAAAGAATATGAAAGTGGAGTAGAAAATTCACATTCGAGTATGCGAGAGAACTAGAATCGTTACTAATATGTGCATCATTAGAAAGGAAAATATTAGTGGTGAATTTTAGTAAACTTGAGAATATTAGCGGTTTTGGAAATTATAAATGGCAAATTTTTAGCATTCGGCCTACTATTTTTATGAGTCAGTTCGCCTATTATTTACACTTTAAAATAAATTTATGCATGTATTTCTCCAATGTTTCTAATAAAAATGTGTTCATATTCACTAAGGCATAATACTTAGCCCATGGGGTTACAGTGGGTACCCCCTTGTGGGGGTTTGAAGAACACACGCCTAGTGAGGGTTTGGGGAAGTGCCTCTCAAAGCCACATTTTATATGTTTGTTTCTAGGGAGATGAGTATCTATTTCTGAAGAGATGACCAAGTAAGAGACGTCCATGCATAGAGATGCACATATATACTTAGATGAGATGAAAATAAAAAGATAATCATCCAACACTTCAGCGTCCAACCTAGTTATTCTAATTCTACATAAACAATCATCCAACTTAGGCCGTCGATGCTACATAGATGGTCATTCAACATAATTTGTTTGATTCTACATGGATGGTCATATAGCTTAGGCTATCTCGATTCTATATAGATGGTCATCCAACTTAGTCCATGCGATTCTCGCATAGGCGGTGAGTCCACCCAGCCGTATGATGCTACATATATGGTCGTCCCACTCAATCCATCTAATTCTACATAGACGGCCTTCCAACCCAAGTTGTTTGATGTTACATAAATAGCCACTAACAATTGCCCAACTTTGTGAAAATATAGAAAAAAGTGGTATTTCAAATCACTTTTTCCACAAATCAATTTTTGGATATTTGCCATTTTTTCAAAAGTCAATTTTGGAGATTTTCCACCCATTCCATAATAATTTTTGGAGGGAGGTATGAAAATTAACCATGATCATCAAGATTTCGAAAAAAAATTTGCATGTAAGAATTTCATCAAGCGTATCATCAACATATAATGAAGTGGGAGAAGAACTATCATGATATGTATCTTTACAATTATTAGAAATATTTTCAGAAGTGCAAGGATTATGAGATGCAACTTTATAATCATCCTAACTAGTATGATAAATAACATCATGCAAATGATTTTTTCTTTAGTACCACAATCAAGACCAAGCATATAATTGATAATAGTATCATCTAGAGTTTCGACATAAATAGAAGAAAGTGGAGTGGTCCTAGTGCCTATGGAATAACATGGAGCACAAATAGAAAAAAATTTCTCTTTAGAAACAATTCTAAGAGTAGAATTTTTGAAACTAGTAGGAATCGTGTGTTCATTATCGTCTAGAAATATTTGAAAATTATCATCAAATGTATCATAACAAAAAGATTAAGAAATTCAGCCTCAAAACCATCATCAAGGATAATATTAACACTCACATGATGTATAGCTTTCCAAGGAGAAGAAGAATTACTTTGAGCTATTAGTGGATCCTAGGGAAAAGAGTTCTAATCTACGGGTTCACCAAAATGATTCAATAAAATCTATTATTTTAATTAAAATATGAGTGTAAAGATTATTATAATGATATACAATAAAATACAGATGCTAGGAAATTTTATTAGATGTAATTATAAAAGAAAACAAAAGAGATAGGAAACTTACCTTAATTTTTCTTATCCTAGAGTGTGTCTAGACTGACGAACTGATGGAAAACAACTTAGAATATCACAATTAGGCTCAAAAAATGTAGAGATGTTGAGAACTCCTAGAAAAGGGCACTGGGTAAGGTAGAGGTTTCCTATGGGTGCCATGGACCTATGTGGAGTGTTGGAGTCTCACAAACAGATCAAAATATGGTTTCAACACTTTTCCGGGGTTTCACACTCACTCACCAATGATATCTTATAAATTACACTTGGATCACCAAAGTACCTATAAATATACAACACAAATAATATTTTGCAAAAACCTCAAACCACATCAAATCATAAAAATAAATATGCAAAACGAGGGGTCAGACTATCATCAACTATCAAACAAGTGAACTTATGATTGAGTGTTGCACTACATCTCAGACCCAATGTAGTTCTATGTGTTTGTGTGTGCAATAGTGCTCCTAGGTTTCCCTCGCATCGATGACACAAATATAACAAGTTGTAGCTAGATAGAATGAAAATGTGTGGATGGGAAAATGAAATTCCCCTTCCTATGCATAGTAATAATCCTAATATGTAGTCCCTTTGATATGTAGATAGATAGCCCTTGATATAAATTTTCCGCCCTTATAATGGTATGTATGTTGTTTTTATATAGGGATCTCTTGCTTGAATTTTGACACTAGTGACACAAAATACTAACTAGGACCTTGGGAAAGGAGTAAGAAAACTGAAAATGCCGACTTCAATGTCAAAAAATGTGATCAAGAACAAAGAGAACAGGAGCACCCAGGTTGGACAAGAGCACCTGGGTGCTAGTGTCCAGTCATGGGTGCTAGTATCATGAGACAACTGACAAAAAAATTAAGAAAACTGACAGACATGGATCCCTATGAACTGACCAGAAATGGGTGTAGAAGTGAGAGAGGGGATAGATAAAAACAATAGAGACACTCAAAGTAATAAGATAGAATAGGTAGTGTGTCACCAATGAATACTTTTCTTACGTAATATCGATATATAAAACAAAATAATTTGCAATATAGTAGAATAATATTATGTGTGTGATTTTTTTCTACACCAACCACTCCATCTTTTAGAAATTCTCGACAACCTTGAGAGGGGGAATTAGTGTTCTTTGAAAATTTTGAAGCTATTTATAGGTTTTTATCATCAAAACTTAAACTATCTTAACCATGATAAACATGAATATATAACCATGAAAGAGAGAAAGATATAAATACATATGAGGAGCCAAGATTTAATGTGGGAAACCTATCAAGGGACAAAATACACCGAAACCAAGAAAACTATCTTAAACAATTGTATTGTAAAGTTACAATGATTTCACCATATGTTGAGCACCCACTCAACTTGAAGCACCCACTCCAATTTTGAAGCACCCACTCCAATACCTAGTCAAATACCCACTTGAATACAAAGCCAAGAACCCACTTGATAATTTTTCAAGCACCTACTTGCAAAGAAACACCCACTTCCAAATTGTTGAGAAAAAACTCAGACTTTTATCATAGAAATTTTGATCACCTTCATCACCTAGTTGCTTACATCAACATATTGTGATCACTATTTCAGCTCACTTTTCTTCTCTTCTCTTCTCCTAATTTTCCATGGTTTCAACACATTTACACTCTTCTCACTTTTCAAAACTAGCACATAGCTCTCCTCACTTTCAATAACAATCAAATGATAAAAATGTGCTTATATCAACAAGAATGACTTCTCAACATGACCTTTGACCTTTCAAATGCAATGAATCTTCAAGTAACTTACTCTTTCATACATACAAGTGAATGAAAATATTTTTACAAAAACTACCACACACTTTGTCTTTTTACATCTAATATGCATCAGTTCATGTTCAAGATCTACAAGATATTTTAATATTCCTTGAGGTCAAATGATGAGGTATGAAGCCTTTACAACTTCCTGGCATCCTCCCACATCCGATAAAAATCAATGTACCTCCATCAACCAGTTTTAAACTAATAAAATACTATTTTGCCTTGTATGTCACGTTGGAATCTTTCTTGTGGCCAAGGATAATAAGTTTACACTTGTCCTTCTCATGTAAGCACATTATATAATTCTTTAATTTGTTTGATGATATATTTACTATCCCATTATACTCGCCATTTCATTACACATCTTATTAAAACATATGGGTGCACAATTTTGTGAGTTTTAGGTGCACACGCAAGAAAATACAGTTTTTAACTTGATGAGTTTACGAATTTGTGAAGCTAACATTTATTCATGCTTTTACAAGTACTGAGGAGATATACACTACTAATATGGGCTTAAGATTCATTACAAGAACTCTTGAAGACTCCTTCGTTCAACCTTTCAACCATCTTATAGACAAGCTTGAGATCACATTCCTAGGTGAATTTCCAAATTGCATGAAACAAGTCTTCATCTAATTTATATATAAGGAGAATGTATTGTGAATGGTAGATTACTTGCAAGTGATAGAAAGTTGGAGAGAATTGTATTTCACTTCATAAATATGCATTGAATCATAATGTCCATAGTTTGTATGCATTGATTTTATCCTTCAAATAATGACCAAGAATGCACCCTTAATCAACTGTCATGGCTTCATCAAATCTTTTCCAGTAGTGTGTGAGGGAGATGTGCCAATTTTTACTACCATAGAATGATTCAATTCATGGAGATTATTCCAAACTTGCAAGATCTTCAAGGCATGCACATGAAAATTTGCTCTTCTAGCTTCCCTTCAACTGTAGGAGTGGAAAATGAACTCAATACACACCAAAGGCACACAGAGCATTCTGAAACATCTTAGAACACCAAGTGCACTTCATGTTAGGAAATATATCTTAGTGATTCATTTTTATGCATGGGTGAATAATAATTATATGTGTAATTATTATTATGGTAATTTATTAAGTTAGAATAATAAAATAATTAGTATTGTTTTATTATTATATTGGTGAGAGGTTGAAACCATACGGGTGTATGGTTGTATATGCAGACAAAGGTTGTTGTGAGGATTGTTATTATACATCTCCTATATAATGGAGTGTAATGAAATAATAAAAGATAATATAGTGTTTTTGATTTCAATTATTGTCTGTGTAGCTATTTCATGTATTCTGTGTATTAGATCAGAGTAATTTCTACATTTGGTACTAGAGCAGGTTAAATCTGTCTCGAATAATATCTCATAACTTTTGTTTCATGATCTAGGTTTCTCCACAATTTTTCACGTGGAACGATATGCTATACAAAAAGCTAAAAAGAAATTTCAGCCAAACCCAGTTCGTCGTTTGGGAGAAACATGCAATTTACTATACAACACATTGATCACTGTTGTTTTTTGAAGAAATCAAAGAATCAAAGGTAATTCAAATCTACATTCAATTTTTTTGGATATTTAGATTCAGTAAAATGGATACACCATTAGATAAATTTAATGGGCTGAAATTCCATACATGGAGAGTAAAAATCCATATGCAATTAATGAATAAAAACTTATGGAGGATAGTAGATGGAAAAGAAAAAGCACCTACAGATGTAAGCAAAATTGTAGAATGGGAAACTAGAGATGAACAAATAACAGATGAAATTGACTATAATTCTGAATACTTTCTATACTAAGTGAATTTCTTGGAGGAAGGAGGCACGTGAGGTTGGAGGTCATTCAACGACCTCTCGTCAATCACCAACGACAGGGTTGTATCAGCTATGGTGATTTTTTTTTATACAGTGTGTTCCTGTTGTTTCTTTGTGTGTCTGCAGAGTGTTTGGTTGCAGTGTTCCTATTGTGGTTTGCAGAATAAAGGAAATTTCACATTGAGGGGGGAACATGATCTCAATGTTCCATTTCTAGTTTTCTACATTTATGGTATTTTCTATATGTGAGCAACTATATTTCCTATGTTTTTCCATGCAGTGAAATGTGATGAGAGCTGATAATTGTATTTGACACATCATGATGTGGTTGTAGGTAAACCACTTGAAAACCTTCATTTTTGGTTTGTGGTACACCACTTGTAAAACCACCATTTTCGGTTGTTGGTAAACCCTATGTAAAACCATCACCCTTTTGGTTTGTGGTAAACCAATTGTAAAACCATCATTTTCAGGTTTATGGTCAACCCTATGAAAAACCATCTATTAGGTTTATGATCATCCTATAAAATCATCAGATCATGAAAGTAAGTGCAAGTACAAAGGCAAGTTTTCCCCATGTTCGCACTAAGGGGGGGAATGTTAGGAAATATATCTTAGTGCTCCATTTGTATGTATGGGTGAATAATAATTACATGTGTAATTATTATTATGGTAAGTTAGTAAGTTAGAATAATAAAACAATTAGTATTGTTTTATTATTATATTGGTGAGAAGTTGAAACCATACGGGTGTATGGTTGTATATGTAGACAAAGGTTGTTGTGAGGACTGTTATTATACATCTCCTATATAATGGAGTGTAATGAAATAATAAAAGATAATATAGTGTTGCTGATTTAAATTATTGTCTGTGTAGCTATTTCATGTATTATGTGTATTAGATCGAGTAATTTCTACACTTCATACACAAGTTCTCAAACCTATAAATTCACTTTGGATCCTTCAAAATAATATTGTTTGCACATAACTTGCAAAATAAGGTACATTCTATACAATGAATTTATAATTGCCAAACACAACTATCACCAAAATTATCTAGAATGAGTATTTTATAAATCTGAGATGTTTTAACAGATGAAAACTTGATTTGGAGTCCAAATAATCAATTTCATGTCCATCTCTTGAGAAACGAGGTTTGGAGAGAGAAGAACGCCGTTAATAAAAAATGAATAGAACTTTTTGTGTTTTCTCTTTTTGACCTCAAATGTTTTGAAAAAGTTATGTATCTGAGTTCTCTTAAAAAATCCTTCTATGATTTATCTGAAGGAGGCTTGATAATTTTTCTTGAGTGTTAAGAAGTTAAGGTGCTCAGTTTACATTTTTCAAAAACCTGGTTTTGGTAAAACTTGAATAACTTGCACAAAAACCTTCTTATGTCCTCAACGCTTTTACCACACATTCACATCTCCTTCCTCCCTGAATTCTAACTACCACTTTGTCATATTTTTCTCTAAAAATATATGTCACATCTCATTTTTGCAACATTAGTTCTCTATTTCTAAGTAAGTGTGCTATACAAACCTATATAAGTTCTCAAATCACCTCCTTAGACAGCAGTTTTAAAGCTCAGTACACCTCATCTACCATCATATTATGTTCATTCCATGCTTATTTTGCATCATCATGCCTTGTCTCATCACCCTCACTTACCTACTAGGTTTGTCTTACCTGAAAAGCTTCAGAATGACCATCTTTATGCCCTATAAGCTTGATCCTTGACCTGATACTCCTCTTATACATGTTATTCTAGCTCATACTACTCTAACCATGATTTAACTTATTTTTCTTAATCCTAATCTCATATTTCCATGCCAACCTACATGGTGCAGGGACTAGGATGAATCCTAAAACAACTTTGAATCTTCAAGAATTTGACCATGTTGACTTGTTACAGACACATTAACACCTCACACACATCTCATTGACCATGTTTGACCTTATGAAACCTTCATACAACCTTAGAAGAACAAATTCACACAACTTGCTTGCTTGACCATGCACCTAGACCATGCCTAAACACCTGAATACATGACTTGACACCTCATGAAGACACCTAAACTCTTTGGACATCCTATGAAATCACTAACTACTTGACATAAATGACAACACATGACTATGACATCCAATAATCTCCCCCTTTGTCATTGATGAAAACTACCACTAACAAGACCTACACCTATAAGACCTCTTTCACATGTTTCTTGGTTCACTCTCCCATTTGACATCTATGAAAAAGGTACTCTGACTACTTGACATGAAAAAAATGACAACCAAAGACAACAATGAGTGTAGGTAGACTTATTTGTTCACAAGCTCCCCCTTGTATTTTACTCTTTCTTCATGAGTCCAACCAAAGCATCAAATCGAATTCATGATCTTATCTTAGGAATTGAAGTATATCCCCTTGAGAGTGTATTCCTTTTACTTGTCTTCATCTTGGCTATACATCATATTCTATTCCTATGCCACCAAATATTCATGCCAAACATTGTATACTATGTCTCCCTTTTATAGTATTCCACTAATTTTTACTCTGAGCTTTTGTATCTTATTTTAAGAGATTTCATCCGAATCTGTATCAAGCTGCCCCTAGACTTGGGAAACCTCCATTGAGGTCAATTTTCATGTTTGACTAGCTTTCCTTGCATAAGCTCTTAACTTCTTACTTTATCCATCTTTGTCTCAAAGTGATGTACAAGTCCATGAAATGATATCCAATGAATTTTAGTTGATCTTTGACACCCTCTGAAGCTTATCCATCTCATAAAGCATCCTTCCAATGCTCCTTCTAGGTACAACCCATCTATATATTATTAGAACCACATGATTTGAGGTCTAAAACATGCTAGTCACATCAATAATGTAGACATAAATTTTATCATGGCCCTAAACAAGTTTTGCAATGGTCTTCATAGCATTTAGAAGTAGTTACAAACTATTGATTCATACTCCACCAATCATGTCTATAAACCATCTTCTCCTTTATCATTTTTCTCTTCCTAGAAGATCATCATCATGTGGGCTCATTATCACTGCTTCATGTTAGAAATGTACCAACCATACTCGAGAGGATGGGCTCCAAAACTATACCTACATGTTTTCATACGATTCAATGGCTATTTCTCACAATTTGCACTTGTCTAGGAACCATGGTAACACATTGTAATAATTTTCATGCTTTAAATGAGTTCTTAAACATGTATGTCTTCAATTAGCATCAAGAGAGTTCATTATTGTATTAAGTAGTTTTACATTTAAAATTTTAATGTACATGACTGGTGAAAGACATGGTTTCTCACCTTTTCTTTATTCAAGTATTATGAGGTGTATCAAGGCAGTCCATATCATGTCTAGATTCTTATAAATTATTCCTAAATTTCCTCATAGGGATCCAAAGGACTACAAGATAGAACATTCATACTTCCTTTGCAAAGGAACTTCATTTTTGTCATAGTATAAGGAAATAGTGGTATGACAGTTTTTGTTTGACATGAATTTTCTTCAAATATGTGTTATGACCAAGAGAAACATGAAAATATAATAAATCATTCATCATGGATCTCTTATGAACCTCACTCATATCCCAAGCCATCATATTCACAAATCTTCTTTGTAGACCTTTCAAATTGTAACTAGCCCTTGAGAGTGACAAATATTGAGGTATTTAGAAAACTATAAACCATCTTGTCTTGTTGCTAAACTTTATAAGTACCCTTTTCCCTCTTTTGAAGGATTCCATAATTTCATAGGTCAACTCCCGCTTTGTGATTTTTATACTCTTTTTACCGTTTCAACCAATGTCACTTAATTATCCATTCACATAGACAAATCTTGTAACTAGTAGCATTATACGACATTTGTGAAAAACTAAGGATGGTTTTGGATACCCTTTTGGACATTATTTCTATATACTAATTTTTATTTTTCAATTCAATCTCTATCATTTTAATTCAACTTTCTCTTTTGGTTAGGGTTTTCAAACCTTTAGCTAATGTTTCATAGTGAGAAATAGGGTTTTGTCCAAAAAAACCTATTTCAAATCCTTAAATTTCTTCACCCACATTATTATAACATGTTTTCACTAATTTATATGACCATTTGCTCCTATGCATCATTCTTAACAACCTTCTAGTTTGATTATCATATCTCCACACTAGTGTTTCAAAAAATTCTCTAGGTTTTTGCACTTTGTTCACTAAGTCAACTTATCAATCACCTTAGACATATTTCTTCAAAAAAATTTGGTCCTTCTCCAAATATATTTCTCCTTCTTTCCTTTATTTGTCTCGACTCATGGTTTGACATGTTTGACTAGTTCTTGTTACAACAATCTTCATGTACCTTGTTTTAGCCACAATTCCAAAATATTTACTTTGTTATTACTTGGTTTGATACACCTTGTTCCTTTTCCTTACAAACCTGACCTTGAAATTCCTTTCACATTTTAATTTTTCACTTTTGAATCCATATTTACTATATATTACTTCATCTTTTCAGAATATAAATTCTCTTACTTCCTTTATTTTATTGGCTTGAATACTGACATTTACACCTCTTGCTTAATGTGTTGATTGATATGGTGACCTTTTTTATGAGTTCTTATCAGGATATTTTCTTCATTTCCATGGTGGAAAAAACTCTACAGTTATACTAAGTCTTTCATACCGATTCTTGAGGATCATCAACTTCATTTTCTCCTTTATAAAGACATTTGCAAACTCATAACACTTTCTTGTCATGAGACTGGTTTCTAACTAATGGAAACATGAGCATACTCAGTCACCCTTATCTTGAACACATAGGGTTTATTCAAGAATTATTCAACATATAACAAGATGCTTCAAATCACTCTTATACATCTTAGTCAGTCCCATATCCATTTCCAAGCTTTGCATTTTAACAATGAGGTTTCTTATCTTATTCATACTCTACCTCTTGAGATAGAGTATCATGTCTTCAAAGTGAGAATAAAATAAGATGATTTTATTTCATCCACTATCATATCCACCAAATATTACTTAGAAAATACTACATTTCTTTCCAAAAGGTTTACGAGGAACCCGCAAACCTTAGAATCACTTCACGGGCTTTGTACCTAATGGAATATCCTTGCAACCAATATTATAGGCTAGTGTATCTCTTATATGTTGTTTGGAGAAATTTTACACTTATAGAACATGGTACACTTAATACCTTAGATATCATTTATCTCTATATGGCACAATATACCTCAGCAAGGAGTGAGTAGGACCACTTAATTAGAGACATTTCTCTTTGATCTCTTCAACTTTCCTTATTTCTAGGAGAGTAATGTATATCCTTATTGATAATTCAATAGTTTTTATTGAATTTTAGTTTCCTTAATGGAATCCTTTATACGTGCAAAATATATCTTCTTTAGCACTATTTGACAAATTTGGAGGTACTTATACATTCACTTATACTATGCATTCTTGAAAACAATGTGCGAAACATGATCACTTTTCTTGTCCTTGGATACACCCTTAGAATTCAATACCTTTTTATGACCTTGGTAGACTCTCTAAACTTCTACTTCGTCAAAAGACTTTATACTTGAAGAAATGAGATGAACACCATGGAGCACTAAGACCAAAAACACCAGAATTTGATGGATCATTCATAGATACAATACGAGAACATGACTTTAGGACCCTTTTGCATCTAACACACTCTTGAGACCTATTTGATACCTTTCTGCACAGACCGAACAAGACTTTATTGGGATGATAAACCATTGAATTCATACTTGAGTGTTGTCTTGAGACACTTCATGAAAAATATTCATGCATAATATGTAAGATTAATCTTTGATGTTCACCATGACCCTATACACATTCTATAATGACTTTATAAGAGAGATTAACAATAGCACCATGAATTATATATTCAAAATAAAAAATGGAGAAGGATTTTCCTTGAGTTTGTTAGACTAATGAAGGAGTAGACATAATACTATTCCCACACATGATCTCAAAGACATTTCACAACATTATTTATGCTTAACACCAACCTTGTTCCTACTCGCACACACTTTCTTCACATGAATAATCAAGAAATGATTTTCAACACGTCAATGTTGACTTCAAAGATCTTTAGAAGAGGATCAGAATGATGGATAAGCATACCTTGTGACTATTTACTCAACTTCATGGAGAATTATTTTCTTGGTTTTGTAGTTATAAGATAAATAAATGCTTTAACAAAGTCATTTAGCTTCCTTCAAGTGATTCCTACCTTCTAGAATCCTAGAGAAGGAATTTCATGCTCTTGAGAGCACTAGAACAACATGAAGTCCTCAAATGAGTCCAATGACTCCACCTTCCTTTCTCTCTTGCAAATTTTCTTGGTGATTCCTTTAGATGGTTGTCTAGGAATAACGATCTCTTGATTTTTTTCTTATTAATAACATGCATCTCTCTTCATGCATTAGTTGATCATTAACTAGTGCAAACATACCTCTTATAGGGCCTGATGGTTGATTGGTCTTGATTGATCCAAATTCCTCCTTCTTAGCTTACTCTATGTAATCGGTTACCTTAATTGAACTTGGCTATATATTGTTTAGCTATGATTATTCCTTGGATGTTTCTATAGGAGTGATCTTGACTTCATCCTTTCTCTTGTAGATGAGCTTCCTCTTATTACAGTGTCTTGCAAAGTGACCTATTTTGTTGCACTTAAAGCATACAAGATGACTCTTGTCTCTAGGTGTTCCCTTTATCCAATATTTCTTCATAGGCTCTTCAAGACATAATTTGTCTATGTGACCCTTCTCATGGTAGTTGAAACAAACTCTATTATTTTCATATTCAGTTCTACAATATCTCCATGGGTGTTCTTTGTCTACTCTCCTTATACAATCCCTAGCTCTATGTCCAAAGACATGGCATGAAAAACAAACTCCATGGAACTTACCTGGGAATCTCCTTGCATTTGGCTGCTTGATGAGCTTCTTGTGTTCTTTGATATGCTTCTTGATTTCAAAATGTTCTTGACATGATACATGGATTGACCCATCCTTCAATTCCTTTTGGCTTGCTTGTTCTAGTTCCTCCCTTAAAGTCTTCAACTCTGCACTTAGTTTATCTAAATCTTCAACTTTTTATTTGATAACTTCTTATCATGGCTCATGAAAAACTCATGTTTCAATGGTAGTCTCCATCCCATGGTAGTCTCGTATTACGGTGGGTGCATTGCTTTGGGAAAACCTAACGTAAAAACATGATTCTCACTTTGGGCCACTCTAGAAGGCTATCGCAATGTGTCACCCACATATGTGTTGCAGTCCCAAGCAAGTTATAGCAGAGCATCCCTCTTCTTCCGATCTCATTTTTCCACCGAGCATCCATTTCCCATAAGAAATCATCGTGGTTGTCCCCTCAAGACTAGCTTAGAAACTTCTTACCTCCTGGGCACTTGAATGAGCATGGTTTTGTTACTCTTATCATAGAGCCTCAGTAATCACACCCAATTTTCACATGCCACACTAGTTGTATCACTCAAGAAAAGGGCATCTTCAAACTAAATAACTCCTTCCGTAGGGTTGATCACCTAAGGATCCCCGATAGAGTGCACATAGATCCTATCACAAACTTCTTCTCCTAAGGGCTCAATATAGGGTGTTGACTTCCCATCGGTTAAGGGGATGATGACCCACTCTTCCTTGTTCTCAAAGCTTATATATCCCTTATTGAACCTTAGGTCAATATTATTATTATAACACCAGGGGCGCCACATAACACTCGGAAATTTGTCTGCCTTGGATAGCACCAAGAATTTGAAATCCCTAGTGAACTTTTCCCCTTGGATAGTGATAACAACATCCTTTAAGACACCAATGGGAATTACTTTTTCTTGTTAGCCATATACAACACATTCAAAGATGGCTATAATGGGGGCCTTCCCATTTGATGCCATGCATCTAGAGTGAGAACATTGACTTCCGCACTCATGTCAATCAAAATATTGCTCAGAAGCCACCCATCTACAACAACATTCAAGGTAATCTCCTTGTCATAATCAAGGCTATGGGAGGAAGGTTGGCATGCAGAACCTACCTCTCATGCCCTCCTTCAACATATGGTACCTTCTCCCGTAACCACTCTCCTAGCAAGGGGATGATATTATCTTACCTCAACATCTTTCATACTTCTCTAACCTCATCCAAATCCTTCTATGGAGCCTCAACATTCTTCCTTTGCTCTAATTGTCTTGACTGCTCTTTGCATTGGATCTATCCTTGCAAGCTTTGAATCACATCCATGGTTTCTTAATACACTTCTTTCTAATGAGTAGGGTCTGGATACTTTCCATTCACCACCTATTCTCTAATAACTAGTGGTCTTTTCCTTGGTACTTCCTTCCTGCACGCAGCCACAACTCACGTCGTAACTAGTACAAGCTCTTGTTCGATAAGCGCGCCACTCTTGGCATCCATTGTGAATCAACCTTCCTCACGCTTACCATCCCGATGCCTTTTTCTTTTAAGTGTTGGTGGCTCATATATTCAAATAGCTCTAGGCACTCCTCATACTTATGCTTTTTCCGACACCAAGAACATTGTAATAGATCTGGGCACTCACACTTATAGTGCTCCGTAGATCCTAAGTTATAATAGGTTCCATGTGCGAACTCACTTCTTCCTTCTCCATGATTTCCACAACCATGAAATCCTCCTCAGAAACCTCTTCAATACGACCCTCCATCCGTGTGCCCTTCATAATGATGACCATTGTCCTTGGAATTTTTTTTGAGGCTAGTTTAACATACACCAATATTAATGATGTCATGTATCTAGTCAATCAATCTACAATCCTTGGTGTCATGGGTAGTAGAGGTGTAGATCTTATAATAGCAAGACACATTCTTATGGATCACGCGTTATAACAATGGACATCTACTTGCATCATGATCTCTATGGAAAATTTCACATTCCACTGTCATGGTGTGTATTGATCTCCGAGATAACTTTCCTTTGTATGCCCCTCTACCTCACAATCCATGCACCATAGACCACTGTAAGTCTCATGTGTCGAGTTCACAGATAGCTTTTCCAGCTGCTTTTCCATTGTAGCAATATGAACCTCAAGGAAGGGGATAACACCAGTATCTATGCTTCCAATAGCCTCAATGCATGTAGGGTAGCCTCCAAGGCCTCACACGGGTCTATGAAATTCTTGTGTGAAAGTGCTCTCCTAAATGATGTTATCAATCCTCCAACAAACCACTGAGAATGTTGGGAGGGGTGAATATCATAGGATAGTTTTGATAAGAGAGTTTTGAAACACATTTCATACTCTCACACACTCTCTGCCATTCCTTGTTGGATCTCCTTCAACATGTTAATGCTCTTCTGTTCAAACTTAGGGATATTAAATTCAGCCAAGAAATCATTCCGCAATGCGTGTAATATACCATTGTCTGATGGGGGTCATACTTTTGGTACCAACTATGCACACATCCTTGCAACATTGTTGCAAATTGAATTTCCTTCCACTATAGGGTAGTGATCCCCTTTTTGCACCATAGCATCTCACACATGTGTACATGCTCTACAACATCTTCAACACCTTTGTAGTTTGGTAGGTGTAAAGACATCTAGAAAAATACTTGTTAAGCCAATTCGTGTTCTTGTCCGCCCGATCCAAAACCTTTTCTCCTCCTCGGTGTTACCTCTACCACTAGATCCACTATATCCACCAAGTCCTATCCCTTCGACCCACCACATCCTCTAGATCCACCATGTCAACCAGATCCACCTCCTATAGGGTAAAGTGCCTTAAGTGGTCGCACCTAGTGTTCTTGATGTCACACCGAATCGTGTGCCAACAGCTTTGTAATATTACACCACTACTAGATGTGTGTCCCATGTTGCTTCCAGATGTGATACCCAAAATTTTTGTACTTGCACTTTTCCCAAACGTCGTTCTAGAAAATATTCCTCTAAACACAAGAAATGATTATGCAGCCATAGATGTACCAAATGAGAAATTATATCTCCTAGGTGTAGATCATTCACTCCCACCAATACCAACTGGATTAGTGTACAATAGAAAAGTGACATGAAAGATTGGGAATCTACAAGTAACTCTTCCTCGCACCCGAACTCCCGAGGTTGTGCCAAGACAAATGGTGGGGATGAAATATGTGTGGGATACAGATAAAACTAGTTAGGCAATCTAATGTCTTCGACACGCACTAGTGGAAATTGTGAATCTAAGGAAAAGAAGGACCTCCTAACTTGAATTGGTGTGATAGATCGATCAACAAGGATGACTGCTCGAAGGCTCTAATCAATATCGAGCTCTAGCGTGATTCGGTCTATAGGTTGTGGAATACATGGAAAATGTCCTGGGATAGTTTCGTGTATATCTCCAGATAAGGTCATAGGGCGGATGGTAAATATAGTTGACTCTATGGGCAATTCTCTGGCCTAGTCTAGAACTCCTTAGCTTTGTTAGCTGTTATGTCTAACCAGGATAACTGTTCGATGATGATAGGTGGAAGTGGAGTAGATCTAAATACTAGTGTACGTAGGCCAGCATCTATGTCTGATTCACCTATGGATTCATTGGGCTGTGGGATTTGTGGGTCACAACCATAGATTCGTGGTTGTTGCGGACCTGCTATGGTCATGTATGGAATCAGTCCCTAATCCCTAGTATCCAGTAATCATATGCTTTCTCAGCTTCTATATTCAGAATCAATAACTGTGTGATCTTCTCAGAATATCTTACAGGCGTTCGTGCAACCTGAATTCTTAAGCTGGTATCTATATCTGTGAGAGTGTCTCCTGCGTCTGGCTGTGGAACCAAAGGATCACAATCAAATGTCCACTCTCTTTCAAACCCTTCTACAGTCATGTAGATATGAATCTAAGGTAATCTGTAGTTTGGTTGATTTGACCAAAATGTGTGTGCTCGGTCATCTTCTATGTTTAACCCGTGCAGTTGGAAACTAATTTGTTGCAAGTTTACCGTTGTTCGGAAGACTTGGATCCTGAGATTTTGATCTATATCAGTTATTGCTATGATGAGATTGGGTTGGGGCACGATTGGCTCGAATACGTATTCTCTGGGCTCCCTAGGTCCCGTGATTGTCATACAAAAGCAACAATGTAAATTAACTGTAGCAAAGTGAAATTTAACTACTTTAAGTATATCTATAGCATATATGATTTCTCTATTTTTGTATTTTCTGATGAACTATTCAAACGAATTTAAAAGAGTAACTGTTTAACATATCTAGAATTGACAGCTAAAATAACAAATTAAAACAAACAAGATAACCGAGTATAGCTATTTGTCTGTGCAACTGTGAATCTATTCTAAATAATGAAATACTTGATCTAGTCTATTTGCAAGACTCTCGATCCTAC
The DNA here is from genome assembly GCA_018340775.1 of Taxus wallichiana var. yunnanensis. Lineage (NCBI taxonomy): Eukaryota > Viridiplantae > Streptophyta > Pinopsida > Cupressales > Taxaceae > Taxus > Taxus wallichiana. Next base: position 417,149,963 of record CM031235.1, read on the forward strand.
CTCAGAAGTGAGGAATGAATCATAGTCTCTCAGAAACTATCAATCCCCACAGCTTCCCTGGCAATATTGAAAGTAAAATTGACTGAAATAAAGTGATTAACTACTCTATTTGATATGTTTCTAATTTAGAACTTTGAAAGCTAGAACCTAGATTCTGCAGAATAGTGGTGAATCCAATGGTGTGTGTGATCTTGTCCCCTCAGTGTGATCTCCTCTTTTCTTCATGTTCACGTAGATCCAGAAAAGCGTGTAATGCTAGCATCAATAGAAGTAGATATTGGGACAAATACAACTTAGGATACGATCAATACAATGCGAGTAGGAGAGAGATAGTGCAAGAGTACAGAGCTTGGCTTATGCAATTCCTAGCGGGATTTATTGCGAGTCATGCAACATAAAACATCCAGAACCTGAAACTATCCTGCTTGAAGAACAAAACCTGCAACTTTAATGGCTTCCTATTGAAAACAAACTATTCTACTCCAATGGATTGGATGAAATGTCAACAGCACTTGCACAAGATGGATATGTGGCTTCCTAACAAAGAAGACAATACTAACTAAGCATGCAATGAAAGAAACTAAGGACTCTAAACAAAATGAAAGACTAATCTATTGCAAAGAGAAATTTAGAGGCAAATTTGAGGGGCCATTTGCTTGAGCACAAGCCAACTATTTATAGCATTTGCATTTACCCAAGGTAAAAACCAAATAGAACTCTTAAACTATAAACAATGGCAAAACACTATTCCAGGGAACCAGAATCATTAATGCAAGCTTATGGCGGTGAAAAAAAGCTAGTGAATCATTGAAATTTACGTGAGTCGTGTTAAAAGAGCTTTCTGGAAAACGCATAAAGGACCACCGCCCTAAGCAAGGTGGTGGTTACAGACCGCCGCCCTGTTCAGGGCGGCGGTCACTGCAGACTCGCCACCCAGCAGGGCGGCGGTTTCGTCACTGAAGAGAAAAAGGCCAAGAAAAGAGGGGAAAAGGGAAAAACAAAGCATGCGGGAGCTAAGCGGGCATGCGGGATGTTAACACACACTTGGAGAGCTTTTCTGATCCCGAACACCTTGCGAGAGAGACTCAGTATCATCATTGGGGTACTGTTACGTTGTTCCGTGGCAAAGATAGTACCTTACAATTTTGGGTACGTATGTTAGCAATACTTATCTCTTCATTTGGAATAATAAGCACCATTTTTGGTCATAAGGAGGATTTAGGTGCATGCCAATGGCTCTTCTTTCTCCAAGTGATGAACTCTCATCAAATTTTAAAGGGGTATCTCTCTCGCTTGCCAAGTTCAGGGGTAACAGACTACTCGGCTCTGTTGTCACCATCAAAATCCCCCTCATTTTTAAAGTGAAAATCTAAAATTTTGAGCTCATGCCCTCCATAAGTGTTCAAGTAAAGTTATAAGTTTGAAAATATAGAGAAATTCATGCTTTGAAGTTGTTTAAACTCTCCAATCTGCATGTTTTGATAAATTTTTTGTTTTCCTGTCTGACGCGTGAAAATTTTATTTTTGTCCTCATTTGAATGAAATTATCAATACTTTTATGGCCATGGATCATCAAACCCTATATTTTTTTCAATCCCTTGGTTTGTGAAAGAAATTTGAAAATCGAGCACAAAATGGTGGAGTTTTCTTCTTCTCTACATTTTTCCACAGCCATGAATGACAGTGTTTTCTTCCCCATCAAATTTTGGCCCCATTATCCATGGGTACGTGGACATATCTAATTGGAAGTGAGTCAGTGGAGAAATTTGAGCTTTTGATCCTTTTTGTAAGAAGGGCTAAAATTCATAAAATGACCTACAGCCTTTGATCATACTATGGGGAAAAAGTCAAATGTTGAGCCCGCATTGAAAGTCAAAGTGGGTCAACATCAGGAGATTTGAGAATTTGAGCCTTGTTTTCATTAAAGGGGCTTAAATTTAAAAACTGACCTGCAACCCTGTCCACACCAAGGAAAATGTCAAATATTAATCCCGCATCAAAGTTCAAAGCGGGGAGGCGGGCCGGTGAAGTAATTTTGTTTTTGAGCCCGCATTGAAAAAAGGTAAAATTATAAAAGTGACCCATGAATCTATCTCCACTCAAGTGAAGCCACATGTTAGGCTTATATCAAAAGTGGAAGGGCGGACCAAAAATGTAAAAAATGCCAAATCTCTATAAAGTCACAAAATGCAAAAGGCATCCTCCACGCCCACTCCAGTAAATTTCTCCCACATGGATGACTCTAGTTTAAAGTTTCAAAGGCAAGATGAATGGTTCAAATTCAAAGTTACAAAATGAGTGTAATGACTGCATTATGAAAAGTCTAGTTTTTTCCACCATTGGCATTTCTTTGTGAATCAAGAATCTGAACAGATGCGAATAGATGAAAATATTATAAACTGTTTCTTACTAAACAAAGAAGAATTGTAACTATTTCTTGCAAGATATTTAATGTCTTCTTCATGCCATTGTAGGGGTTGGCAATTGATCTTGTAAACTCACGAGTGCATTGTACTTAGAGAAAGAAAAGGAGATAACCATTTTCTTCTACTTTCCTCCATTCTCAAATTTCTTCCATTCCCACATTATGTATAACTTCTGTTTAAGCATCAATACAAGAAGAAGTATTTTGTAGCCTCTTTTATGAGGATATTTTAGAAACTTTGAGTTCGTAATCTTATCTCATCTTATTTCCATTTGCAGGGTTGTTTCTTCTCATAAATGCATGTGTTTAAGTTTCTAACTAGTGCGTACAGGAATCTGATTTTCTACCTACAACATTAGTTTTCCTACCTCTTTTCTCACTCCCTTTCCCACCTTCATAGAAAATTCTCCCATTATAGATAACTACAAGCATTTTCTAAAGGGTCATTGGAGTGCCCTTGTTAGATCCCCCTCGTGAAAGGCCACCACAGAAATCACACTTTCTCATGCATGCATATACGATAGCTTTACCGGTTAAGTAGAGGGACTTAGATTCCCAAAGTGTTGACAAGGAATTCACAAATTTTTCCACACAAAAATTTCCTTGCCAATAATTTTTGGCACCCATTGTGGGGTAGATTTAGCAAGATCTACATCCGAATGCGACCGCAAGTTCGAAAATTTAACATTCAAAAAGAGAAAAATTTCTAGAATTTGAATGGCTATATGAGCCACATGGATTCAAATCATGGCTATTCCAAGAAACCCTCCTATTGAAAGACCCAAATTTCTCTTCCACATCCAAGAAGACGTTGCTTTAGATTTGAGGGAAGTTATCTGGCATAATAGACAAAGTTCCAATCACTACTTCATTGCCATGAGAATTTTGGACCTTGAAGAAGAACGCTGCTGAATTGAAGAGGCAAAGACAAATTCCAACACCGCAAAGAAGAGCATAGATTTTCAAGCTGGTGGATAACGAAGATACACCTAGCAGAAGAATGAGACAAGGAGGAAAAACTAATCCCATTTTTTAGGAACTTGAGCTACTAGGAATCCAGAGGCCTCCTTTTCAAGCAATCGGTCATGTTGGGAACCCGAGTGTTACTAATCCTTTGTATGGTGAATTTACATACATCAAAAAGAACCTTGTAGACTTCACTGACATGAAGACCAAAGAAGAAGCGAGAGAAAGAGAGGTAGGAGTTGATGAAGAAATAAGATCTCAACTCAAAGAAATTAAGAGACTTCAAGCTGAGGTAGATGAAAGAGTAAGCAGCAGGAAGCCATTGCTAGCTTTAGCAAGGTTGGAAGCTACAAAAATAAATAGAATGGGGGATCATGATCATGAGCATGAACATGATCATGACGCCGTAGGCCTAATGTACCATGGGGCTGAAACACCAGTCCACTAGCTCTTGATCAACCACTCCATGAGCTACCGAGAGGCTTGAGAAAAAACTTCCCCAAATTTAGAGGGGATGGTTCTTAATTCCTCAAGAACATGTAGCAACATTTATCACTACTTTTGATGTGTTGGGTGTTGAGGATGAAGATGTGTTAGTCCAACTCTTTGTGGATTCACTTCAAGAGAAAGCTTCTGAATGGTTCTACATGCTACCCCGAGGTCTGGCTGTCACCTGTTAGGACGATATAAGAAGTGCATTCAAACATAGATTTAAGAGCACAAAATATTTTCAGGATCTTTTGGTCTAATTGGTATAAATGAAGAAAGAAACCTCTGAGTCAATGAGGGACTTTATAGCAAGATATGATAGAGTGATAAGAAGGATCCTGAAGATGTGGTGCCTCCTGAAAATAATTTGAAGAGGTTTTTCATTAGTGCTTTTCCATCAAAAGTAGGTTTCTTCCTCAGAAGAGCCCAACCAAGAACATTGAGGGAAGCCAAGGACTATGCAATAGAAACTGATGATGATCTAATCCTTTCTAGAAAGGTGAAAGGCCCCAATGGAAAGCAAAAGGGTCAGAATTCAAACTCTGTCACCATAGATCCGATGTTCCAAAAAATGGCAAATGACTTGGTTGCCTTGAAGAAGTAGCTATCTCATATCGCAATGCAGAATGCTTCAAGGAAACCAAAACCTCTAGATAAGCTAAGGATTGCTCCACCTCCTTGTCATCTTGCTCTTGAAGCACCACCATTCAATGCCATCTGTGACACCAAAGAGCCGGAGGAGGAAGAAGAAATTGATGAAACTAAAGAATAAAATATGGAAGACTATGAAAACTATCTTGAGGTCGAGCAAGTTGATATGCACAATGTCCTCATTGAGTATGTTGATGATGAAGATGAGGATGATGAAGAAGCTCTAAGTTTCTCATGTGTTGTTTTCACTTGTACACAATCCAAGAAAGGTTCTTCATCCCCAACGGTTGCGGTAAAGGATAAGAAGAATAAATAAGATTCTCCTCCGGAGGTCACACAAAATAAAATCATCGTGTAGATGATCATCATTACCACCTTATAAGGAGTTGACCAAAGAAAAACTAGAATCACTAGTTGTCAAGGATCATGCTACTATGCCAAGTAAGTCATCTAATTCTTATCCCAGCTCATAATTTTCTAAGAACAATTCTCCTTTAAATGTTTTTCCTACAAAAACATCTAAGGTTCAATCAAAAGCTACACCCTCACCCCCTTCCAAGCCAATTGCTACACCCGAAAAGGAGAATTCAACACCCAAAGTAGAAAATCCTTTACCATGTAAATATTTCTCCATTTTTGGAACCTCTTCCTCACTAACCATAACCCCATTTGACTTTGTGGAACATGCAAGCAAAACCAAAATCCAACTCTCAGAAATAGAATACCTATAAACACAACCTGTTGAGTTTGACAGGTTCATTAATATAGTTCATGGTGGTAACCCTGTATCCTTGAGTCCTAATTCTAAAGGATTACTGCCCACACCATCCACACCACCTTCCCAAAACATGCTAGCCCTTAGTGCCTCCAAAACCAATAGGGTTGAACCTTTCTACCTGTCACTCCTCATTAAAGGCTTCCAACTAAATAATTGTATCATAGATTATTGAGCCTCAGACAATGTGATGCCAACTAAAGTTGTAAATGCTATAGGCCTCACCTTGACCGGTAATGGCACATGCTACTCAATGGAATCCAAATAATTGTCATTGCTAGGAATAATCAAAGATGCACATGTAACACTAGCTGATTTTCTAGACAAGAAGGTGCTCATAACCATACTAGTAAAGAGACATCTCAAAGATCCTTTGGTATGCTATTGAGTAGGAGTTTTTGCAAGAGACCTGGGTGGAGAGATAAAAATGGACTGGTCATCTGCAACTATCTCAGTAAAAGGTAAGATGAATAAGTTACTACCAGTAAGAAAGATGAAGTTCACAATACAAAATTCTGATGATATGAAAGAAAACATTCTCTTTCAAGATTGTGCTCTCAGGAAACTACATCCTCACATCAAAAAAAGAGGATAACTTGCCTCTTCTCATGGAGGAAGAGGAAGATAAAATTTGGACAATGGAATTTGATGGTAGTCATTGTAGTGTGGGCTTGGGAGCTGGTATAGTATTCTACTCTCCTTCCAATGAGTTGTACCCATTTGCCTACAAGCTGCAATTTTATAATACAAATAACACTATAGAGTATGAAGCACTACTCTTAGGCATGAGTGCAGCACAGGACATGGGAATCAAGAATTGAGAGATTCCAAGGTGATGCAGAGGTTATATTAAAGTAGGTCTGTTAACAATATCAAGTGAAGAATCCAAGACTTCGGCATTACAAAAATAGAGTGTGGGACTACATTGAATCTTTTGATGCATTTTCCATTGAAGCTATTCCAAGGGAATAGAATGAAAAGGTTGATTCTCTTGCAGTGTCAGCTTCCCTAGTGACACCTCATCCTTATTTTGGTAAAGAAAAAGTGACCATTGAAATGGTATTCAGGCCTAGTGTACCAGATAATGAAAATCATTGGCAAGTATTCAATGATGATAACCAAATTCTATCATTTTTAGATCAAAGGGATAATTTAAATAATCTCTTCTTCGAAGGAGGTGAAAATCCACACTAAGAAGTAGTCCCCAAAGAAGAGAAAGAAGGAATTGAAGGGATTGATGATGAGGGAGTAATCAAATTGAAAGGGAAAAAAATTCCCAAAGGCCTAGTCTCATTAGAATACCTCTTTGACAAACATGACAGATTCATTCAAGAGAAAGAAAATAAATCTTCTCGGTGCCCATCTGATTTTGATAAAGAAAACATTGGTACCCGAAGGAGCCAAGGATGGTAAATATTGGAAAATGTTTCTCACCGGAAGAAAAAGAAGGTTTGTTGCATTACTCAAGAAATACTCAGATGTCTTGGCTTACTCTTATGATGAACTCAAATCCTTCTAGCCAAAGGAAATGCATCACTCAATTCCTTTGAAGCAGGGTGTTAAGCCCTTTAGGTAGAAACAAAGGTCGTATAACCCAAATATTATTAATACCATCAAGGAGGAGGTAACAAAGATGCTTAATGCAAGGATCATCTTTCCCATCCACCATTCAACATGGGTGGCTAACATTGTGCTAGTGTGGAAGAAGAATGGTGAAATAAGGATATGTGTAGATTTTTGTAACCTGAACCAGGAATCACTAAAGGACAACTATCCTCTTCTTATCATAGACCATATCTTGCAAGCAGTCACTAGATCTGAAATGCTTTCACTACTTTATGGATTCTCAAGATATAATTAAATCAAAGTGGCGAGAGGAGGGCCACACCAAGATAGCCTTTACAACACCTTCTGAACTTTTACCTCCTACAACAGAATGCCTTTTGGCCTAATCAATGCAAGAGCTACATTCCAAAGGGTGATGGATTTGGCCTTCAAATATCTGAAGCATTGCATTTTCATATATCTTGATGATCTCATAGTATTTTCAAAGAAGAGGGGAGATCATATCTATCACTTGGAACAAGTACTTGCAAGGTGTAGGAAACATGGCATATCACTAAATCCAAAAAAGTTCATTTTTGGAGTCACAGAAGGAAAGTTATTGGGGCACATTGTGAAAAACATGGAACACACATTGATCCTGAGAGGATTAGATCCATTCAAGCATTAGCCCTACCCACAAGCAAGAAAGGAGTTCATTCATTCTTCGGAAAGGTGAAATTTCTTTGTCATTTTGTGCCTGAGTTTGCTGAGTTGACGAAGCACATCACTTCCATGATGAAACCACAAGCAAACTTCAAATGGAACAATGAAGGGAAGGAAACATTTGAAGAGATCAAGAAATCCATTACCAAGGCTCGACTCTTGTATCTCCATATTTTAACAAATAATTCATCATGTATTGTTATGCATCAGAACATACACTCTTTGTCGTTCTCGTTCAGAAAAATGATGAAGGCATGGAAGCACCTATTGCTTTCATGAGTTTTCCTTTGAAAAAGCATGAGATAAAATATAGCCAATTGGAAAAGCATGCCTATGTAGTGGTCAAGGCTATAAAAACCTTTAGGTTTTACATCCTAAATTCCCATACGGTGGTGATGGTCCCCAGCATTGAAATCAAGTCCATCTTGACACAACAGATCCCAGAACTAAAAGAGGAAATTGGATTGCAAAGACTCAAGAATATGACTTGGAGATTTGACCCTCCAATATGGTAAGGGGAAATGGCTTGTGCAAGTTTGTTTTTGAAGATGAAACACTCAAAGTTCAACAAGGTAAAGAAAATTATGCTTGCTCAACTTGTTCAGAAGACAACCCACGGGTTCTCTTTGTCACCACTACTGATGAGTGGTATGCTGATATTGCCTATTACCTGACTTATGGAGAATTCCCTCCCATCTTGATTACAAGAAAAGGAGAACACTCAAGCTAAAGGCAGCTAAATTTGTAATCTGGAATCATGTGCTTTACAAAAGAGGCCTAGATGGTTGTTTCCTCAGGTGTGTAGATAAAGAGCAACAAGAAAAGTTGCTTAAAGCATACCATGACCAAGCATGTGGTGGACATTTTTCAGCAATGGTCACTGCACACAAGATCCTCCAAGGAAGGTATTATTGGCCCACCATCTTTGCAGACACTCAAGATTGGGTTTCTAAATGCAAAGCATGCCAATAGTTTGTTGGAAGACCACAACTCGCTGCATTACCACTCAGGCATGTGGTTATTGAAGAACCATTTCAACAATGGGGGCTGGACTTCATTGGTTTTTTGAACCCTCACTCAAGCACAAGACACACCTATGTACTCACAGCAATGGACTACTTCACCAAATGGGTGGAAGCCATTCTATCCAAACAAGCCAACACTGAAATAATATGCAACTTCATCAAGGAGAATATCATAGTCTGTTTCAGAGTGCCATAGAAGATTGTAGCAGATAATGCTACCTATTTCTCTTCAAGAGAGATGACCAAGTTTTGTTATATCTATGGAATCTCCCTATCTCATTGTTCTAACTACTATCCACAAGGAAATTGAAAGGCCAAATCAAGCAACAATAACATTGTGACCATTATTCGTAAGCTTGTAAATGAGAATCAAATGAATTGGCACAAAAGGTTGTACGACACATTGTGGGTGGATAGGATCACTCCCAAGAAGGCAATAGGTATGTCACCATTCAAACTGTTGTATGGAGTCAAAGTAGAAATTCCTCTCACGATCAAGATGCCATTTCTCAAGATGCTACAGGCAATAGAAGATGGCCAGTACAAGGATTCCATTGACAAGAGGATTCTCTTTCTTGAGAAGTTGGAAGAAAATAGAATCCAAGTGGTGGATCACATTAAGAAGCACCAATTGAAAGTAAAGAATATTTTTGATAAGAAGGCTAAGACAAGAGAATTCAAAGTTGGAGACTTCATCCTCTATATGGGATAAGAGAAGAGAACAAAAAGGAAGCCATGGAAAGTTGAATTCATTATGGCTCGCCCCATTCCATATTCATGAAGCTTGCGGTGAGAACTCTTTTCTTCTCTCATATTTGGATGGAATGCCACTGGAATTTCCTTGGAGTGGGAAATACTTGAAATTATATCATCAGTGAAAGCGGGTTGTTCCCCTACATTGTACCATAGGTGTGTTTCCCTTTCCGTTGTGTGGTTTTGTTTCCCCTTCTATTGCATGTCATTTTTTTCATTCTTTTGATATTTCTTCCTCAAAGTGTACATGACTCTACAAGGCCCAATGGATAAGGCATTGGTTAATGAATTATAGGGTCTAGAGATTGAGATTTTGGATTCCCATGTCATGCCTTCACTATGCTCAGTCCATGTCATGTCCCCAAGCTAGAGCTAGTTGTTGTCGCCCTCAAAATACCCCCACCTCATTTTTTAAGTAAAATTCAAAATTTGATCTCACACCCTCCAGAAGTGTTCAAGTAAAGTTGGAAGTCTGAAAAGATAGAGAAATTCATGCTTTGAAGTTGTTTAAACTCTCCAATCTGCACGTTTTGATAAATTTTTCGTTTTCTTGTCTGGACATGTGAAAATTTTATTGTTTTCCTCATTTGAATGAAATTTTCAATCTTTCTATGGCCATGGATCATCGAACCTTGTATTTTTTCAATCCCTTGGTTCGTAAAAGAAATTTGAAAATCGGGCGTGAAATGGTGGAGTTTTCTTCTTCTCTGCATTTTTCCATAGTTGTGAATGATGGGAATTTTCTTCCCCATCAAATTTTGGCCCCATTATCCATGGGTACGTGGACATATCTAATTAGAAGTGGGTCGGTGGAGAAATTTGAGGTTTATATACTTTTTGTAAAAAGGGCTAAAAGTCATAAAATGACCCACAACCCCATCATGCTATGGGGAAAAAGTCAAATGTTGAGCCCGCATTGAAAGTCAAATTGGGTTGTCGGGAGATTTGAGAATTTGAGCCTTTTTTTCATTAAAGGGGCTTAAAGTTAAAAAGTGACCCGCAGCCCCACCCACACCAAGGAAAAATTCAAATATTAAGCCCGCATCGAAGGTCAAAGTGGGGAGGCGGGCGGTGGAGCAATTTTTGTTTTTGAGCCCACATTGAAAAAAGGTAAAATTATAAAAGTGACCCATGACTCTGTCTCCACTCAAGTGAAGCCACGTGTCAGGCTTATATCAAAAGTGGAAGGGCGGACCAAAAATGTAAAAAATGCCAAATCTCTATAAAGTCACAAAATGCAAAAGGCATCCTCCGCGCCTGCTCCAGTAAATTTCTCCCATGTGGACGACTCTGGTTTAAAGTTTTAAAGGCAAGATGAACGGTTCAAATTCAAAGTTACAAAATGAGTGTAACGGCTACATTATGAAAATTCTTATTTTTTCTGCCATTGGTGTTTCTTCACGAATCAAGAATATGAACAAATGTGAATGGTTGAAAATATTGTAAATCATTTCTTGCTAAACAAAGAAGAAGTTGTAACCATTTCTTGTGATATATTTAATGGCTTCTTCATGCCATTGTAGGGGTTGGCAATTGATCTTGTAATCTCACGAGTGCATTGTACTTAAAGAAAGCAAAGGAGATAGCCATTTTCTTCTATTTTCCTCCATTCTCAAATTTCTTCCATTCCCACATTATGTACAACCTATGTTTAAGAATCAATACAATAAGAAGGATTTTTAGCCTCTTTGATGAGGAGATTTTAGAAACTTTGAGTTCGCAATATTATCTCATCTTGTTTCCATTTACAGGGTTGTTTCTTCTCATAAATGCATGTGTTGAAGTTTCTAACTAGTGCATGTAGGAATATGATTTTCTACCTACAACATTAGTTCTCCTACCTCTTTTCTCACTCCCTTTCCCACCTTCATAGAAAATTCTCCCCTTGCAGATAACTGCAAGTATTTACTGTAGGGTCAGTAGAGTGCCCCTGTTAGATCCCCAGCCGAAAGGTCACCATAGAAATCCATGATTTCTCATGCATGCATATACAAAATTACATTGGTTAAGTAGAGGGACTTAAATTCCCATAGGGTTGGAAAGGAATTCAAAAAAAATTCCACCCGACAAATTTCCTCACCAATAGACTCCACATCCTCTGTGTGGACCTCAATTCCTTCCCACAACATCTACCTCCATAGATCCATCAATCCTACCACCTTGAGTTGTCTAGCCAACTCTCTTTCATGAGCCTCACTATAATTGAGTCATCTCTCCTCTCTCTCCTTTTTAGCTGCAAGGTCTGCCATCTTCCTCCACCCTAGCTTCCTCATCCAACACTCAGAGAAGCTTATCTAGCCATAGGAAATGCTTCCAAACTTAGTGTAATGATAAGGATATTTATGGCTAAGGGGATAACATGCAAAAATTATCCTCTAGGTTCCTTTAAGAACTCAAACTTAACAACCTCAGACAAGAATACATAGAAATAGTGTATTCTAAGGTATAACTAGTCATCACTCTCTTCCACCAATGATCAACAACACACGTCTAAGTCAAATCAACATCCTATAGCATCTGATATTCCTCTTGGGTCCAAATCTAAGATCTATAGTACCAACTTGATCTAGATGCATATGTCGAAAGCCAGTTTCATACAAAAACACTAGAAAAAACAAAAGGTCTCATACATCTCATGATACAGTGTGTATTATAACCATCTCGCATGCATCAAACTCAAGTCATGTACTAAATCTCTGACAAAAATCATCCTCCGTGATCTTAAACCATGCTTCGACACTATCGAAGGTCAAGTGCTTTGTCATCATGCATCATTGTCACAACAACTTTGAAAAGAGGTCCCAAAGAATGGAACCAATATGCGGTAAGGATCATTTTTACTCATCTACTAACTTCTAACCCCATGCATGTTGGCATATCACCAAGTGGGTGTTGGCGCTCACCCGAGGCACGCACATGTGTCGAGACCTTCCTTTATGTGAGATTTGTGAGAAGATCTTGCAATTTTTAGAATATTAGTTGTAGAGAAGTGAATATTCATGTAAAAACACAACATGAGCTATTGTATCCTTATACCAAAGCATTTAATAACAAGAGAAACATCATGACATAAAATACAAAGAACAAATCTTCCATAAAATATAAGGAAATAACACTAGGGTTTGCACCCCCCGAACCGTATATTTGAACAGAGAGCCATATATCTACATTGATCATAGTCTCAGAAACCACATTACATTCAAAAGGTTAATATCAGACCAAATGCATCAATATAGGGATCTAATCCATATATCATAGGTCCTAGCTATGCTTTCCTTATCACAAAATTTTTACAAACCCATCCCTTAGACATGATAACATTCCTACAGTCCTCTAATGAGAACCCAAACTCCTAGGGCCTCCTAGTATTCTCTACAGAGCTTCTTCTCATGTTATATGTCTTGGTGTCTCTCTTCATGCCTTCATGTGTGTCCTCTCTTCTACCCGAGCATCTCTTCTTATAGGATCAACACCCACCACCATGCCTTTCTTCAGAGCAGATCGGATGCCAAGTGTCAATGTGGTCCTCCAATGGTGCATGTTTATTCTACTCCGAGCTCTCCACTTTTTGTAATGATGTCTTCCTAGAATATTCCATGCATGGAATATTCTTTCCTTGACCACCAAGTCTCCAGGTTGGCACCTTATCCACTCGACATGCCTAGTCGGGTCACATTTTTCCTCAAGTTCCTCTAGAACACTGAATATGGCTAAGTCCTTAGACCCTATGTATTTCCTTGCACGTGCACCCTGGTTTCTCCTAAACCCTTCTTAAACCCTTGTCCTATGTGCTTCTCCCCACACACCCTTCTTCTTATTGTGCCTTCACACTCATGTGCCCTTTGGTACTTAGCCAATATTTGAGGCCCAACATCACCCCACACTAAGCTTGTTCTTTGTCCTTGAAAACATACTACTCCTTTAAAGAATAACGAATGGTGGAACCTAGAAAAATTGAATGAAGAAGTAAAGAATGGAAGAATGAAGAATAAAAGAAATGAAAGAATCAAATATCTTTCTACTGCTGCAAGAGGAGTGGGAACTCCTTCCTTATTGTCACCTCGATCTTTTCCCAAGCGTCCACTTCACCCTATGCGCCTATGAAGTAGGTCACCCACTAGATCACTTACCTCCTAAAACTTAGTTCATCGCCTTATAATTTAACGTATATACAATCCCGCCTAGCTATTTTCTAAGTTCGTCTAGTGCGTTCATTCTGTGGATGATCCGGGATACAATTCCTTAAGCCAATTTTTAATTGATCCCCATAAGGCTTCAATCACTTCCATCTTCTTTTCTACCTCAGCTAGGATCTTATCCCTCTCCGCCATATTTCCTTTATTCTTCTCTTGGTATTCCTTCATAACCGCCTCATGTGTAGCAACTAGTATATTTGCTACCCGACTATGTGAGTGTAATTATCATACACGACCTCATCCATCCATGTGGAAATATATATAGTGGCAAGGAGCTGAAGATATCATGTCACTGTCTCCCTGATCTTCTGCTTCTCTTCCTCTTTCTCGCACACTAATGCCTCTTATGTTGCTTATAGAGCAAGTGAATGCCTCTCCATGGTAAGGATGCAAGTTAATTATTCCGAGCATTACAAGGTTGACTCATATTTCTACTCAAGTGGTGCTAGGTCTAGGTGTTTCAAAGTGATGGCATTTGTGATCATTTCAATCTTCTTTTACACCTCATGCACCTTCACCTTCTCCTCCCTTAGTTTGTGCCTTAATTGTGCATTGATCATCTCTTCTTGCTTCATATTCTTTCTCTTCTCAATGAGTTCCTCCTTCTTCTCTCGTTCTTCCTCTAGGAACCTTACCACATCATTACTTCAAGAGTCTCGCCTCATCCTCAACTCGATACCTTATTGAAGGCATTGAAGACTTTCTCATCGGATAACTATTGAGCGTTTATCAGGGGGTTCACTCCCTTTTTCTCTAGTATTTTCATCATTTCTCCTTATCTTACTTCAAACTTAGGCTCATAAACTTGGGACTCAAAAGCCCAAGATAACATCTTCCTTGTTCTTGGTTATGCGCATTCTTCTTGGAATGAATACCATACAAGGATTTGGTCTGTAGGCATGGTACTTTGGAAGTGCACGCAATACCTTATTTGGATCATTGATATAACTCATTCCCTGCTCCTATGCGCACTGCCTTTGGAAATCTAACCGCTAAGTTGGGATCTCTACCCATGCTCCCATACTCTTTTCCTACATTTTCCTCCTCTATCTCCTTGAGCACCTCACAAGACTGCGCTCCACCTCCTACTCCACCAAATCCTTTATTATGCCTACTACTTCTCTTTTTGTGGCATCTTCTATCTACTCCTTGGTGAGGCTTGGGGTCCTTTGATCCTTTGTATTCACTTCCTCACTCTCCCCTTTGCCTTGAGTGCCTTCCTCTTCCCCATCCTTTTCTTCATTTCCCTCATCCTCGAGTCATGCACATCATACATAGGATGGTCCTAAGCCTCTTCATGCTCATCCTCATATTTCTCACCTCTGTAGGCCTCCAGGCTCTCCATTCCTTATAATTCCACCTTCTCCGCTACCTTCTACTTCTTCCTAACTAGTGATTCCAATGTATAGGAGACTCTTCCTTCTCTTCTTCTTCAGCAGTGACTCCTTCCTTGGTGATTCTTCTTGTGCAGGAGGCTCTTCTTGCTCTAGTGCCTCTTCCTCAGGTGATTTTTCCTTTTCCTTAATGGGGATTTATTCCTCTCAGGCATATGTCCTCGATTCACACTCCGACTCCCGCGTGCCCACGAGTTGTGTTGTTTTCACACTTGGTGCCTTATTCTCTAGTGCTTGTTCTCTTTCCCTCTTCCTTGCATGCCTTCTTCTTCCCGTGGGGTCTTCTAGGATGGAGACATCATTCTCCAAGTAGGCACCCTTCTCATACTTGGGCTTGATGCACAAGTATACCCTTGTTGTGGTCCTTCTAGCAATTGGTAGTGTCATAATTTTTATCATGCACACCTCATGGGAGACATACTTCTCCACATAAGTGCATGTTTTAGAGTATACCAACTTCCTTCGTAGGTTTTAGTGGTCTTGGTCTACCTCACTGAGGTTGAACCTTAGTATTTTGGCCTCCTTGAAGTGATTGACCCTACTTGGAAATATTACATGGTGAAAGAGAAAGGTAGTTTACACCATGGGCTCTTGGTCCCATTTATCAACGTGAATCCTCTAGTGCAGAAATTTTGGTATACAATAAACTTATATTCTCCCTAAAATAGCACTGGTAATTATTTGGGTATACTCCATTCATCCCCAAATGCATCACGTATCCTCTTGTACCATTTCTCTAGGTGCACCTTGTGGGCAGCCGTCATGGTGTCACAAGTGTATTTTTCAAATCTCTTTGTGGGGGAAGGATCTTCATCTAGATATTCCCATACAAATACTTTGTTTTACCATCAAACACTCCAATTTTTGAGAATATTATGGTGAGGAAATTTCCAAACATGATCTTCTTTCCTTCCTAAGTGACATTAACTATCTCATATGTAATGAAGGTGAATAGGTTATAGATAGTTCTTTCTAAAAAAATTGCCACACATTCCAGCAGGCCTTGTTTATTTGTGTTCACCTTTCTTGTCCATTTAACTTGGATACCAAGCACGCGGCCATCCTCATCACTAGGTCAGAGATATCGGGGATGTCAAAGTAGTGAGACCCCTTTTTGTAGTCATAAGTCTTCACGGTCTCCTTAATGGCCTCCTTATCCTCCAATTCATCATCTAACAGATCCCCTTCGTAGAAAAGGCTGATAAACTTAGATATTAGTTGAGGGGTTATGCGCATCCTTTAGCTTGTGAAGTAGAAGTGGTCCTCGTGCATACATGACATCAACCATTGGTACAATCACTCAAGTTTTCCAAAGTAGGGAAACTCATAAAGTTACAAAGAACCCAACCTTCTCCAATTTTACCTTCACTTCATCATCATAGATTGGCATCCCTTCTGGTGTCCTTTTGTCTGTCAAGCAAACTAGTTCTAATGCCATCTCCTTCTCTATGGTGCTTGTGTGATGGTTGTAATTGCTCACTATCATCTTCCTTACATGGGATACCCATTCCTTTCTAAGCAACACTCCATCTGGGTATTACATCTTCGCATACAAATCCTCATTGAAACTGGTGGAAACCACCCGCTTCCCTTTGCCCTTGCCCTTCTTTGGTGAAATAATTTCCTTCTTTAGTGTCATCTCCTTGTTGGGTTACTAAAAACTCCTCCTTTCTCCTCTTCCTCACTCTACTCAAATATGTGGCTTCCTTCACGAAAAATCCCCTTACTCTCGTGCCCTAGTTGCAGAACCCTAACCCTAGAAAAATCCTTCCTTCTACGAGACAACATACTTTCTTACAGGTTTCAAAAATTCCAACAACCCTCTCCTCTACACCCGTGTACCTATTTTTCCACCCTGGTTTGCAAATCACACTAGTCACACACTTAGATCTTCACAATCTCCTTTTCACAGAAATCTTTTTGGCAGATGCCCTAGTTTGCAAGAGATCTTATTTATCACAAATGCAAGGTGATTAAAATGTATCCCCGACCTTCTACTTATATATTTTACTTCTCTCGCTGATAAATGATATGCCACCTACCAACGTACTTTTACAATAATGGATTATTTTTCCACTAATTCCAATCTTAAGCACTTTTACTCCCATGCCCAATCCTGGGTGAAAAATCCTTACAACTTTCTCGCACAAAAAATCCTTCGACCAAGATCCTCACGCATGTGCTTGCAACGCTTGAAGGCACTTCTTTTGTCCTTAACCTGATATTTTCCCTCGCTTACCTCATGTTGTTCATGCGCTTCTCATCCTTTATAAGTGGTCTTTGTAAAGATATCCTGACACCAAAATTCCTTATGTCCACCTTTTCTACACGCTCTCTTCTACACCATGCACTTTTAATCTGGGCCATCAAAACATAACTTCCACTACCATCTTTCATTTTACTTTGCAATAATCCTTCCATACAAAAACATGTGTGTGGTCCTCTACACATACACAACCTTTTGAAAATAATAAGTGGCTACCGACGCACAAGGCATGTAAAACAACAACACAAAGAAAGGAACAAACAACAAGAAAGGGAAACACAAGGAAAGGAAAAGCATAAAAGGAAATCCTAGGCTAAATGGCAATACTACCTTATTTATAAACACATGGAAGACTTATTTATAGTAGGGCTTCAGTATACTCCCATTAAAATGGCATGGTAACCATGTTCCATTAAGTGCTTGTAATTGGCAAGTGCATGAATCAAGGATGTACGAGATGATATATGACCCTAACCAATGGACTTTGAGTTTCCTAGGATAGCACAGAAACTTGGAATCATATAACAAAACTATTAGAGTAGGTATTTACCTTATCTCATATTTACCTAGGTACTGTATTTACCTTTATTGTATTTATCCTCACCCACTTATGTGTGTGGATATTTATTTTATTTTATTTAGATATTAGAAGATATTATCTAGTTGTTAGGTATAGTTCTTTCCTTGATCTATGGTATTGACTAGATCCTTGATGTCTAGTTCTCTCCTAAATCTATGGTCTTGACTAGTTCTTTGATGACTAGTTATTTCCTTGATTTATGGCTTGATCTATGACCTTGACTAGTTCTTAGATTGTTATTCCTTGCCTATTTAAGCAAGGTCCATTCTCAATGTATTGCATTGAGTTCCATAATAATATATGATATTGTTTCTCATTTGTTTGCAAAGGTTTAATGTAAAGTTATTCGGAAAATTGCTTTCATCTTATTAATCATGGTGTTTGATTAGCATTTGTTTTCTTGGCTTGAATACGATCATTTTATCATTCCTTTTCATGGTATCGTGAGCGAGATTGTTGTTGACATCCGTCTGTAAGTTTTATTTTGCAAATAAATTCATTGTATATTCATATATTTGGGATTTTGTCATATGTTGTTGTTGCATGCATTTTTATGGAAAACAGAGGCTTCCATTAGATCCAGAAGGCATGAAAACCCTAAGATTGATCAAACTCGGTCGCTTCTGCAGACAGGTCATTTTTGTGGTTTTTTTGGTTGTTGCAGAGAAGCACATCGGTTCACCTCGGGTTTCGTGCCCACTAATCCTTAGCCCTTGGTCATATGGTATGGTCATATGAGGGCTTAAAGCTTGTGATTCCTACTAGTAGGTACTTAACTTCAGCCCCCTTTAATTTTATTTTTGTGGTGAAGGCAACAACAATTTATTTTGTTTCAGTGGCAACTAAAATAAATAACAAATAAAAATAGTAAAAAGCTTGTAACTTTTGATTAGTAACTCGGTTTTGAGTGCCATTTTTGTGCAAAACTAATTGTTTTTTCATGCTCTTTCCATTGGAGTTATTTATTTTGATACTTACACTATA
Organism: Taxus wallichiana var. yunnanensis; assembly: GCA_018340775.1. Classification (NCBI taxonomy): domain Eukaryota; kingdom Viridiplantae; phylum Streptophyta; class Pinopsida; order Cupressales; family Taxaceae; genus Taxus; species Taxus wallichiana. The sequence continues at coordinate 417,168,735 of CM031235.1, forward strand.
ATTATAAAGTGCCAAATATGGAGGAGTGTTGTAATCAATTGTGGATGCAATTTTCTTTGAGCCCAACGTCCTAAATTTCGGTGAGCCCAACATCCTAAATTTTTGGGAGTTGCAGTTTGTACCTATCATGGATCCTAAGAATGATATGCTTTTCTCTGAAGTATGTGGACTTCAAGAGGATATTGTAAAATTTGTGGAAGAAAATAGATCACTCAAGAAGTAAAATTCTCTTCTACAATCACTCATTCACGATAAGGATACAATAATACACTTCCTGTAGAACAAACTTGCTAGCCTAAAACATCACCATCATATTGTGGACAACCATATCCATGCTCCTAGTCCACTTGTAGTTGTTGCTCTTGTACCCACTGACATTGATCTGCCAGTCTTTGAGCCTAAACCTGCTTTTGATACTTCTAAACCTGTGAGGCTTGTTACTGCATGCTCTTCCACATATGTGCCTATTATAGTACCACATGTTGTGTATCCTACTTCGCTTAGCTTGCATGGATTTTTTAATAAGCATACCACTTCATTTAATTCTTACATGCTCCAATCTATGGGTCTCACTAGTGGATTCATTGGTAGACATTCACAGGGTATTGTTTCCTCGATTCCACATGTTAAGTGGAATTCTCATCGTGACATTAGTTTTCAAGCAGATACTTCATTGGGATCACACATTGACAGAGCTCCTTTTTTGTTCGCTCAACTCTTTCTAAGGATCATGAGAAACACATGAGTTCTGCACCTTCACTCAGATTGAGAAACCTGAGATTTCAGCTGTCAGACATGATCAACCTAACACACATTTTGATGTTCTTTTGCATGCACCCATTGTGCATTTTGCACCAAGTCATATGCAGGCATCTTCTTCATCCATTCGTGTTGATTTGGGGTGGATATCTGATCACTCATGGAGGTGACATAGGCATTCATTGAGAGGACTCTACAGGCATGGCTCCTCCACCATTCAGCCTCTTTCTCCACTTTCTATACCTTCTACATTGTGATGCTTCTTGTTTTGAGAATTTTTCTTTAGTAGGTGTAGTGTATCTCTCTTGTTTATTGAGAGATTTTGTATCTATATTTTCAACACTTTTGGCATGTTGACAGTCTCTCTTATGGGGGAGCTATTCTGGTGGAGCCCAGTGTTATTTTTGTCAGTGTTCAAGTAGTTTTTTTGACAACTCATACAAATTTGTAGTGCCACTCCACCCATTCAACAGTATGGGAGGGTGTGGTATTGATCTTGCTTCTTTGGGTTTTGTGTCCTTGCCTTGTTGCTTTGGTTATTGTTCTTGGATCGTGGCACACCTATTTACAAAACTTGATCGAATTATGTTTGGTGTTTTTTTGTACTTTCGACATCACTCCATTGACAGTCTCCTTGTATGGAGTTATTCTAGTGAAACCCAGTGTCAGTTGTTTTTGAGTTTTGTGATCAAGCAGTGGATTTAGACCACAGTACACACCAAACTTCTTTAGCATTGTACAAGTTTTTTGAGCCAAGCTTCTTGGGATGCCTTGGAGTGGGTTTTTACTCTCTTTACTTTGTTGTTATTGGTTTTGGGTACCTTGTGGTGTCCTTTTTCTCGCTTATTGTACATGAGTACCTCATCAAGCCTAGTTGTTGGGACTCATACTGTGGACATGCCACATCTATTTTTTCCCCTAGCTTCACTTGAGGGGGTGTTAGAGTAGGTATTTACCTTATCTCATGTTCACCTAGGTACTTTATTTACCTTTATTGTATTTATCCTCACCCACTTATGTGTGTGGATATTTATTTTATCTTATTTAGATATTAGGAGATATTATCTAGTTGTTAGGTATAGTTCTTTCCTTGATCTATGGTATTGACTATATCCTTGATGTCTAGTTCTCTCCTAAATCTATGGTCTTGACTAGTTCTTTGATGACTAGTTATTTCCTTGATTTATGGCTTGATCTATGACCTTGACTAGTTCTTAGATTGTTATTCCTTTCCTATTTAAGCAAGGCCCATTCTCAATGTATTGCATTGAGTTCCATAATAATATATGATATTGTTTCTCATTTTTTTGCAAAGGTTTTATGTAAAGTTATTCTAGCGAATTTCTTTCATCTTATTGATCATGGTGTTTGATTAGCATTTGTGTTCTTGGCTTGGTACGATCTGGTTATCGTTCCTTTCAAAACTATCTCCCAACCTTGAATTGTTTGTTTTTAATATGATGATCATGCCATGCTTTTGTCATGCCTTTTCAATCTTTTGACTCCATCTAGCAAGTGATCACCTTTCATCCAACTGCATTAACTTCTCCATGTGCTCTTGAATTGTTTGTTCATCAACTAACCCTCCTACGCATGCAATAGATAGCCATTGTAGCATAAATTAAACTGGTAAAACAACCTCTATGTTAAACACCAACTAAAATAGTGTGGCCTTATTCAATCTCTTGTAGGTTATAGTCTATGCCCATAAAATGCCTGATACCTTATCATCCCAATCTTGTCTGCCCACATCACAAATTTTTGTCAGCATGTGACTTAGAATTTTGTTAAATGCCTCAACAGTTCCATTAGCTTGTGGGTGATATGGGGTAGTCTTATGATGGGCCACCATGAACTCTGCTAACAAAATCCTAATTGTTTCATTTTAAAAATGTGTACCCTTGTCACTAGTCAAGCTTAAAGGACATCCATACATGTTTATTATGTTCTCCCATAAGAATCTAGCATTTTTCATCGCTATGCAATCCCTTGTAGGTGTTGCCTCCTTCCATCTTGTTAAGTAATTAGTGTAAGTGATTATATAGCATGAACCATTCCTTCACGTGGCAAGTGAAATTGGTCCTACAAAATAAATTTCCCATTTTTCAAATGGTTATGCACTGGCTATAGGTCTCAAGGGCATCTCATCTATTTTTCTAGCTTTCCAAGGTGCTAACAATGGTCACAGGCCTTGCAAAATTCAATGCAATCCTGGTAGATACTTTCCCACCAAATCCTTGTGAGTATAATCTTCCGTGTTGTGGAATTCCTTACATATTTCCCTCCTGTAATCCCACCATGTGTTTATTCCATGATTACAATGCACTCATGTTCTAACACACATTGGCATAGAACCTCATCATGGCCTAACTTTTATAAGTCTCCACTAATTAGCATGTAGGGTGTGGCACGTATAGCTAATCTGTTTCCTTTCCAAATTTTTCATTCCTTCTGGCACCACACCCATTTTAAGAAATACATCAATATCTTCTAAGTCAGAGGGTGCATGCCACAACCTAAGCAATTGCGCATTTGGCATATCATCCTCAATGTTTTACATGTCCTCCCCTGAGTCAATTCTTGACAAATGGTCAGGCCCTAAGTTACTCTTTCCTAGTTTCACAATAACTGTAAACTCAAATTCTTGAAACAACATGACCCACTAACATATGTGCCCTTGTAAAATGGGCTTGTTCACCAAGTACTTCAATGTCATATGGTCCGTGTAGAATATGAAAGGTGTTTCCAGTAGATACTTCCTGAACTTATGCAACACGTAGATAATTGATAGTGCTTCATACTCGATAGTGGTGTAGTTATTCTCTGTTGGTGTTAACTTTCTACTAGAAAAACACAAGGGATGGTCAACAATCCCTTCTCCAAGTTGTGCTAAGACTACTCCAATTTCCATCCCTAAAGCATCAACATGTACATGGAATGTCTTATCCCAAGAGGGAAAATGTAATATGGGAGCAATGATGATTTTATCTTTCAATGTGTCAAACGTCGTCTATTGCACCTCTTCCCAAAGTGAAAGGCACTCTTGTGTTTTAGTAACTTCTCCAATGACACGAAATCTTAGCATACCCCTTGATAAAATTTTGGTAGTACCTTGTGTGCCCAAGGAATCCATGTAAAGCACTCTAACCGGTATGATCCCCAATCCCACAATAACGAAAACTTTGGTGAGATCCACCAAAAACCTTCCTTACATATAATATGCCCCAATAGGGTTCCAAATGGAGTAGTGAAGAGACACTTATTGATGTTGAGGGATATGCGCAACTGCCAACATCTTTCAAACATCAACCAAAAATTGTCACAATGGTATTTCACTAGTCCATACATCGTCCAGTCATCAAGGTAGACTTGTAGAAACTTATGGATAAAATATTGAAATGCCTGGACCACTATGCGTGAAAACATAGCAGGTGCGTTCTTCACTCCAAATTGCATGACAGTATAGGAAAAACTTCCGCATTCAGTGGGAAAAGTTTTCTTCTCTTGGTCTTCTTTAGAAATTCTAACTTGATGGTATCCTGAGAATCCATCCGTGAAGGAATAGATTTTGTGCCCAACCACTCCTTCCAATATTTCCTCGATAAAAGAGGTTGGAAAAGGATCAATTACACATACCACATTTAAGTCCCTGTAGTAAACATGAATCCTTCTCCTTCTATCCTTTTTAATACTAATGACCATGGGGCTTACCCAATCTGATTCCTCCACACTTCAATGATTCCTAGAGTGATCATCTTATCTATCTCCTCCTTGACTTTGATGTGAAGATTCAGATTAATTCGATAAGGTCTCTTCCGGATCGGGCACATACCTTCCTTTAAATTGATTTCCATTTCTCCCAAGGAATGGTGAACGCCTTTAATCTCATGGTATCTGCGTGGAAATAAGTCCTGAAACTTGTGTAGTAGATCAATGATCTTCAAAACCTCCTTCTTTGACCAATAATCTCCAATAGTGGCCTCCTTAGGTTCCATTTCTAAACCAATGTTAACCTTATTTATTTTTAGGGGCTCATGGTAGGTGTGTGCTTTCCCAAAGAGCACTATCAATAACTTCACGCGTACCTTCAATATTTTTAACATCCAAACTCTTCATCTCTTTGCCATCTATCACATAGACCATATTTCCCTTCTCTTTCTCCATGCATGCACACTCAAGCTGCACCTCTTCTGACTCTTCCTCATCAAAGTGCAATTCCAAGCTAGGTTCACCCAATAACTCCAATATTCTATCTTATTCCATGGCACTATCTCCCATCGTTAGGTGCTTAACAACCTGCAATGCCCTATCCACTAATGGTTTAGTACTCCAATAATCAAAATCTTGAAGGAGGTCAGTCATCAACTCCTGCCAACTTATTTTCCTATGGCACATCTCAAAGTGAATATACCATGCATACGTATAACATTATAAGGTGTAATACAACTTATGCATCCATAAATAAGGTGGCAAGGCCTTCGTGCCTTCCATCTATGCTTTCTCACATACTTGGACATGAAACAAGGTGGGCTTCTTCCCATTGTAGTTTTGTATTGCAGTGGGTGCATTGCTTTAGGAAAACCTAATAGAGAACGCGATTCTCACTTCGCGCCACTCTATAAGGCTATCGTGATGTGTTGACCACCAACACTCTGTGGTCCCAAGAAATTTATAGATGAACATCCCTCTTATTTCAATCTCATTTTTCCATTGAGCCTTCATTTCCCATAAGAAATTATCGGGGTTGGACCCTCCAAAGTATCTCGACAACTTCTTCCCTCCCAAGCATTTGATCATGCATGCCTTTGTTACTCTTGTCACAGAGCCTCTTAATCTGTCACCTAATTAACTCATAAGTCCTATGTGCCTAATTGTCACATGCCACACTAGTTGTATCACTCGGGATTGGGTGTCTTCAAACTGAATAACTCCTTCTGTAGGGTTAATCACCTCAGGGTCCCTGATAGAGTGCACATAGATCCTGTCAAGAAATTATTCTCCCAAGGGCTTAGTATAGGGTATTGACTTCCCATCGGTTAAGGGGATGATGACCCACTCTTCCTTGTTCTCAAATCTTTTTATCCCTTACTAAACCTTAGGTCAATATTATTCTTATAACACCAGGCGCCAAGTAACGTTGGAAATTTTTCTACCTCAGCTAGCACCAAGACTTCAAAATCCCTAGTGAAATTTGCCCCTTGGATAGTGATAACAACATCCTTTAAGACACCAATGGGCATTTCCTTTGTCTTGTTATCCATATACAACACATTCAAAGATGGTTGTAATGGGGCCTTTCCATTTGATTTCATGCATCTAGAGTGAGAACATTGACTTCCACACCCATGTCAATCAAAATATTGCTCAGAAGTCACCCATCTACAACAGCATTCAAGGTAATCTCCTTGTCATAATCAAGGTTGTGGGGAGGAAGGTTGGCTTGCAAAATATTCCTCTCACACCCTCCTTCAACGCACGATACCTTCTCCCGTAACCACTCTCCTAGCAAGGGGATGATATTATCTTGCCTCAACATCTTGCATAATTTTCTAACCTCATCTAGATCCTTCTATGGAGCCTTAACATTCTTCCTTTTCTCCAATTTTCTTGATAGCTCTGTCAGGCATTGGATCTCTCCTTGTAGGATTCTAATCACATCCATGGTTTCTTGATACACTTCTTTCTAATGAGTAGATTTCAAATACTTTCCATACACCACCTCTTCACTAATAACCAAAGTGGTATTTTCCTTTATACTTCCCTCAGCGCATGTAGCCTCAACTTGCATCATAACTAGTACAAGCTCTAGTTCCGACTCATGTGCCACTCTTGGCATCCATTATGAATCATCCTTCCTCACACTTACCATCCATGTTCCTTTTTCTTTTCGGTGTTGTTGGCTCATATGTTCAAACAACTCTAGGCACTCCTCATACTTATGCTTCTTCCCACACCAAGAGCATTGTAATAGTCCGGGCACACACGCTTGTAGTTCTCCGTAGATCCATAATTGTAACAAGATCCACGTGGGATCTTACTTCTTCCTTCTCCATGGTTTCTAAAACCATGAAATCATCCTTGGAAACCTCTTCCACATGCCACTTCATCCTCATGCCCTTCGTAGTGATGATCATAATCCTCGGAATTATTTATGAGGCTGGTCCGCACACACCAATATCAATTTTGTCATGTATCTGGTCAATCAATCTATAATCCTTGGTGTTATGGGTAGTAGAGGTGAAGATATTGTAATAACAAGACACATTCTTACGGATCGCAGTCATGCAAAGAATAGACATCTACTTGCATCATGATCTTAATGGAAAATATCGAGTCCATTGTGATGATGCGCACCGATCTCCGTGGATATATTTCCTTTGTATGCCTCTCTACATCACAATCCATACACCATAGACCATTTTGAGTCTCATGCGCCAAATTCACAGATAACCGCTTGTTTTACCATTGCAGAAATCTGAGCCTTAAGGAAAGGGCTAACACTGGTATTTATGCTTCTGATAGCCTCAGCAAGTGTGCGGGGTAACCTCCAAAGCCTCATGTGGTTCTATGAAATTCTTGTGTGAAAGCGCTCTTTTAAACGGTGTTATCAATCCTATAAAAATACGGAGCATGCTAAGAGGGTAAATACCATAGGATAGTTTTGATAAGAGATTTTTAAAATGCACGTCATACTCCTATACACTCTCTATCATTCGTTGTTGGATCTCCTTCATCACATGTATGCTCTTTTGTTCAAACTCAGGGATATGAAATTCAGCCAAGAAATCATTTTGCGGTGCAGGTATTCTACCACCGTTTGATGGGGGTCATACTTCGTACTAACTATGCGCACATCCTTGCAATATTGTTGCAAATTGACTTACCTTCTGCTCTAGGATATTAATCCCCTTTGTGCGCCATAGCATCTCACACTTGTGTAGATGCTATGTAGCATCTTCAACACCTTTTTCATCCGGTAAGTGCAAATAAATCTTGAAAAATACTTTCTCGAGGTAGTTGAGGTCCTTTTCTACCCGATCTAGAACCTTAATTTCCTTCAATGTTACCTCACCCACCATATCCACTAGATCCACCAAGTCTTGTTCCTCCTTACCCACCAAATCCTTTAGATCCACCAAGTCCACACCCGATCCTCTAGATCCTATACCACCATATCCACATCATGTATCCGGTAAAGGTCTTGAAGTGGTCACACCTAGTTTTCCCAACGTCCGACTAAACTACGCACCAACAGTTTGTGATATTGCACCGCTACTAGATGTGTGTCCCACATGGCTTCTAGATGTGATACCTAAATTTTTGTACTTGCACTTTCCCCAAACTTCATTTAAGATAATATTTCTCCAAACATAGGAAATGATTGTGTAGCCATAGATGTACCAAATGAGAAATTATATCTCCTAGGTGCAAATCGGTCACTCCCACCAATACTAATTAGGTTAGCAATACTTATCTCTTGATTTGGAAGACTAAGCACTAGGGGTTGGTCACCAGGTGGATTCAGATGCACGCTGATGGTTTTCTCCAAGTGATGAACTCTCATTAGAATTTGAAAGGGTCTCTCTCCCACACTTGTCAAGATGGGGTAGCACAGACTTCTCAGGCTCCACGTCCTCTGTGTGGACCTTAATTCCTTCCCAAAACATTTACCTCCATAGATCCATCACTCTTGAAACCTTATGTTTTCTAGCCAACTCCCTTTCGCAAGCCTCATTATACTTGATTCGTCTCTCTTCTCTCTCCTTTTCAACCTCCGGGTCTACCATCTTCCTCCACCCTAGCTTCCTCACCCATGACACTTAGAGAAGTGTAGCCACCATAGGAAATGCATCCAAACTTAGTGTAATGATCAATGATTATTTGGATAAGGGGATAGCATGCAAAAATGATCCTTTAGGTTCCTTTAAGAACTCAAACTTAGCAACCTCAAGACAAGAATATGTAGAAATAGCATATTCCAAGGTATAACTAGTTAGCACTCTCTTCCACCAATGATCAACAACACACATCCAAGTTAGATCAACATCTTCTAGATTCCTCTTGGGTCCAAACATGAGATCTATAGTACTAGCTTGATCTAGATGCATATGCTAAAATCCATTCATACAACTCCACTAAAAACAACAAAATAAGGTCTCTTACAACTCATGATACAGGTGTTCTTCTACTAATCTACATGCATCAAACTCGGTCCAGTACTAAATCTCCAAGAAAACGCATCCTCCATGCTCTTAAACCATGCTTCGACACTTTGTCCAAGGTCAAGTGCTCTGTCATCATGCATCATTCTCACAACAACTTCAAAAAGAGATGGAACCAAGATGCTGTCATTTTTACCCATCTATTAACTTCTAACCCCATGTGCGTTAGCCTATCACCCAAAGCAAGTTTTGGGCACTCACACAAGGCATGTGCGGGTGTCGAACCCCTCTTTTATGTGAGCATTTCAAGAAGATCTTGCCATTGTTAGATGATTAGTTGCAGAGAAGTGAATATTCCCAGAAAATCACAACATGACCTATCATATCCCTATACCCAAGCTTTTAATAATAAGAGAAACATCATGGCATGAAATAAAAAGAACAGATCTGCCATAAAATATAAGGAAATAACACTAGGGTTTGCACCCATGAACCAGATATTCAAAACAAAACACACACACACACACACACACACCACACACACACACACACACACACACACACACACACACACACACACACACACACACACACACACACACACACACAGATATATATATATATATATATATATATATATATATATATATATATTTTTATACTAATCATAGTCTCAAGCAACCACATTACATTCAAAAGATTCATATCATACCAAATGTATCAAGACAGGGATCTAACCCATATATCATATGTCCTAGTTATGCTTTCCTTATCACAAAATTTTGCATACCCATCCCTTAGACATGATAACATTCCTAAAGTCCTCTAATGAAAACCCCAACTCTTAGGGCCTCATAGTATTCTCTATGAAGCTTCATTCACTCTGATGTTATATGTTTTGTTGTCTCTCTTCATGCCTTCATATGTGTCCTCTCTTCTACTCAAGCATCTCTTCTTCTAGGATCAACACCCACCGCCATGTCTTTCTTCGGAGTATATCAGATGCCAAGTGTCAATGTGGTCCTCCAATGGTGCATGCTTATTCTACTCTGAGCTATCCATTTTTTGTAATTATGTCTTCCTAGGAATATTCCATGCATGGAATATTCTTTCCTTAACAAACAAGTCTCCAAGCTAGCACCTTGTCCACTCAAAGCATGCCTAGTCGGGTCATGTTTTTCTCAAGTGCCTCGGAATGTTAAATATGGCTAAGTCCTTAGACCCTATATATTTCCTTGCATGCACAGCCTAGTTTCTCCTAAACCCTTCTTAAACCCTTTTCTTTTGTGCTTTTCCCCATGTGCCCTTCTTCTTATTTCTCATGTGCACTTGCGCGTCCTTTGGTACTTATCCAACATTCAAGGCCCAACAATATGTCTTTCACCCCACTTTTTCTATTATCTAGATTAGTCTTTCTTGACTTCCATCAACCTATTTTGAATCAAATTTCCACACTAAAAAGGGATGGCTCACATACCCTAGTGTTGTATTCTACTTGTGGTGATTAAGGGTAAGTAGACATACTCGAATCAGCTTATGTTGATTCGAGTGTGTTTATTCACCCTAAGTCAACATGAGTTGACTACTACACTTGACTATATGCCTATCTCAGTTTAGAGTATAACTATGAACTGGAATCCCACTTATGATAATCGAGTTAGAAGAGCTAAGTAGGATAATGAGGCATAATGGTTGCTTCATTGTATCCACCTAATGACTTTCATCATTAAGTGGGTACAACGTAGTAGTAGTCATACTACAATAGCCCACTAAGTACTTATAACATGACTTTCATACTTAAAGAGTCTTGATTAATTAACCTTCACTTGATAATTATTTTATTTAACATAATGCATGCACTTAAGGGTCAACTACATTAAAAACGATATTTCCTTTTATCAAGGGTATTCTAATGTACCCTTTCAACAATTAAATGCATGCATATAAAATTTGCATTAAGTTAGGAATTCTTAATTAATCAACAATTTTTTCATTTGATTCCCTTAACTCAATCAAACTTAATGATGAAGATCAGCATCTAGTCTTCCTTTAAATTTTTCTAGTAGTATGCATATGCAAACTTAATGATTGACTTAATGATTTCATTTTCATTAATTTTCCCTTATTATTTTATTTAAAGGAATTTCTCTCATTTCCATTTGTTGGTTCATTTAAGAAATTAAATCACTTTATTTTTCAACATATGAAGTTCAAATTATCACTATAAGTTATGATCATAATTGTATTCTAATTAATCTTTCACGTTGTTAAATGTTGATTCAATAGTAATTGGATTTAATAACCAACAAATTTGATTTAGTCATTCACATAGATAAAATTCATATCCTTGTCCATTTCAATTCGTATAAGTGAATTCTTTCTTTATCTAATTAGGATCATGTAGATTCATTCACAAGTTCTTAACACACTTGTTTGGTTTACTCACGATAAGCAATACACTACTTCTTCGCATGCTAGTAATATACTACCCTCTTGGCCATAGTAATTAACTATATCAAAATTAAAATTTAAGTAGTTTACAAGGTTAGTTTAGAATAAGGATCTCATTAAATAGTTCCACTTTTATTCCTCTACTAACCCCCAAGTTATCTACTTTGTCTTATATACTTTGACATGGATATATATGTATATATCAAAACATCATAGAATCAAAACTAAGACATTCTTCATACATCTCTTAACCAAACAACTAGTCAATTTGTCAAGGTAGAATTTGATTACTCAAAAGCTATAAGTGTTTCATAAACATTACCATCACAAATAATATCATTTTCCAGCTATTACAATTGTATAATGGCACAAGGCCTTCATGACTCATAAAAAAATCCTTTCATAACTTTAACAATTTTGAATATCCAAATAATCGAACATCATTAGAAAAATAAATATAATTTCCTATAAGTCTTTCTCCTTTCACTTTTCATGAAATCCATCTGCACATTGTTAGCATGTGTCAGTTCACAAGAACTAAGCATGATAAGATATAACACATTAGAACAACGTGCTACTATCTATCAATTTCATAAAAAGAATCCTTCTATTTAATTAAATTGTTCTAAGTTCCCTATTTTGGTAACTTAAAGAAAGCATGCCAAAAATGTCACAACGTCATTTTAGGAGAGAATTCTATGTACCATTTTTATGAACCTTTTTCCCAAACATGCCAAAGGTTAGAATTCATTCGATTTAGAATCATAGGTTGTATAACCAAATAGGATGAAAATCATTTTGTGATTTCAATCAAGCAATCCTAAGGATTACGTGACTAGAATCCCAAAAAATCTATCTACCTTACAATGATCTATTCTACCATCAATAAAATTCATACCTTAAAATAATGGTATTGAAAACATTTTATGCAGTAGCCAAGATATTTCCTAACAACTGAGCCACATGATAAACCTAGAAAATATTTATTATCAAAAATGGATACTGCAATAATTACCTAATTATCCAATAATCTAATATCACAACACCCAAAGGTAAGGTTAACATATCTATGTATCCTAAACACAATTGATCACGATAACATGTTTCTTATCAATCATCAAGTTCTTTTCCCATACTATACTAATTAACGATTAGTCAATCAAAACAATCAAATGACCGAAATCAATATGATAACCAATGACAAGGAACCAGTCACTATCAATTCAATGCTCTTCGATTAAACTCAAAACACACCCCAATCGAGTTGAAACACCACCGATTATAGTGGTTCTCTACCAAGTATATTTCCACAATTTATGACCACAAGGTCATAGAATCTTGACGGAAAAAGAAAATAATAATAAGATATAAGAGTACATTTATTCTACAACAACCATCCTCATAGAGAGGTAACTCCATCTACAGTCATCTAACTTCAATATATATCAAATCCCTTAATTTTGAGATACAACAACGATCTCGAAGTAATATCAACATAGAGGTTGATAAAAATTTCCAACCACCCAAAATATAGATACTTAACTGGGTTTACCATTTAAATACCATTCATCTTAACCCAACTGGTGATGCTTAAGGTTTCAAAAAGAAAAACTAGAATAAAACAAGGGTTACAATTTCTATTACAACCCATCTTAACACCAAACTCTCTAAGGGATTTTCTTAAATGAGAAACAAAAATGACCATGTTTTCCCATACGGGGTTTAAAAGCAATTTTGTTTACTTAATTTAGTGTCGAGCCTTCGATGAATTGTGTTAAGAAGACTGAACTAGAGACCTACAAAATAAAATAATTGGGAAAGGATAACCAATCACGGATTAAACAAATTTGGTACTAAAATGTTATTACCCTCAAAATGAGTCTTTTTAAAAAACTGAAAGGATTCCCATAAACCTAGATAAAACTTTAAACAACCTTCATAAAGCTTTAATTTCACGGGGTTGCTTTGAAATGACTATATCCCTTTTTTGCTAAGGAAATGATAAGATTCGAACATGGATGCATACGAAGCAAGATAGCATAGAGTCATATAATGACACATAATCATAGAATGTTAATGTGTTAATTCAAATAGATTCACCCACAACCATCTCGCATATTCCCGAATATAATATTTATAAAAATAAAGATTAGATCCACACGAAAGACCTAGTTTCCATAACCATTTAAAAAGAAAAAACTAGAGATATAACAACCATACATTTTCAACCACAAACATCAACTCAGAAGAAATATCATAAAGATTAGAAGAGTTCTTTTAATGAGATTGATAAACACAACAAAAATCATAATGGGTTAGAGCCTATCATTCCTGGTAGTGCTCATGAAAACCCTTCTCCATGTTTTCAAACTCTTCTTGCAAGCTTTCTGCAACAAATTCCTTGAAAAATTCTTAACAAACCCAACCGAAACCTCATCATTCCTTCATCCTTCATTTTTATAACCTCTACATTAATTTCTTCCACTATTTCCACCATGCAATGGAAATTTTGTAAATACAACGAAGGTGAACTAACAGTTCGAAAAATGGAAAAACCACATGTAGAGCCATAGAGCTTGAGAAATTGAAATGCAAAACAAGACCAACTCTTTCCTTTTTCCCCAAACCATCTTATTACTCCCAAGGCAATATTCACACTCAATTTAAGACCAATTAATTCACAAACAGTTTGATAGTCCTCCCAAAGGTCCACCAACCTCCAGATAACTATAAGCAATAATTAGTAATTGATATACATGCAAAATTTTATAATTAATGAATTGGATTTAAGTTCCAACCAAATATGTCTTAGCTACATCCAAAAATGGCGTAGCAAAGTGTATTTAATTTAATTCAATTCCTTAGTACAGTGTGGGATGGCACCCAAAGCCACACTCTAAACCTTAGGTTTATGTAACCCAAGTAGAATTCTAGGTTAGGTTTAAGTCCCACATAGGTTTAGCCCCAATTCCTTTTAATAGTGTCATCCTAAGTATAGATAAGGATATTTAATAGTTAATCAGGGAGGTGCAGGAATTAGGATTCCACTTCCACAAATATGCCCATTAATTTATGAGATTAGGGAAAATCATCTAATAGAAATAGGTTTAAAATGCTTAACACCTTAGCGTAGTTTCGATAAGGTTCTTAGCTAATATATATATTTAGCTACAAAAATTTATTCACGGAATGTTTCTAGGTACTTTTATGACATTAGTTCATAGGAGCCTAAATGGGATGACATTCATGTAATGAAACAAAGTCAATATAGACTTAATTAAATGATCATACCACTTATCGATCAAAGGCATGCCTTAGATCACTAGAATTGATCCAAGGTACAACCATCCTTTTTCCTAGTTGCGAATATATTACGGTTCATATTAAATGATGAAACTTAAGTATCTTACTAGAATAATCCACAGACTAAAATTACCTCAATTACACGATTAAAACAGATTATACCTATAACATAGCTTAATGAACATATGGTTAAAAAATCCCATATTAACATAATTCTATTACAGTAAGATTTCAGATGAGTTAAAAAGGTAAATCATTTATTCAACAACAAATATGACCAATTTGTCAAGAACGTAACCCATCTCAAAAATAAATTCATATATCAACATTTTAAAATTGAAGAATTTGGTTATGATATCCTTCACGCCGGAGAGACATTGCAACAACCTTAGGTGGTGATGGATAGTGCTTAGTTCTTGGTCATTTATTATGATCACATAAATTTATATTTATAGGATTCCTTTGCTTGAATTTCATAATTAACCCCAAAAAGGATGACTAAAAAAGATAATATGCTCAAACAGATAGAAAGGACCTAAAAAGTGTGAGTAAATTACAAAGAGGACATGGATGCATAGAGGAGATGAGGGTGCCTAGTGCTGGCCTGACTATGCATTGGTGTCCAAGATGACAAATGCCAAAGAGTAAAAATATAGATTGAGCAAGTATGGGTATAAGACATAAAGTAGCAAAAAAAGTAAAGAAAGGTGGCCAAAGACATGGGTTAATTAGTAATTTTATTACTTAGGAATCATATGAATAGTAGTATGTAATCAGGACTAGATAATTACCCAAAGTGCATAATTTTGTGTCTACATTTACCCCCACTTTATGTTGGTGAGCAGAAATCTCGGTAATATAAAGTAGATAGAGATGCATATCTGATAATCATGTAGATTGATGATGAAATAACTTCGAGGGACAATATAAAGTGTAGTGTGATAGAAAAATGTGAAGTATGGATGCTAAGGAGGAGAAAGTGTAAAAAGTGATGAAAATGAACCTAGGGTGGAAATGCATGTGTAGATGTCATGATGTGCATGTTGTCGATGTCGATGTTGTTGTTGGTGTGTGTGATGTTGTCATTATTGATATTGACTACCACTTCCCATACTTGATGAACTGTAAAAGAAAATCGAACAAATAGTCAAATATGCATGTATATGATCAAAATATGTAAAAAACATTGTGTAAGGAAAGTATGTAAAAATGATGAAAGTGTGAAAAAGGAACATGTGCACCTGATCCGTGATGAAAAAAGGGTGTAAAAAGGATCCTAAAGATGATGTAAACTCATGATTTTTTGGGCAATCTCATGCCAATTAAATTAAAGAAGTGTAGGGGTAATAGTCCGTGTCATCCTCTAACCTTTAACTACTTCCCGCAATGTAGAACACCAATGTAGATTATGTGTATAAACACATGTGTTAAGGACTATTTTCCCTATAAAATTAGTTGTGTGTGGAGTTATGTAGATTGTGTTGAACTATTAAACGTTGTTTAATTTGGTTTCAAGCATCCAGGAAAGGTCGTTATGTTAAGAAACCAAGTCTAATTCTAAGCCCTATCCAAAACTAATAACTATGTTGTATCGGTATTGTGTTGTGTATGATGCTATATGGGGTGATTGATTCACCCAAATTATGCCCCCTCATTTGGGGTGCATGTGATGTCGATGAAGGAGTATGCATCCCAAAAGAGCACCGACCATTGTGTTAAAATTGTGCCCTACGAGGGAGGTAATGTTCTTGGTAGAAGCCAAGGCACATGAAAACAAGTGGCTAGGAGATGAATGTTAGTACAAGTAAAGATAAAAATTCATGTGTAAGATGAAATGTAAGCTAAGAAAAAAATGTGTAAGCTAAGACATAAGTAAACACGCAAGAAGACAATGTATACCATGAAAAGTGGGTTGCAAAAATTGGACATCACTCACAATTTCGTAAGACAATCAAGGTCGTAGTGGCCGCAAGAAATCAGAGAACAAGCAAGACATAGGAAAATCCCACAAATAATGACAAACAAAATAAAACAGTGTATTAGATAACCATGGAAGAAAATAGTCCCAAAAAAAATGTTGCACGTGAAGCACTCATTAGCATGCTAGAAAGATAAAGAGTATGTAAAAACGTGAATAATATGATAAAGTAGAGTGTTATAGAACAAAATGAAACAATACAACCCGTAGTGTACAAAAGTGGATGCCCCAAGAGGCTCTTCGGATTGGTAACATGTCTTATGCGCCAAACATCCATGTTATGTGTAATAGATATGCAAAAAAATTTATCACCAATACAAAGGCAAGTGAACGTGCATGTGTGTATGATAAAGATAATGAAATACAATATATCTATCTAGCATGTGTAATAAATTAAACATGTAAGAGCATAAGTAAGCAAGGGTATAAGCAACCAAGATATGAATTTTGTTGTGGATGAGTTGGAATGGAATGCAATGTTAATAATAGGAGCAATGTTCCCCCGAGTGGATGTGTATGTATGCAATGAGGTTTATTTATTTATACCCCCTCAATAGTCAAGAATGAACCGTAAATGAGAGTGCATCATTAGGAAATGGTCTCGATTATGTGTCATATGTACAAAGAGTTAGTAAATTAAGCACATATGGTCTCTTTTATAATTATGATGTATAGATGATATTGTAAATTTATATAATGAGGTGATGATTTAGCATAAATTGTATATCACGAGGTGTGTGAGGAGGATGTAAAATTTTTGATGATGTAGCATAAAGTATATATCATGAGTTGAATGATTAGGAAATCTAGAAAGGGGTGATGATTTAGCATAAATTGTATATCACGATATATGTGAAGAAGGAACTAGCTAGTAATGTCACATGGTAAGAGGATTGAATGATTGAATGTGTGATTTTGATGAGGTCCATTTGATATGTATACCCTCAGTAGTCGAGTATGGACTGTGGGACTAGAGTGTGTCGTTGGGTAGTGTATTGTGTTGGTTATATGATAAATAAGTTGATAGATATGCGAGGATATTGAGTATGTCAAGTTTGTGTAACATGTGAGGTTCATGTGTATAGGATTCCCTTAATAGTCAAGTGTGAACCAAAGCACAAGAGTGCATCATCGGAAATGATGATATGAGCGTGTGTGAAGATATATGTACTAGAAGTTAGGTGTGTGAAAAGGTCAATGTAAGACATCTCGTTGATGTTAGGGGAAATAAGTGAAGCTCCCCAAAGTGTGTGTTGATGAATGAGTTATCCAATAAAAGTAAAGGATGAATGTCCTCTACCCGATGCTTGCGGTGATGAGGGTGTGTGACCATGCTCTAAGAGTGGTGGTATATGAGATAGATGATGTGCAGGTGAGTAAAGTCTATATGCATGTAACTGATGAGTATATGGTGAGCACCTTGGTGTAACAAAATGTGTAGGTGATGGAAACCTATGTGAAGCGTAACACGGCAGGTGATGGAAAACTATGTTGAATAAAATGAGGTAGTGAAGTGCATCTAGGGGAAGGAATTGTCCTAGTAGTGGACCTTGAATGATGTGTCGGACTAATAGAGTGATGAGACTATGTAGGTTATGTGTGATCGGGTGAGATAGGAGCATATTACGCTCTAGGTTCTAGATGTCGTAGTGTACTAGATGGACTGTGATGCATTGGAAATCATGAAAGGAGATTATAACCATGGAGTACATTGAGGAACACCATTGATAGAAATGACTTGATTATGGTGAGATAATCTTAGACACATATGATTCATGGAGATTTTAGACTTAGACTTGCAAATCCAATTGAGGACTAGCATGTCACACCCTTCGACTATTTTTCCCATAAGGAAGGGCACCAACATAGTAAGAGGACTAACTATAACGTGAAGTTTGAAAATTCCATAGGAATTGTTCATCGGATATGAAATTTGTGAAATTGGATAGCCAATAACAACAAGAAGTGGAATAGAACACGCGTTAATGGGCCATGACGGATCAACCTTGGTGTTATTGATAAGGATAGATCCAATAGAGGAACTAATGTGTAAGTGATTAGAAGATAATGTTGCATGATAATTATGGTTAGAGAAAGAAATTATTGGAGGAGACATCTTTGTATTAGCAACTAAGAAATCAAGAGACCTTGATGCAAGAGGATGAATTATGCGATATATATGATTAGATGAGGTTTCATTGATTCTTGTCGTGTTTTGGAAGTGGATTGTTAAATATCTTGAGCTTATGATTTTCATTGACATGTGCAGAATTTGTAGGCTCTAGAAGCTCAATTTTATTATTGTTGATCAGATCTTGAATGAGATTTCAAAGTTTGAAACAATGATCTATAGAATTCCCTACACATTGATGATAGTCACAATGGAAGTTTTCATCATAATTATGACCTTTTGGATGAGATGGATCTAATTGGAGTGGAGGAGGAAGTGTGATGAGATTACTTTTGACAAGTTTGTGGAAGTAAAATATGTGGAAGGACAATTAACTTCATGTATGTACGCCAAGGTGGTTGTAATTGAAGCTCTTTGGTGGTTGATATTGCATTGATAGTTTTTTTGCATCAGTTGGTTTGGTTTTTGATGGTTTGAATGTTGATTTACTTTGAAAACATGTAGAAGATGATGTTTGCTCTTGATATTTAATATTTCCTATAGATAATAGTTTAGTTTTGTGAAGCTTAAGAGTATGACATAGTTGATCGAATGAGGGAGATGTCTTAAAGATAACACTCTCTTAGAGAGGTGGTAATATACTATAAATGAATAAGTCTGAAGATCAGAGTCCGTAAGCACATTTGACATCTTAGCTAAGTTGTTTTTGTATCACAATACATAATCTTATAAGTGTTAATTAGGTCCTTATTTAATTTTTGTGAGTTGAGCATAGGATATCTTAGAGCCGGTGTTGATAGACAAGTGAGTGAGAAAAGCATCGATGAGATGCATGGAAGATGTTATCGAGTGGATGGTAGGTCATAGATCTAACACATCGTATAATCGTGGAGACTATGAGGGAATATTTTATCCAAGAGAAAATGATCATCCACAACATCTAAAAAAGAAACATGGAATGCTCGAGAGATGCTCTTGTGGGTCACCATGCCCATTGAAATGGGAAGCTTCGGGTGACAAAATTAGGTGGAAGTGAGTAAGCAAAGATCGTGGGTGCGAATTGAGTGTGTAGTAATAATGTGGAATCCAAAGATGGAGACATATGAGAAGTAGCCTATTATAATTGAATAATTTTTTCTTGGAGGTCTTGATATATGGAAGCTAAATCTTGAGTGTCGGCAGAAGAAACTTTCCACTTGTGAGAAACAAGAGGTGGTGTGAAGTGGTTAGTTGGAGTAGGGATGGAAACAAGGATGGTAGAAATGGGTAGAAAATTAGAAGCAAGTGTTTGAGTAGAAATGGAAGTGGAGATGGAGGTTGAATTATAAAGCTCTACTAGATTGGTGGCCTCCTCATGAGCAGTGTATAAGAGCAAGTCTAGATCTTGGGGATGCTCAATGATATGATCATTAAGGGCTTTAATATGGTCTTTAATAAATTCACCATAAGATTGAGCCATAGTGATGAGAGTATAAGAGATCTAAATGGAAGGTGGATTTGAAGATCGGGTTCACCAAAATGATTAAGATAAAATGTAAATAAGATCCTAATATGAATACAAGATTGCAGTGAATGAATAATAAATTAAGCACAATAATACACTCAAGGAAACTAAGAAATGAAATATGAAAACCATAAGTGAAAAGAAGGAATAATATTATGTAGTTGATTCATGATAAATTCTAAAGTGTACCAAAGTACTAACTAGATGAACGGAGTGGTAAGAGCATCACTTAGAAATCTAGAAAATGCGAGATCTAGATAGATAGGCTAGGTGGGGAACCTAGAGAGGGACAGGGCGCCTACAGGGTGCCCTAGGCCTATTTTATGGCACTTGGGTCTCTGAGAAAAGCTTATAAATCCTCCTCGAGGTTTCATTAGGTGTTCGCGTTTAGTCTCCTTTGGTTGCTCCAAGGTTGCACCAAGATCGTCGAGGTCGTTGTAAACTGCAATGAAGAATGAACTTGTAAAACCCTCCAATAGACATCAAATCCTAAAAATAAAGATGCAAAATGAGGGGTCAAATATGTTGGTGTGTGTGACCTGCCTAGTCATCGTCCACATCACATGGTGAGTCATCTCGCCTTGCGAGAGTCATAGGTCTTAGGGATTCAAATGAAAAGTGTCAGATTCTATCATAGAATCTATCATTGTCATTTGCATTAGTGCGTCATAGGAGTTACATTCCTTATTTGGAATTGTAACTCCTCCTTTAGTGGCATCATATGCGTCAATCATGTCATATGTGTCAGTGGCGTCATAGGAGTTACTTTCCTTTTTTAGGCATGGGGGTTACACAACACCCCTATTTGTACTTCCTTTTTTGATCTATGAGCATGAGCAGACATGTTTTCTTATTTGCATATTCTTTCCATTGTTCGAATCTTGCTTATTACATTGGAGCTATGACGTTACCATCGAGTGCAACTTCATTGTGGTGCATTGTTTCGACATCGGTTCTCACATATCCCTCTTTCATGGTATCAGAGTTGGTTTCGGTAAAACATGCACTCTTCATTTATCAATTTCTTATTACTTCTAGTTTCTTCTTATTTCCTCATGCAAGTTTTTTTAATTATTACTTTGGATTGTATTGCTCACCTTGCGTTTAAGTTTCAGTAGTTGCAAGTTTGAGGGTATTTTGGTTGATTTTCTTTATCATGTTGTTGAGTTCATGATTACTTCTCTACTTGTGAGTTCAGGTTTTCTTTGGCATGGACCTGTGATTCATTATTGTGATTCGGAATTACCATCTCTAAGCTTGCATTGTGCATATGTATCGGTCCTCTCTACATTGGTTTAGATTATTGTATGCTCAGACTCGTGTTGGATCATGTTTTCATTGGTGTATACTCAGACTAATCCGAGATTTTTGCTCATTGTTGTGGTTACTTATTTTTCTTGGCTGAGCTTATTCTTGGTCTTTGACTCATGGGGGTTCTTTGTGGATCCTTGACCTGCGAGTTTGATCTATGTTATTTTCACGTCTCACAAAGCTCCTAGAATCCACCATTTGGCTTAGCCTTCGATTTTGCACTCCACTCTACATGGTTTGTCCCTCTAGCTACACGTTCTTCTTCCCTAACTCTCCTGGTTGGTCATTCCCATGGTGGATCTCATTATTGTGACTCGGCTCATGATCCACCGCATTTGGTTGGTGCTTCATTTGTTTCATTGGCAGTGCCCTTGCCTTCTTGGTTGTCTCGTGCCCTCTCTATCATGTATCCAAGCTATTCGGTGTCACAATCAACTAGTTTGGCCTTGTTTCGGTTCTTTTGCAAATAGCTCACTCTACCAAAGGTATTTCAACCTCTCATTTCCATATGGGATTCACTCAGTGGCTCGGGTTCGATGATTTGCACCACTCTCGCACCTTGGTGATTTGTTTTCGCACGACTTCCGACCATGCCAACTATTTCCTCATGCTCTCCCACTCCCACTCGGTGACTTCCTCGGCATTGCATTAGCACTCCAAGCTCGGTCAATGTGGCCCCCTTATCCATCCTTTTAGAATTGATTATTGGTAAATCAATCTCCCTTTTAAAAAATTTTAAGGTTAAAAAAATCCTTATTTAATTGGCATTGTAAACTTTTCTTTGGGTCTTTTGCTTGTTTTATTATCCTTCCTTCGATTGTCGAAGACAGAGGGTGAGGTCCAGAGTTGGCAGGAGGCTAATCCCCCCTCGCAATAAAAATAAACCCTATCTAAAATTTTATGCCATTTCTAACAAGCATACATACGACACCCTTTGCATGCATTTAGGGCACTTTTTTATCCATTTGCAGGGCTTATTGGCATTTTCCATCAGTTGCGAGAATCATTTTTTTCTATAACTTTTGACTCGTTGCTCGGTTTTGAGCACTTCTTTAGTGAAATTTGTATGTTTTTTTGCACACTCGAGGATGGGATTATTAGTTTTGTAAATTCACTATTTTATAAAGTGCTTTGCGTTCTGGGGGTGTCATTGTATTGCTTGTATCGGCTCATTTTGAATCATCTTGAGCATTGTTCTATCCCTTTTATTTCTTGTGGACTTATGAGTGCATTTACCACAATCTTACAACAAAGGGATTCTTTTGTGTGACATGAGATGTTATTTCTCACAAGGCCTTCTCTTCCCCTTCTTGTTTTCACTCGTTCTTGTGCTTGCTTATGGTGTCAAACTGTTGCACCCAACGAACCTTGATTTTGGTCTCCACTCTTGCACGTTATTACGCTGATTGCAAGGTGAGTGACAGACTAGTTCTCGACACACAGTCGCATCTAATTGTAATCAACACACTAAACTATAAAGTTCCACAAAAAGGGGGGGTTAAACTAGTATTCTTTGGAGGCTCCTCTCGTCATGGACATTGAATTTCATTGCTCTGTTGTTCAACTAGGACCAGGAAACTACCTACAATGGAAGAATGGAATACTCGATCATTGCATTATGTACAACTTGTTACCACATCTTCTTGGGATGGCACCTGAACCTATTGACCGCATTCATCACCAAAATTGGTTGAATGAGAATGACATGGCATACGAGATTCTTTGTCTTACTATACTGGAGGACCTTCAATGTCAAATAGAGTTCACAGAGTCTACGCACCAAGCTTGGAATTTCATTCAAAATTTTCATGGAGACTTTGATCCTCCTTCATCTGGTTATGGATCTTATGATGATCTTACATCCATGGAGGAAAGTGAGTTCACCAATAATTTTTCTTACAAAGGGCCACCCACACATATTTCTTCATGTGATGACAGTTCCACTTGACACAGACTCACTTGGTTCTACTTCGATGATGAGGATTGTGCACCCAGTTCTGATGTTGAGAGTACTACAGAGGACTCTTCTCCTCCTTCTCTTACTATTCTAGAGAGTGTTGACACATCCCACATCTCATTAGATATTGAGCGAGTCTCTATACTGATGATCATACAATCATCACTCCTCTACCTTCATTGGATGACTCACATCTATCGACATCGCTCTTACCTTTTTTGTTAAGCCCCCTCATTGGGATGAGTATCTACCTGACCTTAGTCATCTTTTCACAGAGTACACTTGTGATGTACTATAGGTTCCTCATCCATCTACAGGTATTTCATATGAGTTCATCATCTTCGTTGTTGGGAGTGCCCCTTATGGGACTCTTACCACTTCCACTTTTTCGGAGAGACCTTCACCGATCCACCCTTGCTTGTGGATCCATTTTCTATTGTGAGGATGTTTTTTTCCTTCAAATCAGTTAGAAATCCTTTCTACAGTGTTCACCCTTCATACTCTGACAGTTCTATGCTTGTGACATTACCTTCGGTTCCGTCACACTCACTTGCTAGACCTATGTCACACTTTCATGAACTAGACTCAGAGTTTTTTGTGTTTCTACATTCGGTTTCCTTTATGGAGTGGGTAAACTTCCAGCACATCATTTTTGTGCTTCCTAAGGGTAGGCACATAGTTCGGTGTGAGTTTCTCTTCTTTAGTTCGACGTAGAGGATCTCGTGATCGACATTCTTAAGGGGAGATGTCTTAGAGTTGCAAAGTTCAGATCCATCCATGGAATCTTTTGCATCCCTCTTCTCCTCCTCTTCTTCCTTCCAGAAAGATGGTGTTTGTATATGGGCACCTTATCAAGCCTTTAGTTACAGGCCCCATTGGCACATCTATCTCGATTATCTAGGGGAGTCTTCTTTTCTGTTCTATCTTCCCATGACCTCTACCTCGGCTTCAATGAAGGGGGTGTTGGTGTGTGTGACCTACCTAGTCATCGTCCACATCACATGGTGAGTCATCTTACCTTGTGAGATTCATAGGTCTTAGGGAGTCAAATGACAAGTGTCAGATTACTCATAGAATCTGTCATTATCATTTTTGTTAGTGTGTCATAGGAGTTACATTCCTTATTTGGAATTATAAATCCTCCTTTAGTGGTGTCATATGTGTCAGACATCATATACTTTAGTGGCATCATAGGAGTTACTTTCCTTATTTATGCATGGGGGTTACACAACACCCCTATTTGTACTTCCTTTTTTTTATCTATGAGCATGAACAGACCTGTTTTCTTATTTGCATATTCTTTCCATTGTTTGAATCTTGCTTATTACATTGGAGCTACGACGTTACCATTGAAGTGCAAATTTGTTGTGGTGCATTTTTTCGACATCGGTTCTTGTGTATCCCTCTTTCTAAATTGTCATCAATTATCACAATGGTGAACTTACGACTGAGCACTATACTACATCTCATACCCAATGTAGTTCTATGTGTGTATGGAATTGTGCCCTAGGTTTCTCTTGTGTGTGTCACACTTAGATAACGAGCAAGTAGCTAGATGTAGAATGTAATAAATGTGTGCATGGAATAGAATGAACTTCCCTCCTATTAAGTGTGATGTAGAAAACCAGCCCTTGTGTCCCCGATTATGGAGTTAGATGGATTAAATGGAGCTCTTAGATGCCTTGATGGATGTAACCTTAGGTGGTGATAGATAGTGCTTAGTGTTTGGTCCTTTATTATGATCACATAACTTTATATTTATATGATTCCTTTGTTTGAATTTTTTAATTAACCTTGAAAAATATGATTAACAAAAATATAAGATGCTTAAATGGCTAGAAAGGACCCAAAAGGTTTGAGTAAAGTACAAAGAGGAAAGGGGTGAATAGAGGGGATGAGGGCACCTAGCATTGACATTACGGCTGGGTGTTGGTGTCTAGGATGACAAATGCTAAAGAGTAAAAATGTAGACAAAGCAAGTAAGGGACAAATACTAAAACTAGTAACGGAAAGTAAAGAAAGGTGGCCAAAGGCATGGGTTAGTTAGTAATTTTATTGCTTAGGAATCATATGAATAGTAGTATGAAATCGGGACTATATAATTACCCAAAGTGCATGACTTTGTGTCCACAAAAAGTGGGAAAGCATTGTATTTCACTTCAGAAAATCTGCATTGGATCAAAATGTTCATAGTTTATACGCACTAATTTTCTCCTTCAAAGAATGAACAAGAATACATCCTTAATAAACTTGTAATGGATTCATCAACTCTTTTCTAGGAGTGTGAGGGATGTGCTCCACTTTTTAGTTCCATGGACTAATTCATTTCATGGAGACTAGTCCAAACCTACAATATCTTCAAGGCATTCATAGACAAACTTGCTCTTCTAGACTTCCCTTCAACTATAGAAGTAGAAAATGAACTCAAGTACACACCAAAGGCACAAGGAGCATGCATGTAACTATACGCACTCAAATTTACACATACTACATTGTCAAAAATGGTTTAAAAGTCCCTAATGATGATTCATGTCTTTTCCAAAGGTGTTCAATCCCCTTTACCTCTTTGTAGTTCATATTTGTAGCTTAGATTACCTTACTTAGCCATTTCCTTCTTTTTGTGGCTTTTTGCATCATTTTTCCTTTAGTTTTGGCCTTGAGTTACACAAGCAAGCCCTATTTTGGCGGCGGTTGTATAACCATCACTCTAAATAGGGCTGCGATTCCATGCAAATTGGCCCAAGACATCTCAAATGTGATTTGGACGTATGTTAAATCACTCCAAATCACTTACAGTGCACGTTTCTTAATCAATTTGGCTGATTTTAATCTTAATTGATTTTTACAAACCTCCTCTTCCACTTTTAATTGTTGATTGAGAGTTAAATTGCCCCTACATGTTGTGATGTGGCATCCCATTGCTACTAAATGGCTTAGACCATTTCCCAAATTCTGTTCTATAAAACCATCACTTCTACTTTGAAGAAAATGGCTAGATGTTTTTATTTTGTTTTTACTATTATGCTGCTGAAATCCTGCTAGAGACCACACAACCAAACATTGTTCTCTTGTGTTGTTCTTCCTCTACCTGCATTGCTACCGACCACTTGCAAGCCAACATTTCTCCAACACCTTCTTCTTTCTTCCTCTGCATTCCCAGTTCCCTAGACTCACGTGGACACAAAAGATTGGAAAAGATAACTGAGGGGACACAAAGTGATACCACAACTGGCATTTCCTCAACACTACAATTTCCAGGTTGCGATTGTTTATTGAGTTTATTTATTTTTGAATCTGTACACACATTTATCTACTAGAGTAGCAAAATTCATTTCCATTTCAATCATTGCAAATAGATAGATCATTTTCAAAAGCTTTCATTTCTTCTATAGAAGCTTCTAGTGATAGATTTTCCTTGCTTATCCATGTGGGTTTGTAAGGGAAGAATATCTAGAGGAAGGATTTATGTATCATTGTAGATAATTGTAACTGGTCCAAATTGTGGTCTCCATTAAATCTTCTCATATTCTATCTAGGAAGTTACGGGGAAGGAAATATTTTCATAAGCTTCAATTCTTCTCGTGTCTCTGAGGTAGGCAGAGGATTTAAAATTCCACAATTACAGATTGGAAAAAGATTTGAATTAATTAGGATAGATTAAATATATTGTTGCATAGATAAATAGTTACATCCGACTATTTATTTGTATAGGATTTGTTAATTAGAATTAGAGGTAATTTATTTCTTCATTTCTTCGTTTTCCTCTATTAATTCCAGAAAGCTCAGAAAATACAAAAGATTAGTTTAAAGTAGATTAGATTGTTGTTTATTGCTTTATTTCTTCTATATTGGAAAATATAAAAACATAGTTAGATTTTATTTATTTAGATTAGCCTGTTATTTGATTTCATAGATTAAATTACACAAATGTACACATGACCATTCCCAGACCACAACAAGAGAGAGTTTATGGTTTTGATCCCGGTTCTCCCAAGCAGGCCCAAAGAAGTCATAGATTTAGACATTGGATTATGTACCTTAGTCTTTAGAACATCCCCATATCCACCAGATATTGTTAGATAGTTGAACATCCTAAACAAAGATGCTTATAGAGATTTCATGTTCTGGACTAAACCAACTCACCACACATAGATCTAGCAGAACCACACATCTCTTGTTTATTCCATGACCTTATCTGGACATCATTACAAGGCACCCACTAGTCACTTTCCACGCGTTCCAAAACCAATTAAGAGAGTCTCACACACGGAAATTGAAATACTTTTACGCATGTGTATGCTTCTTGACCATTCCATCACACCCACTCAGGTTAGAGAGTCTTTCATTTCCCTTGACGTTCGAATACATTTACTACCTATAGAGGAAATAAGGTTTCCCTAATAACTTGTTTATCACATACACACCTATTTCCGCTTCATATAGCCATCCACTCATTCTACATCGGCTATCCCGACACAACCTCGGGAGGTCGAGTGCAATCAAGGTCACGTGTTGATTTTCAATCATACAAATTAGTGAACCTAACATGAAGATATATTATCTTTTAGTTTCCATTGTCTTACCTTATTGCATCCATCTTCCTTCTCTCCCATTATTCTATGGGTATTCATATACCCCCTGAATATGTCGGGACATGACTACAATTGGTAAATTTTGGGTCTCAAGGCTTACTTATTATGAACCTGGGTAAGAAATATTCTCCCTCTCTGTCAGGGGTGGCTTGACCATTACCCAAAAATTTCTTCATCGCCACAAACCCCTCTCCCATGATGCGGAAGCGCTTCATTAGTTAGGATTTAATTGATTTACCAACCATATTTTAGTGCACAAACATGGATTTTAAACTCCAATAACAACATGAAATTTATGGGGGCAGGATCATATTCTCATTTTTTCCAGGACCCTAGATTAGTCTGCAATTTGATTCCCCTCTTCTACTTTCATGCCCAAAGATGAATATCTAGTATGCCTAACCCAAAACGGCACACGTCTAAACAAAATGGACCACTCCTTAGATAGCATGCAAGGCTATGTTGATGTCTTACTTCGAATAACACCTCTTCCCCTCCCACAAGAAAATATTTATAATGAGGGGTGGCGAAAAATGAACAATTCATAGCAAGATATCGCACTACATGCAACCCAACAAGGTTCAACAATGTGTGCTAAAATAGAACACCAAACCATCATCATGTGAGGTCATCTCGACATTGGTGGACAAGGTTATAGAGTTGGAAATTTCCCGGAGCTACTCATGTTTCATCTTCTGTCAGGAAAGCAAAGATTCCCCACCCTGCTCCACGCTATGGTTATGTTACTTCGACACCAATACCCACTCCACTCTACACAAATGTCTCTCACCCTAGAGACCTTCTTACATGATCTGACATGCTAGGCATGCTTATAAATACTACTTACAAATAACACAATAAGAACCGATTGGGATCATGTCTTAAAATTCCATTCCAACTAGAAATGTTGCATTCCTCACTTTTGTGCCTCTTACTCCATGTCGAACAATGTTCCCCAAGATACCTCAACATGAATTCAAAGTTTCCACAGGGGACATGCTCTCTTTTCCTAGTTTTTGTGCTCACCTCGGGGGATTCCTTATGCTCCTGTAAACACATATGATGCATCATACCAATCACCTATTCCATCTCTACCTCCCCATCAAGGGTCGTCAATGATGGTTGAGTCTTACATAATGGGGACCTACTCTGAATATCTTAAGGAGCCCCTTAACTTCACCATATGGAGTGTTATTCTCCCATGGCCTCTTCCTGATATTCCTAAATTTAAAGGGGAGGGAGATCTAAATGCACGTATTAAAGCATATGCAACTATCATTCGAGATCTATACCATGGGATGTATTTGTAGTGAAGATATTCCCTAAGACTCTCGAAGGAATCACTCTTGATTAGTATTATAGGATACCTGAAGCCTCCATACACTCCTTTAAGAAACTTGTATCTGAGTTCATAAAGGTGTTTGACATGAACAAATTGTTAAGAACAAGAATCGGGAATTCCTCCACATAAAGCAAGAGCATAACGAATCTACTTCCCATTTCATTCAAAGATGGTGGCAGGTCCTCTACTCTTCAATGAGTTCTCCCAATATGGATCAGATGGAGCTTTTTGATCTATTCCTTCATTTCCTTAACCATGAAAAAATAAAGAATTCCAAAATTTCCCCTTAGGAGCTACAAAGAGGTACTAGAGGGTGCTCTCCACATTGATCAAGTGGAAATAGATAGCGGTCAAAAGACCTATGGTTCAAATGGGAGACTGATCACTCCCTCCTAAGGTAATTAAAATTACCCCAACAATTCCAACAACAATCAAGGACCTAAGGTCCTCAATAAAAAAATATGGTGTTACAACGGACGATGTAATTGATCAAGCCAAAAATCCAAATGTTGTTAACACTTCAAGCATAAATAATGTCAATAACAACACAAATGGAAATAATCAAAGGAGTAAAAATTTCACTCCTTCCATCAATGTGGTGGATTTCAACCATCCTCCACCTCCATAACAATTTCAAGCCCAAGGCCCCAATCAATACCCAAACGAGTATCAAAATCAATATCAAAACCAAGGGCAAAGGCCTCTAAACTTTAATTACAATAACCAATAGTTAAACAACAATTGAAACTTTGGACCACTAAAAATGCAAACCAAAGACCTTATGATTATGCTCTGGCATTTATTGTGGATTCCATATGGTCAAATAGCATGATGCTAGAGATTTTCGTGGATCAGTAACAAGTTCATACAACGACCCACCAGAGGACCAAAGGTAACTCTTCATTGAGATGTTTTTGGAAAATCCTACGGCACCAACACAAAATGTTAGCATGGGGCATGTTTCCCCCAAAAAAATCCTCTTATGATTTTCAGCGACCCACTTCCTATGCATCCTGATAACAACAAATTAAACCCCACAACACAAAAATGTTAACCCAAAGTGTGAAACAACGACCATGAAACCTCCACTTCTTCAAACCCATTGGTAGCACCTCCGTTAGATAGTCAACAACCTAAGATTGTGTGTCTTGTTGAATTAGATATTGAACCTCAAATTAACATAGGTACAAGAACCCATGATTAATCAATGCAGCCTATTCCCATCTACCCATCTATGTCGGATGACACTCCAATATTTCGAGGCCGGTAGGGGCATATGATCTGATTACATATTTAACCAAGACCTTTTCTCACATCTCCTTCTTGGATTTGTTGAATAACTCTCCCACTCATCAAGCCACTTTGTTATAATTTTTGGTTCTTAGTCACTTGATTAATGTTACCCCTCCATCGAAGCACAAATCAACCACATAAACTCGATGTATATCTCTGGGCATCTTGAAAGAGATGTTGGATTCATTTTCAACATCAGTAAGATGCCCACCAATGCCAAGCTAGCACGTAGAGGTGACCCAACATTATATTTACAGGTCTGTATCTATAATAATTACATCAAACATGTAATTATTGATGATGGGGCAATTGTTAATATTATCCCCTTTTCATTCCTCCAAAAGTTAGGCTATGGAAAAACCAATTGTTCCTCAACTAGAAATACACTGAGAGGCTATGACAGTCTCAAAGCAACGTCCATAGGGACCATAGTACTCCCAGTTACTCTTGGTCCCAAGACATTTATAACCAAGTTTTATATTATAGATAAGGAAAATGACTATAACATGATTCTTTGTCAGCCTTTGATACATTGGATGAAGGAAATCCCTTCCACATTGTTCTAGGAAGTCAAATTCCTACATTTGGGGAAGGTTTTCATCGCTCAGGGTGACCCAAAGCCTTTCTATTTTCACCTAGCC
Organism: Taxus wallichiana var. yunnanensis; assembly: GCA_018340775.1. Taxonomy (NCBI): domain Eukaryota; kingdom Viridiplantae; phylum Streptophyta; class Pinopsida; order Cupressales; family Taxaceae; genus Taxus; species Taxus wallichiana. The sequence goes on from CM031235.1 coordinate 417,200,159, forward strand.
AACTTAAAGAAGAAACTTGGGGTCCATACCAAGTTTAAACTCCCGCCAATCAAGTGAACAAACCTAAAGATACAATGCCAGAGTCTAAACTAATTCCCATGATAAAACTGGAAACCTCCATTTTAATTGAGGGGTTGTTGCAACTAAGGATGAAATTGTTATTGTTGAAATAATATTAATGGAAACCATGACTAATATTGTCGAGTTATTGGAGAATGACTTACCGATTCTCCTCCCTTTTGACTCCTTGGGCATATGACATACTCTGGGACTCGGATCTCTTCCATCTAAAGAGATTTGCATGGTCGAGGTCTCAGAAGTGGAGGCAAAGGATACTAGAAATGATCAAACGTCAATATTCCCTAGAAACTATTGGACACTCAACTATGATGGAGTGAAGTGTCATTTTAGTGATGGGGCAGGCGTGATCCTCACTTCCCTGGAAGGGAATATTATACCTTTTCCTTTAAGCTCAATTTTGAATGCATGAACAATGGTGTTGAGTATGAGGATCTTCTTCTTGGTCTCATTGTAGCTAAGATAATGGGTGCTTGTAATATTAGAGTTTTGGGTGATTCCCAACTAGTCGCCAACCAAGTTTCAGAAGTTTACGGGACTAGAGTAGAGCACCTGCAACTCTATAATACTTGTTTTACTTAACCTAAGTAAATGTTTTGACTTCATATCCATTAAATCTATCCCATGTGAACAAAACCTTTTATCTGATTCCATGGTTACTTCCATTCTCACTTTTTTCCAAGAAAAGATTTGGAAGATATTGAATTCACTATTTCGGTCCGAACCAAACCCCTAGTTGGAAAAATTCCTACTAATCTGATCCCGACATATGTTGAGACCGAGAACAAGTGGGTCACTTTATATTATGCATAGAATGGCGAGGCTATACAAGGTTACCTTAATGCGTGTAATGACCTTCATCCCACGCATCATAAGTGGGGTTTCATTCTCATACCTCACTCTTCCTCCTATTTTAGAGATTGTATGATGGGTTCTTCCTCGTAGGAAGGCCTTGAAATCTATGAAGTGGAAGAGGAAGGAGAACTATAACTATGTCAAGCCCTACCTGATTTTTAAGAAGGAAATGCCTCTTTAATCAAAGGGACCATTGATATAAATGTCAAGATGGAGGAAGATCATAAAATACTGAAACTTTTGGTTCTTCTTTAACTCTGGAAGAAGTGGAAATTCATATGAAGGTTCTCAAGGAACATTCAAAAGCCTTTACTTTTAACTAAAAATAGATGATGGGAATTTCTCCCCATGTCACAATCCACAATCTCATAACCAAACCTTACACCAAGCCCATAAAAAAAAATTCAAGACCTATGTAGCCAAAAGTATCTTTGATGGTCAAAGAAGTGGTTATGAAACTCCTAAATGTGGGATTCATCAAACCTTTAGATTATTCAATATGGGTAATGAACATAGTCCTCATTCTCAAGAAGAATGGGAAAATTCAGATATGCATTATTTTTCGGACATAAACAAGGCATGTCCCAAGGATGATTTCCCGTTACCTTCCATCGATGTTATTATGGATGCAACAGCTGGATATGAGTTTTTTTCACTCATGGATGGTTTCTTAGGTTACAATAAAATTAATATCTCTAAGGAGGATCAGAAAAATACCACTTTCACTACTCCTTGGGGTACCTATTACTATGCGGTCATGTCATTCGGTCTTAAGAACACTAGTGCTACCTATCAATGGGAAATGACCTATATATTCCATGATCTTATTCACAAGATTGTGGAATCATACGTTGACGATCTTTTGGCTAAGGCCAAAAGCAATGCAATCACCTTGAGGTACTTCACATCATCCTCTCTCATCTCATTGAATATGGTGTCACATTAAATCTAGAGAAGTGTGTATTTGGAGTGACGGAGGGAATTTGTTGGGTTACATCATCTCTTCACGAGGGATTGATGTAGACCGGAAAAAAATTTGAGTGGTCATAGAGAGAAATATGCCCATAAACGAGTCGGGCATTAGGTCTTTTCTTGTGAAGATCAGCGCAATCCATAGGTTCATACCGATTTACCTTGCGTTATCCATCCAATCAATAATTTATTAAAGAAGGATTTCTGTAACATCTAGATGACTAATTTTCACAAGGCATTTGAATCAGTCAAGTGTTTCCTATTATCACCACCCACACTCATGTTACCTAAGGTATATCATCCTCTCATTCTATATTCTTGAGCTACAGATGTCTCTCTAGCTTACATGTTAGCACAAGAAGATGATGATAAACATGAACACATGGTTTACTTCATTAGTCACACCTTTCTAGACTATGAGACGTGTTATACATAGGAAAAAAAGGAATGCCTTGCTATAGTGTTTGCAACGAAATGGTTAAGGAATTATATGCTTAACCAAGAAATGTGGGTAATTGTCAAAATAGACCATCTTCGATATTTCTAACATAGGGTTCCTTGTCCAAGAAATTTGGATGCTTCATGACCCTAATGGGTGAATTTGAGTTAACCTTTGTCAATCAAAAGTCCGTCAAGGAAAAATCATTGTAGATTGGTTGGAAGATAACCCATTAGATGGTGGAGATCTAGTAGACTTGGATTTCCCCAATGAGTGTGTATACTACATTGAAATCAAGCATCCCATTGTTGTGTGTCCATGGTATTCATAAATTGTCAATTTTATTATGGACAGTGCATACCCTAAGGAGCAACCTCATAGCAAAGAATACGAATATGCATCATAGCCACCAAAGATGTGATTATAAAACAAGTTCTTTTATCATAGAGCCTTTTATGGAATGATGTTAAGGTGTGTTGATGAGGAAGAATCGGAAAATATTCTCTTCGGAGCCCACAATGGAGTCTGTGGGGGTCACTTCGAAGGCATGCTACTGCTCACAAGATACACTAGATGGGTTATTTTTGGCCCACCTTAGAGCATGACGTTGTGGAGTATGTGCATAGGTGTCACAAATGTCAAGAATTCTCTCATGAGATTCATATACTGCCTGGCTCTACAACCTATTACAACACCACGCCCCTTTCTGCATGGGGTTTAGATTTGATAGGGAAGTTTTATCCCTCATCAACGGATGGCCACAATTTCATAATTACGGCCACATAATATTTCACAAAGTGGGTTGAGGCCATGCCTCTTACCACCATTCTGGATCTATAATCAAAAATTTCATCTTGATCGGATCATCCGTAGGTACATGTTCAAATAATTCATTATATCAAACAATGACACATGTTTTAAAAACAAAAAGGTACATGATTTATGTGCAAAGTTCAAGATAAATCATCACACATCCTCTTTATACTATCCACAGGATAATGGATAGGCTAAAGCTATGGACAAGACCTTAAAGTCCATTCTCCTAAAAAAAGTTAAGAAGAATAAATGTGACTGACATTTGAAGTTATTTCCAGCCTTATGGGCCTATAGAACATTGGTAAGAATGCCTACGGGGCAACCCCATATTCCTAAGTATTCGGTTATGAAGCATTTTTACTTCTTGAAGCCAAAATGCCTATCCTCTGAATATCATTGTAAGGCATTTTAGGTGAAGAAGGATATCATGAGGCACACCTCGTTGAGTTAGAAACCATCAACAAAGCTCGGCTCAAAGTTGAGAAAGGACACAATGTCTACACTGACCGAATGAGTTAGAAGTACAACAGAAATGTATATGAGTGTGAAAGATTAGTAAAATATCTAGTATTGAGACTTGACAACCGAATTTATAATAAAATTGATGAAGGAAGGAAATTCATACCTAAGTGGTTGGGCCCATATTGAGTCATGGGGTACTACAAGAATGGGGCATATCACTTGTGTACATTAGAGGGTGAATAATTTGGTGAATCAATCAATTCATTTCACTTGAAACATTACTACGCATGATCCATCTACATTTTCACTTATATATTATTACATCCATACTACATTTCATCTGCTAGTTCATATTGTAAAATTGTAGTCAAGAAACTTATTTTTCAAACAACTTTCAAAATTCTAAACATTGGCAAAAACATTCAATCATGTTTCTTCAAATATCCACCATATTATCATCAACATTTCTAATCATTTCATCAGTTCAACAAGTTAAGACAAAATTTTGACATTGATCCTACCAAGGCCTGCATACTTGGTTCTACCCATATTTTTCTTCTAGCATAGGTGTCTTTGCCCATAGTTTGTTCTAGAATTTTCCTGGTGTCATATCTTTCCCAAAAACCTTTTTGGTAACAAAAGCATTCTAAAATTTTTTACCTGGATCGCTTGTTCACCTAACTCATCTCGTGGTTTTGATCCCTCACATCTTCTTGGTTATGTGGGGTTGAGGATAGGGCAAGATTTCCCTCCCAAAAGCACAACTCAAAGTTAAAATTTTAAAAAATGATATAAGTTAATCAATAAATGTAAAAATATTTCATTTACAAATAAAGCAAAATTTCCTTTCCTACTAATCTTTATTGATGAGCCCACACTTCTTAATGGTAGCGTGAGGTTGGGAAAGGAGGGAAGTGACCTTACTCACCTATATCTTATCTTCAGTGATGATCTCATTCTTCTTACTAGTAGAATGGGGCAAGGTATATGGGTCTCTTCAAATAAGTTAGTAAGTTGTAAGCAATTCATTCAATAAAAAGTTCTTTGAAATATTAAATCCCAAAAAAAGTGAATTAGATGTGTATGTTCCAAAAGAGTTAAATCCTTAAAACTAGATCTATTAATCAAGAGGCCATCTACAGATCTAATTCTAAATAAACTTGCAAGAAAATCACATTCTAGACTATGTAGTAAATTATGTGCAAAGTTAGGTTGTAGGTTCCTAATTGGATTTTTGTCAAAATCTTGTCTTTCTCTCATCATTTCCATTCATCAAAATCATACAACTCACATCCCTTCTAGATCTTAGTGTTGAGCCCTCACATCTTACTAGTTATATGGGGTTAGAAGTGGAGTGAGTTCATTTTCTTATCATATCACATTCATCACATTTTGCCAACAAAACAAGAAGTGTTAAATATTATTTGAAAACCAAAGTTTCAGATTACATTGTGTTCACATAAGCATCATATAAAGCAAAACAACAAAAATAAATCATTCTGTTAGCATATCATCATCCATAGCATGCATCCAAAATCATATAAAAACATTAGAAATTTTGAGCATCTAAGAGTACACAAGTGAAATAAACCATCAATGAGTCAACTCTTATGCAATAATGATTGGAACAAAAAGATGTATCTGTATATATATCCATAATAATTCAAGTTTGTATATAATGTCGTCACACTCTATGTGTGGTAAAAATGCATGTAATGAGCATCAAAATCCAAAAAAATCATAGACATGTCTCACAAAATGAAATCAAAGTAATAAATCTCTATGGCATGTCCCTCCCTACAAAATCCATGAGAGGGTACATGGCTAGGGCTCTGTTATGTCTCCTATGATGTGAATGGGATCCTCCATGCACTAATCAATGAGAATGACCATGTGATCTTCCACTAGTCACACCCTCGCTATGGGATTGAATCCACCTCGCCATTCTCTAAGCAAGTTAGTGTGTGGTAAGCTTGGTCTTACGTGAATACGGGACCTCGGCGACCTTCCAAACAAGTGCAAACATGTCGAGTTAGTCATCTATTCTCCAACCTTGTTGTCCCACGTCACAAAAGATCCTCTCGGGTCTTCCTAGTAGAGATGAGGAAGGTATCAACCAAGATCTTACAAATAATATCTCACCAACTGTCAACAATGGCTGCAAGACAAAGTAAACAATGACGATTTAGAACACATTTAAAAACCAAAAAGAAACACAATTCATAGCTTACTAAAAATTCTAGCTAACAAGGTCGAGATAAGATTATCTACATACTCGGATCTCTTGGCATCTAAGAAGGTTCAGCCAGTGCAGCTGGTGGTGGTGGTGGAGCCATTGCAGGAACCTCCTAAGCCTCACCCTCTCCTAAGTCAACATGTTAGCCCATCATGGACTACTCATCGCCACTTCCCTTGTAATAAAGTGGCTCCTCATAAATGAGAGTCACCTTCTCTATCTTTTCCTCTGCTATAGCATCTATAGAGAACTCACATCCCCCTCCACTTTAGGTCACTATCCCCCTCCTCATTATGCTCCTCTCCTCCCATCTTCTCACCAATCTCACTCTCTGTCTTTTAATTTTCATGGGTCTCCTCCACATCCTCCACTGTTATGTGCGGGTGCGGCCTCAATTTGGAGGAGGGCCACCGGTGCTCTGGGGACTGAGACCTTCTCCATAATGATAGGTACCCCCAGATAACAATTTTCCAACCATGCATTCCCTTAGTGCCTCCCTAAGCCTCTCTGATGCCACAATGAACAATAGGAATGGCAGGAAGTGCATCGTCGTAAGGAATCTCGAACTATCGAGGGAATCTGTTAATAGGGTGGACTTCCACCCTAGTCATCCAATCTACTAACTACCTTACACCACCACAAGAAATTAGTATAGTCTCATCATCACCCCATCTCCCAATCAGGTCCTGGTATGGTATGGCGATGAAATCATTGGTGGTCGGGCGTAGATACAGGTGGTGACCCCCTCTGAGAGGATCCATACCTATCCATCTCGTGGCCCTGATGGCCTCTAGTTATTGTATACCAACTCTCCTCTAGTAGGAAATAATCCTCTCATATGCCCATCACATCACCAAAGTAGATTGGCTCAAGGATTTCTCATTTTGGGAGGCGGATGCATAACTGCCACTCTGCATAGGGTGGTTGTTACTGTAAATTGGACAAGACTTCTCAAGTTTGATTTGGATGCATTTTAACCTGCTCCAGTTCACTTATAGTACATGTTTCTTGATCATTTTTTTAATTTTAATCTTGACTAATCCATACCAACCTCCTCTTCCACTTCTAATTGTTGATTGAGAGTTAAACGCCCCTCCATGTTGTGATGTGGTACCACATTACTACTAAATGGATTAGACCATTTCCCAGCTTGTGTTCTATAAAACCATCACTTCTACTGAAGAAAATGGACAGATATTTTTATTGTGTTTTCATTGTTATTCTTCTAAAATCTTGGTAGAGACACACAACCAAGAATTGTTCTCTTGCGTTGTTCTTCCTCTACCTGCATTGCTACTAGACCACTTAAGACCAACATTACTCCAGACCTTATTCTTACTTCCTTTACATCCCTAGTTCCTTGGACTCACATGGAAACAGAATATTGGAAAAGATAACTAAGGGGACACAAAGTGATACCACAACTAACATTGCCTCAACACTACAATTTCTAGGTTGGGGTTGCTATTAAGTTTATTTATTTCTTTATTTCTAATCGTATGCAAATTTATCTACTAGAATAGTAAAATCCATTTCCATTTCTATCATTACAAATAGATAGATCATTTTTAAAAGCTTTCATTTCTTCTATAGAAGCTTCTGGTCATAGATCTTTCCTTGCTTATCCCTATGGGTTTGTGAGGGAAGAATATCTGGAGGAAGGCTTTCTATATCATTGTAGACAATTGCAACTGGTCCAAATTGTGGTCTCCATTAAATCTTCTCATATTCTATCTGGGAAGTTATAGGGGAAGAAAAGCTTCTCAAAAGCTTTAATTCTTCCCATGTCTCGAGGTAGGTAGAGGATTTAAAATTCCACAATTATAGATTGGAAAAAGATTTGAATTAATTAGGATAGATTAAATATATTGTTGCACAGATAAATAGTTACATCCGACTATTTATTTGTATAGGATTTGTTAATTAGAATTAGAGGTAATTTATTTCTTCATTTCTTCATTTTTCTCTGTTAATTCCAGAAATATCAAAAAATACAAAAAGATTAGTTTAAAGTAGATTGGATTGTTTTTTATTGCTTTATTTCTTCTACATTGGAAAATACAAGAACATACTTAGCTTTTATTTATTTAGATTAGCCTGTTATTTGCTTTCATAGATTAAATTGCACAAATGTGCACATGACCATTCACGAGAACACAACAAGAGAGAGTTTACGATTGTTATCTCAAGGTCCCCAACCGAAAGGGCCTAAAGAACTCATATATTTAGACATGGGATTACGTACTTTAGTCTTTAGAACATCCCCACACCACCGATATTGTCAAATAATTGATAATCCCGAATAAAGACACTTATAGAGCTTTTGCATTCTCGGACTGGACCATCTCACCATGTATAGATCTATTAGAAATATGCCTATCTTATTTATTCCATGACCTTATATTGACATCATTAAAGGGCACCCGCTAATCACTTTCCACACATTCTCAAACCGGTTGAGAGAGTATCACACACTGACATTGACAAAATTTTACACGTGTGTATTCTTCTTGTGATACACATCACACCCAATCAGGTTAGAGAGTCTTTCACTTACCTTAATGATTAGATACCTTTGGTGCCTATAGAGGACATTAGGTTGCTCGATAACCCGTTTATCACATACACACCTATTTCCACTTCATATAGCCATCCACTCATTCTACATCAAGTTGTCTTAGCACAACCTCGAGAGGTTGAGTGCAACTAAAGGTAACATGTTGCTTTTTATTCATACAAGAGTAACCTCTTATATCACCAAGTAAACTTCATACACAATCTCTCAAACCTGAAATTCACTTTGGAACCTTAAAATATAAGACTATTTGTACACAACATGCAAAATATGGTACAATCCATAGAGTGCATTCATACTTGACAAACACAACTATCACCAAAATGATATAGAATAATTAGTATATACCTTTGAGATGTTTTCACAGCTTCTGAACTTTATTTGGAGGCAACACAATCAATTTTATGTCCATCACTTCAGAAAGGAGGTTTGGAGAGAGAAAAACACTATTAGTAAAATTAATAGAATTTTTTTGTTTTTGCTCCTTTTGACCTCATTTTTTTCAAGAGTCTTTTATCTGAGTGATATTTAAAAATTAATTCTATGATTTATCTTAAGGAGGATTGATAATTTTTATTGAGTGTTAAGAAGTTTAGGTGATCAAATTACATTTTTTTAAACCTAGTTTTTGTAAAACTTCAATAACTTACATAAAACACCTTATTAGCTCCTCAAATTTTTACCACACATTAAAAAATACTTCCTAGATGAATTCCAATTACCTTATTAGTTCTCTAGTTATGAGAAAGTGTGTTATACAACCCTATATAAGTGCTCAAATCACCTCCTTAGAAACTTTTGAAGATATTTACACCTCATATACCATCATATTATTCTCATGCCATGCTTAAATTGCATCTTTATGCCTTGGCTCATCTCCCTCACTTTCCTACTAGGTATTTCGTACTTGAACAACTTTAGAATGACCATATTCATGCATATATGCTTGATACTTGACCTAATACTTATAATATGCATGTTATTCCAGACCATGCTGATCCAACCATGCTTTACCTTATTTTTCCTAATCCAACTCTCATATTTCCATGTCAACCTACTTGGTCTAAGACTAGGATGAAGCCTAAAACTACCTAAATCTTCAAGAATTTGACCATGTTGACCTATTACATAAACATTAGCACCTCACACACATCGCATTGACCATGTTTGACATTATGAAACCTTCATAAAACCTTGGAATAACACATTCACACAACTTGCTTACTTGACCATGCACCTATACCATGCCTAAACACCTAAATACATGGCATGACACCTCATGAAGACACCTAAAATCCTTTTACATCCTATGACATCATTGACTACTTGACATAAATGACAACACATGACTATCACATCCAACACCACCATCCTAAAGATACTCAAAATTAAACCCCTTGGAATATATGCTACATCAACCAACCCCAATATCTTTAAAGTAGTCCAATCATCATCACCTATATGCTCGCGTAACTTCTCTAAAAATGGCAACACCCGATCCCTCATCGCGGACATCACTTCTCCCGCATTCAAAAACACAAAAAAATAGCTCTAACAACATAAAATATATCTAAATACACATCAAATTGACATTGATCCATCTAATCGACCCCAATTACATGAATCTATGTGGATCTTAACCAAATTGGTGTCGATCCTAGTAATCGACGTCAATCCTATATCTCCAAACCAAAAAAAATCCATAACCAAAAAAAAAATCTACCTCTATCTCGAGATGGTCGTCACCTCCTTTGTCCAGTCCCATCACCTTCGTCTCTAAAAATATTAAAATATCAATTTTATAGAAATATATGTAATGAGAAGAATGAACTTCCATATATAAACATCCTACCTCAATTGATGTCAATCAAAATTGGTGTCGATTCGGTTGAATCAATACTGAGCCTATAAATTGACCATGAGTTTAGCATATGTGTCAACATCCTTACACTTAATTCAGATGACATTCCTGAATAGTTGGATATTATCCTCGAACATAATGATGAGTCCAATATTTATTAGGACAATATTTTCAATCCAAATCAGCCTATCATCAAGGAAGTTGATTAAATTCGACATCTAAACATTTCACATTCATACTTTTTAATCCGATGTTTCCCATATTATCAGTTGTAATTTCAATATTAGTCATTCCTAACTTGATTTCCTTAAAATGATTCCACATCCATCAAAGGAATCTCTTTGCTTCATGGAATTGGAATTTGTAAAGAAAATCACCTCATAACTATCTAATCTATCTTTTATCAAATTGTACATGTGTGTGTATGTTCCCATTTTCATGAAAAAGAGTTTTGTGTGCTTGTTTAGATCTACCATCCTTCATCATCATCATCATCATCCACACAAATTTCATTAAACCCTATCATTTCTGAGTTTTAGTGATTTATTTCATGAAGTAAAATTGAATCCTAAAATCTACTAATATAGAAACATTTAACAAGAAATCATCCATTTTATCATACCAAGCTTGAGGAGCTTGTTTGAGACCATAAAGAGACCGATGAAGCTTACAAACAAGGTTTTATCCTACACAAAACATAATGGTTTCTCCATATAAATATTCTCATGGAGATTACTATGCAACAAGGAACTCTTCACATCAATTTGATATAATATCAATCTATGAGATGCGGTGAGGGAAAGAACAAGGTATAAAAATCCATTTTCACCACAAGAGAAAAAGTATCGAATTAATCTACTCCTTTAAATTTATAAATCCCCTTAGTGACAAGGTGATCTTTGTACTTATCAACGAATATATTATTTTCATAATTGGTCTTATAGATCCATTTAGATCTCATATGTTTTCTTCCTTAGGAAGAGGAAATAATTACCAAGTATGATTCTTTGATAGATAAGAATACTTATCCTACATAGCTTCATCCCATTCATGTTTACCACTAGTGTCATTAAAAATAACTATATCATATGAACTAGCTTGACTCATAAGATCCATTCTAAAAAGAATATAGTGAGGGTGATGAAAATAAGATTACCAGAAGTTTGAGCTCTGGTATGACATGAATCACTTAGATCACCATCCAAATCACCAAAAAATATAGATTCATTTGAATGCATTGGAAATTTTACATGAGGAGGAGGTAGAGGTAGAGTAGGTAGAGCACGATCCACATCAAGATCAATATTAGAATTAGAAAATTTTCCTTTGAGTCAAGTATAGGAGAAGGAATAGGAGAAGAAGGAGAACCAACATACACATGAGTGTCTTACTTATCTACACAAACACATATTTGATAGAAAAACTCATGGATAATAGGATTCGAGATGGCGACATGCCTTCACATTTTTAAAATTAACAAAAAATAAGCTCAATGTTATTTTTCTCCATGGATTTCCACTTGTCATTAGGAATAAAGGCCCATTCTTTGCTTCCAAAACTCAAAAATTAGATACATTAGGTTTCAAACTTGATCATGTTTCCTTAGGAGTGACCCCTAAATTGACTTATGTGAGATTATTTTTGAATGTAGTTGGAAAAATTTATTGCTTAACCTTAGAAATCTGGTGGTAAGTTCTCGAGACTAAATTATGTATTTATCCATCTCCTTGAGTGTTTGATTCTTACATTCCATAACACCATTCTATTGATGGGTATAAGGCACTATATATTGATCCAAAATTTCATAATCAATACAAAAATATATAATTTTTTTAATAATGTATTCCCCCATTATCAGTGTAGATATTTTTAAGTGAATTTCCTTATTGTTTTTACCAAAGTGTTGGTGTTTGATTTGATCCTATCTAGATTCACAAAGCATGTCTTATGTGTTTCCATGAGAATTTTGATATAGCATGGCCATTTTGGTTGTGTTACTAGTTTCTTAAGTCACTTTATGCCTTCCCAAGCTCTAGATATTGAAATGTGTTGTCCTCTATCAAATTATATATGCGTTTTTGTTAACATCTTAACATTTCTTCTATTTTTGTCATTTTTATGGATTGTAGGTTTAATGGTGTAGGAGACATTATTAGTGATCCGATAACATACCCAGGCCTTTGAGGATAGGGCCTCTCGCCTTTGGAACTTAGTAGTCTGCGTTTTGTAGGTTTACATTTTTACAAATCAGAAATTGTAATTCTACCCAGGTGATGATCCGAGGAAGGAATATTCAAAGCATTTAGGGGATATGCGGGTCTTTGGAGCACTTTCACACTTTTTCGTGAAAACTAAAAAAAATTAAATTCAAGTTTGAACCCCACATGAGGAATATTTGGGAAATATTCACTTACTCCGACACTTATAATGAAAAGGCAAAATGCTGCCAAAAAATACATGTTGCATTTCAATGCCTAATGCCTAAAACCGTATATTCTTAGAATCTCAAAGCCACATAGCAAATATGCATCCTCACAACATCCTCATTAGTAGTTTTACAATTACTTTGTTGTTACAAACTACGCTTGGGATCCCAAAGTCTAAAAGGGACACGTGGTACATCACCAAAGTTACGATGTAGGTGGGTAGTGCTACCATTTTATAGTTCAAAACTTTATAGCTACTGTTAAACTACAAACCATGGTATTATCCCTACATCCTGTAAAATTACACATATAGCAATTTGATGAAAATTAATAGTTTACATTTTGTAGCTTTGCAGTTTATTGAAACCGTGAAATGTTCATATATCCACGGCTCTCGAAGAAGACAAATTTAAAAAAATTCCATGTGTAAGGATAATATTCAAACTTGAAGGTAGATATCAATGGCTACAAATGAAGGAAAAATAAAAGTGGATGTTGTTAATAATGAAAGAATGTGAAGGGTGATGTAGAGCTGCAGTTAGTAAAATTTATCACTTTTCCTTCGAATTTCAAGCTTAATTTTACATTCGGAGCCACATAATGACAAAAATATAATATCTAAGAATTTTAATTATGTGAACGATGATTTCATAACTTCATTGATGAGTTGGGTGTTGTATTGTGGTGAGAGCAAGAGTGAAAAATGACGTTAGCACATGTAAGAGTTTCTTTTTCATATAAGAAATTGTGAACCCATGGTGCCCTAACAAATTGGGTGGAATATTGAACCAGTGTTAAAAATTTATAAAAAAATTCTCTCAATTATTTTTAATATTTCACCCTATAAAGATGAAGATCCTACTAGCTAGTGTCCAATCCACTTCTCACCTCTCATCTGACCTAGAAAAAATAATGGACACCAACCTAGTTAATGTTGACTTAGAAGAATTTCAACAGAGGTTACATGCCATTGACCGAAATGAAACCATGGAGAAAATTGATTTGAGTGGGCTCGCTCTAGCAGCTACATTTCCAACTTCTACACAATTCTCATAACTAATATGGGTTTGTACACAACATTACAACCCAACAACTAGGAAATTAGGGATGGGAGTAATGCCCTAGTTTTATCCTTAATTTATGACACTTTTGAGGAACTTTTAATTCTCCCTGAAACAACTCATGTGGCAGAAAATTCAATTAAAAATGTAGAATAATATTGGAATGAAAACATTACCATGTTTTTATAAATGTTAAAAAAAATTGGCCCAATAAACCAAGAATTGGTGCCACTAAGTTACCTAAGAAGTTGAGTAGGGTAAAATTTCTTAAAGTAGTTAGAGATATTGTTACCCTCATGAATAGGGTCACGAGGAAAGAGTTTGATTATTGTTTCATGATTAGATGTACAATTTCATCCAAGTCATCCTCATTGGGAAGGTACACATCTATTAGGGATAATTCATTAGTTATTTCATTCAGAAAAAATTCTTAAATTGGAAATCAAACTTCATACTTGGTTTATAATATTTCCTAACATAGAACGCTCCCGGGTTTAACACATGAAGGGAATTTTGTAATTTTAGGGTCTATGATGTGTACCCTCATCTGAACCTAATTAATTACATCAATTACTTTAGGGCAGTACATGACACCTTTTTCTCCCCCTCATCCGCTTATTTCAGTTTGATTGGGAGATAAATAGACTATCTATATAAGCCAAGAAATTAATCTCTGGGTTTGGGTGTTACTTCATCCAAGTCCATACCTTCCCATATATCAGAGTAATTATCTTTGATGAGGCTCCATATTTGTTGCCAATGTACTTAGATGACAAGTGGGCACTTGTAGAGGTGTCAACGTAGTTAGTGACAAATGCACATGTTGATTGTAGGAAAGAACAAAGCCAACATTAAGTTCACAATCACCGTTAGAAAGTACACTTTCCCTACATGACTTAAAACCAAACTTCTAGAAATGGGCGAGTTACATTGTTGAATCTCTCCCCTAGGCCTAATTATGATATTAGGTGGATTCTTCAAGGAGCCTTGGGTAGTTCATATGAGCATGAGCCTCATTATGAGGATTTTTGGATGGATTGTAGGGATGAGGAGGAGGTAATATTGAGAGATTACTCTAGAATGACCCTCACCCATATAATATATTACAAAATTTCCATTTTTCATCAAGGGTTTCCAAATGTTTTTTTTAATATTGGTAAATAGTTTTTGAAAGGGACTATACCCTTGTGTACAAAAAGGAGGCCTAAAAGCCGAATAAGAGAGAGGAGCAGAGAAGTCAGAATAAAGCACAAAAGTACAAAGAAAGAACACCGGCCAAGAAACAGCCACACAAACGAGACTTAACAGCAAAACAACGGCAACAAAACAGCAAGCCTACAGCCAAGAAGCAGTAGTAAAACAGGACTACTTCTTGGCCGCTTGATCAATACTCATCTTTACTTTTTTCCAAGCATGGTACATACCCAGCGTGGTCATATGAGCAGCATCCGTCTTATCGAGCTCCTCTCTGGTTCTTTTACTCTCTTTCTCATTGCCCCAAAGAGTCATCGGGACACCGCTGAGTTGCGAAACACTTCTTGCATGTCCTTCGATGAATTCCTCTATGGCCCTGAATGCTGCAATATTATACTCATGCCTAGTCTTCGTTTTCCCAAGTCGGGAGTCAAGGAGGTCGAGTTTTGTATATTTCATCAAGTCAAGCTATTGCCAATGCTCCCTTCTCCCTCAATGCTTTTTTTGCCTTTTTGCTTAGCAAGATTTTTTACCTCATCCTTCAGCAATTTAAGCTCAGCCTCTAAGGCCTCCAATCTTCTAGAAGGGTTATCCGTTGGTGCCGCCTGGGGACTGGCACTACTAATGTTCAGCAGATCACGAGCAATGTCATCCAAAGGTTCATCCCCCTCAGCAGTAGACTCAAGGTTGAGTCTCCTAGAAGCCCTGGTGACACGTTTAGAAGTAGAGACAGTGTGGGTGGCAGGGGCAGCAGCAGGAGGAAAAGAAGGAGAAGCATGAGCAGCCTGCATGGGGGCATCAGCACCGGAGGCGGGGCAGCAGCAGGGACAGCAGGGGAGACAGGACTGGCAGCAACAGAGCCCAAAGCCAGGCCGGGAGAGGAAGGGAGACCGGGGAATTTAATAAGGCAGTGCTTGTGAATAAGCAGAATAAGCCCTTGGTGAAGGGGAACCGCCCGGGTATGCTTCTGGAACTCCAAAATGGAGCGCTCAAGAGAGTTTAACAGATAGTGGGGAAAGCAAACCAACCTACTCCTACGAAAGTGATTCAAAAAGACAAGGTGCTTGGCAGGGACAGTAACAAACCTGCCTTCCAAGGATATGTAGCGAATCATCATGCGGGTGACTTCATCATACGGAGAAGGAATTGAATTAACAAGCAGACCCGCGGTGTTGAATATAAGCTTCTCCTCCTCCTCCACAAATCTTCTCTCTTCAGCCTCTTTGATAACCCTCTTGTTGAAGAAGCGGTATCCTTCCAAGCTGAGGCCGCGCTTCGGCTATGAGTTCGTCATTAATAAGAATCTTCTGCCCTCCATAGTCGACCATCCTCTCATTCCAATCCTTGGCAAAGCGAACAGAGATGTTTTGATCATGCCCTTGCACTCTCTCCACAAAGTTGGTGAATCCGCCAATACTAAGAATGTTCCAGAGCTCAGTGTTATCTTTCCAGTCAGGGTCTGCACACGGCTCAATCTGGCAGGGAGGCCCTCCCATCTTCACAAGGATGTGCTGGTTACAACAATTTTCAAAATACCTTTGGGCGTTGAGAGTGATTCGTTTCTCGCCGTTGCGGGTCGCATAAAAATGGGAACTGTAGCCGTTGGTCCTCCCACGAACGGCTGTAGGATTGCCGATCTGAGTCTGCGTGAAGTCGCGCGTGGAAACCCTTATCCTGTCAGCTTTCACCTTGTAGTTATCTTCGGTTTTCGCGGAGCTTGGCAACCGAATATCAACAGCTTTTGTACTTCCCGCGCGCTGTTTTTAAATTTAGACGGCTCCACTTGAAGTTCCTAAACAAAATCTTGCCATCATTTGGAGTAGATATCATATGCCACGCCAAATAAACTAAAACAGCACCTGTGGAAGAATTTATGGATTTCCTCCAAAGATTAAAGCATATCTTTAGAGATTGTTTGCGTGTGAAGGTCCGCATGTATGTCACAGTTGAAGGTGATTAGGATACTATCATTATCCCAAATAGTGAAATTTATATTAATGCCATAATTGGCCATTGCATCGCCACTTTTGTTACCTTCCCGTAAGTATGTATGATTCTGATGCTGTTGAAGGTATGACTGATGCTTATGGACTCAGAGATAAAATCTTTGATATTCCAGCTAGGAGAAGAGGACTGATTAAGCAGATTAATAATATTAAGGGAGTCCCCTTCAACAATGAGGTTCTGGATATTTTGGGTCCGAGCAACTCTCAAACCCCAGAGAACAGATAAAGCTTCTGCAAAATGATTGGTTTGGATTCCCATTTTTCCAGCATATGCAACAATCAAATTACCTTTATGGTCCCGTATTGCTCCTCCTCCAGCAGCTGTTCCAGGGTTCCCCTTAGAGGCACCATCAAAGTTCAGCTTGAACCAATTGGATTCAGGGGGATGCCATTTGACCAAAGATCTATCCACACTATTCCCGGGGTTGCTCCAATATCCGATCTGCCAATTTGATAAGATGTGCTTTTCATTTTCAGGGTAACAATTGTTCTTAGGAGGTTTAAATCTGGCCATGTCCTCTTTGATGCCTTGGGAGATCTTGCCAGTAGTGAGTTTAAAATTCTGCTTCTTATTTCTAAAAACTATATTATTTCTATCCTTCCAGATCCTCCAAATTAAATGCGGGATGGCTAATTTCCAGATTCTTCTGATAGCACAATGTCTGAATGGTGGGTTCCATTGGTTCCACAGCTGAGTAAGATCCTCCGGCATCACCCAGAGAGCTTCAAATTTGGAAAGGACAAAGTTCCAAACTCTAAAGGCATAATCACAGTGTATGAACAGATGTCTAATGTCTTCATAGTTATTCCTACAAAGGTGGCACCAATTGGGAATGATAAAACCTCTTTTCATCAAATTGTCAGTGGTGAGAATTTTGCCTCTGATGGCCAGCCAAAGAAAAAAATTTATTTTGGGGGTTAACTCAGGCATCCAGATCAAGTTCCAGTTAAAGTCAGATTGGTTACTGTGGAAAAGACTGGTATAACCAGATTTGACTGAGTATTTACCCTCGTGTGAATTGCTCCAGATCAGCTCATCCTTGGAATCCAGCTGACACAAAGGGAAGAGATCCAAAAGGTCTTGGAGGGAGGAAATAGTCTGTTTCAGTTCAATACTCTCCATAGTAAGTCTTTTCCAATTCTTGTTGGTGCCATTTCCATCAATGTAGTCCTTAACTTTAGTTCCATATTTTCTTATAAGACTGTCTTATGTGAGTCCCAAATCTCTCAAGAGATTATCATTGGACCAGCTTATCCTCCCGTGAAGTTAATGTCGCTGCCATCCCCAATTTTCCATTTGCTTCCCTTCTTAATGAAGTTTCTACTCTTAACCATTATTCCAAAAATGGAACCATTGGGAGCTACTCATCATGCGATAGGAGTAAATAAATTATTGATTCAAGTATTTTGTTTTAATGACATCAATCCAGGGTTGTTTCTCGAAAGCAATCTCCAGCCCATCTTAGCAATGAGTGCCTCATTCATTTTCTCTATATTTTTATTCCCACCCTCCCTAGATTTAGGGGTGCAGACTTTATCCTGTGCCACAAGGTGAAATCAACTTTTCTTCCATGCCTTGCCATAAAAAAATTTTTCCTAATCCTTTCAATTTTCTCTCTGAAGGAGGAAGGAATTTTGAATAGTGACATGATATATATGGGCAAACTTTGGAGTGTGCTTTTAATGAGAAGGCACTTACCAGCACTAGAGAGAGTGGTCCCTTTCCAACCAGCCATTTTTTTCTGAAATCTCATCAATAAATCATCCCACACCGTGTGAGAGACTTTCTTCGTGCCAAGAGGGAGGCCTAAGTACGTTGCTGGAAGAGTACCAATTTTACAGCCCAGAATTTTAGCAATCTTGAGTTGTCTTTCCTCAGGGGTGTTAAAGAAAAAAAGGATGCTTTTGTCGTAATTGATCTCTTGCCCGGAAGCAGATTCATAAAGCTGCAGAAGAGCCTTGATAGCTTTAGCTTCAACCACTGAGGCCAGAAGAAGAAGGATAGTGTCGTCTGCAAACTGTTGATGAGAGACAGCTTGGCTGAGAGAAGTGGGTTTAGAACCCTTTAAAAGGCCGTCTTCCACCGCTCTGCTAATTGTTCTACTAAGGCTGTCAGCCAGAAGGATGAAGAGAAGGGGGGAGATGGGGTCTCCCTGCCTTAGACCTCTGCTGCTGGTGAAGAATCCCACAGGCTCTCCATTAACAACCACAGAGAACCTGGCTGTAGATATACATGATTTAACAATTTTTCTAAACTTTTCTGTGAACCCAAATTTAGATAGAATCCTGTCAAGGAAGACCCAAGAAACTTTGTCAAAGGCTTTATTCATGTCGAGCTTAAGGATCATGTTAGCCTTTTTGTTATTTTCCATAGAATGCATAGTTTCGTGTACCATAATCACACCGTCTTGTATTATCCTGCCTTTAATGAAGCCACTCTGCTGCTTTGAGATGAGATCCTTCATTATGAGTTGCAGCCTAGAAGCAATAATTTTGGTGAAGATTCGAAAAATAGCATTAACCAGACTGATGGGTCTGAAATCCTTGAAATCTTTTGCATTCATTTTCTTAGGTGCCAGCACAATGTGTGTGTTATTGAGCTCTTTTAGAAGATTTCCCGATCTAAAAAATTCATTAACCGCTTTGAGAAGATCCTCCGAGCATATTTCCCAGAATTTCTGAAAAAAATTAATGGAGAATCCATCCGGTCCAGGAGCCTTATCCCCCTCAAGAGAAAAAACAGCCTTTTTTAGCTCATCAAGCGCGACCGCTTTAGTGATATCTCTGAATTTCTGGTCTTCAATATCATTCTGGGGGATTGCCTCTAGCATGAAGGAAATAGCTTCCGGATTGCTGACATTACTCTCTCTAAGAAGATTTTTGTAGAATTCAAGTGCTTGCTTCTTAATGCTGTTTGGATTTTTAGTAATACTTCCGTTGCTTTTAGAAACCTCTAAAATCCTATTACTGGCCCTGTGCTTTAGAGTGGTCATGTGAAAGAACTTTGTATTCCTGTCCCCCTCTTTAAGCCAGATAGCTCTTGATTTAAGGCGCCAAAAGGATTCTTCTCTACTGCATATCGTGTGTAACTCAGAAAGAATTCTCTTTCATTTACTTCATCTTCAACCGACCTCCCCATAGTGTCCATTTTTAACTCAAGATCCCGAAGCTTCATTTTTTAATTCTTTCTTTTTCCGAAGATGTTTCAAAAACATTTCAAGGGTTTCCAAATGTTAAGAACCTAGTAAGAAAATACTATGTTGAGAAAAATATTTCATCATGAACAATCCTAATTTTAGATTGGGAAAATACATAGAACACCTCTCTCAATGGTAGGAATGCCCTTATTATCGAGATAACATTTTTGTGGCTGAGCAACAAGAGTATTGATCTAGATCTAAAAAATTCAACATCTTGAGGGTGTATATAGTAAGTGGAATCATAAAGGATGTACTTCTCCCATATATAAAGGAAGTTACTGATTCAAGACTCCTTAAAAGGAAAGACCCCACAATATCCATCAAGGGACTAACTTCAAGGAAGTTGTAGAGTAAAGTATCAGAACAAGTAAAACATGAAATCCAAAGTGTCAAAATTGACACACGTGGGAGAAAATATATTGGAAAAAACTATGTAATATGTTCTTCTCGATTGTAGACATGCCCCTCCGTACATTTACCCACCTAACTTCAAATCCAAAGGCTCCTATGGAAAAGGTAAGTACTCAAAGTAAGAGGCCAACCACCTCTTCAAAATATTCTTCAAGAAAAAGAAAGATAATGAGTGAAGCATTTCCTCCGGTCAATCAAGGAAAACCCAACCTTGGAAACCATCAAAGAAGAGAAAGAGGAAAATGAAGAGGAAGATCCTATGAAACTACATGTTGTAAGGACCAAGAGGAAGAACATGGCAACACCAACAATGGAAATAATTTCAAGTACAACACTTTGTAAGGGAAAAATTAAAAAGTACAAGTACTTATTCCTACTTCTCAAATCCTAGAGGTGGTTCATATTATCCCACATCCTTTTCAACATGAGGGACTTATCGTGCACCTATGCAATAATTCACTATAATTATGCATACTACGTAAAAACAAAGACAAAATTCCCAAGAAGAAGTAAGAATTGAAATTCCACCCATCCATAGAGCATAATTTCATTAAATTGTTGAAAGGACTGAACAAAGATGTTGGAGCTTACCCCCGCCATGAAACTTTGTGTTTGTTGGAAACTATGTAAATCGAAGAAATAATAAAAAATTAGGGAAGACAATCCGCCCTTTTAATGGGGAGGTTCCCTTATTAAGCCAAAAATTTGGGACTTTAAAATATTTATAAATGTACAAACTAATTAATTTTCAATGATGATATTAGTGAAGATGAATAACCCCATTATTCTTAATACAGAAGATAAACAAAGAGCTGGAAGAATAGTAGAATGAAACATCAAAGATATGGAAAGACAAAAAAATTAGGGACACACAGTTCTAGCTAACTTATTGATCAAGGACACATTGTTCCTCCTTATTTCCATAATATTACCATAAGAATGAAAAAATAAGAGGGGATAGTAACAACACTTTCAGATAAGAATACTATAGATCTTATCATACTCCTACATGTAAATGAAATTTGAGAACATATAGCTTGCATAAATGGAATTTTCACAACAAACAAGATATAGATTGAATCAAAGTTCATCAAATCTTAATCCATGAAAGAGAATACAAAGATTCAGATTCCAGATAAAGAAAACCATACACTAATTGAACAGGAATAAGAAAAGGAGATTAGAAGAATAAGAATAGAGACAAGAAAGGGTTTTTCTTCTGTATTTCAAAATTTGTGTTTCTTACATACAATATGCACCAATATCCAACCCTTTTACAAAGGAATTGAATCCTTATATACGAAAAGGGGAGGGGATAACTACCCAAACTAATTAAATGTCTTAATTAAGTATTAAAATAATTAATTAATTGATTTACATAGAATTCATATTTATTACAATTTTTCTTTTTATACAATAAATTCAATTACAAAATAGAACAACTAGTTACATCATAAACTAGAGGAAGAAAAAATAGAAGGGATGGAAGATGTAGGAACCTTGATATTTAAAACATGCATCTAGAACTTGTTCACTACAGTGATATCTTTATGTCTTTTGGTACAATGGTGTTGGAGAGATTAATCAAAAAATTACTAAGGGAAGACTCCATTTCTTTTTGTGTTCTACCATATTGATCAAGTCCCTTATCTTCCTCTATGATGACGTTATTGAGTCATGACAACTCTTCCATCCTCTCTTTGTTGACCAATTCCTCCTTGAAAAAGTTCTCCTTGATGAGTGTATTGAAATATCCCTTGATCTAATCAATTGAATTTCTCTTTGATGAGTTTTCCTTGAAGAATTAATAGTGAAGGGATTGTAAGTGTACAAAGATTTTAGCTTTTATAGATTCTCTTTTCAAATACATTTCGTAATTCATTTTAGGCTTATTCAAGAAATCTTATTCTCCATTCCACAATGAAAGTCCAAGTTCTTTGGATAAATTACTCTTAGAGTCATCAAAAATATTCTCCAAAAGGAGGATTTTCTCATCTATAAGAGTCATGATTCAGCTGTATTGGATAACATGAACCCAAATCTTGAGTTCCTTTTCAATTCCATCGATCCCTAAATTTATTTGATCTTGTGTTGAGATGATATCATCATATATCTTACATGATTCATTAATAAACTAAAATCATGAAACAAGAATACCCTCAACCCAAGCTTTTGATGGTCTGATAAAAGTGGCATGTTTGTGAATTTCTGTGATTTCCTTCAAATCAATTCTAGCAGTAGCAGCAGTGGGTGGGAGTGTAGATAGAGGAGTTGGATCCAATGGAATTTTTTCAGATGAAAGGAAAGACTTGATAAAACTTGCAAGTACATGTACCTACTCCTCAAGATGCTCTTAGGTTTTCTTTCCTTTTCAAATCTCTCAATAAACTTATAAATAATTTCTCTAAGATTAAGTAATTCTCCCTTTGGATTTAATTCTCCTAATGAGATTATTGTTGGGTCAAGGTCTAACAATGATACATGCTTTTCATTATTTTCCTCCTTTGGTCTAATAATTTCTATGAATTGTTCTCCTATAGAATCTGAAAGAAAATGAGAGGTAGTATATGATTTCCTTAGAGGAGGAGGGGAAGTACCAAGGAGGGTATCCTTTATCTACTATCTACCATGGGTACCAAGGAGGAAAGTCAATCTAATATTGAGACTTCCTCTTTCTACTATATACCATGGGTTGAACCCAAGGAAATGAATATCTAAAATATGTTTCTACAAGAGGAAATCTAAGAGAAATATGAGAACTTGTAGGTTGAGATAATGAAACCTCTATAGTGGAATTTATCAAGAAGAGGAGGAATGTCTTATCACATCCATTTTTTCCTAAAAATACCATTCTTCCCAGTCAAGTGCATATATTTCAATATCTTCCTTTTCATCATTTTCATCACTTTCCTCTTCTTCCTCATCTTGTTTCTTCTCATCTACCTCTTCTTCATCATGATGTTGTGTTTATTCAAGAGATGTTCCATCACCTAAATCCTACATTTTCTCTTGATTACCACCTTGTTTTAGTGTTTCTACTTTCTTCTCCAGCTCTTTGAATTTATATTTTTGATATAAACTTTTTTCCATAGTCAAGAGGAGAAGGAGTTTTTTTAGTAGGGGTAGTATTTTGTGAATAATATGCTTCATGAGAATAATCCATTTTTTGAGACTCATTGAATTCCTTAACCTTCCTATTCAGCTAATTCCTCGACCTCGGGAGTGCAAGGGTGTTCAGATCATCGGGATTATCTTTCTCCTTTTGTGACTAGTTAATGATGGGAAAAGGATTACACTGAATTTAGTTTATATATTATGCAGTGAAAGGATATGATCCATCATCTGTCATTTCCTTAGAAACTTCATATAGCTTGAAATATTTGATTTTTTGAAAAGATATCCTGCCATATGCTCTTATTATGACCTCACACTCATCAAAATGGTCCTCCCAGTAATATTCAAATGTTTAAAAATGGTAGTATGTTAACCTTATATTATTCCCAATGAAGTTTTTACTATCAAAATTAGTCCTCTTCTGATAAGGATGAAATTTGAACAGAGAAATGGTCCTTTCAAAAAAATTGCATACAAAGCAATCATACACGTGTAATTTCCCAAAGTTATGGGAAATTATATACCAAATATTTTCTTATCCCTACAGTCCTATAAAGGAGATACAAATTCTTGTAGATCTCAACCAGAACTATCTTATCATTACAATACATCATAATCTTATATGGATCTCCCTCAAAGCCAACTATTCGGATGTAGGAGAACTTTTTGAATTGTATGAACAAGCTTCCATATACTGAAATCAATTTTTTGGCCTCTTGAGATACCCTGTTTGTTACATTTCCCTCAAGAAATCTTACCAAAAACATTTTGAAGGCATCATTGACCCTCCTATGATGACTTTTTTGTTCTTGTAGATGAGTTGAGTATAGAAATCATATATATCTATATTATTCTTGTTATCTTGGCTTGTCAAGCCAATCCATATTCTATATCCAGATATGGTATACATCAGGTAGGAGGTCATGTAAAATGTTTTATTCTAATGAACCTGAGTGAGTTGTTGGGTTAAATTTTCACAAATGATTTCTCCCTAGTTTAGGTGTTGTGTACCTTCACAAATCAAGTTGATATAGACACTCATCTAGTTCTGGAACTCTTGAGTTGAGGGAAAACCCATTACCCTTGTAAGAAATGTTATCATATTAGACGAGATATTCCAAGAAGTGACTTCTATATAGGGTCTTGGGTAGTTTGGATGACCCTCTCCTTTTAACCATAAGCTAGGTTTTGCAATCATTGTTTGGTATTTGACATGAGTGAGGTCATATTCCATTTGAGCTTCTACCTTGGTTAGGATTTTGGAGTCTTCGAAGGTAGGAATACCCAAGGCCATATTAATATGATGAGCATATAATTGATCAATAACCTGCCCCTACTATCTTTTTAACTCCTTAGTTTGTGGATCAAAACTAGAGGCGCACTAGGACTTTGTCATTGTATTAGAATAATGTAGGGAAACTAGCTACATGAGCCAACCCACTATCCCTAATACATTGGGCCAATAGGGTTGGGTTGTCATCTTTTATTCTAGCCCAAAAATATTCCAAATTCATATGTTTTACATCACTATCACCAATCTTAGGGAAAAGGTCTCAAGGGATGAGATATGCTCATATCTAACATATTGGAACTTCATGGTGATGAGTTAGGCATGACTAAGGGAAATACAATGAGTTTACAATGAGTTTTGAAGAGGATATGAGGGGAAGGGCTTAAGAACTCAAATAACTACCAAAATAGATTAAACAAATATAAAATTACTCACCTCTTATATGAAGATGAAGGATCCTAATTGAAAATATCAATAGAACTTGAATTTTTGAAATTGGTTTTAAAATGCGGAAGTTATGGGGAAAATTCACTTTGCGAAATGGGAGGAGAGATAGAGCACAACATAATAGCGAAGGGATAAAATTGTGGATAAATAAAGGGATGAAACATTATATAGGGTTCGGTTTGGAATTCATCTCCCCATTTTAACATACAAAATAGTGAATCGAGTGTTAAAAGGCTCATGGGAACATATTTAAACCAAAAACTTCACCCCTTTTTTTATAAATCGGATATGTCGGGTCCAAATGGAATGGGTGGAACATACCCAACACACTCTCATTTTGATATAAAGCAGATAAGTTAGGGTTGCAAGGAACGAAGGAGATGGAGGAAAAGTTAATTCATTACTCGCAATACCTGATATTGTCAGTAGGAAGGAGGGATTTCAATGGATTGGATAATAGAAAACCAAATTTGCAAAGGAACAAGGCCCAAGGTTCTCACATTTCCCGAAAATGCCAATTTTTCCAATTTGAATAGTGAAGTGTGACGAATCAATGAAAGTAGGGAAGTATAACAAAAGAGGAAGCATGGAATAGTTCCATGGGTTCAAATAGTACCCAATTCATCTAATTAACCCAACCAAGGAAAATGAAGCGGGAAAAGTGGTGATGTGAGGAACATGAGGAACATAGGAAAAAAATTTCCTATTCCTCAAAGGACTAATTTAGCCAATTTGGAACAAAACACCCCAAAAATTGACTAAGTGGTGGAATTTTCTCTTCAATATTAACACAAAAATTAAAATTCAACCAAGAGGAGAAAGCTACTTGTCCAAGAATTCAAAAATTTTGAAAATTTCACATTTTAGGTCCCATGACAACTAGCTCTTTTTATGGCTTGACTTGGTTTGACACAAAGTGCAAAAAGGTAAATAAAATAACTCTAGAATCTCATGGTTTAAAAGACCATTTTCTTATCCATTGGATATAATACAGACAGATACACAGAAGAGAACCAAAACAACTAGAATGGAAAATATACACACACACAAACATAGCCGAAAATAAAAAGATATACAAGAGACTATGTACAAGGGACTGAAACCCACTCAAGACTTGAATAGCTTGAGATATTATCCACTATATAGAAATGGGAGAAAATTTGCTTCCA
This sequence comes from Taxus wallichiana var. yunnanensis, assembly GCA_018340775.1. Classification (NCBI taxonomy): domain Eukaryota; kingdom Viridiplantae; phylum Streptophyta; class Pinopsida; order Cupressales; family Taxaceae; genus Taxus; species Taxus wallichiana. Next base: position 417,226,772 of record CM031235.1, read on the forward strand.
TATGGGCCAAATAATAAGAATTTTCACCAGCAAAGTGTCAAATCTGAAATGGACCAAGACAAAGTGAATCAAACTCACCATGGCTCCCGTGAGGTTCTCTTCTTTTTTCCTAGAGTAGAAAAATATCTCAAACTTGGAGTTCATGGGGTTTGGCCTTCTGCTAATGAGTTGTGATGTGATCAACCATATGAATCCTTTCCTCTTCCACCTTATGCAAGTATATAATCCTCTTTTCCAGCATCCTTGAACTGTTCATCTTCAATGGCCTTAGCCAAGTGCAAGGCTGGTAACTTGAGAGTAACTAGAAACTCGAGCATCCATCTTGTAGACCAGATGAAATGGTGACATTATAATAGCCCTCTTAGGTTTTATTCGATCATCCCAAAGAGAATCATATAATTTCTTATGTCAATTTCATTGTGATTCATCAACTAGTTTTTTGACTATAGTTACCAATTTTTTGTTGGTTGATTTAGATTTCCCATTTCCCTGTGGGTAGTAGTCTAAAGAATGTGAAAGGGAAATTCCATATCCATAACAAAAATCTATGAGTTCATAAGAGGAAAAGTTAGGAGCATTATCTATTACAATTTTTTGGGAACTCCAAATAGAATCAAAATGTTCTCCTTGATAAAGTTACAAACAACTTAAGAAGTTGTTTTTTCTTGATAGGGTAACCTCCACCCACTTTGTGAAATAATATATTGTAGTTAGAACCTAGGTGTTCCCTACACTATATTTTGGATTGAGAGTTCCAATGAATTCTAATCCCCATTGTTTGAAAGCCTCTTGAGTCACAACAGCTTCAATGGAAGAGTAGCCAACTTAGGTCTTCCAACAAAATTTTGACAAGCTTCACACTTTGAGACCCACTTAGCTACATCCTTAAACAAGGTTGGCCAATAGTAACCTCCCTGAAAATTTTTTGAGTTGTCACAGAGGAAGATAAATTTCCTCTACAAGCTTGATCATGATAATACCTTACCAACCTCTTATGTTGCTCCTTATCTACACATCTTAGGAAATGACCATCAACGTCTTTTCTTGAAAAGAGAATTATCCCAAAGAACATACTTTTTAGCTCAAATTTTAATATCTCTTTTCTCCTTAGTGTTTAGATGTGTGGTAAATTCTCCATATGTGAGGAAGTGGTAAATTTTGGAATACCATTCATCTGTAGAACTTAGGAACATAATAGTGGGAATTTCAGCATGTTCATTGTTACTTGAATTATCCTTTGAAATTTCTACAATAATTTTAAATAGACCCCATCCTTAGACCAATTTAGTTGGCTTGATATCTAGATCATACTCTTGAACCTTGGAAATCTAGTTACCCTCCTAAACCAAATCCTTACCAAGTTGGGATAGACTTCACAAACATTGTATTAGGAAAAAAATAGTGGAATGGGATATAAGGATATAAAACATTAATTGTTTCATAGCCTTGACTAAAAAAAAAGCATTATTTTTAAGCTAATAATACTTCAAATTGCAATATTTAAGAACATAGATAATAAAATTAATTAGTACTTCACACCCTTTGAAATTATTTTGAACTAAGATGGCAGATAGGGTGTGTTTTGAGGCATAACAATAAATGATGAAGTCCTTGTCAAAATTAGGCAAAAATGGAACAAGGGTTCTTACAATGGCCTTCTTTATCTCATCAAAATATTTATTTCCCTCTTAAATTTAGTGAAATGACTGATTTTCCTTCATCATGTTATCTATACTTTGAGTTAATTCAGCAAAATATGGAATGAATCTTCTAAGGAAATTGATTTTTCTAAAGAAATAATGTAATCCTTTATTATTGGTAGGAAGATAAATCTTCTAAATAGCATGCATTATTTCTAGATCTATCTTGATTCCATCTCTTGAAATAATATGCCCAAGAAAAATTCCTTCGTAACTCCAAAATAGATTTCTTGGGGTTGAGAGATATGTCATGATCTCTACACCATTGGAGAACAAGCTTAAGGTGTTGAAAGTGATCTTCCTTGTTCTTAGAAAAAATGGTAAGATCATCCAAGTAAACAACAATACACTTATTTTTTATATCTCCAAAGGTTAAATCCATAGCTCTTTGGAAATTTGCACCTGCATTAATGAGACCAAAAGGCATTCTTTGATAGGAAAAAGTGCCCCATGGAGTTGTGAAGGTAGTTTTGTGTTGATCTTGGACATCTACTTCAATTTGATTATATCCCAAAACCCATCGAGCATTGATAAAATTTTTGAACTAGTCACAACCTATAGAATTTTATCCATCATGGGAAGAGGATAGTTATCCTTTAGAGAATCCTAATTTAGATTGTGGAAATCCAAAAAAACTTATTTCCCCATTCTTCTTCCATACCAAAACAATATTAGCAATCCAAGTTGAATGATGGATGGGAAAAATAATCTTAGCACTTAACAATTTATTAATTCTCTTGATAGATTATACTTGCAATCTTAGGATTATATTGCCTCTATTTTTGTCCTAAAATGTTGGAAATTTTGCTTAAGAGGAATATAGTGTTGCATTTCTCTTGGCTTAAAAGTATTCAAATCTTCGTATGAATATGCAAGCACATCTATGTATTTGTTTAGTGATTCAACTAGATTTTCCTTTCTTCAATAGAACAACACTTCCCTCCATTAAAAACTTAGGTTCTTCATCATTTCCCAAGTTTACCTTTTCATACTCAGATGACTTTTGTACTCTATGACATTTTATTTTTGACATAATTAACATGTTTGTCAAAGAAATATTCTAGGATAATAAGAACCTTAGGTGTTTTAGTACCTTTCAGCTTGATACACCCATCCTAATCAGATTCAGATTTAATACCTTCTTCAGTTGTGGAAGAAATTAACTCTCGGTAGCCAACTTCACTACCTTAAAAATACAACTGATTAAAATTTTCCTTTAGCTCAAGGAATAAAATGAGATGTTAATCATCACTGAACACTTTCCAATTTCATACGTTGTCTGGGACATTGGGTTTAAATATCATCTCGATTGTGAACTTATCCTAGGTGAATTATGGATGGGGAATAAACAAAGAACCTAAAACTACTAAGATATTTGATTTGGAATTATCATCTCTTTTCAACACATCAATTGAGAAAGCATATAAAATTTAAATTGAATCCCACACTTTATTTTGATAATGCTTCAACCTCTCATTTTTGACTTGGAATGAGCCTCAAACTTTCTTGAATATGAGTTCTACATCTCCATGTACATGGACATTCTTGATTCCCTTCTCTTTTGTTGTTTTCGGGCGAAGAAGAGCCTCATACTAAACAATGTTATTGGTATTAGAAAACTATAACTTATATGAGAATGGATGAATCTTTCCCAAGGGTGAAACAAGAACTACTCCTTTTCCAAAACCAACTGTAGAACAGCTTCCATCAAACTCAAGGTCCAAATATCATTCAAATCATATTCAATAACTTTACAGATATTAAATTCAAGGTCAGTCATTATCATATAGTTACCATGTCCAATGTCTTCAAATAAAATGTGTGTTTGAGGATCATCAGTCTTTTGGAATATGTACTTATATTTTATTTCAAGAAATAACTTCTTCATCTCTCATTTCAAGGGGATCAGAGGATGAGACCAATCCATTTTTATTTCTCCTCATACATCTATGCAAAAATACTTCTTAAGAGCATTCCATAAGAGGGGGTACATCAACAACCAAGATAATAGCCTTAACTCATTTTTAAAGACAAGATACAAATGCTACCTGAGTATCTTTTATTCTTCCTACTAAAGGTACCTCTTTAGTTTCCATCGCTTAACATGAACCAAATTTCTAAGTTAGGGTAAGGAAAATATATGGGCTACTTGTGCAAGCATTATATTATTTGATGCTCTAGAATCAATGACATGATTGCTTAACTTATGCCTAGCTATAAACAAAGTAACAAATAAATCATTCAATATTTTCATATATGGAGGGAGTAGAGGCCATAAAATTTTGTGGAGATGGAGCTTTAGGAGTAGGTAAGAGTCCTTTGGAAGAAGGGGTAACTTGAGTGGCCTTAACATTTACAAACTTGACAACCTGGGAAAAATCCTCTAGGTGAGTTTGATAATATTAAGCTTCAAAGATCCGAATCTTGGTTTTATTGATATGGTCTATTGTATCAAAAGATCTTGAAGAAGAAGAATTTTTTTAACTAGAAACAATGGGATTTTTTAGGATTATCAACTTTAGGAGTTGTTTCTTTAGGTATTTTAGAGCTCAAATTTTTACCCATCCTAAATCAAAATAATCTAGGGATTTGAGGAAACATGGGGTTGTCTCCAAGTTGTTGGACTCAAAATGAGATAGACCTCTGGAGAAAGCTGAATTCCTCTACTTATTTCAAATGTTAAACTACTCCTAGGAATTGAAATGCAACTATCTAACTCTACTCTAAATTTCCAAGGGACCAGGGTGAGAAGGAGATGCATAAAATAGAAACCCAAACTAGAGAAGGTGATAACACCAAAAATAAGGGGAAAGATACTTTTAAAAGAGAAAAAATGAGAGAAAACAATGATGAAGAGGGCTGAAATGATGACCACAGTTCAAGACAACGTCTACATTCCCACTTCCATGATACACAATAGATAAGGATTCTAATATAATACACACAATATACTTGATAATGAATGAAAAGGTAAGGAAACGTAATAAAAATACCAAATTTATGGCAAACGAGCCACAAAAGATAATTTTAATGCTTGAAAATCATACACAAATCATTACAATGAAGGAAGAAGATGTAAAACATTCACAGAATCATGATCCAAGGCATGTAACTCTTAGAACACTTGTGCAACATTAAAATGATTCCCTCGCATTCCCAAAGTATCCAAAATTACAATTGAGCATCATTTTTCAATATATAGAAAAATGGGAGAGGAAGAAGAAGAGGAAATAAATGGAAATTTGAATTCCTCTTTCCCCAACCAATAAATTTTCATTAAATTTTCTAAAAAGATCTAAGCACCTCTGAAAATCCATTTCCCCATACCTTTTACCTTGTTGAAGATGAAAAGGGTGCCCATACTGCATTAAATTATGGTGGTTGTCTTTGCGCTAGAGCAGATCCTTTTTGCGTGTTGGGGACATTTTTCTTACTTCCACACACCTACCTCCATTTGAATTAAGAAATAAAACTTTCATTACATAGAGGAGGTGAGATAAGATTTGTGAAGATTAAATCATTGGATCGAAATTTATATCCATTTTTACTTCCACGCAGAAAGTTAACATTTTCCTTTGATACGCGGATTTTATTCTCCTATGGCTTTCTTTCTAATCTTATATGGCTTGTTTTTGTAGTGTGGCTCGTCTTCATTATTCGATGACTCTATTAACTCCTCCTCTTTAACCCGTAGCTTCTTCCTATTTTTTTTTATCCGTGGATTTTGTTATTTATGTATTGTGGCTTGTTCAACCTTAGAGAAAGCATCAAAACCCAAAAAATAAAGATGCATATAAAGGGTTCGGACTATCCTCAGTGGCCTAATTGATCATTACACTACATCTCATACCTAATGTAGTTCTAGGTGTGTGTGTGTGTGTGTAAATATTGTGCCCTATTTTCTCTTGTGTCAGTCGCACTTTGTGAAGTAGCAAGAAAATAACTAGATGTAGAATGTAGTAAATGTGTGCATGGAAACAATAGACTCCCCTCCTATGAAGTGTGATGCAGATGAACCAGCCTTGTGTGTCTTTTGATGGAGCTAGATGGATACAAATGTAGCTTTATATTCCTTTGATGGATGCAACTCTAGATGGTGATAGTAGATGTTTAGTGTTTGGTCCCTCATTATGGTCACATAAATTTATATTTATATGGTTATCTTGTTCTAATTTTGTAATTAACCCCAAAAAGGTTAACCACCAAAAAGATAGAAATCTCAAACAGCTAGAAAGTGCCCAAAAGGTGAGAGTAAAGTGCAAAGAGGATCAGGGTGTCCCATAGGGGACCGGGAACTGGAACACCCTAGTCAGAAATAGGAAAAATGTAAAATGACAATACAGACTGGGAAAGTGCAAGTGTAAGATTGAAAATACGACAAAAACAATGTAAAAATGGCTAAAGACATGGGTTAATTATTACTCTTTTCACTTAAGAACCATATGAATATTAGTATGAGATCGGGACTAAATAATGACTCAAAGTGCGTGATTTTGTGTCTACATAAATCAAATACTACAATTACAAACAATGTAATGTTATGGGAAATTGAAAGTTGCAAGTATGGTATGAAGCTAAAACAAATTGTGAAGATAATGTAGATGTTGTTATATATCTTTACTCATGTACATATAAAACTAATGAGAGTTTTTACAAATGCTTTGGGCTCTTACAAGAATTTGATACCTGTGTCCAAATATACATCATATAGCATAAGCAAAGGAAGATGATGTATATGTTATTTTTAACCTTGTATTTGTTAAAAATGTAATGTTATTATATATGCAATATACATAGATGTGAACTTGAAGACACATTTCAAAAATGTAGATATATCTCTATGTAGAAGATAAAGGAAATAAACTGATTACCATCAATTTCTATATGTCTAATACAAACCCATGGCAAAAACAATATATATGCATATACATAATATTTCTCATGCATACAATGTGTAATGTAAATTGGGAAAGCACTAACCTTCAAAACTATGCCAATTTTGTCATGTACTCACCAATGTAAAGGTAATAGTGATTGCAAGCACTCTGATAATTGTACCTGAACATAAAATATACAATAGTATACTCACTATTCATATTTTGCATACCACAAACTAAATAGAAATATAACATTAAACAATTGATGTATCAATTTCTACGTATAACATGCTTTTCGTGTTACCTTATCTATATTTCATTAAAAAATAGACTTTAAATTTGAAAATTATATAATTTTTTAACCACCTGAGATAAATGTGAGATTCATATGGCTTCGCTTATCCACCAAAACAAATTACTAGATCTAAAGGAAGGTTTTAGAAGTCTTTCCGATCAAAGAGTTGCAAATGATGACATTCTAGGCTCCAAAATATTTTTGAAGACTTTTTGTTTAGGAATGATCAGTTGTCTAATGATGATGTTATCAACTTGTCACCAAGTGCAACAATTGCTGATCAAAGTAGAGGGAAAATGCAGAATTTTCAAATCTCCATGTTGCAAAGGAAAGCAATCGTATTTTTCAAAATGTAGATCTAGCTCTATGCAGCGGATCAAGAAAATAAACTGATTAGATCAATTATTATATCTCTAATACAAGAATATGGCAAAACAATATATAGGCATACACATAATTTTTCTCATTAATGTAATAAAAAAGGAATTATTAAATCCTATTGTAGAGTAACTGATGTAAACTATGATATACAACTGCTAAGTACAATATGATGCAAGCAAATAAGCAAGTATGAAACCCTAAGAAAGAGATATAGAAAGAATGACTTAGTTGATTTACACCTGATTAGAAGTGTTATAGACTGGAAAACTACTGAACAAGAGGTGAAAAGTGTCATAAATACTCAAGACAAATTATAGAACTCACAGAAAACACTAGATATAGGTGCCTAGACTAGGGCAAGGGTGTCTAGTTGCCAAAGACTACTATTGAGCGCTCGTGACTACAAAAATGGTCAGAACCTAATTTTTAATATATTGCACAAGTGTTGTAAATATTCCCTATTGATTGCCTATATATCACTCCTTGATCACTTGAAGATACATGTAACCTATAAAATAGAATTTCACCTGTAAAACCCACAAAACCACATCAAATCCAAAAATAAAGATGTAATATGTGGAGTCGGATTGACCCCGACGGTCACCCAACAGAGTGAACTTATGATTGAGCATGTCACTACATCTCGAGACTCCATGTGGCTCTTGTAAGTGTGTGTATGAATGGTGCCCTAAGAAGCCCTTGTGTAAGATGTACTAGATAGCGGGCTAGATTTTCTAGAATATGCAAATGTGTTTATGGAATAAAATGAACTTCCCCTTCCTATACATTGTATGTAGAATTTTTAGTCCCTTGTCCCTTGAATGGATGTTAGATGGATGCCTTTAAGTGCTTTAGGTGCCTTTTGAATACAAGATTAAGTAATAGTAGTAATGTTTAGAGCTTGTTCCTTTATTTTTGAACACATGACTATGTATTTATATGATTCCCTTGTTTGAATTTTGTAATTGACAGCTGGAAGACTGACCCATAAGTGAAAATATGCCCAAAAAATAAAAAGAGACCCAAAAGGAGTGAATAAGATAGAAAAGGTTCAAGGGCACCTAAAGGGGACATGAGCACCTAGGTGCTTCTGTCTTGATTGGGCATTGGTGTTTAAAGCCATAAAAGAGAAACAAGTAAAATCCTTAGTGGGTTGTAGGGTGTGTAGGATGAGATAAAAAGCAAGAAACAAAGAAAAAAGACCAAAGGTAGGTTTCAATTGCTAGTTTTTTTGCTTAGGAATCATATAAATTCTAGCATGCTTTTAGGACATATAAATGTACCCAAGTGTGTGGTTTTGTGTCTAAATTTACCCCCACTTTATTTTTTTGAGTGAATACTCGATAACATAAAGTAGATAGAAGATGTATGCCTTATGACCATGTAGAGAGTGATGGTGATGGCGTTACGAAGAGATAAGTGAAGTGTTAAATGATTGCAAAATGAAGTGTGGAGACTAGGAAGAGAAGTGACCCAAGGGGTGAAGCGTATGAGCTGTTTGTACTTGTTGTTTAGCTTATTATATGTTGTTTCTTATTGCATATTAAGGAAGGACCTGAAAAAAGAGTGAAATAGTAGTGAAAGTTATGTATATGAAAAATTTGAAATTAAAGTATGCATAAGTATGTAAAGTGTGAAAAAGTAGTAAAAGGAAAGTTTACACTTGATGTGAAAGAGTGTAAATGATAGAAAGGTTTCTTGAAAATGATGTGAAGAGTGATTTTTTGGGTAATCTCATGCCAAGAGTGAGGTTTTTAGGTGATCTCATGCCAAGTGCAAGTTTTTAAGGCAATCTCACACAAGCGCAAGTTTTTGGGAAATCTCATGCCCGAATGAGCAAGTGTTGTGGGAGGGGTCTAGTATTACTCTCCTTCCATGAATTCTCCCAATAAGCACCACTACAGATGGTATGTGCTGATTTAGTTATAATTGTCTCGATTTGTTCTCGTATTAGTTCGAATCGTTCTAATTGTACAGATTGAAGGAGATAGCATGCATTCTATAACTAAAGGTTTTGTGCCATGAATTATGAAATTTCTCTGAAGGCTTATGTGAAATGTGTTGATATGAGAAGATGACTATGTGTTCCCCTAGGAAATTAGCACCCAGGGGAGGACACAAGTGCCTAGGTGTTATTGTTTGAGTCTAGGTGGTGGTGTTTTTGTTGTGTTGAGAACCCAAGTCAGATTCGGGCCATTTTCGATTGTTTTCTTGTGTTATATTACACCGTGTTGTAGCTATGAGTTTTTGTAGGGGTGATTTATTCACCCAATGTATGTCCCCCTCATTTGGGGTGCATGTGACATTGATAGGAGAATGTGGCCCAAAGGAGAGGACCTGATGCTATCTTGTATTGTATCCCTATATGGGGTAGAGGATGTGCATGGTAGAAACCAAGGAACATGCAAACAAAGTTGCTAGAAACATGTGTTAGTAGAAAAAGTATAAAATTTGTCATAGAAAAACAATATAGCAAGAAAATGTGCATATAAGATATACTTTGAGAAAAGTGTGTTTCAAACATGGGATATCACTCATAATGTCACAAGATAATCAAGACCGAAGCGGCCAAAATCATACAAGAAGTGAGTATGCAAGACATAGGGAAAAAGCCACAAACAATGGCAAGCAAAGTGTATCACACAACCATGGTTACATATAATCCTACAAATAAAATGTTACACATGAAGCACTGTTGGCACATTAGAAAGAGAAAATGGATGTATGTATTAGTGGAAAGTAATGTATTATAAAGTATAAGTATATAATGAAAAAATAACACCTATAATGTGTGAGAGTAGTAATGGTAGATTCCCCCAGGAGCCTCAGTGGGACTGGAAAAGGATGTAGTGTCAAGCATCATTACAATGTGTAAGAGCCTATTAAATATCTGCATTCACTCAAAAATACCAAGTGAACACACATGTGTATATGATAAAGATAATGACATACTAAGAATTTGACTAGCATAGTAAGCAAAGTGCATCATGTAAGTAGTATAAGAAAGCAAGAGTACATGTAACCAAAATATGCAAATGCAATGTATGAGTGTGATGGAATGGAATGAAAAGTGTGAAGGCTTAAGGAGTAGCATGCCCCTAGCGGATGTGTATGAGATGAGGTTCATTTATAAATGCCCCCTCAACAGTCAAGAATGAACCATAGAACAAGAGTACATCATCGGGAAATATTTTGAGAATGTGTGCTAGAAAGATTGATCATGAAGCATAGAGCATGAAAAGTGAATGTTGTGAGGTTCATTTTATATGTAAACCCTCAATATTCAAGTATGAACCATGGAACTAGAGATCATCACAGGGTGTTGATGATAAAAGGTGTGTATCAATGTGAGTAAGAGTGCTTAGAAATATGGAGTATGAAACGTAGAGCATAGTAGTATAAATGATATATAATTGATTATATTAGGAGGGGGAGTAAACATGATGCCCCCAAGTGTGTGATGAAAAGTAAGCTATCTGATGAGAGTGAAGGGAAAGGGTCCTCCACCTGATGTTCAAGGAGATAAAGGTAGGTGACAATACTCTAAGATCGGTGGTGTATGAGAGTGACGATGTAATGGTGAAAGAAACATATGTGATGAAGGAGGTGGTGAACACCTATATAAAGGGGATTCCTTAATAGGGGACTTATGCCAACTAGATGGACTAGTGGAGCAATGAGGATGACAAGGTCATGAAGTAGATCGTGTGTGATTAGGAGAGCTAGGTGTAAAATTTGCCTTAGATTTGAGAGGCCCATGGGGGCTAGATGCTTTAGAACTAGTGGAAGGATGTAATCAAGAGGAGGATGAGGCAATGGTGTAGATGATGGAACACCTTTAAGAGTGACAAATTTATTATTGTGAATGAATTTGAGACACAAATGATTCATGTAGGAATTTCTGGTGGAATTGAGCTAAGGAAGACCTAATAGCATGTCATAGCCTATTATAGAAGGTACCATAGTGAATGGAACAAACATGGTGAGAGGCCCAACTATAAGTGGAATCCTGATGTAGCCATAAGATTTGGGAAATGGATATGAAATATTAGATAGTGGACATTTGATAGCCACGAGGAGTGCAATAGAGCACACATTGATAGGAGACGATGAATAGATCATGGTGTTATTGATAGTATATGAACCAATAGAGGCATTGATGTGCAATGAATCAGAAGTAAATGCAACATCATGATCTGAGAATGTAATGAGTGGTGAAGATGAATCAACAATACTTACTATAAAATCGAGGCCCCGATGAAGGAGGAGGAACAACACAATAAGTATGATTAGCCAAGAATCAACAACTTGTTTTTCATGCTTAGGTAATGGCTCATTAAATATTTTCAACTTTTATTTTCATTGACCAACTTAGAAGCAAAGGGCTCAAGGAGATCAATTGCATTGTTATCGATGATATCTTTAATAAGATGTTTAAGTTTGAAACAACTATCAGTTGAGTGCCCAACGCATTGATGATATTCACAATTAGCATTTTCATCATAATTGCGGCCATGGGAGAGATGGATCAAGATTAAGTGGTGGTGGAAGTGTAATAAGATTTATTTCGATGATTTCTAGTGATAGAAAGTGAGGAAAATAAGGAAATTTTGTAAATGTACACTTTGGAGGTTTCTATTGAATTTTTTTAAGAGTAGAAACAATGTTAACAATGGTATTTGATTCAAGTGAGCTTAGGATATGGCTTGAAATTATATTTTCCTTGAAAATAATTAGAAGATGAAGATGAAGCATGATCATGATATTTGAGTTTTCCCATAGATAAGATTTTACTTTCGCGTAACTTAAGTGTATGGCATAGTTGATCAAATGAGGGAGATATTTCAAATATAACACTCTCTTGCAATGGAGATAAGATACTTTAGACAAAAATATATTGCAATTCATAATCAACGAGTACATTGGTCATGTTAGCTAGATTTCTCTTGTAACGTAATACATAATATGCTAGATGTTCATTAGATCCTTGCTTGATTTTTGCAAGTTGAGCATATGATATTTTAGAACTGATATTGATTGAAAAATGTGCAAGAAAATCCTCAGCTAAGTGTGTAAATTATGTTACCAATTGAATAGGTAGATCGTAAAACCAACACATAACATAATCTTGTAAGCTTCTAGGAAATAGCTTAGCTAGTAAAGTATGATCATCCACATATTCAATATATGCCACATGAAAAGTTCTAATATGCTCCTGAGGTTCACCATTGACATTGAAGGTGAGAAACTTAGGGGTAACAAAGTTAAGAGGAAGTGAATATGTAGAAATGATGGGTACAATAGGGGTGTGAAGGAAAAAGGAGGAGTCAAGAGATGGAGAGGAGCGTGAATTAGCTTGTTGTAGTTGATGATTTGAACTTGGATATCTTGATAGAAAGAAGCTAGGTATTGAGTCTTTGGATGAAGAGAATTATCATTTGTGGGAAGTAATAGGTGGAGTAAAATGGTTTTTAGGAGTAGGCATAGAAACATGAACAATGGAAATATGTGGATTGGTAGAATTAAGGGGTTGGATAGCAATAGGAATAGAAGTGGTAATAGAAGTAGGAACATTGAGATTAGTTAGGTTGGTGGACTCCTCACGAAAAGGTAATAAGAGTAGATATAGATCTTGAGGATGTTCAGGAAGATGGGCATTGAGATCATGAAGGTATTCATTAGTAAAGGGTTCATAAGATTCAAACATGATATAAATATTGTAAAATTTATAAGAAGCAAGGTTGGTCTCGATTGGATGGGTTCACCAAATGATTTAATAAAAATAGAATTATTAAATCCAATTGCATAGTAACTAATGTAAATTATGATATATAGCTACTAAGTACAATATGACACAAGAAAATAAGCAAGTAAGTATGAAACCATAATCAAAAGATATGGAAAGAATGAAATAGCTTATTTACGCATGATCAAAAGTTCTATAGACTGGGAAAACTTTTAAACAGGAGGTGAGAGTGTTGTAAATACTTAGGATAAATTTTGGAACTCACAGAAAATGTTGGACATGGGCACCTAGACCGGGACAAGGGCGCCCGGGCACCGAGACTACTACCGGTCTCCCATGACTATGAAAATGGTCAAAATATGTTTTTTATCTTGTGTCACACAAGTGTTGAAAATATTCCCGTTGATCTCATATATGTCACTCCTTGATCGCTAAAGGTACTTGTAACTTTGTGAAATATGTAATGTCTTTAGCAGAACTCGCTACTTTGATGACTTCCACTCTTGATGGTGCAAACATTGACAGGTGATTTGTCTTAGGAAGGTGTACTCTTATGACTTTTGGAAATCATGTTTGCAATGGATAATTAATCATCTGTTGATTAGGTTCATTCTATTGTGATTTTTTTGTTTGATAATGAGGCCATTCATCTCTTTATTTAGCTTAATTCACTTCTTATGAGGATGAACTTGTATTGTTGTTGTCATAACTTATTTTGTGTAAACAACAAAACCTTGGATCAATTCCATTGATCCAAGGTATGCTTCAATTCTTCTTACCTTTTCGTCTTGTTGTCTTGGCATTCGGAAAAGAAAGATGAAGCTAGACTGGGCCTTGATTTGGTTATAGTTGTGAAGAACCCTTCTTCTGGGATCCCTACTTAGCATTGGGCCTTTGATGATGACCTGGTTCTTCTTGTCATTGTTAAGGCGTTGAGTGACATGTAAGTACCTTGAACCTAATAATAAAACACTAAGGTTGAGACCCTAGTCTAAGGGTATATCTAACCTAAGTTGGGGTGTGCTTTGTGTTTATTTAATTGAAATGCAACCTAAGGTAACTATAGACTTACCTAGGAACTTAGGTTGATTTTCTAACCTAATAATAATATAACCTAAGCTATTGCTAACCTAAGGGGTACCTATGGACTACATGGAAATTTGCATAGTCGGTGGCATCGGTTTTCAAGGCATTAAATGGAATTGATTTTTGGTTTTATTATTACGGACTACCAACTTTGGTAGAGGCACAAGAAGTTTAGTGGATGCCTAGTTGGCATCACCACTAAATTGTAGTTGCATGAAATATTTGAAATTATAAGCATCGCCAAACTTAGGTGGCGGTGGCGTGGAGAAAAAGGAGGGAATTATTGTCCTTTGCATTTATTGACTTCGTTTTTGGTGAAGAAACCACCTAGGAAAAATGCATGGCGGGTTTTGGCATGGTTGTTTTGGTCTTCAATTCATTTCAAGCTTTGGCTCTACATGGGGTTTTCGGTTCTTCAAACCAGTAGTTCTATTTTGGTATTATCTTGTATTTTTGCATTCTTGAGCTATTTTGGACTCGGTGAAAGTTATAAGAAGAAGTAGAAGAGCTGAAGTGGGTTGACATTGCATGGAGAAGAGGAGATTGTAGGAGTTTGGCTTGGAAATATTCTGTAAATCAAGAAGAAGCTCTATCAGGCATGATAGGATCTACCCATTAAGTTGTTTTGATTTTACTTAATTGATTCATTAAAAGAACTCTGTTATGCTTGAGAATAATCCAGTTTCATTTGCATGATTGAGATTGATCTCTCTCTCTTTGACTGTGATTTTGAGATTGAGTTTGAGAATGTGAATCGAACCTGTGTAATGTTGCTTGGGTTCGATGTGGTGAAATAGTATTAATTATTGAATGGGTATTTTTGTGGAAATTCATTTTGATAGTTAAGCTTTTGTTTCTTTGATCTTCTGTGAGAACTTGTATTGTTAGCCACGGTTTCCAACTTCGCTTTGGATGTGTAACTTGTGTTGGTAGCTGAGACTGTAGAAACTCAGTTTGGGATATGTAACGTGTGGTCTTTTTGGTTGTTTAAAAACGTGGAACAGTTATTGCAGTTTTGTTTCACCTCTATGAAATCACTTTTGGGTAATACCCAGTATAGTATGGGTTAACGATATTTGTTACATTACATTTTAGAACCAATCCTTGTGCTTCTAGGCATGTTTCTTTTGTAATGTTCGAACACATTAAAAAGAAGAATGTGAAAGAATTATTCTTGTTGTGTGTGATTTTGTTTCTGGGTTCTATTAAATGGACTATGTTAAGTTCGGTGAAACTATTTGTTAATCCTAATGTTTTCGTTAAAAAAATGAAACCCCTGAGAAGAGTTCCTTAAGGAATAGGTTATTATGTTTCATTTTTGAACTATTCATGAAGATAAGTTGCTTAGCCTCATCCTTCGATGAACTCTGTATACTTCTTAACTGTTACAGTTTGCTTCTTTTTGGTAATTTTGTTATTTTCATGGAAACAGGAAAAAGAAACAAAGTCTGATCTTTTCTAATCTTGTTGAACCTAGAAGTATTTTTTTAATGAAAATCCTTGACACGAAAAGGAAATAGCCTCCCTTATGTTTGGAAAACTTCAACACAACGTGAGGTCGTATACTTAATCTCATGACTTTTCCTTTCACCATCTGGTTGTGAAGGTTATATGTTCATTTTTAGGATGAAGGCGTCAATTCTATTGCAACTCCTTATTTCAAAATGTCGTGTGAGATCGCTTTGTCTCTTTTGTTTCAGGGTTGTCTTGTTTGAAGACATCAAACTTGGGTTTCAAGTAGTCATTGTTTGTTTATCTCTTCCTTTAGAATGGTGTTGAGAAATGGTTTAACTCCTCTTCTGTTCACAATAATCTTTTCATTCTTGTAACTCATGGTAATGGCTTAATTTCTGGGTATGGTATTCGTGGTTTATTTAATACCATCTGAACTTGTATGATATTATTTTAAGAGTTTTACTCTTTGATCATTTTTTCTCTTAGGTCGTTGTTCAGATGAATAGGACCTAACCTCTTATGTAATGGGAAAAATTGTCCTTGACATCTTAGGAATGACTGTGTCAATTTTGTGGATTGAATCTTGAGATCTTTACTTGGATATGTTTGATTAAATGGAAGTGGTATCCTTCCTCTCCTCTTTTAAATCGACTACAGTTTCAATCTTGGAAAGATGATTTCTTTCTCCTTCTTATGTCATTTCTTGGCCATTTGGATTGAATGGTTATGAATGATGTTAGGCAGTTTAGTTGCAACTATTTTTTTCTTATTGATTGGAACCTGTTTGTTTGATGTAGTACTTGAGGGTTTTATTTGTTAGTTGAAATGAAATCTACTCTACTTATCTCTCTCTCTCTTTCTCGGTTATAGAATGCTAATGTTGTGTCATCTTGAAATGGAATGAACCTTCATTTATCTTGCTTGGAATTTCTTTATCAGTTGGGCATAATGTAGTCCTTCCAACCTAATTATTACCTAATCCATATGTTGGGTCTAATCTTAGGTAACTCATATATGGGACACATTGTAAGTTATGATGTTGAGGTATCCTAAGCAATTCCTTAAGTTCTTATTATTGATTACTGGCATCTCTGATTAGGATGAACTTATGAACTAGCTAATTGCATGCTAAAGAATATTGTTGAGTGAGTTTTGGAATATTATGCCTAAAGGTTAGAGAGTAAAGTTATCTCCTTCTTGTTTTATATAATGCAATTTATTATATATATATATATATATATATATATATATATATATATATATATATATATCTATAATATACCCTTTGGGGTTGGTTTAAGATGAACTAGAGGTTAAGGGTACTAGATATACTACCCTCATATTTAAATGCAACTTATTAAAGTTGGCATTCATGATTGGAAATTCAACTAAATCACTATGGCTTTACTAAAAAAAAAAATTTGGGTTAATTAAATCATGATGATAACTTGTAAAATAATATGAGGTTATAAATGAACCTTAATTCTTAATAAGAAAAGGGAAGGGAACTTTTCTGCAATGATAAACAATCTATTTTAAGACCTTATAGAATTAAATCCTAAAGTTATCATGGATAGAGGAAGGTGTGCTTCCTCTTGATTAATTCCTTAATCAGAATATGATCAATGAAAAGAAAATATATAGGATTAGACTTCATTCCAATGAAGTCTATTATAAAAATATTTGATTCAGAACTTGAACAAGCTAAGACTTGGATAAGTAAATTAAGATAACATCATTGTTAGTATGTTGAATCTGTTTGTGAAACTGAATCATAAGTTAGAATGTTAATGGATGAAAAAAATCTTCGGGAAAAGGTTTGGAGGCAGATGTATCTGCATAACAATTCTAATTATAATTTTTGCTAGTAACCCTAATGGTTAATGAACCTAGCTATTCAGTAGGTCTATTGTAATTAACCCTTACATAAGAAAAATAATTAAGTAATCAACTTCTTTCTTGGTTATGTATATCCGTGATGAGGTGAACTCAATCGATGTTGGCACACACCAACCGCAAAGATAATACCTTCGTGAAGACTTGGGTCTTCATGAGGATATTATGTTGCAGTTGACATGTTGCAACACCCTTTAGAGTTTAATCATCTAGATCTACATAAACTTGGACTTGATCATAGTTATGCCCTAGGTTAAGTTAGAAGCATGATCTAGTGTCGGGAGTAACTCACAATGACTTAGGATAACTAGACACACGCAATAAACTTAGGTCGATTGAGTATGTCTATGTACCCTTAGTCACCGCGAGTAGTCCTCTATACTAAACTATGTTGCTAACCCTAGTTAGGGTTAAACCTTGAACAAGTGGACTAACAGATTCAATGAATACCATTCTAGATAATGATAAAGTTGGGTGAATGATGTATTCCATTTGATGAGTATGTAATCCAGAAGATAAACATGAAAAATATGTTGTAAATCTTTGGCCAAAGTATTGCAAGTTGTTGGTTATGTTGTCGTATGTCACCTAGTTTAAGAAGTGGGATTTCGGGCTTTAATATTGGTAACAAATAATCGAGATAGGCCTCTTAAATAGAACACTTAATACCCAAAAAAAGGTAATAGAACTAAGTATACTTCGTATACAAATCATTAAGTTAACATGAGAAATTGGTATGATACCGAGTCATGAAATGAGAGATCGGTGTTCCACCAAGTCATTACAGCTGCATATGGTTTTCTCTTATGAGATTGATTGGCTTGGAATGTGTGTTCTAAATTATGATTATTTAGACCAGAGAACATTTTAAAAAAAAATCCCTTGTTTCTAAAGTCTTAAAATGGGAATGTTACAAAATAGAAGTTCACCCGTAAACCCACAAAACGACATCAAATTCAAAAATAAAGATGCACATATGGGAGTCGATCCGACCTATGGTCACCCGACAGTGAACTTATGAATGATCTTTTCTCTACATCTCGACTCGTGTAGTTTTTTGAGTGTGTGTAAGAATGGCACCCTTGGAAGCCCTTTGCAACGTGCACTAGTGATTAACTAAAATTTGGAAGAATGGTAGTTAATATAACTAGGAACACTAGTAAATAACACTAAATAAAAGTAATAAATAAATAAAGAAGTGACCCAAATAACTAAGAAAGTAGATATGTGAAACCCTAAAGTTTGAAGAGAGTTAGAAATAACTCAAATGATTTTACAAGATTCATGGATTGTGTCACTAAAATGGTTGAAGAAACAGGAGGAGGAAACGATTTTGTTGAGGTCTATAAAAGTGTAGATTTGGGAAATCTGAGTGGAATGGGACCTTTGGATAGGTACAACGGTGTATGTAGGTGCCCTATTCTAAGTTCTAGGCACCTTGGTCTATGTAGGAGTTCTAGAAACCATATTTGTAGGGTTGGATGATGATACGAAGCCTTCACTTTCTGTGAGCATGTAATTTACTACTCTCTGGCCGATTGTCGCCAATGATCAATGATTAAAAATAGATGTGTAAAACCCCAAGACAAGAATAAAACCCTACAAAATAAATATGCATATGAAGGGGTAAGATTGACCTCAGTGGCCACAATGGTGGACTTACTAACTGAGTGATGCACTACATTTCATACCCGATGTAGTTTTGTGTGTGTGTGTGTGCAATCATGCCATAGGTGCTCTTTTCCCAATAGCCATTTTTGAAAGTAGAAAGAAATAACTATGTGTAGAAATTATAATATAATGGTGGATGTAATAGAATAAACTTCCGTCCTATGTAGTGTGATGTAGATGAACCAGCCTTGTGCCTTGTGATGGAGCTAGATGGATGCAAATAGAGCCTTTGATGGATGCAACATTAGGTGATGATAGTAGTGCTTAGTGCTTGGTCCCTCACTATGCTCTCGTAACTTTATATTTATATGGTTCTATTTTTCTAATTTTTTTATTAATCCAAAAATGTTGACCACTAAATAGATAAGAAGCTCAAACGGTCAGAAAGTGCCCAAAAAGTGGCAGGAAAGTGTAGAAAGGCTCAGGGCGTCCCAAATGGGACTAAGGCACCTAGGGCGCCATAGTATTAGTTTGGATTCCCTAGTATTAGGCCAAATTCCCCATCAAAGGTAAAATGATACCAAATGACAAAAATAGATTGGGAAACCATGTCAAGATTACAAAGTGACAACGAAATCAAAGTAAAATGGCCAAAATACATGGGTTAATTAGTACTTTCTTCACTCAAAAACCATATGAATAGTAGTATGAGACTGAGACTAAATAATGTCTAAAGTGCGTGAATTTTTTATTACATTTTCCCCTATTTTATTTTTATGTGCGAAAAGCTTGGTATCATAAAGTAGATAGAGATGCATACCTGATAATCCATGTATAGTGATGTAGAAACCACTGAAGGACTAGACAAAGCGTGGAATGAAAAAATAGTGGAGCATGGAAACTAAAGATGTAAAAGTGTAAAAAGTGGTGAGAGTGAACCTAGGGTGGAAACGTGTGTGTAGTTTCCAATGTGTGTGATGTACCTGCATGGTTAGTATCGTGTGTGTTGCCACAAAATGTTGTTGTTGCCCCCATTGTTGTAGTTATTGTTGACTGCTTGTTTCTCATACGAGATGGACCTGCAAGGAGAAAATGATCAAGTAGTCAAATATGCATGTATATGTAAAAACACATGTAAAAGACACATGTATATGTATGTAAGAACATGTAAATGTAAAATATGCAAATGAAAAATGGAACATGTGCACCTGATCCGTGATGAGAGAAAGGGTGTAGAAAGAGGATATCTTGTCCTAGGTTTTTTGGGTGATTTGACGCCATAGGCCAAAGAAGTATAGGGAGGAATTATGTTGTATCCTCCAACCTTTAACTACTTCCCTAAACATGTGTGAAGAGATCTTCAGTACTTTATGTTTTTGGGCGATCGACACCACAAAGCTAAAGTAGTGTAAAGCAAAAGTCACTTGTATCCTCTAACCTGTAACTTCTCCCTAGAATTCTAAGGACTACCATGTCCTATAAAAGATGATGTATACAAGGTTCATAGACTGGTATGAACCCACTCATTGTATAACCCATAATGCCAAGGGTGGAAACTGAACTAAACTGAACTAGTGTAGAAGTGTTATATAGTATGTAAACCCCAAATGATGTCACCCCTCTTTGGGGGCACATGTGATGTCACTGATAGGAGAATGTAGCCCCAAAAGAGGACCAACCACATAAATTGTGCCCTATAGGGGAAGGGAATGCACTTGGTAGAAACCAAGGTGCACATAAACAAGTGGCTAGAAACAAGTGTTAATATGAACAAGCATGTATGTAAAAGACAATATGCAATCGATGCAAATAGTGTATAAGCTACCAAGCAATATAGTAATGTAAACACGCAAGAAGAAAAAAGTAAGCCGCAAAAATAGGCTACAAACATGGGACATCACTCACGATGTTGCAAGACATGCAAGGCCATCATGACCACATACAACAAACAAGTGTGAACACCAAACAAAGGGCAAGGCCTGCATATATAATAGAAAACAGTAGACAAATAAGTACAAACAATAGATAAGCATGGAATAAATTAATCCTATGAACAAATGTTACACATGAAGTACCCATTAGCATGTTAGAAAGATAACCAATATGTCAAAATTGTGTATAACCATATAATATAGAGTGCTAAGTACAAAATGAAACAATAACACCTATGAGAGACGAATGTGGATGCCCCCAGTGACCAATGTAGGATGGGTAGAAGGAGAACATATGTACTATGTGTAAAATACTTTTATCTATGATCACAACTAAGAAAAGGTATGAATGTGCATTTGTGTATGGTATAGATAAATGATATATTTTGTAATAAAGTGACCATATATAAGCAAAGGCAAGCAAGAGTAAAAGCAACCAAGATATGCAATATGTTGTGGATGGATGGAATGGAATGCAAGATGGAATGATAGGAGCCGCATGCCCCTCGAGTGAATGGAAATGTATGCAGTGAGGTTCATTTGGTTTTCCTCCTCAACAGTCAAGAATTAACCATAAGTGAGAGTGTGTCATCAGAAATGATCTAAATGTGTATTATGTCTAACATGTTGTGATAAGTGTGTGTGTGTGTGTATTGATGATATACAACCTATAGATGATGTGTATATGAGCCTTATAGATGAAGCATATATTAAGAAAAGGTGATCAAAAGAATGATGATGTAAAGCATAAGGCGTATATCACTACAAGATGAGTAGTAGGGAGTGGTGATGTAGCCTAAGGCGTATATCACTACAAGATGAATAGTAGGGAGTGGTGATGTAGCCTAAAGCATATACCACTACAAGATGATAGAGTAAGTGACCATTTAGCCTATAGCATATGTCACTAACCTAGGAATGTCGTATAATTAAAGGTCGAATAGTAAACGTGTGAGTATGATAAGGTCTATTTTATTTGTAATGTAGTGCCTACTTCCCTTTGACACCTTTTGATACTGATCTTGATATCTTGTTGATTTCATTATGGACATTATTATAGTTCTGATTTAGTATGATATTAGACATTTGATCATGGATTATTGGTGATCTTGATTTGGTTATGATGCACGATGATTATTAGATACACTTCATATGAGGATGATGATATACTATTTGACATGGATATATTGTGAATGTTGTTAGGACATGTGATTTGTGGATATTGTGAGTAGACTTAGAAATGGACATTATATGATGATGATATAGTTGTTGATTAAATTAAAAATGATGTAGTTGTTACTTCGATGTTGTTTTGATTCATTTATATAGATGATTTTGGAATTTCATTTATATTCATGTTGGATGTTCTAATATGGCCATGAGGTGAAGGAGGTATTTGTGTTTTGCAGGTTAAAATATCACAACAAACATCAGGGGATTGGAGACCAACCATAATGGAATTCTAGGTGAATTCAACAAGGTCACCATGGCAACGTGTTTTGTGTGTGTGTTGTTTTGTTAGGGATTTCCATGGGGGGATCACCTTTATATGTGACCATGGGTTTGTGTATTTTATTAATGTGGTTCCTTTTATTATTGTTTGTATGTATTTTATTAGTGATGTGTCTGTTTTTTTATTTAATTAATTGTGGTAGATTAATGTGAGAAAACATATGGTTAAAAGTTAAATAAATCAAATTGGGATATGGGAAAGTAATAATGGAAGTTGTTGGCTCTTTGTATTAAATATGTAAGGGATGTGTAAGTTTGTGTAAGAGTTGTGTAAGTCAAATTTTGGAGTATGAAATACTCCACCTCCTTGAATTTTGTTTGTCCTTGGGGCTATTTTTGAGGCTTGTGGGACAAGTAAAACTTGTCCCATACCTCTTAAAGCTATTTACCAACCATACCTATGGTTGGAGGGTTGATTTTAGCCCTTTTTAATGCATTTTTATTAATCATGTTGCATTGTTTTAATTGCACTCTTCTTACATTTTATTTAATTCAGTCCTTTGGGGTGTGGGCTTTTGGAGTGTGCAAGTAAATTTGTCATATTTTCACCCACCTCTTTATTGTGCTTGGGAGAATGAATTTGTCTTTTGTGTTGGAGTTGAGGATGTGTGATGTGGCATCCTACATGGATCCACATCATCCTCTTCTCTTCCCCTTCTATAAAATTCAAACTCTTTGCTTGTTTTAGGTTGTTGAATCATTTTTCATGCTTCCTTGGGGCGAATTTTCTTGTGCTTGGAGCTCTTACTTTTGGAAGGAGTTTAGAAAACTTTTCATGCATGTTGGCTGCTAATTTTGGACTGTGTTCTTGGCATTGAGATCTTGTTATTTGGAAACAAAAGCTACCATGGAGAGGTAGGAGCTTAGCTCTTCTTTTATGATTGTTATTTCTTTTGTGTATGAATGAATGGTGCATGTTTTTTTGTGTATTTGTTGGCTATTTGGGTAGACTACCATAGGAATGGTGTAGGAGAAGGCTATGGGGAATTCATGTGGGGGCATAAGGGAATGTCAGTGGCATCATAATTCTTGTGGAGGGAGTTTGGGTTTGGGATCCACCATGGAAAAGAAATATCTTGCATTACTTACTTTGTGGGGGGCATAAGGAAAATGTGTGGGGGGCATAAGGATATGTGTGGTGAAATTTTATTGGCGGTTTGTTATAGGTGGATGCCTAGTTCCCATTGGGAGGCATAAGTATCTTCCCCCATAGTCCTTGCTCCTTTGGCTTGCATGATCAATCCTGAGTTCTGTTTTGAATGTTTTCAAATGCAATTGTAAACTGATGGTTTTTTTCGACTATGTTTTAATTTGATTATGCATGTTGAAAGAATGTTGTGTGTTGTGGAAGCATGTTGTTGCCATGGGTTACTATCCATTTCTTATTGCATTGTGGTTAGGGCTCAGGGGATAATGATGAAGGATGACATCTCCTTTCATTGGATGTCTTGGTTGGGTGGAGAGTGTTGCCTTTCCCCCACTTTTTTTGTGATCGAATTGGAAGAAAAAAGAAACTTGCATGTTGTTGTTCTGGAGCAAAGGAAAATGTAGTTTCAACGGTACTTTGTGAAACAAAATCATTTGTATCCTTTCCCACATTGAAGTGGATGATATTGTAATGTATTTTGTGAAGGGAAGATGTTTGTAATTGGTTATGAAAGTTACTTATTCAAAATGTGAAAGATATTTGTATTTTGTTTTGTAGATTTGAAAGAAAGAAAGATAAATCTGCTAATTGCATTCAAGGAATGGAAGAATGTAAAGATGTATTTCTTTTATAATTAATAAAGGATTACAATACCTTTCCTCATTTGCATTTTTGATTCAAATTGGAATATCATATTGTGATTGAAATCCCTATTTAAAAAAACTGTAAAAAAGGAAGAAACATGTGAGATGAAATTGTATTAATCTGCCTTGTTTCAAATGTATGATTTTGGAAAGGATAGAAAACTGCATTCTTATTTTAATGTTTGATTGAAGAAGGAAAACATTTAATTTTACCACGGATTGAATTCAATGTTTAATCGTATGGAAAAGGAGATAACTAAATCTCTGTTGAAAGAAATAAATGTATATGGGAATAATACAGATTTGTATTTCTTTGGAAATCTATAAAAATTTGAATTTTGTATTGCATTTTGAGTTAGAATGGTTTGATTAAAACAATTGAATGTATTAGATTAGATTAGAAATGAAATGCCATAGTTGAATGATGAAAATTTAGATGGACCTCTTTTAATTTAATCTCAATGTAAATTTTTAATACTGGAAAATAAATTTAATTAAAATGTACATTTCGGGCCTGCACATAATAATCAACTTGGAAACATTAAAATTTAGCATGCTATATTATCAATGAACTCAAATTTGACAAAAGATACTTAAGGAAATCATTTAAGACATTGCAAAATCAGGCCTAAACTGTTTCACGGTCTTTTTCTCAATTATTGGAAAAATTCAAATTGGAATCAATTGAGAAAATTTACCTTCCTAAAACATCCTAAATCCTTCCTAGAATAATCCTCCATGTCTATTTGGCATGTTGAGTGAAGGAGGAGATCAAATTGAACAAAAATTTATAAGTCAAAATTTACCAGTTGGCTTTTTAAAATCCTGCAGAACGTTTTCTTAAAATTGACCCCTTAAACTTTATCAAAATCTAAAATTTATGATTTATGTGCAAAGAGGGCATCAAGAGATTTCCAGAAAGTCCTCGTTTGCCCAAAACTGAGCTTCCTAGAAAAATTTATGGCACTCTGAAGTTTTCCTTCCTTGGTAGGAAAATTTGGGAAAATTTTCCCTGACGGGCCCGCGATCCGAAAAAGAAAATTCCCTTCAAAAATCCTTAGAAAAAATTCAAAAAATTCTTGGGGAAAAATTTTGAAATTTCCTCCGCGTGCCCGGCACTCATCGTAGGTCGCCACGTGGAACCCTCACAGACTTTATTATTTTTTTGAAATTTTTGGTTTTGGAAAGTTTTGGAGTTTACCTTCACGGCGCTACATTCCCGTCCTCACCCTAGTGAGACCTTTCTATGGACACGCAAACCCACGTGCACCAAATGTTCTTGACTAACCCTAGGTTGTTCTTGGGTCTCAAGTGGGTTGTTTTAACGGCATCACACTTGGTATCAAAGCAGTGGTTCAAAAGCTTGGACCATTAGGCACACTAGAAAACTTGGGACATGAAACTTAAACCTAGAACATTTTTAAATCTAGAAAACATCTTAGTTTAGAAATTACATATTTTAGTAAACATGGAATTTGAATAAAACTTAGAAAAATGAACTAACTCTCACTTTGGTCTATGACAGGAGGCACAAACGAGGCGAGGGAATTTTCACATAGACCCAAACTTACCATCACCACCACCACCAGATTAGGGTGTAGTAGCTATCCTACCCCAGATTTTATGGATTCTTCAGGATGTCAATGGCACTCTACGTAGAGGATTAGGAGGAGGACACATAGCTAGTCATGATAAAGCCCCTTCCATTGAGGGTCAAGTATCTCCTTGACCCAGCTGAGGAGCATAGAGGAGAGAACTCCCATGTAGAGTTAGCCAGAGCAGAGTCACCACTAAGGGGACAGGGTGACCGAGTTTCAAAGCATAAAGAGAGGTCTCAGATCCCTAGGCTTAGGGATGAGCACACAGAGAGACCTAGAGGTCAGTCAGACCATAGCTACAGATCACATCAAGGAGATCTTAAAGCTTGCCTATCACATTACTCAGGTGACATGGGTGGATTTTAGGCAAAGGCCTGACTAGTGAGCTTGAGCGGTTACTTCAAGCTTTGTCCTTGTTCTAGCAACATGAAAGCTTGTGTTGTGATCCATCTACTGAGGGATGGAGCAGGAGTATGGTGGAGGATAGAGGAGTAGAAGCTCCATGTAGATTCTGAGATAGTGACCTGGGAGCTATTTGAGGAGAGATTCAGGAGCAAATATTTATCACGAGGTTCATACAATAGAGGATCGATGAGTTCCATGACCTTTGATAGGCATCTCTTTCAAAGAGTAGAGTATGAGAGTAGATTTTGGATCTACTCTAGTATGTTGAGTATATACAGGATGAGCAGGTGCGGATCCACAGGTTCATCTAGGGCCTAAATTTAGACATTGGAGGTGCATTACGAGATCCATTGTCCACGGACATTAGCCGAGGTCACGTCGAAGGCCAATATAGTAGAGGAGACTTGGGGAAGACCCGGCAGCTAGAGACCAAGTTCGGAGCCACATACGGTAGATGCGGGATGGTAGATCAATGGGGTCGATATCCCTTCCTCATGGTGGACAAGGTTCAGATTGCATCATCACTTAGACCACATTAGTAGTAGCAGAGTAGCAGCGAGTCCCACCCACCTCATAGACCTCCATAGAGTGCTGATGCATAGAGAGGTCGGAGAATAGGGCCTCCTCCTATGGGTCCCATCAGGACACAAGGTGGACCTAGAGCTCAATCAGCGAGAGTTCTCCAAAGAGAGACTTCAAAGAGATCACAACTAGATCATCAAGATCCATGCCATAGACTTCCAGGGCACCTCTTTGGAGGTGCTACTCATTATCGGGAGGAACAGGGGGATGTTTTGGTTGTGGTGTTATTAGACACAGTTGGAGATATTTCCCACAAAACCCTAACAACAAGGGTAAGACATAGGTCTCGAGAGCCGATAGTTTGTGACATGGGATGGAGCCACAAGATTTATGCGGTGGTCAAGAACCATCGAGTGCAGAGCATTACAAGATGCAGTCATTGAGACCACAGGTAGCATTGGTGGTATTTCTACCTCTGTATTGTTTAATTATGGTTCTTCTGATTCTTTCATTACACCATCTTTAGTATAGCGATGCAGGTTGGTGGTAGTTAGGCAGGGTCTTAGTTGGGATGTCGAGATGGCTTCTAGAGCCAAGATCTCTATAGACTCCTTAGTTAAGGAGTGTGTAGTGGATTTGGGACCTTTCACCACCACCTCAGATCTCTGTATCCTTCCTTTGGGCTTGTATGGAGTCATTTTGGGTATGGATTGGTTATCTACACACAGGCCAAGATGGATTGTTACCACAAGACTATATCTTGTGCAGATGATTTGGGGGTTGAGTCGGTGATATCAGGGGTCAAGAGACATGTTTTTATTTGCACCATCTCTGTTATGTAGATTAAGCGGTGTGTGCGATGGGGTTGTCAGATGTATGTTGTTACAGTCAATGACAAATTAGAGGATGGGTCTAGTGGACCATCGCTAGATGATCATCCCATCTTGAGATATTATGTTGATGTCTTTCTAGGGGAGCTACCAGGGTCACCACCCCCATGTGAGATTGATTTTAATATGATATAGTTCCTAGAGCGAGCCTATCTCACGAGTACCTTATCGATGACCACCCCAAAGCTCTGTGAGCTCAAGTTGCAGCTTGAGGGATTTTGGAGAAAGGCCTTATCTCTAGTGTAACCCTTGGGGTGCACCGGTGATCTTCTGAAGAAGAAGGATGGATCCTTTTAGTTGTGTATTTATTACTCCACTTGAATAAGGTAACAATCAAGAATCGTTATCCCCTTCCGAGTATTGATGACTTGTTTGATCAAATGAAGGAGCCACGCTTCTCTAAGATTGATCTTAAGTCAAAGTTACCATCGGTTGAGGATTTCAGAGGTGGACATTCAAAAAACCACCTTCTGCATGAGATATGGGAACTATGAGTTCACAATGGTGCCTTTTGGTTTGACAAATGCCCCCGTAGTTTTCATGAGTTTGATGAATGGGGTATTTAGGACCTTCTTAGATCACTTCGTGCTCATCTTCCTAAATGAAATTTTGATTTACTCACATATGCATGAGGAGCATGAGGGGCACCTTCGCCAGGTTCTTCAGTGTCTTCAGTGAGTAGTAACTTTATGGGAACTTGGAGAAGTGTGCATTCTTTCATAAAGAGGTACAATACTTAGGTCATATCATTTCTAGGGAAGGTATCATCATCGATCCTTCCAAGATTTGTTTAGGACTTCTCTCGGATTGTGCACCCTATCACTTCCCTTCAGAGGAAAGGGAAGAAGTTTATTTGGTCAGACAGATGTGAGCAGGCCTTAAGGACACTGAAGGAATGCCTCACTACAACACCTATTCTTGCAGTGCCAGATCCACAGGGTGAGTTTTTCATTTGCACGATGCTTCCTTAGCAGGACTTGGAGGTGTGTTGATGTAGGATGGAAGAGTAGTGGCTTTTGAGTCTCGTAAACTCAAAGATCATGAGCTTAATTATCCGACCCATGATCTTGAGCTTGTGGCAATTGTGCATGCCTTGGTTCGATGGAGGCACTTTCTTCTTGGCAGGAGATTCACACTTAGGACAGATCATTTGAGTCTTCGCCACCTCTTCATGTAGCCCAATCTCAACGCTCGTCAGCGGCATTGGATGGAGTTTCTTTGTGAGTATGATATGGAGATAGAGCATGTGAAGGGGAAGGATAATGTGGTAGCAGACGCTCTCAGTAGATGGAGACATGTGGCTATGGCCACCTCAGTGAGCACAGATTTGTGGAGTAGGATTTTTAGCAGCTTCCTCTTGACAGCTTCTACATTGCAGTTTGAGTAGAGATCAAGTCTCAGAGACCCCTCGAGGGGAATTTTGATGGTTTTTCCTTAGAGGCAGATGGTCTTCTCAGGCACAGGGGATGGATATTTGTTCCAGAGATATGGAGGCTTGAGGTAGGACATCTTGGTAGAGGCACATCGTGCACCCTATTCAGCCCATCCCGGGGTGAAGAAGATGCACACCACCTTGCGATAGTTGTACCATTGGAGAGGACTTCATAGAGACGTGGCCCAGTTTATGTCATGATGTTTAGAGTACTAGAGGGTTAAGGCGAGCATCGATCTAACCGGTCTTATTTATCATCATGCTATACATGAATGGAAGTGGGACACCATTTCCATGGACTTCATTATTAGGCTACCGATGTCGAGATATCACCATGACGCCATTATGGTCACGGTTGATAAATTGACAAAAGTGGCTCACTTTTCTCCGGTGAAGACCACTTATATAGTTATAAGCGATGGGTACGGTATATTTGGATGAGATTTTCAAGTTACATAGGATTCCACAGAAGATCATTTATGACCGCGATCCCGTGTACACTTCCTATTTTTGGACTACCATGCAGTATGTCCTCAGGACAAGAATCAAATTCAGCACAACATATCACCCTGAGATAGATGGATAGATTGAGTGGGTGAATCAAGTTTTACAGGACATGCTCAGGATGTATGTGATGGATCAGTAGTCTAGATGGGAGGAGTACCTGTACTTAGTGGAGTTTGCCTACAATAATAGTTTTCATAGTTCCATAGGCATGGCTCCTTTTCAGGATTTTTATGGTAGAGAGTGCAGGACACCTCTTAGCTGGGATAGGTTAGAGGACAGAGTATCTCTTGGACCAGCTCTTTTACAGGACATGGAGCAGTAGGTGGTGTTGATTAGACAGAAATTGTAGGAGGCACAAGACAGGCAGAAGAAGTATGCAAATCAGCATAGGATCGACCATAGTTTTGATGTGGGAATGAAGGTGTTTCTTCATGTTAGGCCACACAAGATCCCTATCCATTATGGAAAAGGTTCTAAGTTAGCTCCTAGATTTGTGGGTCCTTTTGAGATCTTGGAGCATATCGTCCCTTTGGCCTACTGTCTAACATTACCGCCTAGCTTGTCTCGCATACATGATGTGTTTCATGTTTCAGTTATTAGGAGATATATTATAGATCCTTCTCATGCACTAAATTGGACATCATTATAGGTGCATGATTAGGGGCAGGAGTGATGGTGGAGCCAGTTTGAATCCTAGATTTCGGACCACAGGCCTTGAAGGCGAGAGAGGTTGATCATCTTCGGTGCAGTGGGACGAGATATGATGAGACTGCACTACATGGGAGGATGCTACCTTATTACGAGTTCGATTTCCATTTGTTCCAGTGACTTCCGGAGGAAGTCGAGTCTAAGGGGAGGGGATGTAGTGCCCACTTTCCTTTGACACCTTTGATCTTGATCTTGATACTTTGTTGATTTAATTATGGACATTATTATAGTTCTGATTTAGTATGATGTTAGACATTTGATCATGGATTATTGTTGATCTTGATTTGGTTATGATGCATGATGATTATTAGAGACACTTCATATGTGGATGATGATATACTATTTGACATGGATATATTTTGAATGTTGTTCGGACATGTGATTTTGGATATTGTGAGTAGACCTAGAAAATGGACATTATATGATGATGATATAGTTGTTGATTAAATTACAAATGATGTAGTTGTTACTTGATGTTGTTGTGATTCATTTATATAGATGATTTTGGAATTACATTTATATTCATTTTGGATGTTTTGATATGGCCATGAGGCCAAAGGAGGTATTTGTGTTTTGTAGGTTAAAATATCACAACAAACATCGGGGGATTGGAGACCAACCACAATGGAATTCTAGGTGAATTCAACAAGGTCACCATGGCAACATGTTTTGTGTGTGTGTTGTTTTGTTAGGGATTCCCATGGGGGGTCGCCTTTATATGTGACCATGGGTTTGTGTATTTTATTAATGTGGTTCATTTTATTATTTTTGTATGTATTTTATTAGTGATGTGTCCCTTTCTTTTATTTAATTAAATTGTGGTAGATTAATGTGAGAAAACATATGGTTAAAAGTTAAATAAATCAAATTGGGATATGGGAAAGTAATAATGGAAGTTGTTGGCTCTTTGTATTAAATATGTAAGGGATGTGTAAGTTGTGTAAGAGTTGTGTAAGTTAGATTTTGGAGTATGAAATACTCCACCTCCTTGGAAATTCGAATTTGTCCTTGGGGGTTGTTTTTGGAGGCTTGTGGGACAAGTAAAACTTGTCCCATGCCTCTTAAAGCTATTTACCAACCATACCTATGGTTGGAGGGTTGATTTTAGCCCTTTTAATGCATTTGTATTAATCATGTTGCATGTTTTTATTGCACTCTTCTTACATGTTATTTAATTCAGTCCTTTAGGGTGTGGGCTTTTTGGAGTGTGCAAGTAAATTTTTCATATTTTCACCCACCTCTTTATCTGTGCTTGGGAGAATGAATTTATCTTTTGTGTTAGAGTTGAGGATGTGTGATGTGGCATCCTATATGGATCCACATCATCCTCTTCTCTTCCCCCTTCTATAAAATGCAAACTCTTTTCTTGTTTTGGGGTTGTTGAATCATTTTGCATGCTTCCTTGGGGGCAAATTTTCTTGTGCTTGGAGCTCTTGCTTTAAGAAGGAGTTTTGAAAACTTTGCATGCTTGTTGGCTCTTTGGTTTTGGACTATGTTCTTAGCATTCGAGAGCTTGTTGTTTGGAAACAAAAGCTACTATGGAGAGGTAGGATCTTAGCTCTCCTTTTATGATTGTTATTTCTTTTTGTATGAATGAATGGTGCATTTTTTTGTGTATTTGTTGGCTATTTGGGTAGACTGGCATAGGAATGGTGTAGGAGAAGGCTATGGGGAATTCATGTGGGGAGTATAAGGGAATACCAGTGGCATTAGAATTCTTGTGGAGGGAGATTGGGTTTGGGATCCACCATGGAAAAGAAATAGCTTGCATTTCTTACTTTGTGGGGGGCATAAGGAAAATCTGTGGGGGGCATAAGGAGGGATTGTGGGGGGCATAAGGATATGTGTGGTGAAATTTTATTGGTGGTTTGTTACAAGTGGATGCCCAATTCCCATTGGGAGGCATAAGTATCTTCCCCCATAGTCCTTGCTCCTTTGGCTTGCATGATCAAGCTTGAGTTCTATTTTGAATGTTTTCAAATGTAGTTGTAAATTATTGTTTTGTGTTGAACTATGTTTTAATTTGATTATGCATGTTGAAATAATGTTGTGTGTTGTGGAATCCTGTTGTTTCCATGGGTTGCTATCCATTTCTTATTGCATTGTGGTTGGGGCTCGGGGCCAATGATGAAGGATGGCTTCTCCTTTCATTGGATGTCTTGGTTAGGTGGAGAGCGTTGCCTTTCCCCCACTTTTGTTGTGATCAAATTGGAAGAAAAAGGAAACTTGCATGTTGTTGTTCTAGAGCAAAGGAAAATGTAGTTTTGACAGTACCTTGTGAAACAAAATCATTTGTAACCTTTCCCACTTTGAAGTGGATGATATTGTAATGTATTTTGTGAAGGGAAGATGTTTGTAATTGGTTATGAAAGTTACTTATTCGAAATGTGAAAGATATTTGTATTTTGTTTTGTACATTTGAAAGAAAGAAAGTGAAATCTGCTAATTGCATTCAAGGAATGGAAGAATGTAAAGATGTATTTATTTTAGAATTAATAAAGGATTGCAAGACCTTTCCTCATTTGCATTGTTGATTCAAATTGGAATATCAGATTGTGATTGAAATCCTGTTAAAAAATGGAATCTGCCTTGTTTCAAATGTATGATTTTGGAAAGGATAGAAAACTGCATTCTTATTTTAATGTTTGATTGAAGAAGGAATAACATTTAAGTTTACCATGGATTGAATTCAATGTTTCAGTGTATGGCAAAGGAGATAATTAAATCTCTGTTGAAATAAATAAATGTATATGGGAATAATACATGATTTGTATTTCTTTGGAAATGTATAAAAAATTGAATTCAGTATTGCATTTTGATTTAGAATGGTTTGATTAAAACAACTGAATGTATTAGATTAGATTAGAAATGAAATTCCATACTTGAATGATGAAAAGTTAGATGGACCTCTTTTAATTTGATCTCATTGTAAATTTTTAAAATTGGCAAATAAATTTAATTAAAATGTACAGTTTGGGCCTGCACATAATAATCAACTTGGAAACATTAAAATTTAACATGTTATATTATCAAGGAACTCAAATTTGACAAAAGATACTCAAGGAAATCATTTAAGACATTGTAAAATCGGGCCCAAACTCAAGTTTCACAGTCTTTTCTATCAATTGTTGGAAAAATTCAAATTTGAATCAATTGAGTAAATTTACCTTCCTAAAACATCCTAAATCCTTCTCAGAATAATCCTCTGTGTCGTTCGGCATGTTGAGTGGAGGAGATCAAATTGAACAAAAATTTAGAATTCAAAATTTACCAGTTGGCTTTTTAAAATCCTACATAACGTTTTCTTAAAATTTACCCCCTAAACTTTATCAAAATCTAAAATTTATGATCCCTGTGCAAATAGGGCATTGAGATATTTCCAGAAAGTCCTCGTTTTCCCAAAACTAAGCTTCCTAGCAAAATTTATGGCCCTCTGAAGTTTTCCTTCCTTGGTGGGAAAATTTGAGAAAAATTTCCACTGCGCCCCGACTTTGAAAAAAAAAATTCCCTTTTAAAATCCTTAGAAAAATTTTGAAAACTTCTTGGGGAAAATTTTTAAAATTTCCTTCGTTGGCCCTTGACTAATTAGAGGCTGCCATGTGGCATGGTGGAGGGGCGGAACCCTCATAGAATTTTTTTTTTTTTGAAATTTTTGGTTTTGGAAAATTTTGGATTTTACCTCCGCGGCCCCGCACTCCCATCCTCGCCTTAGTGAGACCTTTCCGTGGACGCGTGGACCCACACGTGCCATATACCCCTTTTCCTTCCCTTTGGCAAATTTCGCCAACTTTCTCTACCGCTCTGTCCGTCCCTCTCCTTTCCCCCATTGTGGTTATTGGGTGTCACATGTCCCTGGTGCACCCACGGGTGCGCAAGCACTTTTGGAATTCTCCCCCTCCTTAGTGAATTTTTTCGCAACACCTCTTCTGCCCTGCCTTTCCCTCATCCTCTCCCCACTTTGGTTTGGAGCACGACATGCTTCTAGGAGGACCCACGGAGCGCGGGAAAATTGTGGACTTTGCACTCGCGGGGAAAAATTTCTAAACACCACCCCATGACCCGCCAACCCGAAAAATGGTTTTCTCCCCCACTCGACACGTGTCCCTTTTGGGAAAATTTTCACTCCAAGGCCCATCGGCCCATAAGGAGTTTGAAAAGGAGTTAGGAGGACTTCTTTATATCATCGGAAAGGTGAGAAAATTTCCTATCCAATGGAAATGATTTAGGGAAATTTTGAATGTGTTAAGTATGAGAAAAATCAAGTTGAAAATATGAGCCTATTAGAGAGTGGGTATGGGGATAAATTACCCCTGAACCTAACACAAAATTCTAACCCTAAAATTTGGACCTTGTGACCTCTAATAATTGTTTATAAAAGAAAAGTATGTTCTAATAGATTAAACTTGTTCTGGAACTTGTTAGTGATAGTTTTTACCTTGCAACCTGGCTGTTGAAACTTCTAATAAAAAAAATTTATTCCATAATTTTCCTGACTAACCCTAGGTTGTTTCTTGGGTCTCAAGTGTGTTGTTTTAATAGGCATCACATGTAAACCCTCAACAGTCAAGTATTGACCGAGGAACTAAATTACGTCATAGGGTAGTGAGTGTAATGCATAAAATACAATGTAGTATGTGTGATGATAATATATGACCATATGATGTGTAGAAATGTGTAGTGTATGATGTATAAGATGCAATACAAGGTGTGTAGATAGACTAATAATGTGAGGATGTGCGCTATGTAATATGCAGATGAGGAGTATGGAATGCTAGACTCATAGACAATAGGAGTGTGACACATATGATGAAGACTAGTATGGTGTGTAGACAATGTATGATGTAGGAATGTACAATACAAGATGTGTATGTAGACTAAAAGTGTAAGGTGTATGGTATGTAAGATGAGAAGCATATAATGTAGACCCTAAGAGTGTGATACATGTATAATGACGATTAGTATGATGTATGATGTGTAGATGCAAATGTCAAAATGATATAGACTAAATGTAGAGTGTATGATGTAAAGTGTAAGACATATGATGCAAAATGTGTGAAGCGACCTAGTGTGTAGTGTGTGGGGTTCATGTGTAGTAAGCCCTCAACATTCAAGTGTGAATCAAAGCACAAGAGTGTGTCATCAGGTAATGACAATGCTAAAACATGTGATGAGGATGTCTCAACTAGGAGATTGATGTATGATAATGCCAAGATGATAGATGCTGCGACACTAATATGACGTGGGGAGATGTGTGAATGATATGCCCCCCAAATGCGTGATGGTGAGGATATTGCATGATAAACGATATAGGATAACTAATAGAGAAGTGATGTATGAAGGTGGTGAGGTATCATAGATTTTGTAAGATTTATTGAGTGATGGGATAAATAATGAGAAATCATATGGTATGTGTGATGAGTGATAGCTGATCGTAAATGTATGTATGTATGCATGCATGTATGTATTTATGTATGAGTGGTTATGTAATAGATATATATGTTAATGTAAGATGAAATGAGGTTCTATATTATAACAGACCCCTCAACAGTCATATAAGAACCATAAGAATATGAATGTGTCATCAGGAGGGTAGGGTGACAAGAGTCACCTACCAAAGACCAAGTTTGCATGAAGAAGTGGAAGCATGGTGGGAAAGAGTAACAGTAGGACCAAGCGGTGGAGAAATTTGCAATGTCTTTCCGAAAAGTATAAGGGGTACTTGTTTTGAAAAAAGCTGATTGGCTATCAAAGTGGTGTAGGATGGGAGGTATTTTGAATGGTGGTAGCTTTTGTGGTGTTGATGACATTGTTGAAGGCTTGATAGGAGACCAAGTTTCACCGAGTTTTAAAGGAGGTTCTTTGAGATTAACTTGTTAGTGTCGTAGATTGCTCTCTTTCAAACCCTTCCACGGTCATCATCTGGATATATATCTAGGGTAATATGTAGTTTGGTTGATTTGACCAAAAGTGTGTGCTTTGTCGTCTTCTATGTTTAACCCGCTTAAGCGGGGATGATCTGCATTGTAGATTTACCGTTGTTTGGAAGACTTGGATCCTAAGATTGATCTATATTAGTTATTGTTGTGATGAGATTGGGTTGGGGCACGATTGGCTTGAATACATATTCTTTGGGCTCTCTAGGTCCCGTGATTATCATACAAAAGCAACAATGTAAAATTAACTATGTGAAGTATATCTTTAGCATATATGGCTTCTCGCAACTATGTAAAATTAACTATATGAATGAAATCGAAGGAGCGTCTATTTTAATACATCTAGAAATTGACAATTAATCTAATGATGAATTTAAAATAAACAAAGCAAACGAGTATAGCTACTTGCCTGTGTAGTTGTAAATCTATTCTAAACAATGAAATAATTGATCTAATCTATTTGAAAGACTCTCGATCCTACCTCAGAAGTGAGGAATGAATCATAGTCTCTTAGAAACTATCAATCCCCACAGCTTCCTTGGCAATATCGAAAGTAAAATTGACTGAAATAAAGTGATTGGCTACTCTATTTGATATGCTCCTAATTAAAACTTTGAAAGCTAGAACCTAGATTCTGCAGAACATTGGCGAATCTGATGGTGTGTGTGATTTTGTCCCCTCAGTGTGATCTCCTCACTCCTTCGTGCTCACGTGGATCCAGAAAATCGTGTAATGCTAGCATCAGCGAGTAGATATTGGGACAAAGGCAGCTTAGGATACGAGGCCGAATACAATGCGAGTAGGAGAGAGATAGCGCAAGAGTATAGAGCTTGGCTTATGTAATTCCTAGTGGGATTTATTGCGAGTCGTGCAACATAAAACATCCGAACACAAACTATCTGTTTGAAGAACAAAACTGCGCAACTTTAATGGCTTCCTATTGAAAACAAACTATCCTATTCCAATTGATTTCGATGAAGTGATAACAACAATTGCACAAGATGGATATGTGGCTTCCTAACAACAAGACAACACTAACTAAACATGCAATGAATGAAGCTAAGAATTCTAAGCAAAATGAAAGACTAATCTATTGCAATGAGAAATTCAGAGGCAAATTTGAGGGGCCATTTGCTTGAGCACAAGCCAACTATTTATAGCATTTGCATATACCCAAGGTAAAAACCAAATTGATCTCTTAAACTATAAACAATGGCAAAACACTATTCCAGGGAACCAGAATCATTAATGCAAGCCCAAGGCGGTGAAAAAAATCGTAAACGTTGAATTTTACGTGAGTCATGTTAAAAGAGCATTCTAGAAAACGCGTGAAGGAATACCACCTGAGCGGGCGGCGATTCTGAGACCTCCGCCCTATCACGGTGGCGATCACGAGACTTCCACCCGAGCGGGCGGCGGTTTCGTAACTGAAGAGCAAAAGGCAAAGGAAAGAGGGGAAAAGGGAAAATAAAGCACGCGAGGGCTAAGCGGGGCATGCGGGATGATAACGCATACTTGGAGAGATTTTTCGATCCCGAACACCTTGCGAGGAGACTTATATCATCATTGGGGCATGTGTTACGTTGTTTCGGCAGTGCAGTACCCTACAATTTCAGGTACGTACATATTGCCCCCTCGGAGAAGCGTTTTAGCCATTTAGAGGCATAAAACGGTGGGTTCCAAGTATGGTGGTCCCGAAATGGGAAGTTGGAAGTTATACCTGATACGTCTGTGTGTCGTAATGATGCCATCCAAAATTCCTGCCACCTGCAAAATGAAAAGAGGAATCAAGTGTAGATAGACAAAATAGATCGGAAAATAAATACTAAAATAACGTGAAATGAGGACGTACCATTTTTGTGGGGGTAAGAACTTACCTCCGTCGGCGTTCCCAAAGTCAGTGTGAAAAGGGAATTTAAGACAAGTCAGGCTGCTATATATATAAAAGTGGGCCCATTTTCCTATTCATTTGCGCGGGTTGATTTGATTGATTCTGAGCTCTAGGACCCTTGGTGACGGTTTCTTACGAGAGTAGAGTCAAAACGTTCGTGACGAGATAGCAATCATGCCTCCGTGAGCAGATCATCGACCCGCAAGATCACAGGTTAGTTTTCCTCAATTTATCATTTTTACCTCCAAACTTTTAAAATTCTAAAATCTTTGTCGTCGGGGGGTTATTTTTGAAAATGTTAGGTTCAAAAGGTCCATCTAGGGGGGGGGCCTACTGGGTAGGCTTTGTTTTTAGTTAAAATGGTCCTTTTTCGTGTTTTTTTGCCTTTTTTAAGTTATAAAACCCGCGTGGGTTTTCAGGACACGACCGCCACCTTTAAGGCGGCGGTTCTTCACAGAATGCCAAAAGAACACTTGTTTGAAATTGTTTTTGCATTTTTAGCATCTTTATGTGTTTTCGTGATTTTTCTAATGTCATTTGGATGCTAACTTGCTTTGTTTTGTGTGTTTTTGGGTGTATGCAGGCGAGGAGGAGTACATTCGGTGGAGCCGAGAGAGAGAGTGTGACTGGCTCCCGACAATATTAGATGCCCTTTCACAGGATGAGCAGGACACTCTATAGAGAGCCGGTATACTACGTATATCACGGGTTCCACATGTTGCACCATCCAGTCACATAATCTGTGACTTATTCTCATATTGGGATACTGATTAGAACACCTTCCGATTACAGGTCAGAGAGTGAGTGGACCATCACTTTGGAGGATGTCTATCGTATATTGGAGGTCCCGATCATCGGGAGACGTCTTACTCTTGAGACAGCAAGTTCGCGGGCCCAGATAGCACAGTGGGCCTCTTACATGGGAGATGTAGTCATCTCCACTGGTTCGAAGAAGGGGGTGAGAGTTCGGTCTATTCCTAGCTTGCCCATCCACTTGATTCGCCAGGCCATTATGGGGATCCTTGCCTCGAGATTGATCGGGGACAAGGGGAGATACACTATTATATCTTGTTGGTCCCCCATCATTGCATAGATCGAGGGACATGGCTGAATTTATGCCTAGGGAGAAGATATACTTGGGAATACCTACCATGACTTGTACAAGGTAGTCCATTTACAGGGGCGGTCTTTGAGCCGCCCGACCCACAGTTATGAGTTGGGTTTACAAGCGCTTCATCCCTTATGGTAGAGGTGTAGAGGTGACAGATCCTGAAGGCTGTGAGGGTAGCCGAGATGGATAGACATGTCGGTGCTCAAAGCACTTTATCAGCCCGGTTGCTTCTCGACCACCGATGACATGGAGGCCACACCATATCAGGCCATGGCAGGCTTATGGGGCAAGGAGGCTCTTACTTTGATCTCCTACTCCACCACAAGGTAGCTCATTGATAAAGTAGGGCGAGTGGAGATACACCCCTTTGGCTGAGTTCCTCAGCGGTTGCCTACCTTACATGGGCATGCTTCCCCGTAGCGCCGATACAAGTCGATTCGAGAGGCCGAGAGGGTCCTAGAGGTCGGGGTTGGACAGTTGTTACCCATGGCGTTCCTATTGCGGTTAAGCAGGTAGTACGTGCCCGAGGGAGAGCCAATGCTCCTCAGGCACCCTTACTTCAGATTGCCGCGGGTCCTACCCATAACAGCGATGACCCCATCGGCATAGACTTCAAGTCCGAGGAGTTCACAGGGGGAGAGACAGAGGAGGAGAGGCGAGGAGGACAAAGTGATCCCGAGTGGCATGACACTCAAGATATTATGCAGCAGAGAGGGCAAAGCGAGTGCGAGAGAGGGTGACTCGGTTTCGAGAGGAGCCACTCTCCCGGGGCCATGGTGGGGAGAATGAGTCCATTGTGGGATGTTACATCACTCCACCATGGGGGAGCACCTCGATCGGCGGCGGCATCTGTGGCGAGATGTTGACCCTAGAGATCCATCCCGGAGACTCAGTGATCTCGAGTAAGTTACTATCCTCCCTTTTAATGTTTGTTTTTAATTAGGATTGCCTTAGTTGCTATCTCTCCTTTTGTTTACACTTGTGTTTTATCTCTTGTCTTATGTCTAATTCATTTTCTCCTTTGTCTGCGAGATACCGCCGATGAGTGGCGAGACCGATTCGCGGGGTATGCACCGATACCCTGATGATCCCCATAGAGAGGACCCATGTAGAGCTATCTCATGGATGTAGGGGAGCCCTCGGCAGGCTAGTA
The DNA here is from genome assembly GCA_018340775.1 of Taxus wallichiana var. yunnanensis. Classification (NCBI taxonomy): domain Eukaryota; kingdom Viridiplantae; phylum Streptophyta; class Pinopsida; order Cupressales; family Taxaceae; genus Taxus; species Taxus wallichiana. Next base: position 417,267,203 of record CM031235.1, read on the forward strand.
AACATACTTGACATCTTTTCCCCGTCTAACATGTGGCTAGGATGGTATCTACCCTCTGTCTTGGCCGGCGGGGTATAGGACAGCAGAGCACACGATGAGGAGTCATTCTCATGGCAAGACCGATTACCCCTGGGATCGTGAGCCCTCCATGCATTTAGAGTGCCGGTGTAATCTGGATTCCTAGACGTGGGCGTGCACCAAAAGCCACTTGGCTCTCTTAGATTTTTGCATGACATTTTTGTACTTCCTGGGCTCTTTGAGCATTTTGACCATGCCTAGCGCATGATGGCATTGTACAATAATTTTGACCATTTATATATATATATAATTTTTGGATCAAACTCTTGGCATTTATGGCTTTGCTTCCGTTTCCGTTTTCTCATGTAAACTATGATGTTATGCTTATATGTTTTTTTTAGAATGTATGCAATGGAGAACAAATTATATAAGTGTCTACTTTCTTTTTGTATTTCATGATGCTGATATATGATAATGTAGATATAACGTGATTTTGAATTTTTAGCTTCTTTAAGCAATGTTGATACTTCATATCTGTTTTGGCAAAGTGGTGAAGATAAGCCGGTATGATGAGAAGATAAACCTGCCCCTACTCCTAACTCCACACAACTAGTAAGATGCGAGGGCTCATCACCGAGTTGGATAGGGCACAAGTTATGAAATGTGTTGAAATGATAGTGATGAAAGATAGACAAAGCTTTGGTGGAACCAAATTAGGATGTTACAAGCCTACTCTACTTGAGTGACTCCATAGTTTGGGATGCAACTTGCTTTGCGGTTTATCTAGACTTAGATCCGTAGATGGCCACATGGTAGACAAAATTTGGTTTTTAGGATTTTTAATGCTCTTTGGAATTTTGGACATCCAATTCATTTGTTTTTGACTCAAGACTTCAAGATTTTATGACCTTTCATGTTTGTTTGTCAAGAGGACCCCCCACACCTTGCCCCATGCTACTAGTAAGAAGCGTGGGTTTATCACCTTAGGCAAGGCATAGGCGAGTAAGGGAATTTCCATCCTTTCCCAACCCTACGTCACTAGTAAGAGACACAAGCTCATCACCAAAGGTTGGTGGGGCAAGGAAATGTGTAAATTTAAAAATTTTCGTTTGATTTATACTTGACTTGTTTGTTTGAGTAAAATGTCAGCATGCTCTTACTTCCAAAGAGATATTCATATGGGATAGATGTGACACGATGAAGCTTCTAGAACAGACCATAGGCAAGACACCTATCCTAAGAAGAAACCAAAAGTGAGAACAAGCATGCAGATCTTGGTATGGTTACCGTTAAGACTTTGTCATATCTAGCTTTGTTTGATGAAATGATTCCGAAATAGTTGATGATATCATGAAAATGGAGAAGTATGATTAGAGCGTTTATGCCAATACCATCAGAAGTTTGTAATGAATTGATTTTTAAGAATAAATTCCTCGATCACAAATTTGTACAAAACAAGTGGACAAAATGATCCTAAATATATGAAGATGCAATGTAGCTATAATTATACAAGTAGTGCTGGTTACTTATGCATAGAATCGTTTAAGGTGTATGGAATTGATCGTTTCACCAAATTCCTCACCTTCTAGTGTGCATAGGAGATATGCACCATTTGCATAGTCCTTCATGACTCGGTATGGGCCCAACCATTTGGGTCGGAACTTCCTTCCTTCGCTAGTCTTTTTGTCGATCCGGCTGTCTAGCCTTAGAACTAGATCACCCTCATATATGTCTCGTTCATAGACCTTGTTATCTTTGCTGCACATTCGGTCAGCATAGACTCTATGCCACTATTCGGCATCTAACCTAGCTTCATCTAGGCTTTCTAGTTGGGAAAGACGTGCTTCTCTATAAGCATCTTCATCCAGGATCCCTTGTAATGAGATACGGAGACTGGGTATTTCAACCTCAAGTGGGAGAACCGTCACTTTGCCCGAATACTAGCGAGAAAGGAGTTGCTCTTGTTGGTGTTCTTATTGAGGTTCGGTGGGCCCATAAGGCTAGATATAACTTCAAATGCCAATCTTGTTTGTTTTCTTTCACCGTTTTAAGGAGAATGGCTTTTAACGTTTTATTTGTTGCTTGACTTGTCCATTAGCTTGGGGGTAATTCTAGGAGGCCGTATGATGGCTTATTTTAAATTTATTGCACAATTCATGAACTTCATCATTCTTAAAAGAAGTTCCATTGTCTGAGATAATGATTTGCGGGACACCGTACCTGTAAATGATTTGGTTCAAAATGAACTTGGCGATTATAGAACCTGGTATAGTAGTGAGAGGCATGGCCTCTACCCACTTGTAAAATATTTGGTGGCCGTGATTATAAAATTATGGTTGTCAGAGATGAGGGAGAGAACCTCCTATCAAATCGAGCCCCGCGTAGAAAAGGGCCATGGAGTAGTGATTGGTTGTAGAGCTTGTGCTGGCATGTGAATCTCGTGGGAGAATTCTTGGCACTTATGACACCTTCGTACAAACTCTACTACGTCGTGTTCTAAAGTAGGACAGAAGTAGCCCATTCGATGTATTTTATGAGTGGTGGCATGGCCACCGAGTGGCCTCCACACATTCCACTTGAGATTCGTGGAAAACCTTCTTGGATTCTTCTGTGTCGACACATCTTAGAAGCATTCCATCGAACGCTTTTTGATAGAGAACTTGCTCTATAATGATGTATTTGGCTACAATAATGCATAACCGCCTTCTTTGTTATTATGTAATGCCTTCCTGGATACGTATGATCCATGATGTAATTAATAATATCATTATACCAGGGACACTCAGAGATGGGAGGTCTGTTTTTGATGTAGTGTACGCATTCATCCGGATAGTCCAGATCTACTAGATTACCTCCATCTAGTGGGTTATCAGCTAACCAATCTGCGATGATTTGTCCTTTACATGAGACTTTTGATTTACAAATGTTAGTTTGAACTCCCCATTAAGGTTATAAAGTGTCCAAATTTTTTTGACAAGGACCCTTGCGTGAGGAAAGTTCGTAAATGCTCTATCTTTATAATGACCTTTGTTTCTTGATTTAGCATGTAATGTCTTAATCATTTGGTTGCAAAGACTATGGCAAGGCATTCTCATTCTACCTGTGTATAACGTGTTTCATAGCCGAGAAATGTTCGGCTAATGAAATAGATCGCACGTTCTCTCATGTCATCATCTTCTTGAGCCAGCATACAGGCTAGCGAGACATTGGTATCTCACGAATACAAAATTAATGAGTGATCTAGCTTAGGTGGCATTAACGTAGGTGGTGATAATAAGAAATGCTTGACTGCGTCAAAAGCTTTATTGCAATCTTCGGTCCAATCAATATTATAATCTTTCTTGAGTAGATTATTGATTGGATGAATGGTGAAACTTAAGTCCAGGATGAATCTCCGGATTGCACCAAGCTTTCCGAGAAATGATCTGATTCCAGATTCATTCAAAGGTGGGACCATTTTGAGAACAGCCTTAATTTTGGTTGGGTCAACATCGATCCCTCATGACGATATAATGTAACCTAGGAGCTTTCCTCCTATTACACCAAAGACACATTTTTATGGATTTAGCATGACTCCGTATTCTATCAGATGTGAAAGAATGACGCGAAGCACTTCCGGATGGTCACAACGCTTCTTAGCCTTGGCCAACAAGTTATCTATGTAGGATTCCACAATTTTATGAATAAGATCGTGAAATATATATGTCATAGCCCGTTGATATGTAGCACCAGCATTCTTGAGACCGAATGGCATAATAGCATAGCAATAGGTTCCCCAAGGAGATATAAACGTGGTTTTAGCTTGATCTTGTTAGGATATTCTGATTTGATTGTATCCCGAGAATCCATCCATGAGAGACAACAGCTCAAATCCAGTTGTTGCATCAACAATGACGTTTATGGATGGTAACGGGAAGTTGTCTTTAGGACATGCCTTGTTAATGTCTCGGAAGTCTATGCAGATGCGTATCTTCCCATTCTTTTTGAGAACGGGAACAATATTAGATACCCACTGAGAGTAATCGACTAGCTTGATGAATCCTACTTGGAGGAGTTTCATTACCTCCTCTTTTACCATGAGAGCTACCTTAGGTTTCATTGGTCTTGATTTTTGTTTAATCGGCTTTGCATCTGATTTAGTGATGAGGTTATGTACCACAGTGTGTGGTGCAACCCCTGTCATTTCCTTATAATTAAATGCAAAAGCCTTCCAATGTTCTTTGAGGATTTGAGTGTGTATTTCTACTTCTGATGGAGTTAACGAGGATCCTAACTTCAATATCCTTGGTTCGTCTTTCATTCCGATATTAATATCAATTATTTCTTCGATTAGAGAAGCGTTACCTTCTTCAAACTCAGGCGGGGCTGGAGGTAATTCCAAATCGTCTCTATTTTCAACTGTGTATATGCTAAGTTCCTTTTGTGGGGGAAGCTCTGTCATGGGATTTCCGAAGTAGGAGGATGAATGCGGGATTAGGGATAAATCTACCATGTGATGGGTGAGATGTAACGCCATATATGTGTTTAAGAAATCAAGAGTGGTTGTATCACTATCGATGTGGTATAGGATAGTAGAGTTGTTTTCATTTCCATTTAAAAGAGGATTTGACATTATTTTTATCAATGGTTTAGTACGAAGGGATACCATTAAATGGGTATCCTCTAACTTACTGTTTGGAGTAAAGCCCGATGCTGAGGTTGCTATTGAATTGGCGAGAAGATTTTGTTCTCACAGGATTGCTTCAATTGATATGAAGACAAACTCCTTGCTTAAATTCAGTACAGCTATTTTGTAGAGTTGTAAGTGCTCGGCTCTGGTTTCATACACCTCAGAGACTTGGTTTGTTACCAATTGCGAGTCTCCCAACACCCTGATATTATTAACACCGATCCTTTTAGCTAAGATGAGGCCAAGGAGGAGGGCTTCATACTCAGCGCCATTGTTTGTACATTTGAAATTTAATTTAAAGGTGAATGGTAGGACTCTTCCCTTGGGAGAGATAACAATTACACCTGCCCCAGCTCCATAACGACATTTAGCTCCATCAAAATGGAGAGTCCAATACTTAGCTGGGAATATGGGCACTGGGATATTTGTTGTGTTAACATCTTCTACCTCTACCATGCAAAGATCTACTGCTGGGAGAGAACCAACACCTAGGGTGTATCCCATGCCTATTGAATAAAATGGTAGGAACATTGGTAGATCTTGTTCTAGCAATTCAACAATTTTTGCAGTAGTTCCTAATGATACGCTTTCTGATCTTAGCCTCATCTTTGAGGGCTGGGATTGTCTTGGCTAGGCTCATGGTTTCAAGATCTATCGTAGGTACTAACTTTTCTTCCGGTTTTAGGCTGGTAGGTTTATTAAGTTGGTTTGTTGGGAGTTCAAACTCCGAGTGCGCGCTGGTCTTTTTTTAGGTCAGCCAAGTGTATATCAAATAGTTTTGGATCACCTTTGGCTATGAACACCTTTCCAAAATGCAATAATCTTACTTCTTGAAATAACGTAGAAGGGATAGCCTTCATACGGTGTATCCATGGTCGTCCGAGGATCATATTATAGTTAGTTTCCCGATCTATAATATAAAATTCAGTCAAGATTGTTTTGGGCCCTAAGGTGACCGGTAGTATTATAGTTCCAATCGAGGTGGCTTTAAGGCTATCATAGCCTCTTAGTGTATTTCGCGTTGTGGAACAATTCGTTTCTCCATACCCTAGCTTTTGGAGGAAAGAGAAGGGGACTACGTTAACTGCTGCCCCATTGTCAACCATCACTCATTTTACCTAATTGTTATAAACCCATACTTGCAAATGTAAGGCTGGATCACCTCGGTGTGTAATCTCAACATCTGTTGGCATTTTGTTTACTTCGAATATGAATTTGGTGTCCCTATCCGGCTGCCCCGGAGGGTGGATATCAAAGTCTATATGGTTTACCTATATTTCGGGAGGTGGAGTGATGTTAATTAGATGACCTAAACCTAATGCTTCTAAAAGAGCATCCCTGTGGGCAGGGGAGTTCTTCAATAAATCCAAAAAGGAGATGTGTGAGAAGCTTTTCGTTAGATTATTAATTAAATCATAAGCACCCACGGGTTTTATTAATACTTGTTGGATATTGTCTGTTTCTAGCGGGTAGCTTGGACTTAGCTGAGAGGAATACTCTCGTGTCCTTTTTACAGCTTCTACGGGTAGTTCGGCATCTAATTCCACTAAACCGACTATCTTAGGTCGTGGCTGACTTCCTAATTGTGGCGCAACTAATGGATTTAGTGAAGTTGAGGCTTCATGATCATTGTTTCTGTAATTACACCATTGTTTGTCCCATTTGGATTTAACTTGTTATTGTTGTGATTTAGGAGCAGATCATTGAAGATCTTGAGGGTGTATTTTGAGGGGAAGCGCCCTGTAGAAGTATTTAGTCTTTGGTGACGTAGGATCTGCCAAGAACATATCTATAAAAAGTTGACTTTGTTCCTCTGGCAAATGTTGCATGAATTTATTGTAGTCACGACACATTCTAGTGTCATGGCCTCGGATTTTTTGAAAACCACAATACGAGTTAGGATTGTAATTCCTAGTTTTTTGACTTAGTGTATATTGTGGCCTAAAACTCGATCAAACCGTTGCTATTAGGATTAAAGTTTTACATTTGTTGTTTTTGGTTTTGGCTTTGGTTTTGATATCCATTGAGTTTTGGCTTTGGTTTTGATATCCGATTGAGTTTTGGCTTGGGCCCGTATAGGGTTTCGCCATTGTTGTTGTTGTTGTGGATGATTAAAATCCACTGTATTGACTGTTGGGGTAAAATTTTTGTCTCGTTGGTTGTTTATTAGCGGTGGAGTATTCACAACATTTACACTTTTGGCCTAATCAGTTACTCCATCTGTTGTCACTCCCGCGATTTCTATTAAGGATTTTAGGTCCTTGATTGGCGCTTGTGGTAGTGGAATAAGGTGTAGTATTCTGGTTGGTGGTGATTAACCTCATGTTTGTTCCATACATTTTACGACCGCTATCTATTATCGCTTGATATATTCGAGAGCGCTCTCAAGTACTTCATCGTAATTCTTTAGTGGGAACTTGGACTTCTTCCTTCACTTCTCTACTGAGAGAATGAAGGAATAAATCACATAGTTCCATTTGGTCCATTTTGGAGTCCTTGGTGAAGAGTAAAGAACTGTATGCCACCTTTGGATGAAATGAGCAACGGATTCATTGTGTTCCTACTTAATGTGCAAGAATTCCCTGATTCCTGTTCTTAATAGTTTGTTCATGTCAAATGCCTTGATGAACTCTGAAACAAGTTGCTTGAATGAATGGATGGAAGCCTCGGGTATTCTATAATACCAATCGAGAGCGATACCTTCCAAGGTTTTGGGAAATATTTTAGCAACAACCCCATCCCAAGGGAGTAGTTCTCGGATGGTTGTGGCGTAAGCCTTGATATGTGCATTCGGATCTCCCTTACCTTTGTATTTGGGTAAATCGGGAAGAGGTCTTGGAAGCATGACACTTCGTATGGTGAAATCTAAGGGTTCTTTCAAGTATTTTGAATATGTCCCTATCGTATAGGTTTCGACCATTGATGGTGCCTGTTGAGGGAGTGGAGGTGGAATGGGTTGTTGATATGGCATAGCGTACGCATTGGCGGGGGCATAAGGAAACCCCTGTGTTTAAGGAACCATGCTAGGAGAGGAGAACATATCCCTTTGTGGTGATTTGGAGTACATGTTTAAGTATAAAAGGGTATTGTCCAAGAATGGATTATTTTGTCCTGAGGCCGGGAGGTGTCAAAATGGTGTTAGAAATGGCGGTTCTTGCTGGGGTTTGTTGTGAATAATGAGGGTTCATGCCTAACATGCCTATTCCTGTGAGGAGGTCTACCTGGCTAGGATGGTGTGGAGGATTAGAATTTCCTACCTGCATGAATTGAGAATGGTGATTTTCCTGGGCAATTTCTAAGCCCCTCACTTTTTCTACTAACGTTGAAATGACTTCATTTGGTGAAGTTACGGTATTTTTCCTTAGTGACGTTTGTTGTATATCCTGGAGTTGTATAGGCATGTGATATCCCTCTATGAATTGATCATTTCCCTACCAAATTTCCCGAGGGCATTTCCTATACGACGTGGCATGGAGGTATTTTCTTGAAAAGAGACTTCGGGTTGTGTTTGTAAACCTCCTATAGGTGGGTACATACTTCGAGAATGTTGTTCATTCTTGGCATAATGTATCGAATGTTCATCATCTAAAACTAGGTATGGGTCAGCTTGTCTACTAATTTGTGGTCTAAGTAGTACCTAAGGAGACGAACTAGATTCTCCTGTGAGCGTCATATTGTTTGAGCTTGAAGGCTGTGTTTTTGTGTTTGAGCGAGCTGATCCAACTCTTCTGTTTGGAAAGATGAGTTATATCTGACCCTTGGAGATGGAGTTTGTGTTGATAATTGGTTATCTGAATACTTGTCACCCCATACCAAGAGCGAGGGCGATGACTGTCTATTCAGTTAAGCGTAGTATGCCTCAAGACCTAGGAAAGGTCTACCATATGTATCGAATCCTGACATATTCAGGGGGTATATGAATACCCACAGAATAATGGGAAAAGGCGAAGGTGATGGTGAAAGTTGATGAGGTAGATAAGATTAAATAAATGTTAGTAGAAATATGACTCCAAATCAAAAAGTAGGAAGGTTCACGTCGGGTTCACCAATTTTGTACGATGGAAAAGTGACAAGCGAGCATGGGAATCTACAAGTAACTTTTCCTCACACCCGACCTCCCGAGGTCGTGCCGAGACAACTGGTGGGGATTGAATATGCGTGGGATGCAGACAAACTAGTTAGGATATTTGTTGTCTTCGATGTGCACTAGTTGAAATTACGAATCTAAGGCAAAGAAGGCCCTACTAACCTGAACCGGTGTGATAGATTGATCAGCAAGGATGACTGCTTGAAGGCTCCAATCAATATCGAGCTCTAGCGTGATTCGGTCTATGGGTTGTGGAATACGTGGAAAATGACCTGGGATAGTTTCATGTATGTCTCCAGATAAGGTCATAGGGTGGATGGTAAATATTATTGACTCTATGGGTGATTCTCTGGCCTAGTCCAGAACTCCTTAGCTTCGTTAGCTGTTATGTCCAATAAGAATAATTGTTCGATGATGATAGGTGGAAGTGGAGTAGATCTGAATACTAATGTATGTAGGCTAGCATCTATGTCTGATTCACCTATAGATTCGTTGGGCTATGGGACTTGTGGGTCACAACCGTAGATTCGTGTTTGTTGTGGTCCTGTTATGGTCATGTGCGGATTCAGTCCCTAATCCCTAGTATCCAATAGTCATATGCTTTCTCACCTCTATATTCGAAATTAGCACTTGTGTGATCTTTTCAAAGTATCCCACAGGCATTCGTGCAACAACGAATTCTTAAGCTGGTATCTATATCTGTGAGAGTGTCTCCTGCGCTGTCAGTTGTGGGACCGAAGGATCACAACCAAATGTTTGCTCTCTTTCAAACCCTTCCACAGTCATCCAAATATATATCTAGGGTAATCTGTAGTTTGGTTGATTTGACCAAAACGTGTGCGCTTTGTCGTCTTCTATGTTTAACCCACTTAACTGGGGGCTGATCTGTTGTAGATTTGTCGTTGTTTGGAAGACTTGATCCTAAGATTCCGATCTATATCGATTATTCTTTGTGACGAGATTGGGTTGGGGCACGATTGGCTTGAATACGTATTCTTTGGGCTCTCTAGGTCCCATGATTGTCATACAAAAGCAACAATGTAAAATTAACTATGTGAAGTATATCTATAGCATATATGGCTTCTCGCAACTATGTAAAATTAACTATATGAATGAAACTGAAGGAGCAGCTATTTTAATATATCTAGAAATTGACAATTAATCTAATGATGAATTTAAAACAAACAAAGCAACCGAGTATAGCTACTTTCCTATGTAGTTGTAAATCTATTCTAAACAATGAAATAACTGATCTAATCTATTTGAAAGACTCTCGATCCTACCTCAGAAGTGAGGAATGAATCATAGTCTCTTAGAAATTATCAATCCCCACAACTTCCTTGGCAATATCGAAAGTAAAATTGACTGAAATAAAGTGATTGGCTACTCTATTTGATATGCTCCTAATTAAAACTTTGAAAGCTAGAACCTGGATTCTGCAGAACAGTGGTGAATCCGATGGTGTGTGTGATTTTGTCCCCTCAGTGTGATCTCCTTGCTCCTTCGTGTTCACGTGGATCCAGAAAAGTGTGTAATGTTAGCATCAACAGAAGTAGATATTGGGACAAAGGCAGCTTAGGATACAGACCGAATACAATGCGAGTAGGAGAGAGATAGCGCAAGAGTACGAGCTTGGCTTATGCAATTCCTAATGGGATTTATTGCATGAGTCATGCAACATAAAACATCCGAACACGAAACTATCCTGTTTAAAGAACAAAACCTGCAACTTTAATGGCTTCCTATTGAAAACAAACTATCCTATTCCAATTGATTTGGATGAAGTGATAATAAGCAATTGCACAAGATGGATATGTGGCTTCCTAACAACAAGACAACACTAACTAAACATACAATGAATGAAACTAAGAATTCTAAGAAAAATGAAAGACTAATCTATTGCAATGAGAAATTCAGAGGCAAATTTGAGGGGCCATTTTCTTGAGCACAAGCCAACTATTTATAGCATTTGCATTTACCCAAGGTAAAAACCAAATTGATCTCTTAAACTATAAACAATGGCAAAACACTATTCCAGGGAACCAGAATCATTAATGCAAGCCCAAGGCGGTAAAAAAATCTGGTAAATGTTGAATTTTATGTTATTCATGTTAAAAGAGCATTCTAGAAAATGCGTGAAGGACCGCCGCCCTGATTAGGGTGGCGGTTACAGGACCGCCACCCTGTCCAGGCGGCGGTTTCGTAATTGAAGAGCAAAAGGCAAAGGAAAGAGGGGAAAAGGGAAAAACAAAGCATGCGGGGGCTAAGCGGGGCATGCGGGATGATAACACATACTTGGAGAGATTTTCTGGATCCCGAACACCTTGCGAGGAGACCTGTATCATCATTGGGGCACGTGTTACGTTGTTCGGTGGTGCAGTACCCTACAATTTTGGGTACGTACAGTTTCATAGGTGGCGCTTGAGTGACAGAAGAAGAAATAATAGAAGTGATGAATGGATGCTCATTAGACATAGTGGAATCATTTTTAAGAACCCATTGAGGTGGAGTATTTTTAGATTGGCTTGTAAGAGAATGTTGTGTAGTAAGTGAGATAAAGCCTTAATGCTCAAGATGTTTGATTCTTCATTGTAAAATGTGGAAGTCACTTTCATTGTGTCCATTGATTTGATAATAATTGCAATACGGACGACCTTGATACTTTGATAATCGATAAGGAGGATAACAATGAGTAGGTGGTTAAGTGATTAATTAACGAAGGAGCTTAGTAAGAAGGTTGTGCTTCTTAGTATTGTGATCAAAGATAAGAGGCTCTGGTAATGATAGAACTTGAGGCTCACTAATATGATCACATGTATCAGTCATAGAATGAGATGGAGATGTAGAAGAAGAATAAACATATGCTTGAGAAGAATCCTTAAGCTGTTGAATTTCATATTTGAGAGATGTAATCACGGATTCCATGGCCTTAAATTTGTCTTGAAATAAATCATGTAGATATTCAATTGAGTCCAATAGGGGTTGATTAGATGGAGGAATACTAGGACTAGGGTTGTTAGATAGATGGTGGAAAATAGGACTTATTTTGTTCGGTGGTGTATTTTTAGGGTGACATATAGAATATAGTTCTTTTTGTAGAACATCCTGACAGTCGAGATACATTTTAAGAAAATCAGACAAATGAACTTGAGGAACTTTATGACCCACTATATAAGAAAGATGAATATCCAAAGTGTGAAAGATGTCAAAGTTAGCCAAAATGATTAACTAAATTGTGGAAGGATGGTAGTTAATCTAACTAGGAACAACAATAAATAACAATAAATAAAAGCAAGTAAATAAATATAGAAAGTGACCCAAAAACTAAGAAAGTAGATATGTGAAACCCTAAAATGTGAAGAGAGTTAGAAAGAACTCAGTTGATTCAATGAGCTTGTTGGGCGTGTCACGAGATGGATGGAGAAACAGGAGAAGGAAATGATTGTGTTGAGGTCTAGAAAAGTGTAGATCTAGGCAATCTGAGTGGGTTGGGACACTTGGATAGGTACAGGGGTGTGTCTGTGGGTGCCCAGTGCATGCGGGAGGTCCGAAACTAGATTTTCAAGCTTGGATGATGATGTGCATCCTTCTCTATCTATCATGTACAATTCACTACTCTATGTTGAATGTCACCAATGATCAATGATGAAAGATAAACCTACAAAACCCCAAGACAAACATCAAACCCTAAAAACAAAAATTCATATGAAGGGGTCGATGACCTCTCACTTTGCCACAATGGTGGACTTACTAACTGAGCATTACACTACATCTCATACCCGATGTAGTTTAATGTGTGTGTGTGTGCAATCAAGCCCTATGTGTTCTTGTGCCATTCGCACTTTGTGAAAGTAAAGCAAGCAATAACTATGCGTAGAAAATGTAATAGAATAGTGGATGGAATAGAATAAACTTTCCTTGTATGCAGTGTGATGTATATGAACCAACCTTGTGCCTTGTGATGGAGCTAGATGGATGAAAATGGAGACTTTGATGGATGCAACCTTAGGTGATGATAGTGGTGCTTAGTGCTTGGTCCCTCATTATGGTCTCATAACTTTATATTTATATGTTTCTCCTCTTCTAATTTCGTAATTAACCTCGAAAATGCTAGCCACTAAAAGATAAGAAGCTCAAATGGTTAGAAAGTGCCCAAAAAGTGGCAGGAAAGTGTAGAAAGGTTTCGGGCACCCCAAATGGGACCAGGATACCTAGGGCACCCCAGTATGTGCTAAAGGTCGGCACTTGACGATGACGAAATGTTGGACACCCAAGTCAAAGGTAAAAAGATGCCAAATGACAAAAATAGACTGGCAAAAGCATGTGTTAAAGGTCGGCATTGATGACAAAATCAAATTAAAATGGCCAAAAGACATGGGTTAATTAGTACTTTCTTCACTCAAAACCATATGAATAGTAGTATGAGACCGAAACTAAATAATGTCTAAAGTGCGTGATTTTGTGACTACAACTAGATAGCGAGCTAGATTTACTAGAATATGCAAATGTGTGTGTGGAACATAATGAAATTCCCCTTCCTATGTAAGGTATGAAAAATATTCATTCTCTTGTCCCTTGAATGAATGTTAGATGGATGCCTTTGATTGTTTTAGGTTCCTTTTGAATGCAAGTTTAGGTGATAATAGTAATGCTTAGAGCTTAGTCCTTTATTTTGAATGTTTGACTATGTATTTATATGATCCCCTTGTTTGAATTTCATAATTGACAACTAGAAGGCACCCATAAGTGAAAAATATTTCCAAAAGATAAAAGAGACCCAAAAGGAGTGAGTAAGATAGAAAAGGGTTAGGGGCGCCTAGAGGGGACAAGAGTGCCCTGGACAATGTTGTCTGGTGGGTGTTGTGTCTAAAGTCATGAAAGATAAACAAGTAAAATCTTGACTGGGTTGTAGGTTGTGTAGGACCGGATAGAAATCAAGAAACAAAGAAAAGAGCCCAAATATAGTTTTCAATTTCTAGTTTTCTCGCTTAGAAATCATGTAAATGCTAGCATGCTTTTAGGACCTAGAAATGTACCCAAGTGCGTGATTTTGTGTATCGCACTCATGTATATAATGTCTAATGTAAATTGCAAAATAACTAACCTTCAAAACTATTTCAATTAAGTGATTTAGTCACCAATGTAAAGGTAATAGTGATTGGAAAAACTCTGATACTTGTCCCTGAACATAAAATATACAATAGTATACTCAATATTCATATTTTGCATACCATGAACTAAATGGAAATGTAACATTAAACAATTGACATATCAGTGTCTATTATAAGAAAAAAATTCTTGAATATAGTAAACACCACTCTATACCTTCCAATTCATCACATTGAATACATTTGGTTCTCATGACATGTACCATTCCATATTGCATAATGAATGCAACATTGTTGCATACAATTTAAACTCATAGGTCAATACTCTAAAGTTGCAATTTCCAAATAGCTCATGGTATACAAAATATTAATATTGATAGTACCAAATTCCTCTATTTACACTTGGACAAAGGCCCACTTGAAAACACATTAATCTTGGGTGTAGAGTATGAAAGAGGTAAAACAACATATACCATAAAACAATAAAATAGGGAAAAACTTGAACTGCAACCAAGTGGAGTGCATGCATACAAAAAATTGTGAATGACATAGAGGAACAAGAGTGACGGAAAATAAATAAATCGACAATAACGTAACAATGGAAATGAAGGGGGAAAAGTAACCACTAATAACCCAACATTTCATTGTTGTACAATTAATTAGCGACAATGAAAACAAAAGTATCATGTATAGCTTTGGAAAAATTGACGTGTACATGTTTATATTTTCTTGGTAAACAATTTTTAGTTTGTTGCTGGAGAATATTGTGCCCATTTTCATGACACTTGTTGTGATAAATGACATTGGAATTGTTTATGCAAGCAATTTTCCTTTTCTTACTGTCTAATAGTAATTTTGAATTGTTTACAATCTCCCTAGAATTTTAGGAGAGCATTAAGAGCGCACCAACGTAAAGAATAATTTCTATCTCACTCAAGTATTCATAGTTGCTACTATAAATTATAGTGTTGAGGCCTCTTGTAACATGTTTTTTTAGTTTCTAAGGAAAAGGCTTCCATTCATAGGAGCCAAAATATTTTGCACAACAATGGATTAACAGTTGTATGGATAATTAGCTTGAGAAAATCTTCTGCATCTGAAAATCCTTGTTGTATTGTTTTTATTTCTAAGCATGGTTGATGATTTCTGAAGATGTGTCTAAATGGGAGCTTCAAACGGAATATAGAAATCCACTAAACTTGAGAATAAACTAACCATAGCTGCAACTACATTGTTAGATTGTATGTGAAACATTGATTTTTGGCAGGGTTTAGGCCAACCTCCAATTTTCCCTATTGTTTCAGGATGTCCAATTAGGAATGTGAGTTGTTTCACTTTGGCAGCTTAATTGGGAAAAGGTGGGTCTGTGGGTGGTTGTTGGTTATTTTTTTAGAATGTGATGCTTTTGTTTAAGGTAAGTTTCTACATTTGATGACGATTATAGTTTATTTTAGCCAATTGTTTGATTTCCTTTGCTTTTGATTGGGAATTTCTTTTCCTCCATTGTCGTTTATATTTTATTGCCAATTTATTTTTGTGTAGATGGTTGTATGCATGAGGCCCATTTGGTTGCAACTATGTATTTTCTCTTGTTTTGGCCATGTATTATTCTTATAAGTTCTATGCATGGTTGTAAGGGTCTCAAAGATATTCGTTTTCTCAATAGGGTTGCATTTGTAGATCTAAGGTAGTGGATGTGGCGGGCGAGTGGGGAAAATATGTGTTTCATTAGTAGAAATTTGAAGCGGTGATTGTTTTTGTGTTTATTACATGTTTTGTTATCAAATATGAACTTGAAACTATTTGTTTGAGTGAAATTGTAATATCCCCTTTCCTACGCCAAAGGCCTAAGGGCCAATTCAAGTCCAAGCCTTGGTCATACCCAAGGGGCTTCGGACAATCGAGAGCTATTGGTTATGAATATCTAGTCCATGTTGTTATAATTCTTCATTAACATATGAAAATAGGTGTTTTTGAAGGACTAGATGTTACGTTTTGTCATTAGGAAGGGGCCACATGTTACTAATGTTCTAATTTTGTGTTTGGGGGTCACTTTTGGACCATGGCGACTTAAAGGGTAAAAACTAAATTAAGTTACTTTTATTTTATTGGCCCTTCCAAGGGAAAAATGCGACTAGGGTTTATTGTGGCTCTTTTGCCTTGGAGAAGTTTATAAGGAATTGGGGGAGAAAGGAAAGGGATATTTTTGCATACCTGATTATCTTCTTTCATATGCAACTATTGTTTGCAAATCTACAGCTTGTGGAGTGAAATCCCACATGAACCCTAGCTTCGGTGGTGAGAGATCCATCCCTAGTTAGCAGGGAATTCTTCGGTAGTGAGAGATCTACCCTAGCTTGTCATTTTGGAGCTATTTTCAGGGCTGATTCACAGAGATATTTTCAGAGGTTTCAGAGGAAGGGTTTTGAGGGTTTTGGAGACATTTGGGGAAGATAATAAGAGGGTTTTTAGATCATATTTACGATAGCCATTTGAGTAGGGTTTAACATCACTTAGAAGGCCTTTTCATCAATTTCCAACCCTTTTCCAAGCTAGGCGACTTGTTTGGAATATTACACCTTATTTGGAGGGTTTCCAGTTGGTCATTTTCAGATCTGAAGGTTGAAATATCATCTCCTATATTTGTAAATGTTATTTCCAAAGTCTCATAATTTTTGCACTTGTATTCGAAGAGTTACAAATTTTAGAAGTTTTCCAACTGTCTAGGGCATGTTGTAATTTTCTGGCAGCATTTTATTATCTGAAAAACTCCAAAAACAATTTTCTTATGTTCTTTACAATGTTACCAAGCTCTCTTTAAAATTTCAAGTGAATTTAGTGGATATTTTGGGAGTTATTAATTTTCTTCAGTTCGTTGCTCTAACTGGTAAAAATCTACAAAAATCGTATTTTATTTGGCTACAAATTTTCATATATTTTGTGCATTTTCAAGTGATATCCCACAAGGGATATTTCACAAATATAGATAAATGATTCTCTTCCTACACTAATCTACTTGCTATAGATTTATATGTTTGATAGTAAATGTTAAGTGGCAGTTCGTATCAAAAAATATTTGTGATATTGTGGCTCTTTCAAAGCATGTTAGTGAGTATGTTATATATCGTCTTGTATCGTATGTATAATATCTATCTCAAATATCTTATGTCAAACATATGGAATGTTGTTTGATAAAGGATTTTTGTTACATGATGGAACATTCTTTCCTTTGGATCATGTAAGTAATCAACCGATTAGAGTGTATCGGTGACAATATTGTTATGACATGACATTGTTAGAGATCTTTTGAGTTGAAGTGTGTACTTGCATTATTTTGAAAAATTGGTTAACATATTATAACAAAGCAGGAAAGTTACAAAGTCCTCAATGTGGAGCTACTAAAACCATATGTTGCAGGCATATTTGCATTCAAACACAACTTCACAGAAATTTACAAAAGTAAATATATGCTAAAAGTGAAACAAAAATCATGCCTAATAAGAATGTAGGAGGAGGCCTTTTTGCTCATTAACAAGATTTGAAAGAACCACAATAATGTAGTGGTCAAATACATGGTTGCATTTCATTGTATTTTACCTGCATAAATGATTCATAATGGTAAAATTCAAAAATATATTTGTTTTCATTAATAGAGGAATGGCGGGCATTTTTTTCTATATGGCCTTTCAATTTGTCAACCAATTTTGCTCAGTAACTTCCAATTCCAATGGAATATTGTTGCACATTGTTTCATTGGTGGTTTTTTTCATTGATGTCACATGGCATTGATGGAAAAGGAAGAGTGGAAGAGCATACAGGTTAGGTGGTGTTCAATGGTGCTTAGTGGTTCATGTTGGTTTTAAGGTGCTACAAGCTCAAATTATGAGGTGGTTGGTCTCTAAAGGAAAATTACATGTTGGATTGCTGGTTTCATATGGTCTATAGGACAGTAAGTATGTTTCAAGCATGAGAAAGAGCTCTCACATGGTGTATCAGGTCATCTAGTGGAAGTTACAGTTGAAATTGGCCCATTTAGGCTTGTTTCTGGTGCTTGATGAGGTGTGAGAATTTGGTATAGGTCATGGAAAGGTCATGTGATCATGGGAGTAGCCTAGTAATATGGTCTATTACATGTGTGAGAAAAAACAAGGCTCAGTTTAGCTCTTGGAGTCAAAATTCAAAAGTGCACATAAATTATCTTTGAGAACTAACAATGCAGCTTAGGAAAATGAGATGGGATAGAATATTACATGCATAATTATGGAAAATGGTCTTATGGATCATGTAGAGGGGTGATTTTTGGTGCTCCAGAAAAATTTCATCAAGTTGTGATAAGTTATGCTAGTTTTTCTAAAACATGTTTTTGAAAATTACATAATAAGGTGTCTGGATTCTTAACACTCAAGAAAAATATAGTGCATCCTTCAGATAAATCATAGAAGGAATTTTTGTATAGGATTCCAATCTTGAGATATTTCAAAAAAATTAGGTGAATTGGACAAGTTTTAAGAAAGTTATGAGCATTCTTTTGTTGGTGTTTGTTCTCTCTTCAAGGCATCTTCTTGAGTTGAGTGGCCAAATTTGATTTTTCCAACTCTAAATCATTGGTGCAAGATAGAAACATCTCTCAGAATCATAAGAGACCTCATATGAGTCAAAAAAATTTACCCATTGGTTTCAAGGTGAACTATGCTATATAAACTAGGTCTCATGGGCGAGTTATACTTTTAAGCCTCCAAGTTTGCTTTCCTCAATGAAATGTGGTACAATGACCTGTCAGGTTTTCATGAAGTGTGTTTCTCTTGCACAAGAGAAAATTAGTGTGTTAATATCCTTCTAGTGTGATGGTGTTGTATTGTTATCTCCAAAGTGTGCTTTGGCTACCCTTTAATGGAGAGCTTGTAGACGCCTCTCTGTGTGGTTGTTTGATAAGCCTCATAATTCGAGAGAAGGTAGTTTCAAAATCTTCATGAACTTCACAAGGTGAATGGAAATCTTGGTTCTTCAAATATGAAGGTGTTGCAAAATTTATTGAGGTGGTTTTTGTACTTTAAACCAATCAAGAAGAAGATTGAATTTCTTGTGTACAGTCATGAACAAGCACAATAGACATGTTTCTTGAACCATAGAAGTTCTTGAGCACCATTTGTTAAGGATTTGTAGTCATGGTTAGCCCTCATATCTTTTGTAATGATCATTTAAGATCTTCAAGTATGTAACTATTTCAAAATCTAAAAAAATATTATGTATGTTCAACCATTGTACCTACTTTCTTGGTTACGGGGAGAATTTGGAGAAACTTCAAGATGTAAAATTAGTTGACAATGTTGGAAGTTTGTCTCACAAAGCATTGGGAGTTAGAATTTTCAAATTCCATCATGAATTGAGCTCAAAAATAAATTAAATGTGATCTAGGGTGTGCACAGTGACCCTATACCATGATTCTAGGGTTTACTAGAATTTTTTGCTTAGATCTCATGAAATAACCGACGAAAAATTCTAGTTTTTGGAAGAAATATTTGTCTCCCTCATAAAAATCATTTGCAAAAAGACGTTTCAAATTTCATCAAGTGTGTTGAGAGAATTTGATGACAGAAATTTTGGATTTCATGTAAATTTCTGTAAGGTTCGTGGTTTGATGTTTTTGAATGTTCTTTCTCATTCAAACTTGAATTAAATGCTCTGTAACTCCTTCCTTCAACATGGTCATGGTCTAACCAATCTAAAGGAGCTTGTGCAATGTCTTAAAATTCAGATTTTTCATGGTGGATAGTGTTGCACTAGTTTTGTGTGTTATCTCAACACTGTGCAGGGTTTCATAATAAAGCCTTTTACTATAAATTTTTTAATGAAAATGAAATAATCCAATTTGTAGAATTCTTAAATCTTAGTGAAGGTCAAGGAGGCTTCAACAATTTGGAGGTCATGATTTAAATGCAAAACTTGCACCGCACGTCCAAAACTAGTGAAATGGCTAAGTTACAAAGTGGTTTCATATTGTATGAAGCTAAAGATTGTTTCAAAAAAATTAGTTAAAATTAGTGTAATCATGGAGAAGGTAATGAGTCAACCTTAGCTTCAAACTCATACAACATCCTCTTAGCTCAAAGAAGAAGAGAAAAAGACACTCATTTTTCTTGTTGAAACAAGATGTGGACTCTCCACCTTTGAACTTACAAGTTGAGACATGAAAAGTCATAGAATACTAAGGGGAGTTTGAATTTTTGCAAGGGAATTTGAAATTTTTTTGCATATAGAAAAGATGTTATAGAACAAAAATTTGAGCCTAAGTAAGAATATGTGATGTAAAAGTAGAACTGAAGTAATATATAGGTGTGTGAAAGTTCTTGATGAGAAGTTGATGCAAAGTGAAGGGATTAAGGAAAGTAATAAAACAAAGACATTTAAAAGACTTAAATATAGAGATACAAAAGACTTCAAACAATGATACAAAAGTTTGAAAACAATGATAATAGAAGGTTGGAAACAAAAATATAATAGGTTGAAAATAAAGTATAACATGCTTGAGAACAGAGACCTAGAATAACTTTGAAAACATAGAGATAGAAAATTGTGAAAGTAGAGATATTGGGTGCAAATTGAGACATAACAATGTGTGTTAACTAAAAACAAGAAAAATAGAGATTTAAGTAGGTGTGATTGATCAAATTTGAAGATCAAACTTATCCTTAAACTAGCAATTTAAGAAGAACAAGTGGATACATCAATTGACAAGATAGCAAAGGTGAAGTCTTGATGAAATTATAGGTACTTTGAGAAGGAAAGATTATAAATCTAGGACCACTATTAGCTGTTTTGACATCAAAATTGAAGTGTGGTTAGATTTCTATGTACTTACTGAGTTTTAGCTTAGTCTAATCAGGAAGTGGTTGCTTTTTGGCAAGTGGTAGCTTGCATATTGTCAAGTAGTAGCTTGACGTGAAGTTGTAGCTTCATTAATTGAGTTATAGCTCAACACATTTGTAAACGTTGGCCTATAGTGTTGTGATTCAGTGGGTTTTCTCCAAGTTTGGGTTTCCCACTTAAAAACTCTTGTCTTGTGTGTGTGTGTGTGTGTGTGTGTGTGTGTGTGTGTGTGTGTGTGTGTGTGTGTGAGAGAGAGAGAGAGAGAGAGAGAGAGTTATTTCTCTTCGATGTGCACTACTTTGATTTAGTGACCAATCTGATTTATTTTGGTTTAAGGTTGAATTTAACACTAATTCACCCCCTCTCAATGTTCCAGTTTCTAACAATTGGTATTAGAGCAGGCCATGGTGTAGTGAGTTTAATAGCTCAAGGGAGATCTAGATAATTCAACTATGACAAGCAATCAATCAGCTAGTGGCTTTTCTACCTCCAAAGCACCCTTGTTTAATGGATCAAACTATGCCTTTTGGAGTGTCAGAATGAAAACCTATCTAATGTCAATTGGGTTTGACATATGACAGTCAATTGATAGTGGCTACACTATACCAGCCACACCTTCTATAGATGCAACATGAAAGAGAGAAAGTGAGAACAATTCTAAAGATATGAATGCAATTCTTTGTGGGTTAGCTGAGGCTGAATTTATAAAGGTTATGTAGTGCACTACAACAAATGTGGGACAAAATGAAGACCATTTATGAAGGAGATAGTAAGGTAAAGTCAGCCAAGCTACAGAATTATAGAGAAAAGTTTGAAAGCATGAGAATGAAGGAAGGTGAGAATGTTTCTTCATACTTGCAAGAAAATGGATGAGCTCATAAATATGATAAGAGGTTTAGGAGAGAAGATAAAAGAGAGTTTCGTGGTACAAAAAGTGCTCAAGATCCTTGTCCTCAAAATTTTATGCCAAAGTGTTAGCAATAGAGGAAGCTAAAGACTTAACTACCCTGAAAATGGATGAGCTTCATGGAATATTGACTACATATGAGATGAGAATCAGTGATTCAAAATCAGTAAAGAAGCATGCATACTCAAAGCAAATAAATATTCACAAGAAAAGAAGCACAACTGATTTTGATATGAAGATAGATTATGATAAGGTAGAGGACATGTTTGTAAGGAAGTTGGCGAGGTTCAGGTAAGTACAAAGGTAAGCTCCCATTTAAGTGTTTCAGTTGTGGCCAAGTTGGTCATTTTGCTTCTAAGTGTCATAATAAACATAAGGGAAATCAAGATGATGAGGAATCTTCTCAAAAATAGAAGAAGAAATTTAAGAAGAAAGGTGGGAAAAATAAATACTTCAAAAACAAGAAAAACTTCTACACACAAGAAGGTTCAAGCTCTTCACAGTCAAGTGATTCTAGCAGCTCTAAAAGTGATGATGAAGGTATGCAAGTTGAGACCTTATTTATGGTTATAGAAGTATCTGCTACTGAACAATTCTAAAGGAAAAATTCGACCCAATATGAAAGTTTAGATAAAGAAGAAGCAAAAGTCAATCTTGATGCTGAGAGAATCTTCCACATCAAAAAATCCTTGTGGTATTGTTTTTAGTTCTAAGAATGGTTGATGCTTTCTGAGGATGCGTCTGAATGGGAGCTTCAAACGACATATGGACATCCACTAAACTTAAGAAAATATTAACCATATCTGTAACCACGCTATTAGAATGTATGCAAAAAGTTACGTTTGAGAAGAGTTGAGGCCATCCTCCAATTTTCCCTGTCGTTTCGGGATGTCTGATGAGGAATGTGAGTTGTTTCACTTTATTGGCTTAATTGGGAAACAATGGGCCATGGGTTATTATTGGCTATTTTTTTGGAATGTGATGCTTTTGTTTAAGGTAAGTTTCTATGTTTGATGACAACTATAGTTTATTTTGGCCAAATGTTTGGTTTCCTTTGCTTTGATTGGGCATTGCTTTTTCCTTCATTGTCTGGTTTATATTTTATTGCCAATTTATTCTTTGTGTGGATAGTTGGTTGTATGCATGAGGCCCTCTTGGTTGTAACTATGGATTTTCTCTTGCTTTGGCCATGCATTATTCTTATAGGTTCTATGCATGGTTGCAGGGGTCTCAAAGATATTTTTTTTTCTCAATAGGATTGCATGTGCAACTCTATGGTGGTGGATGTGGCAGGAAGAGTGGGGGAAAATATGTGTTTCATTGGTAGTTGAAGTAGTGATTATTTTTGTGTTTATTACCTATTTTACTACAAACTATGAACTTGTAACTATTTGTTTGAGTCAAATATAGATAAATGATTATCTTCCTACACTACTCTACTTGCTATAGATTTAGACGTTTGATAGTAAATGTTAAGTGGCAGTTTGTATCACAAAATATTTGTGATAGTGTGGCTCTTTCAAAGCCTGTTAGTGAGTATGTTATACATTGTCTTGTATCGCATGCACAATATCTATCTCAAATATCTTATGTCAAACATATGAAACATTTTTGATAAAGGATTTTTGTTACATGATGGAACATTCTTTCCTTTGGATCATGCAAGTAATCAGCTGATTAGAGTGTATATGTGACAATATTGTTATGCCATGACATTTTTATAGTTCTTCTGAGTTGAAATGTGTACTTGCCTTTGCTTTAAAAAATGGTTACCATATTACAACAAAGCATGAAAGTTACAACATCCTCAATGTGGAGTTGCTAAAGCCATATGTTGTAGGTAGAGTTGCATCCAAGCACAACTTCACAAAAATTCACAAAAATAAATATATGTTGGACTGAAACAAAACTCAAGCCTAATAAGAATGCAGACAGAGGAATTTTTGCTCATTAACAGGTTTGAAAGAACCACAATAATGTAGTGTCTAAATGCATGGTTGCATTTCATTTTCTTTTACCTACACAAATGCTTCATAATGGGAAATTCAAAAATATATTTGTTTTCATTAATAGAGGAATGACATGCATTTTTTTCTATATGGCCTTCCAATTTAGTAACCACTTTTTCTCAAGAACTTCCAATTCCAATGGAATATAAGAAGATTACTGAAGGCACTAAAAATATTGATTCATGTCCAACTCCAAAAGATATCATTTCTGATAAGGAAATGTTTGTTGCGAGGAGGCGCAAGTGCTCAACTTATGGTTTGAACTTTTAATTACAAGCTTAGTAAGAATTAAGCTAAAATAATTGAGGATGTGTAGTCAATTGTTTACAGAATAAACAAAATCTTGGATTCTCAAACAATACCATCTGTTAAAGCTTTTTACTAATAAGGCTACATACATAATTGTCTTACATACACAACAAAATATGAAGCATGACATTTTGAGTCTACCATATTCACCACATTTCTCTTTTATGTCTAACGATTCCACTACCATTGGTTACAAGGGAACATAGTACCTGAATAATTTAATGTTGCAGTTTACCAAGATTTCACACTACATGAAATAGTCACATTGACAATGACATATCAATGCTTCCATGTCCATAATCGTTCAAGAAATCTTATGTGTTGTTTCATTGCTAGAGTATGATTATGTTGATAAGTGATGGGTTACTTAAAACTAATGCCAAGTTCATGAACAATATTATTTCGGTAGAGGATTTGGGTCCGATCACAAAAAGAAGGTAGTCATGTGTCCGAATTGAAGCTTAAGTATGAATGCATGTGGGCAAAAATAAATTTCGTAGATAAACATAGGAAGGGGAAAATGGGGTGTAGTCGTAGGTATAAGAAGTGAAAGTGTAGTGAGGATATAAGTGGATGTGGCTAGTACGTGAAACACACATGATAACAACCATTAGAAATGTTGGCCATGAAGGTTTAGTTGTAGAATAGATCAACCAGTTGGCATAACCACCGGGATAACCCATTTCTCTTCAACTCTATGGTGTTTTTCGGCGCTAGTGATTGGGATGAGTTTGCTCAGGAGGTAAGAGAAAATGAATTGTGAATTGTCAAATCGAGGTGGATGTCTAAGAAGTCCAATTTCATGAATTCTGTAGAAGCATGTGCTCTCGAAGAGTAGATGTTAAAGAGCATATTGATGGTGTTTCCAATTTGAAGTTAGAATTGTTTATGAAGGTGTCTTCAACTAGGGATACTATTTTTAGTTCAAGACTTTTGTATGTTATTCAGGATATAGGATTGGTGCCACTCTTGTTGTGGTATCTTGGTCATGGCTTATGACATAAGCAACTTAATCAACGAAATGTGTGTTATAGCCATAAATCAACATCGCAAACTTGAATTGTTTTCAAGGTATATAGTACTTCCCTTTTGGTTTTTGCATTTGTGACAAACAAATGACTCAATAAAAATTAATCAATAGAATATATGAGAAAACAAACCATTGGACAATGGAACAGAAGATCCAAGGAATCCAAGTTGGCCTTCCATGTGACAACATTAGTCACTACAATAGACATCAATCAAACACAAATTTGGCCATGCAAAATTAGATGTCACTAATGAAAGTAATAGTTTCCACTCATCAAACACAATGCAAACAGAACATATCCATAGTTTCAACACATGTATCCAAAACAATAGTTCAATTGCTGTGGTAGGTAGTAATAATAGAGCACGGTGTAGAGTTGAGCTAGTCATGTGGGAGATAGTAGGATATGTTAATTAGGTTTAGAATGCGAGTATAAGTCATAGTATAGAGAAAATCCAAACTTGGCATTTCCAAAGGATAAGTTGTGAATTTTTGTCGACATATTTCTATGTGAAAGAGAAGGCCCTTCTTGCATGTTTAGCTTGAAAATTATATTGCAGTCCACTAACTACAATTACATAAATTTATTTCATGTCAATGGTAAACAAGTGTCTTGGAATTTCAATTGAGTAGTGATCAAGTTGTTAAACTATTAGACTTTCATTAATCCATTCTAACTATAAATGGCCATTATATTTATAGTTGTAATGTACGCTAGTTCACAACATGAACCCAATATAGAAGCATTGTAGTCTTCAAAATGATAACTTTAAAAGGAATCGAGTGTACACGAGAAGGGAATTGATTGTAAATATTAATAGAAGAAAATTGGTTGACATAAAGTGTGCAACAAAAAAATGATGTCAAGTATCTTCAAAGCAAGAAATGTGGGTACTAAATACACAATAGATGAATGAAAGGTTGAAGGTTTTAGGAAGTGCCCATAATGAATGAATAAACTGTCCAAAAATACGAAGAGACATGAATGTCATCTCTTAATAGCAATTTGTGTGAAACGATGTCTCTTTCCCAAATATAAATGAAACCATTAAGGCATTTCTAGTAACTTGTTTCTTATAAATGAAAATCAAATATTGTAATGGTTACATTGATCAAGTATACATATTGTGTTTTATGCCTTGATATAGGGACATTGTAGAATTGAGTTAGTGAGAGGAATCAAAAGGAGAAAAATAATGAAATAATAAAAGACGTTATAAGTATAGTTTTATCCTATACTGAGGTGGCTAACTTAACAATTTATGAAGGGCAGGGAAAGGTGGCCACATGCATGAATCAGGGAATGGGTGCCTTTTCTGAATGCAAAACACATTGTTTTATTAAATCTATGACCGGTTTCTCATACCATGCATCCTCAGCGTCAAGTTCCATCATGGAATTTCATTTGATACTAATTTTAGGAATTACTTGTCTGCAGGATCATTTTACCAATTGTCAGGCCCTTTTCCCCTTCACCGACCTTGTTTGGAACTCGTGCATGTTATTCAAGCAGGCAATATTAGGGTTCTTTATTATGAAATACAAAATTCAAGCCCATAGAAGGGTAACACGTCAAAAATAGAAGAACATAACATGTAAAATGTAGGAGAGAACTATAGATGCTGGGTCTAAGAAATGAACTCAGAAAAAATCAAAAGATCTTCGAGGGTGAGCTTTGTAAACTACAATCATTTTATTATTTGTGAATTGTAAATATTTAAATCATCTGCACAA
Source organism: Taxus wallichiana var. yunnanensis (assembly GCA_018340775.1). Lineage (NCBI taxonomy): Eukaryota > Viridiplantae > Streptophyta > Pinopsida > Cupressales > Taxaceae > Taxus > Taxus wallichiana. The sequence continues at coordinate 417,293,941 of CM031235.1, forward strand.
AACCACTTTCTATGATTTAAATATACGCCTGAAGCAAAAACAATGTAGAAGGCGGAGAAAAACCCTGGCCTAAGATATTCTCACCTTTGTTTACCGCTACAGATAGCATGCTAGACCACTGTTCTCACCGCAGTAAAAGTCTTGACAAGAATTCGTATCCCGGATCCGCCACGAAGAACCCTATTCCATGCAATGAGCCACCTGTCTCCACCACACAGGAACAAGAGTGGGAAGAGCAGAAACTACCTGAAACACATGCCAAATTGTAAGGGGTAAATCAAACTTTAATAAAAGCGGTCATATCTATGCCGGAGGAAGGAAAGAGTTTGGGCAATGAGGGAGTAACATTCCACCAATCATCCACGACACAAATACAATATAAAGATTAATTGCTAAATACCAATAAAAACATATTTATATATTTACATAAAGAAATGTTTGCATGATATTATAATATTAAAGGGTAAAATGTATAGACTAGAAACCCACGATCCATCATGTTGAAGGGAGGGAAGTTAAAATGAAGATACCTCCTAGGTATATACTTTGTGTGTGTCGCGGTTCAGGACAATCATATACTTCCTTGGTTATGATTGAGCAGTGGAAAGCATGGATATTGGGGAGGACGTCATATATGCTGTTCGGCCATTCTCCGATGGCAGTGGCAGTGCCACTCCTGAAAACCTAATAGCCCTTGCTTGCGCAGCCATTTCAGTACTGGTGCAAGAGAAAAGCGAAGAATCGGCTCTATCTTCGCCCCCGCTGGACGCCATGGAAGACATTATGATGATAAAACGCACATACTCGGCCCTGGTGTGCATCTACTTGGAGGCCGCACGCTCCGATCTGTCTTCCCACCAATTTCTCTCCTTCTTCACATCCCAATGTGCCCTCTCACTCTCCACTGCAACCCCACTCTACGATCTCTTCCTCCAAAACAAGAATCGCTTGCGAAGGGCTCTGTCGCGCACAGCTAACCATGGTTACCTGCAACGTCTTTCTGGAGTTGAGTGGAGGCTGGATAGCTGCGTATCAGCTTCAGAGGATAGGCGTTTCAAAGAGCTCGTGTACTTAATAGGGTTTAAAACTCAGAGTTCAGAGGGCGAGGGCACGCTTCAATTTGCCTGCACGGTGGAGCAGCTGCAGGATCTGCTTTCCCAGCTCAAGGATGCTTGTAAAACCGTTGAAAGGGATTGCTGATCCATTCTTTCTCTACCCATTTGGGGTTTTTTCATTTGAGTAAGTTTCAACTTATTTTTAAAGATTTTTAAACATGAACTACGCAAATGTTTTGCATCTTCTCCTCGAGCGCTAACATGTTTGAACAAAATGTAATTACATCTTTAAATTTAATGATGCCGTGTAACAATAAACCCTTATATTTGATTCAAAACCCATTTAAGTTCTAATAGCACCCCGTTAATATCTGTGTGTATGCGAACAGATTGCCCATGCCCGCCTATTATCACCTCAACCTTGTTATATGTCCCCTGGAGTTATTACCCCTCATTATTTGATCAAAGGGGATTTTGAATTTTGAGTTATGCTCTTACAATTCGCCTTCACCATCGCGCAATGGCCTCTTGCACAAACGTGGATTTTGCTTTTTTGAAAAGAATTGGATCACCTTTTTTCACTTGATTGTTTAGCGCAATTGGAATTTTATTATTCTTGGTTATCATATGTCGAATTCAAGGCTTTCATAGATCATTAAAGACCAACCTACATTGTAAAATTCAATGTACAGTAGACAATATTCTGTACAGTTGTAAGTGTGCTGGGAATAACATGCCTTTCAAAAATGAATTTGTGAATTATATTTTGTTTTTGAGTAATAATTTGCAGTTTGTGAGAACTTTCTAGGAACAGTAAGAGGGAAAACAATTGGCCTGACATTTAGGGTCTTTTTACAGAACTCATTATTACGGAAATTGTTAGAATATGTTGTATATTTTATGTACTGTATATGCAGGAGTATTGTACACTTCTGTCATGAGTGTTAGCGGGAGTCTAGAGCTAGCCCCGGCTGAGGGGTTTGGGGGTCAGCGGCCCCCAATCGGGGTTCAAGGGCTGGCCCCTGAGAATTTATGAGATTTTTTTCTGGGATCCCTATTATCTCGGGAGTATAGATATATGTTTTTATATATACTTGTACATGGGAGGTGTCATACCACATAACTTATGGAGAGCCATTATGGGTTGTTTTGTTAGCCCATGGTTTTGGTACCCATTGTATTGTAAAACCGCCTTGACGATTTCCTATTGATGTACTTACATAAGCTATACATGTAGTACGGTAGAGTAGAACTTGGAAGTACACTATCGTAATGTAAACGGTAAAGTTAATGCAATAAGAGAGAGAGTTGTGCTGAGTTTTTTCTCGAGAGGGTTTTCCAGGATAAATCTTGTGCATGTCATTTTTGTTTCTTTGTTTATCTTGAATATTTTGTTAAGTATAACTTCTTGTTTATTTGTTTATTGGATCGATTCTCTTCAGAAATTGAAGCCAATACGTAAGTTAATGCAATAAGAGAGAGAACTGCGCTGGGTTTTTTCCCGAAGGGTTTTCTAGGATAAATCTTCTGTTGATCTTGAATATTCTGTTAAGTATAGCTTCTCGTTTATTTGTTTATTGGATCGATTCTCTTCAGAAATCGAAGCCAATACATAAGTTAATGCAATTAGAGAGAGAACTGCGTTGGGTTTTTTCCCGAGAGGGTTTTCCAGGATAAATCTTGGTTTCTCGGTAAGTTAATGCAATAAGAGAGAGAACTGTGCTGGGTTTTTTCCCGAGAGGGTTTTCCAAGATAAATCTTCCGTTTATCTTGAATATTCTGTTAAGCATAGCTTCTCGTTTATTTGTTTATTGGATCGATTCTCTTCAGAAATTGAAGCCAATACGTATAATATTGTCTTCTCAGAACAACTGTTTTATTTGTATGGTTATATATGTCTCATCTGATCAAATTAAGACCATTTATAAATTCTCATGTGCACTTTTTTTTTTTTTTTTTTTTTGATAATTCTGACCACATATTTTCAATCAAGATAGTTCAATGTGATTTCTGTAAATCTTGGGTGATGTTATGTGTAACCTTGAGCTGTATTTTCAATATATACAGGCCATAGTAGATTGTATCTCATAAATATATATTTTTTGATTGATAGACGGTGATGCTCTTAACCGAAACTATGAACCAGATATATATTATATATGTAGATGTCAATCGATGAATCAATAGTTTAGCAACCTAGAGTAGTGTGCATTAATGCAACTCGCTGATTTTAATTCACAGGACAAACTCCCTATAACCTCAAGGCAAGCTAGGAGGATCCAGTCCTTGACCCGACCCCTAAATCTATGAACCAGATATATTAATATCCAAAAAATCTTATAATAACTTCCATTTGCCAATCCCAGCAAGATATAAAATTAAAACCGCTTTATAGAAGAAAAGACACCAATTAAAACTCATATCCCTGACCTGCATTACATCAACTACATGACTGCTAGAGCTATGTGTTGCCTTGAATTTTAATCCGAGTCACTAATGCTTCTTTGTTGCCTTGCACATTCGTGAATTATTAGTTGTTTGTAAATTTTTGGGTTGTCCTTTTATGTTCCTTTGTACTGGATTTCATTATGCTCTTCTAAGATGAATCGACGGGTTGCATAGAGCATCAGAGCTTGCTGAACATTGTTAAAAACAATGCACACTAGCAAGTATTTTGTAGGGGTAAGTGAGCTGCAAATAAAGTGCCCATTTTGTGAATTTAAATATTGGTTTCTCACACCCATTGGTTTCTCGGTATGCTTTTATATGCCCAATGTTATCAAGTCAAGATTATTTCCGATTTTCCACCTCTGGAACTTTTCAGATAATTTCAACTAGGCATTTGTTGTCAGCATAATTTATACGATAAACAAATTTGTTTAAAGTAGGTTTTGACCTGCAGATGTAATTCTGTTTAACTCAGTCAGGCTTGTTCCATAGTTACCGAAGTCTCTGGGACAGGGGGACAACGAACAGAGGGATGGGTTTCTGGGAGTGGTGTATTTTAAATTTTGGTGCACACACACACACACATATATATTGGATGCTTAACGAAACACATATGGACATCATTTTAGATGGTAGGTCTCATGTATGTTTTATGTCAAATTGCATGGGACTTGTACTTGTTACTGTCATTTGTGTTAGGCAGATGGCTGCTAGAATGGAACCCCAGTGGATAATATCATACTTCATGGTAGTTGGTGGTCAACTGAGGCTCTATTTCTTGTCGTAGGCTATTCTCCTCATAAATTGCACTATTATACATAAAAAGACCCATAAAACGTACCATACAGACATGCATGTTCATGCATGGGTGGGACCCGCACGTCAGCAGTCAAATCATAGGTTTAATGTTTTTGAATATATCTGGTTGAAAAGAAATGGTTGCATGTGGTCTGTGCTAGGCGGGTTGGTAGGAACAGGTGCTAATAACAAGGAGGTTGCAGGTTTGAATCGGCTTGGAGGCATCTTTACATAGCATTGAAACACACAATATTTTTAACCAAAATTGCAAAAAATAAACCAAGTGTTGAACCACTTGCCTCATGACAGCAGATAGGCATGATGGTTGCATGGTACACTTTATGGTTGGTCTTATATATGTTGTGCATTTTATGGAGAGAATACTGCCATTTACCAAAATTTCAAGCCAATCATGCTACAAGTTAATGGTTACCCATGGAAATTGGCTATTATAAAAATACTTAAATTTACATGTTTAAAAATATTTTTAAAATGATATAAGTTGCTTCATTTTTTCATACAAGTGGACATATTAATCATTGAAAATAAGATACTCAAATTTACACACTAATATTTATCCTACTTTTTACATGAAAATTGACCTATTATTTATTGAAAATGAGATATTTAAATTTATTTGGATGATAATTTGTCGGTAGGTATCCACTTTCGAAGATGCCTTTGCTGAAAAGTGTCAAATTCCGGTGGTTCCAATGTTTGCTGTCTTAATTTTACAGGCTGTCAGATTATAGATATTTTTCTACAATTCTAGATATTTACTTTCCTAGATATTTTTCTCTGACTCACATCCTTCAAATGTTATAATGCAATTGGCAATGGCCATTCTCTCGTGCCCTTGCTTTTGGGAGTGACTCACGTGAGGACATAATGGGTGATTTCTAAAGTGGCTGTTTGTTATACCTCATTTTGAATGAGATCTTGGCAAGAATAAATTCAAAGCGACACCCCAATCATTTCACATTCATGCGCAGCCTGTTAGATCAACTACGAACTACACATTCACATGCATCTACTTGCACCGCTTCGTTTGATGCGTCGCTTTCATCGCTCTCATACAAGAAATCTTATGAATCTTTGAATGCATATTTAATGGCCACAGACTCGCGATTGGATGCAAATCGTTTCATTTGCGCAAGATAAGCAATAGTATTTCCCTCAACCTCCCGTGACTCAACTTACACCGGTTTCTCGTGTAGGTTCTGGATAATGTACTAATTTTTAATATGATATATTAATTTTGGATGGTTTTTCTATTATTTTCTTCCAAGATTTAGTTAGTATTTTTTCATAATAATGTCCTTTGAAATATGAAAATTATAAAGAATTTGATTATATTAATTTGAAAAATGTTGATAGATATTAATTTTGAGAATTTAACGTTTGATATTATATACAACACGTTAATTAATAATTCTATTATATATTTTTCACATTCCTTACTTGAAAAGTATTTTGTTTTGAAAAAGAGTCCGTGTCTCTACTATATAATCAAGATATTACTCTTTTTTATTAATTCTCTTACTTAAATTATTACTAGCAATTGCACATGAGTTGCAATCTACGCTGGAGAGGATAACAATGTTTAGTTTGTTGGAGTTGTAATTTGTGGTGAAATGTATGTTCTCTTAAACTATTTTAAGTTTGTGTGATGGGGAGGAGAGGACAATATAGTAACTTCCGACAAAAAACATTGCCTATTATGCCTTGATGGATGTTCGTACATTGTTATAAACCTCTTATTTTGTTATGGGCCACACGTATGTTGGTAAAGGTGAGTTGATCGGGGTGAATATACAGTTGTTTCGTTTGATGGAACAAACACATTGGTTGTTGACGATGTCCATATCTTTTGCAAGATACAATTATGATATTCACCGAAAAGATAGGATATTCTATCATTTGGTGTTCATCTACAAAATATTCTATTTTGGCATTTAAATGTTCCCAAAGCATAGACAACCATCAAAACATAAAATATAGAGGAATTTTGTTAGATGTAGTTGCAAATGTTTTGGTAGACATGTATGCAAAATATGGAACCTTACATAAAGGCAAGTGAATTGTTTGGCAGAATGCAACTTGTGTTCTTCACTCAAACATCTATCATAGATCATAGGATACTTTTTACAACAAATTACACCTCCAATAAACTTAATAATGTTATCCTCCTCTGCGTAAGTTGTAATTCATATGTAATTACTAGTATATTAGTCATTGAAAGTGAGATATTTATATTTGGATGGGTAAAAATAATTAAAATATGATACATTCATTTCACCCTACTTTTCTCATGGAAGGGGGCATATTACTCATTGAAAACAAAGCCCTAAAGTGAAATTTATTATACAAACACCTACTATAGAAACCTAATCAAGATTGATTTCTAATTATCACCAAACAATTGTGCTTGCCGCATCTTCATGTAAAAGCATATTTCGAAAAGGTGTTTGGAAGGCCTTTGGAATGATAAAAATATCACACAAAGAATTTTATAATATCAAACAAAAAATGAATGATCCTAATTAAACACTAAAATCAATAAGTAAAATATATTTTTTGTTTTATTTTTATAGGTTTAATAATGCTGGTTACAATTTAACTTTGTGGGCGCATGATCTTGCTCAAGTTAGAAGCAGTTTTCACAAAAATAAATAAATAAAATAATAAATATATACCTAAGTCAATAGACAAGACAAATAATAGGGCACTTGGGGGACATGACAAAATTATTTGGAACATGCATAGCATTAAAATTCCTAGGCAATCTCCTAAGATGTCCATGGCCTTAAATATTTAGTTGAATGTCCTATATTAAAAATATTAAGGAGAGTTGAATCCAATACTAGTAATATTAAACAATTTTTGGGAGGATGTTACTCTGTTAAGGTTTTATTTCTTGTCTCCATTGTTCGTTGTTCGACCTTTGTGTTTTTCATATTGCATTTTTATTGTTGTGGGATTGGCCCTTGTTTGGTAACCTCACCCTTAAACGACCTATTTATATGACATCATAGCTTAAGTCTAGTTATCATAACTATGATTAAGGCTTGTGAAGCTATTTGGAATTGTGCCTTTGATAAAAAAAATTATAGTTGGTGTTGAAAGTATTCTATGAGATAATATCTCTCTAGCTAATAAGATTTTACCTACTCTTAAGTTTGATGTTGCATATCTTTGGCTTGAATTTTTTTGTTTAATCGGTTATTTTGTTGGGAGGGTCCCCTCTTAAAGTGTGCTTAAAACTTGTGTTCAAGTCGGGCACATTCTAGATTATGACTAAAGGGCTCTTTTTCTTTCATTTTGTTGACCCAATCCATGCCTTCACTATTATGCATAAGTCCTCCACTAGGTATGTTTGGAGCTCTCTACTTGTTCCTTCCTTGTTGACATGTTACTTTGTTCTCTGAATACGTCACCTTAAAGGTCCCGATTTTGGTTGAATCTCTAGGGGTCCTTATGTCATGTTCGCATTTACTAAATCAAATAGTAGCCATGATAGGCTGTGTTCTTTTACAAAGCACTGATGAAATTTTACTCAACCACACCCTAGAAGCGGGTCTTTGTTGGGGTGGACTTTTTTTGTGACCTTATAGAGTCGATTGACATCCAAAATGGTGATTCCCATTAGATGTAGAGTTTATACATTAATCTTCCAAAACTTGTTTTTGGTTTCGATCCTTAAGCATAAAATCAGGGATTATCCCTTGTTAGCCTCACACGATAAAATCATGTCAAAGCCAACTACTAAGATCCCTCGGTCTAATGACGATAAAGGCTAGACTATTGTCGGTGGTCCCAAAGATAGCCATAAGAAAGGTATGGCAAGCAACCCTTCTGCGGGAACATTGAATGCCAAATTTGTCAAGCCAAACCCTAGTTTAAATGTTTATATGTAGGACACACTAAAAATAGTGGCAGTTGCAACATGCTCCTAAAAATGAGCTCATTCTCAAGCATACATCCAAACATGTACAAAACTTTTTTCCAACACACAAGTTTAGTCACCACCGCCTTCTCGATGTCTCAAATGGTTACTCAAGAAAATACCTGTGCAATTGAGTCTTCAAGCTATTTTTCCTCGCAAGGTGACTCAAAGATGCTCTCATAGTCCACCTCGACAATTGAGGGAGGGAGAAATAATTATAGATTTCCGATGACTATTCAAGGTGGTTGATTTTTTACAGACTAACCAACCATGTTTTTTGCAGAACAGTTATAAAGCCATGGTGGTTTAGTTTCAGTGGCTATATGTATTTATATAGGTGCTCCATGATTTGTTATTCATGGAATGTGTGAGGTCTCACAGACCCACATTGCAAGTACATTGTGCAATATTTTTTGAATTGTTTACCGTAGATGGACATTTTTCATCTATATGAAATCAAGGTGGCGAGCTTTTAGCTTACATCTATCACTAAAGATATCTAAACAAATAGTTTATACCTCGACTAGTAATCATGATCCAGGTCGTGGAGGGATTGCTACATTTGTTTCTTTGATATGACATCCTCATTATGTGGATCATGGATGTGACCCTACCAATTATGTCGTTTGGGGGCTATTAGATATTGAGAACCCCTTTTTTTGTATAACAAATGTTTATGCATCTAATGAGGCTATTGAAAAGGTGACCCTTTGGTGTTGGTTCTTGGATGAATTGCCAAATGCACATTGGGTGTTGTATGGCGACTTTAATATGGTTGAGTTGTCAGTTGACAAGCTTGGTCACCTCCATATGTGATGGATGTTATTTTTGTATAATCAATGTTTATGCATCTAATGATGTTATTGAAAGGGAAACTCTTTGGTGTTGGTTACTAGATGAATTTCCAAATGCACATTGGGTACTGTATGGTGACTTTAATATGGTTGATTCGTCAAGTGACAAACTAGGCCCCCCATGCCCCCTCCCATGCAATGGGTTATGGATAACTGAAGAGAGAGAAGCACGGATGCACATGGACAATAAATATGGGTGTTATGACACCAATTGCTCATTTCATTGTAATTCAAATGTTTGGTACACGTGGTCCAACCTTCACCAAGGCCTTGAAATAGTCTTCAGGCAATTAGATGAGATCACGCTTTCCATGCAATTGTACTTTCATTCACTAATTTTCCATTACCGTTGAGACTTTGCAAGGTATTTTCCTTTTAGATAACTTGTCATTTAAGTTACGTATTGAATGGCTCTTCAAATGCTCTAAAATTTAAAATACTTTTTCCTTAATATTGCCCTCATGCATCATGGATCCACTTTAACCCATATCAAATGAGTATAGACTTGAGCCTTTCGGTAGATAGGAAATTATGGTCGGATAGTTTTGTGGTTGGGAATTATCATTTGCATGGTGCAGTTCTTATGCATCTACGGTAGGCAACTCACACATATCCGTTGGCGGTCTCACTCTGCCAAAACCTTGGACTTGAGCCACTAGTTAGCTACCCTAAAACAAACTCCCTTTCAAGAACCTCTATAATGAAAAGTAGAAACGCTATAGTAGTGCCTCTAAATTGAACACACCTACAATGCCTAGGGGCACAAATCAAATCCAAACTAAGTTGGGTAAAACTTGGCGACAAGGTTTTTAAGGAGTTCTCTCATATGTATAAGGCTAAGCACTCATTCCAATATATCAAAGCCATTAAAGAAGATTACCAATGACTTATTGAGGTGTTAGATATGGTTTAAGCCTTTTTCCACTATTATCAACAAGAGTTCACAACTTAGGAGTCATCCCACGAGCATAAACAAGCTCTTCATAGTGCCTTTTAGTAGTCCCCTTATGCTTTCTTACACTCAAAGATTGGCTTGTAATAGGTTTTTCTCCATTGAGGAATCAAACAAGGTGGTCACATAAATTGCTAATGATGTAGACACTACTTGTGACAACCTTATGTGAATTTTACAAGGTTTTTTTGGATAATGTGGGAGATGACCTTTTCCAAGTGTATCTTGAAACCTTCAAGTCCAAAACCCTTACTTAGTTTATCATCAGATGCTATCTCATGCTAATACCCAAGATGGGGGATACAAAGCTTATTTGCAACTAGTGTCCAATCACCCTACTTAATGTCTCTTACAAGATTATAGCCAAAGCACTCATACTCGATTCTAACATAACTTGCATCTAATTGTTGGTCATGAGAAACTTCGGTTTATTAAGAGCTAGTATATTCTTGAGAACATAATTAAATCTTGAGAAGTCATGTAATGGGCATGTCGATCTAATAAACAATCAATGTTTATTAAGAGTGATTTTCAGAAAGCCTATGATTTTATTGAATGGCCTTTCATTTTGGCTAAGTTAATAGCTTTAGGATTCGATCCTAACTTCCTATAAGTAGTTCAAATACGTTTTGTAGATGTTTTGGCTTACCTCTCAATTGATGGCCTTTTATTAGAGCACTCTAGATTGTTTCACTCAATTCGATAAGGCCGACCTATAGCTCCTATGTTGTATGTGCTTGTTGCGGAGGGATTTAACTCTCTTGTCTAATGTTGAAATGCATATAATGGTTAGAGACATCTCCTTGCCCTCCAAAAAACCTACACAACTAGTCAATGGTCATTTTTTAGATGATTCTTTTCTTACCCTTATAGAAATTGAGAACAATATGAAAAATGCTATGGACTACTTATACACTTAGTCCCTTGCTTCAGGCTCAAGTATAAAATGGAGGTAGACTCAATGTTACAAACAATCTTTCCTACCCCCACTTATCTGGTTATGAAACAATGACTGGAAATGGATATAATATAGCGAAGCCTCAATTGTTGGGAATCCCATTTGATTTTCAAGTTACTCCTTCCCTTATGTGGCAATATGTCCTTGAGTGCGTGGAGAAACAACTCTCTTATTAGATCACTAAGACCCTATTTAGTAGGAAAGCTTCATTTTCTCTCAAAATTCCTCATTGTAATCAATTTTTGTTACTCTTCAAATTGGGTGGCTTCAAATTACTCCTATTAAAAGCTTGAAAATATGCTTAGAGATTTCCTTTTGGCTAGGTATGACTATGGGCGAGCCAAATTAAAGGTCGGGAGCGCCCTAGGCAATAGTTTGAGTGGACGCCCTCCTCACAATTTTAGTTAATATTTTTTTCCATCAAGTAAATAAATAAAATATGTCTATATTCTTGTATTTTTAAATTTACATCATGGTCATAATAAAATAATAATAAAAATATCTTATTAAATTATCACATAAGGATGCAAAATATTCCATGGATGGAAAAAATTAATGGTAGGAGATGCTCAAAATGCAAAAAATACAATATTTTATACAAGGCTTCTTAGAAGTCTGATTTAGCCATATCAAGTAGGTGACGGAACTCCATCCTGAAATAAAGCACCTTTTTTTTGCAAAGAAACAAAAATGTTTATGTAGCTCTCATGGTTTTGTGAAGAGTTGTACTTGGACCAAGGCTACTAGTTCGTCCATAAAAAAATAGATGTTTTCCCAAAAATTTAATAAAAGAGATTTAAATACTTTTTTCCTTCAATTATACTCACCTATACTCGATAAGCTAGTGACATTATAAATAATGCATCAACCTTTTTGTAGAACAAATTACACACCTACATAATCTGGAGCTACACCAAATAATGGGTAACAATACCAACAAAATCATATGCGCTTAAAAATATGTGATATTTGCTTTTACTTTGCAAAAATATTACAAAATGTTTTTGTATGTGTGAAATTTATGTTACTAAACAATAATATCTATAAATGGGTTGATCAATATTAAATCTTCAGATAAATTATTTTAAAGCTAAGTTCTAAAATTAACTGACAAAAAGGAAATTCAAAGGCGTCCCTCGATTGCTAGGCGCCTAGACAACTACCTAGTTTGCTATGGCTTAATCCCCCTTGACTATGGGAAGGGTTTTCATAGAGTAGCTAGGGAGTTTTTCTATCTTCCTAAGGAGGTTGATGGGCTAAACATTGGTCAATAAGACACAACTATGTGCTAAATGGATTATTGGGGCGATTGAAGGGAAATAAGCTTACCCTTTGAAGTTGCGTTGTTGAAGGAGATCCTTATGGTGGATTAACCTCAAAAGGGTTTGACTTTCATAATCTCATTATTCTTGGAGCTCATGTTAAGGTAATTGTTTTTTGTTATTATCCTGGAAAATTTGGGAAAAACACAATCCCTAGCTATTGTGGAATGGTTATCAATTTTGAGAAGTGTTATCTATTAATCAACACTCTCTATGTTTGTCTCTCGAGACCAATTTTCATGATGTTTGTATTCTTGAAGTCCTTTGGATCCAGGGACTCCAAATCTTTAGAAGAGGGATTCATATAGTGTAAGACATTTTCTGTAGACAAACCAATTTTTTTCTCTTAGCTTGAAGCTAAGACCAAAATTCATTTGGCTAATGGTAATCAATAATCCTCCAAGGATATTTTAGAGGGAATCCATGATAAAATGCTTCACAAAGTTGGTGTCATTTATTCTCATCCTTATTAGAAGGACAAAAAATGGTATCCTGAAATGAATTTTCAAAATTACTTTCCAAAAAGGGATATGAATTATTGTTGTCTCATTTTCCTATGGTTGATAAGCTCAATTCTTGTTGGTCTCTTCACTTAACTATTAAAAATTAGAGCAAAAAGTTTCATACAATTTGGAATGTTATTTTGGAACCCAAATTAACACACTTATTAGGTGCCTACTTTAGCAAGGTCTTCCCCTTAGCTATCGCCTTATTCATCTAAGAGTGTTTTAGCCTAATTGTCCATTTTGAGGATAATCATACACTTTCAAGCATCTATTTTGGGATTGTAAAAAGGCCCAATTAGCTTGCACTTGGATACATGAAAATTTCAAAGCTGTTAGAATAATGTTATTCTCTTGGCATAATATCCTTTCAGAGACTGTATTTTCTTCTTGCAGATTGTTATCACCAATTTTTGTCAATTCTCGAAGTGGCATAAAATTGTTAAGTGTATACTCAAAACGGGCATCTTATCGATTCAATTGAATTTCATCAAAGAACCCATGTGCAAAAACAAATTTTTCATCTAGAAACAATGAGGATCCTTTGGAGAGGGATGACCATACCCTCCATGGGTACCAACATTCAAAGTACTTGTAATCAACCAAAAGTGTACTCAAATTGAAGAGTGTTTCAAAGGTATACTTCTTCTAAAAGGCACTCTTTCCGAAACGAGGTTTTGACCTCTCGAATGTCGAAATGAGGGTGCCAATGTTCAAGTTGTCGAAAGTGGTAAAAAAAATTTGGAAATCAAAGATTAGATTGAGATAAATAAGTTTGATAACAAGGGTGGCATTTGAAAAATTCATTTCAGGCCTAAAAAACAAAGATCCTCTGGAGGGATATAATCATATCCTCTTGAGGGTGCTAATGTTTGAAGTTCCCAAAACTCAACAAACAAATGCTCAATGACAACCAAATTTTGGGAAGGAAATCCTAGCAAAAATGTCATTTGGACCACCGAATATTAAAGAGCCTATAGAAGGATACATTTGTACCATCTTGGGAAGTGGTCAAAAGTGGGAAAATTCATATTTGACACAAGGAGGAAGACTAAAGGAACAAACTTTTCCAAAGACATATTTCTAAACAACTTCATTTTGGCCTTCAATATACTAGGTACAAAACATACCTCTTGGGGGAACCTCACCATTTTGGCGCTTTTACATCCGATCCAAAAACATTGAGATGTTTTTGTAGAAAATTCTCTTCTTCAAAATGAGCCTTTTGGGTATTCTTGGAAATTGCAAAAAATGTATTTTTTAACTCTGAAAAGTGCAAAATAAATCCTAAAGGCATACACATCCATGGGGTGTGTATTTTTGTAGTACAAAAGTTCTCAAGATGCAACCTAGAGGTGCTAAATCCCAAAAGTGCACTAAAAAACAATTAAAATACAAGTTTTTCCTCTCATTTGGTCATTCAACTCCACGGATTGACCCCTCTCCCCAAAAACTCATTTTAAAAATCCTAAATTACCCTTTCAAAGTGGCCTTCCAAACCATTTCTTGGGTTTTGCTCAACATTTTCCTCTCTTTTTTCCCATGTTTTCTTTTCAAAGACTAAGTTTTTAGATTACATATTTCCCATTACACATTTCTAGGTACATCCTACAAAATATGACACCGCATTCACCTCTAACATATCTCAAATACCGTTCTACCAAAGTTTCACGTGAAATGAAGCAAGTTTGACCCTTGTAATCTCAAGGAGCCTATGGAGAATTATGGTTGTACCCTCCCGGGCACTTATCATTTTTGGGATCTTTTTGGGTCTTATTTGAAAATTTTTACACTCATCCATGTTTTGTTGCTTCCCCCTCTATGTTCCCACCTTTTTGTAGTCATTTTGAACACTTTTCTAGAACCTCATTCTCAAGCCCTAGCATGTGAGGCCTCATTCCTCCTATACAATAAAGTATCGGTAGTGAGAGTTTTATCTGCATGCATCGTTTGAGATTGATATCCTTGAGATCAATGATAGAAAGACTGGTCATGTGGATTTGGATAATTTTAGGAATAAACTCATAGCTCCCACCAAGTTTATCTTCATACATCAATTGCCTAAAAACGTCCTCCCTGATGTGACTAAATTCCCAATATCAATGCAATTTACAGAGTTAGTTTTAGTTGTGCTAAACGTTATGATCTAATGATAAGATAAGTGAAAAAAAAGAATGTGTTTCTTGTTACCAATATGGATGCAAATAATATTGATTATACCTTCAAGATCACTCTTTGGGAAATATACAATGTAATCTCATTGCAATCATCTCATTCAAACTAGGAGGAACACAATATTTATTCTTACATGTCATCAACACACATTAGATGAAGAAAAGGAAGTATGGAAAGTCAATGTTGCTAAAGAAGCTCCATCGTTCAAATTTTAATGATGATGTCTCTAAGGCAATCAATCTTCTGAGTATGGTGGTAGGAAATAAAGTGGAAAAATAATTTCACTCATGGATGTTTCTCTTCATTCACACTATCAATCGAGGTAAATAATTCATTGATTAGGGTGTTTTGATCATTGAATATCTCCATAAGTATTTAACTGATTTGGAAGTCACCAAGACATTCGACATGACATCATACTTGGTGTGGTATTTTACCGATGCATGAATTTACATTGGCCTAACTTTAGTGTAGAAATTTGGGAGTTGTACCATAGTTTCGTAGGTTCTATTTGCACTTAACATTGAAAGATATATAAACATATTTCACTAGGGTGAAGGATGTATTCACCACATTCTCACTTTGCACTTTCCAAAATAATTACGTTTCTAGGGTATCTCTCGAAGGAAATGATCTTGTAAAGGAATTTGAAAGCATCTTCATTTAGTTTCCAAGATTATTAGGATGGAAGGATTTGATGGAACACCTTGAAAGTTGCCAAACTAGGTGCCAAATAAGGTTAATCTCAACAAGTTGTGCTAAAAACTTGCAATGTCTCATAATATATGCAAAGCTAGAAAAAATTAAGTTCAACTCCCCATCTCTCTTAGGCACTATATGTCTTGTTTTGCATTGGATTCTTAGTGTATAATGGATGAGATGACAATATTTTGAATGCATTCCCATCACAAAAGGAATATGCTTGACAACAAGGGTTTTATGGAGATTCATCTTGGATCTAGCTATGCTCATATACCTGAAGCTGAAAACTATTTTTTAGATATTGGTAAAGGGTGGGGTTTTTGATAGGGCCCCTACCTTATTAAAATAATAAAATAAAGGGTCTCAAACTTAGATGTGGCATATAGAGAATAATAACAAACATTTCAATAACCAACAAAGTTTCAAAAGAAAAGTAGCCAAAAACATCACAAAAAGAAAACAGGTCTCCTAATGGGGCACTTGTATAATTATAAAGTTTGGAGGAAGCCTCCTTCACTTTATCTATCATATTGTTAATGTCCTATAATATATTATCCCTAGGATCTCTAGATTTCTCACAGATATAAGATTTTTTCTCTTGCAAGTCTTGTTGAGCATAAAGGAGAGTGCTAATCATGTTGGCCTATATGATGGTGTTATTCACAAGTAGCTTGTTGAAGGAGGTGAGGGAAGTCAATTTATAAGAGAGGGGAGTATTATCCTCTTTGAGCTTATTCAATCTGAAATTCATGCTTTTCCACTGTTGTTCATCAATATTAGTTCCATCCGTATTATTTTTGAGTCCTTTTATGTTCTCCTCCATAAATCTAAGGTATTTTCTTATCCATTTAATCACATCTTTATGTAGCTATATCTCATTGTGTATAAAATTATCCTTGCTACCCTGATTAAGTTTTTCTATTTCTTTACCCATATAAAGGAGGCTCTGGGAAACAATGTCTCTGTCATTGTTGATTTGATGTTGTCAATGCTGCTCATGGGCCCCATTTTTTGCCTTCCCTTTATCCACATGAATCTTGAGAACTCTATGGGGTACAATGTCCTCCCTATGGAATTTATTTTTCTGAGTAGCAAGCTGGGAGTGGTTATGAGTTGGATCTTGGATTGGGTGGCCAATAGAAGGATTGGGCCCTCTAATGTTCACATAATTGTAAAGCAACATGATGATAGTTTGATGTAAAAGAAAAATTTTCCTACCCAATTGAATGCCCTTTATAGAGTTTTCTAAAGACCAGAGGATATATAACGAGAAACTTACCAAATATTTATGTCTGAAATGATCGAGGAACACAAAGTGGAATTTATGAATAAGATGGAACCTGCACTCTAAAGTGATGTAGCTAATAATGATCTTGGAGATCTCATCATAAGGCTTGGGGAAGGAGTCTTGAATGTAACCACTATGTAAGGGGATTAGCTGTTCCCCGTGTTTGACGAATTTACATTCCTCTTCCTCTTTGTTGAATTTTTTCTTATAAAACTTCATGCCTTCCACACTAAGACCAATGACCAAAACAATAAGGTCCTCTGTTATTTCAATGGTATGGTCTCTGATTTAGACCATTCTATCCTTACAGTTCTTTGCAAATTCAATGGATATGTGGGCATTGTGGCCATGAAAGTCCTCATTTTTTTTTGGAAAATCCACCATTATGTAGAATGGAACAAATCTCTCTATTATCCTTCCATTTACCATTCATCTTTGGTTCGATCTTGTAGGGTTCACCTCCCATATCAACACCCTTCTTCACCTATCATCAAGCTTTATGAAAAAAGTGGCATGAATAGAAAGACATGACTTGTCATGTATACGCCCACACCCGATTTTGTGAAAAAATATAGGATCTAAAATGTGTGAAAATATGTTAAAAATATAGTAATTCAAGCGACACATGTGATCCTTGGGACTCGGCACTAAGAACCACGATTAATCTACAAGAACTTAATGCCGATATTCTTTTTTATTATTGTGAGAATCTCCTTGGGTATATCATATTCCCATATCTAATTTTTAATATTAGGTCCATTCACCCCAATGTTGTCAAAGATATCTACCACTTGGTTTCCCTCTCTATAAGTATGTTGGATTTGAATACCGATAAAGCCACTTATTGTGAGATTAGCTTCTTAGATGATGGACTAGTTATGAGTGCTTTTTTGTATTAAAAAATTCACAATGTTGAGTGAATATCCTTCCACACAAATATGGGAGATACCCAACTCCTTAGCTAGATTTATTCCCCACAGGGAAGCTAGAACTTTAACATAGTGGTTGGTTTGGGTTCCAATACCACCCGCTTAAATTTCAATCAGTTACCCCAACTATCTTTGAGAATATCTCCCCCTCATGCCCTGCGCCTGGATAACCTTTAAAGGTCCCATCAATATTTAGTCTAACCCAACTTGGAGAAGGATGTATCCATTTGATATTTTTTCTAGGATTAATTTCCTCTCTCAACAAAGGAGTAATTTTATTTATAATATTCTATCTATTCATGATCTTAACTTCACTCTCATTCGTGTTTTTCTTCTTAGAAGGTTTGAATATTCGATATTTTCTTTGATTTCAAAGCCAACCTTTTGATTATACAAGTTGTAGAGATTAGGCCTTCAAATAATCTCTTGTTTCTTTCTTTCCAAAAAACCCATAAGGCATGAGGGAAAGATAATGAAAAAATATTTATTAAGACACAATATTTGAAAGGGAGTCTTCATTGCAGAGAGAGAGAGAGAGAGAGAGAGAGAGAGAGAGAGAGAGAGAGAGAGAGAGAGAGAGAGAGAGAGAGAGAGAGAGAGAGAAGAGAGAGAGAGAGAGAGATGATCCAAATATTATTCCAAGGAAATTTAGAGTCATCATCTCTTGATAGAAGATAATATCACGCAACACTAAAAAGAATCTTCCCCAATGATTTCATCTTTCTTGTTTAAGTTTCTAACGTGGACACTTTTAAGTATGTCCTGAAGGAGGCTTGAGGTTATAAACATCTTCTTGCTTACCTTCATCCCAATTGAGGGTATTCCATGAATTACCATTATTCCTATAGGAGATGTAATCCCTTAATTTTTCACTATACATCATATTTCTACCAAAGATCAGAACATCTCAAAGGTGAGAAGGAGATCCATTTATCATTCCAAAAAGAGATATAGTTTCCATTTCCTAGCTTCCATCTATAGCATTTGTTAACCATGTTTTTAATTTTGAGAAAAGCATTCCAAAAGGTAGACCCATAAGGGAGCTCATCACTAGATAGAAAGTTGGGATTATCGAATGGTCCAAGTACTTATCTTTAATAATATATATCTAAGGATGAGATTATTTTAACATACTTCACCCCATTTTGGCAATGGGGGATTTGTTCATAATATAGATGTTTTGATTCCCACTCCACCCACATATTTTGGAAGAAAAAATCTATACTAGGCTGCAAGGGGGTACCTTCTATGTTCTTCCACCCAATTCCAAAAATTCACATTTGGATTTTTTTGATCTTATCCACAATAGTGAGGTGAATTCTAAAAAAATACATAATGTAAATTTGAATTTTTTTGAGAGTGCTCTTAATGAGGAGACAATTACCCACTTGTGAAATGTGAAAGAATAACTCCCTTCCAACCAACAAGATTCTTTTGAAATCTATCCAAGAGGGAATTCCACACTTTCATAGGCATATTTCCTATAAGGAGGGAGTTCACTCAAATGAGTTTGCATTGGATCAATGCATACATGAAAATGTGGATCCTCAAGGGTATGGTTGATGATGATAGTGAATATTTTGAAATCATTTAATAAAATAGTAATAATGTATCAATCCTTGTCATAACTATATTGGTCTCTTCCTAAGTACTATGACATAGAAGATATAAGTATTCCAGTTATAAAAGCTCCATTAGATGGTTCAATAGAAATTCCTCTAAGTCGAATAATGATGTAAGATCTACAAGTGTAAAAATTTATAATAATCACAAAGTATTTATCATCTCACACTCCAAGGAACCCAAGCCCTCAAGATAGTTCAATGATAATCAAGTTCATGTGGATATAGTAGTAGTGGATTCAAGAAAAGTAAGACTCTAGAGAAGACAAAAGGGTTTTGGTTCAGGTTGAAACTCCATGCTAGGAGTGTAAATGACACCATCATCACTCCACATTTTCCTTCTCCTTTGGAGACTATAAAGTTTAGTGACAAAACCAATCATCATTTGTTTTCCTATGATCATGAACTACACCAACCCAAAATCCCTCTTTGTGAGCCTCAACCCTCAACTATTTTCCAAATCATTTCCTTTTCTTCTCCAACAAAACCCACTCGCATTCTATTCCACCTCTTAGTCAACAACTTGGAACTTCATTTGAGGTTAAAATAATTGGTCCTCTATTTGAAAACCATTTGAATGGGTGAGACCACACATGGCTAGGAAGAATAAATGGTTAAGATTTATGAGATGGATCTTGGAGCCTTGATAGGGATTTTTGAACCCATGATTCCCAAGAAGGCTAAGACAACTTCATGGATGATGACCGAGGCCTCATGTTATTTTTTTGTGGAAATTTTTTGTCCCATGAGAGAAAAAAAGGAAAATATATTACCTTAGATGACTATGAGTATTAAAGGGTACTTATTGGAAAAACTACTATAGAGGGTGATGCATATAATATTATAGAGGATATAATAAGATTTAATTATTGCTTGAGGGAAATGAGTCAAATATTGAACAACTCAAGGAAAATAGAAGAAAAATCTCCTTTATTATGAGATATCTTTATTCTCTTATGGGAAAATCACATGCCTTAGATCCTCCATCCATATTTACTTCCAACTTAGATTAATCAATGATCTCTAAAATTGTTGAATTGAACATGTATAGAAAGGTTTTTAGGGTATGGGATGAGTACCGTCTCTTAGAAAGTCTTGGATACATTGATCAGACGATGAAGAGATACGATAAAATTTATAAATAACAGGAATCCCTAGCTATTTCTATTGGATACATTAAGCTTGATCCTCTTAAGTGGGAATACATGAAGACTAATGTGGAAGAATTGAGTTATATATGTTATTGTATAACACCCTCCCATTTAAAAAATGATTTCCTTTTAAAATAAGGACCCTCTTTGGTTTGAAATATATTGGTAACAATTGGATATCTACCTTTGATCTTCAAAATGACCTCGATTTGCCTAAGTCATTATTTATTACTCTTATTTTGAAGTTGTTTGGTATTTGCACTAAATAGGAATCAAGTCTTTATACTTAGTCAAAATTTGATACTCACACTTAAAAATTTGTACTCACACTTCATGTTTGTAAGGAATCACACTTTTATAATTTTTAGTCCTCACACTTGCACTTCAAAACTTGGATCTCGCACTTCATCGATTTTTTTTAACTAACTTAAAATTTGAATTTTTCCTCGTAGTTCAAAGAGTGATAACTTGCACTTCCAAGTGTGAGAATTTAAAAAAAACAACTCACGTAAGTGAGTATTTAAAAATCACGCTTTCCAAGTGCGAGTATTCAAAGGATTACTCACCAAAGAAGCGAGGACTCGAACCTTCAAGCTCACACGTCACACTTCATGCTCGTGTGACTTGAACTTCACAAATGCAAGAAAATTCAAAGTCAAATAAAGGTCATGGAAACTTCAACAGTAAAGAATAACGAGCCAATCCCTCTGTTATAAGAGGCACTCTAAGTGTCATATATATGGCTTCCAGAATCTAAAAAGGAAATATAATTAAAAGTGGCGACTATGATTACACCTAGCTTGCACAAGTGTAAGGACTAAATTCAAAAGGAAAATCAATTCAAAAGGAAATGTTCCTTGAGGGAACAAAGATCAAGTCATGCATTATCCGCCATTAATACATGACACACCAATTTAGATGAGACATTTCTTGATCTATAAGGTTACTACATTAATTAATATGGTTCATCCTAATTTCTAATTGTAAAACCACTTGTGGAAGTTGAATCCGTTAAGCTCATAATCAATCGAGTTTGTTTGGGATATTTATAGTAATAATGTGAGAAAAATTCCCTCAATAATGGCGGGAGAACCAAGACCATCGAATGTAGATGCTTTCTTATAATCTTATTCGACCCAAGGATATTGAGAGATACCTTATCTGAATCTGTAGAGCTTGACAATGAATTCAAACACTATTAGGTTATCTTTTCAACAGTCTAAAGGGAAAGATTAAATGTGGATTCCATATACAAAGCAAAATGTATACATATCAAACATTGAGAGCCACCAACATATTGTATGAATCGGTTGGCCTTAATGAACATATTGTATGGAAACCCCTCCATCATAAAGATAGACATAGCCTTGGTTCCCTTTCTTTTTATGATCATGGATGAATATAAGATCCCCTCATTAGGACAAGTAGTTGCATATAATTTAGTATCTCAAAGGGAATCTTTTTTTAACCATAAGAAGTCATTCATATCAGCCTCTTACATGCTAGATGCAGTTTGTGGAGTCCTAAAATGTATTGAGTTTTGTGCCCCCCGCCTTCCCTCATGCCCTATGGAAGTAAATGAGGTATATTCAAACTTGTATTCTCATAGCTTTATCTATCATAGTCAATATATTTGTACCTCTTTCTACCCATTAGTATACATGGTAATATTTAAAGCACAAATGCCTATTGTTTCTTCCAACGTGCTCAAATCCATTAGAAAAATGGGATATGTTTCCTTTTATCCTAGGTACAAAGTGATAATGATTGATGGATTTATAAATCCACTTGTTATCACCAAATCACTGCACACCCTGAATGACCTAAGAATGAGTGGGACATTCAGCGTGATTCGACAACATGGGATCACCTCTTGGGATGTGGGACTTGTGGGCTTCAGGTGAACCTCTAGAGAAGGCCAGTTTCCTCTTCCTAAACTAAGCACTACACTAATCCTAATGCAAGAAAAATGGCTAACTAGACATATACTAACATTTCCAAGGGATTAGGGAGAGAGATTGCATGAAATAAAACCTATACTAGAAGTGGTGATGCACCAAGAAAGGGGTTTGATAGAAAAATTCTTGGTCTTCCAATGAAGAAGGATGAACATTAAAAAAAACCCAATTACATACAATACTTTGCTCCAAAATAAGCACAAGAACTCTCAAAATAACCTACAATGGAAACCAAGGTTGCTTAGTGTACCTGAAAACATGAGAAAGGTAAAAGGAAGCAACCAAAATGATGCAAGGACATAAAATTATCCACAAAACATAGTTTGATTATTCTAAGAACTTGCACAGTGCATCATTACAATAGGAAGAGGCAGACGTTGCCATTATGATCTTCAAAAGAAAGGCTTGAAAGCCTCCAAATTCACAACAACTCAAATTGTGAAGAGAGGGGAAGCTTGGAAAAAATTGTCTAAAATTTTGAAATAATGCATTCCCTTACAATTTATAGCGATCTTGAGTGTGTGAGAGAAAGAAGGAAGAACTCCTAAAAACTAGGCATGAATGTAGCAGATGAGTTAACCATGATGTTGGCCACACTTACTCTGAAAGCACTCCATCTTGCTTGCCTCATTAATTGCACATGGGAAATGCTCTTCCACCATGCCTTCATAAATTCAAATATTTAAATTTTCCCTCATCTAATTAAAAATAAATATTTTAATAATTTTTTGAAGTCAAATTGGGCCTTTGGTGGGACCCCGGGATTAGTCCTTGCATGTAGGAGAGTTATTAGGTTGAATTGGAAAATGGCTCGCCAACCAGCTCGCCGAGTTGGTTGACGAGCTACTCCTTTGCATTGTTTTTCGAGCATTTAGTTCTACATGGTGGGTTACCTAATGATTTTTTTCTTTACCGCCCTATTTGATTTACCTGGTCGAGCTACAAGCATTTGATTACCCCTCTTTATTTTTAGTGCCTCTCTAGTTAATTTTCATGCGAGCTCCTCCACGTGCTCCTGAGTCTTCGCGTGGGGATTGTATTGGTCAATGAATGCTTTACAACAATCTCGGTGGTCATTTTAAACAACCTGCCAATTGCACGTATCACCGTACTCCGAGAATACTTCCCCACTAAATACGATGACTCATCACCACTTGCCTCAAACTCAGCACCCGACCCGGGCCTCAACATCACCCGCAATTTCAAAGTCCCTCTCGATGTCTGAAAGCACTCCAACTCTGAAAGCTGAAACCCGATCCCGAAGTCCAAATTCAAAATTTGATTTTTAGACTTCGTATCTCCCCTCTCGCACGGCATCGACTGAGCCACTCCGAATCCAAATACCTGTCTCCTGAAAAATGTGAACTCGGTATCTCAGAACACTACGAATCAGACTTTGGCTTGGTCTCATTCAGGCTCTCCATGCGCATGTTCCACTTGCTGTCACTTTGAACTTTCAACCGCAATCCGATAAAACCAAATAGATCAACCACTTGTATATCCGCTAGGCTAGAAACCTCGGCTCTATGTCTTTTCCCTCACCATGCATCGAGCTGAGTTTCTCGGCTTCACCTTGGTTCATCATTTTGACATCCCTGAGTTCCTCCACATGCACTGACCTTATTCCTTTCCTGATTCTCCTACGGCCGAGTTATGTCTACTGTGCTACCACCTAGCTGAGCTCTTAATTTCCTCCATGTCAAGATTCAATCCCTTTAACCTGAACTCTTCTGTTTGCCATGAACGATGTTCGAACTACAAATCTATCCATTCTAAGGCTCGCATGATGCGGCAATGAACATGGCCCTACCTAAAACCATCCTCTGACAAGCTCACCTTTGTCTCACAAGATCTTGAGCTCTGCTAACCACAGAGTTCCTCGACATGATCAACTCGGCATGATCTACCCACTGATGAGTTATCTTTCAAGTTAGATGAGCTCCAAAACTCATCGTTTTACTGGGCAAGCCATTCATATGCCGATTCATTCCAACGCCGCTTCTAATGAAACCCAGGCTCTTTGCGAGTAAATCTTTACCTCTCAGTACCACTCATTGAGCAACTTATTTGGCCTTGTACATGGCTCACCAGTATGCTCTTCTTTGCTAGGCTCATTTCATGTCCTTGCATTTGGTTCTACACTGATCCTTGATAATGTGACGGGATTAGACTCCTCCCGTGTATCTAATGCGATCATGTCAAGGTCATGTTGAGTCGGTGCCTAGCTGACCTCCATGCTGTCGAGTTCAACTCGATCACCTCATAGCTTAGTTGAGCTTCACTCCACTAGCTTGATTCATCAAATCCATTCTTTACCTGAGATCACCACTGCTAAGCCTGATATTCATCCATCCATCCAATCGAGATCTCCCAAGAGCTCTCCTTCGAGTCATGCCAAACGCCCTGGCCATCACTATTCCCCCTGAGTTACTAATCATTAGTTTGTTCCAAATGTTATTTATTTAGCTCGACTGAGCTATATTGAAGTTCAAACCTCTTGTGTGTTATGCAATATTTTTGACCAGCTCGACGAGCTATTTGAGCTCATAATGCCTTCTAGTCCATTTGACACATTTTTTCACTTTTCACCAACCCTTTGAACCGTCTGATGCTGTGAATAAATACTCATTGTGTGAACTTGATTTCTTCAGTAACTCATAGGTCAATATGGATTTAAAAATTGTAGCCTCATTCTCAGTTCCACGTTCTTTAATAGCTTTGTCTACTATTTTAGAAGAAAATCCCATAAGCATAAAATCACTCCTAATTGAGGATGATGACGACTCACATGAGATTCCCAGGTAATGGCTAGTATTTGGATACTCAACTACTCTTATAACTCGAGAGGAAGTCCAATATCATCACCTCATCATGTGTTCCACGTTCTTTCCATGTTCACAAAGTGCCTTTTAATTAAGCACCACTCTGATTTAGATGAACATTCTTGATTATTCCTTATGTACTCCAATATTGCATTCTCATTTGATGAACCAAATTCATGAATTTCTTCATGAAGGACTTTTTCGGTCCCAAGGTGTAATTTACCACCATTGTCCATTTTTGTCCAAGGGAAAAAATGGACAACATTTTTGGCGACATCTCGGGATGCTTACCCACTAAGCACTAATTCATTAGCCTTGTGTATTCATTGGGCATGGAGTCATTATTAGTCCCAAAACTGATCATGAACCCTGAGATTCCTATTCCTGAGATTCCCGAACACCTGTTGCATCCCAAACCCAGAAAATACCTTTACTTGCAAGTTCCCAACTTCCATAAGAAACTCTTGAAATGCTCGTGAGTGGAAAATTGTTTTGATTTGGGAAACCTCACCTATTCTCATCTTATGCAATTGACCTACAAGATGACAAATGATACATTGAACTTGTCCCAAAATTTTATATTCCTAAATGTGAAGTGTGAAAAATCTATTACGATTCTCGATTATTAACCTCCTATCTTGTAAGATTATTTGATCAACAAATATTGGAAAATAACACAATCTGTAACTTCACAAATACAAACACATAAGAAATACCCAACAAGGTGAACACAATATTTTCAGACAATTGTCCTTGGAAAAACCCCGTAGGGAAAACCAATACTACAGATGAGAAATATATTAAACTTCAGCAAATCAAGAGATACAAATACTGCTTGCCTCTTACTGGCAGAGCTCCGACAATCTCCTAATCCTCCTGCTGATATTCCTCCACTGCTATCTCCAACGCTATCACTGCGCCCTTGCTAACACTGCAAGACTACTTGCTAACACTGCAAGTTTCTCTCAAAACTTCCTTGTTACAAATGACCCCAATGACCCCCTTATATACTACTCTCGTTGAAAATCAACGGCCGAGATTAATACAAATGAACGGCTGAGATTAAGACAACTCAATAACCATAACAACCTTGGTTATGAGGTGTCACCTAAAAGGAGTCAATATTAGATAACAATTGTTCTTATCCTAACAATATTTGTTTGACAAAAACAACTATTTCTCTAAATTCTAGGCTGTCCAAATAACAATTGGATGAGGACAAACAGCTGTCCAAGCTACAAATTACTAAGATTAACACTCCCTCTTAGCGAGGAAGCTGTTCTGCATGACACCCAACATCTCTCTGAAGAAGATAAATTTTGCCTTCCCCAATGCCTTTGTCAGAATGTCTGCTACCTGCTGATCTGTAGGTACAAACTGTAGCTTAACAACCCCGCGCTGTACACAATCTCTGATGAAGTGATACTTGATGTCTATATGTTTTGACCTATCATGAAACACCGGATTCTCAGTCAACTTGATGCAACTCTGATTGTCACAGTGTATCACCGTAGTCTCAACCTTCTGACCAAACAAGGCTACTAGCAACTTCCGAAGCCATATAGCTTCACATGTTGCCATGCTAGCTGCTATGTACTCTGACTCTGCTGAACTCAGAGCCACATACTTTTGCTTCCTGCTGAACCAAGATACAACTCTTGATCCCAGACTGAAACAACACCTTGAAGTGCTCCTCTTGTCCGTTGTACTACTTGCCCAATCTGCGTCAGTATAGCCCATCAACCTGATTCCTTCACCTCGAGCATATCTAATTCCATACTCGATTGTACCTCGCAAATAACACAACACATGCTTTGCCGCAGTCATCCAATGCACTCTTTTGCTCAACCATGAACTGACTAAGAGAGTTAACTGCAAAAGCTATATCTGGCCTGGTATTGACCAAATACATGAGAGAACCAATCAACTGCCTGTATAAGGTGGGGTCTACATCCTTCTCCCTGGATGTGTCTACCTTCCTCCAATTCATGATCATGGGTGTAGACATGGCTTTACAATCTTCCATCCTGAACCTTTTCAAGATTTCCATGCAATATTTCCCTTGCCCAAGGAAAATCTCTCCATCTTTCTGCCATACCTCCATGCCTAGAAAGTAGTGCATAAGTCCCAAATCCTTCATCTCGAACTCCGCTGCAAGATCCCTCTTGCATTCTTCTATGAGCCCCAGTGAACCTGTAAGAAACAAGTCATCTACATATAGAACAAGAATGAGAATCTCACCTCCAACTACCAAGTAGTAGAGATTAGCATCTGCCTCACTCTTCACAAAGCCCATTTCCTACAAGTAACTATCAATGCGCTCATACCACGCTCTGGGAGCCTGCTTGAGTCCGTACAATGCTCTCTTCAATCTACACACGTGGGTCTCTTTGCTGTGTGCTATAAAGCCTTCTGGTTGTTCTATGTATACCTCCTCTTTCAACTCACCATTAAGAAACGCTGTCTTGACATCCATTTGATGGATCTGCCATCCCATCTGTGCTGAAATTGAGATTACAGCTCATATAGAAGTATACTTGGCAACTGGAGCAAATGTCTCCTCGTAGTCTATTCCCTCTTTCTGAGAGAACCCCTTTGCCACGAACCTTGCCTTATATTTCTCGATGCTACCATCTGCACCATGCTTGATCTTATAGATCCAACGTGATCCAACCACTGCCCTATCTGTTGGTCTAGGCACTACCTCCCACACATCATTATGCATAATTGAAGTATACTCCTCAACCATTGCTTCTTGCCACACTTGATGTTGTGTAGCCTCCTGATAGCTAGAAGGTTCACTATCTACCAACATACTAACTAATGCAACATAGTCATCATACCTGGCTGGTGGTTTCCGTTGTCTATCACTCCTCCTAGGAGTACCCACTAACTCTTGAGTATTCTTCTATGTCTGTTGAACCTCACGGTTCTTGCTGCCAACTGTAGAGGATGAAATATCAAGCTCCATGTCTTCTTGATGCATCTCTTCTTGCACCTGTTGCTCCATACTTTGAAAACTCTCTCCTCCTGAGTCTATGCTTGTACTAGTAACTGTACTCGAGCTTTGCTGCCCTTGACTCGATTGAGTGATCCTTGGAGCTTCTGTTGGCTGCTCACTCTGATCATCTACTGGCAAATCTCTAGACCTTCTAAATGCCTTGTCCTCCATGAACTTGACATCACGTCGAACAATAATCCTCCTGGTCCCCGGAATGAATATCCGATATGCCTTAGAGGTTTCACTGTACCCCACAAAGTACCCTCTCTCTGCAGTCTGATCTAACTTGGTACGTGTATCCTTAGGAATGTGACAATATGCCAAACTCCCAAAGATCCTAAAGTGACTGACATCTAGCTTCTTCCCAGTGAATGCTTCCTCTGGTGTCATCCTCCCTAGTACCTTATGTGGAACTCTATTCTGTATGTATATCTTTGCTTTATTGCATGCCTCTCGCCTACGATAACGGGTAAATCCTGGTCATGCAACATAGCCCTTGATGCCTCCGTTATAGACCGATTCTTCCTCTCAGCAACTCCATTCTGTTTGGATTGTAAGGAACAATCCACTCTCTCTTGATTCCTTCTCTGGTACAGAACTCCTAGAACTCATTACTTTTGTACTCGCCTCCATTGTCTGACCGAAGAACTTTTATCTTCCTTCCTATCGAATTCTCCACAAGAGCTTTGAACTCTTGGAAGCGACTAAAAACCTCATCCTTGGTCTTCAAGAAGTATATCCATGTCTTCCTGGAGAAATCATCAATAAAAGTAACAAAGTACTCATACCCTCTGAGAGACTTCGTCGACATTGGTCCACATACATCTGAATGTACTAGATCAAGAACGCCTTTGGATCTCGGTGTCACTCCTTGGAAAAGATGCTTTAGCAAACTTCCCAACACGCATCCCTTACATACATCATCGTGCTTTGTGCTCACCTTAGGAACACATATCACTTTGTCTCATGAAGTAATTTAAGGGCTCCATGATGGATATGGCCCATCCTTCTATGCCATAGCTCTCCCTGATCTCTAAGATTACTGTTGCTCATGAGTGCCTTAGGAATATCAAACTGCAGCCTATAAAGCCGACCGCTCCTAACTCCAATAGTCAGGTGATTTCCAATCCTTGTGCTTGATCAACACATGTGCCCCTCTAAAGAGTACATTGTACCCTTTGTCCTGAAGGACAGATACAGAAATCAAATTCATCCCTAAGCCTGGAACATGCAACACATTATGAAGGGGAATAATCTTACCACTCTCCCTCTGAAACTGAACAGTTCCTTTCCCAACTGAGTTGAGTTTGGACATGTTCCCCATAGAGATCTGGATTCTGGTGCTCTCTTCCTTATAACTGGAGAAGTATTCTCTAACTCCTGTCATATGATATGACGCCCCACTATCTATGTACCAAACACTCTATGAGGTTGAGCTAACCATACATGCTATGAGTGCAAACTCATCTTCCATTCTACTAGAGAGCTCATCTGCACTTGCTGAAGCCGCAACTTGCTTCTTGCCTTTCTTTTCATTCTTCTTCCTTTCTGGGCAATCACTGACATAGTGGCCAAACTCATGACAACCATAGCACTTGATCTTCGAAAAATCTTTCTTCTTCTTTTCACCTTGTGAATTTGATGCTTTACTAGACCCCTTCTTTGCTTTCCCTTTACCCGCTAGGGCAACATTTTCCTGGTCCACCTCACTTTTCTGACTCTTAATGTTGGCTCCATTGACAAGACTTAGTCTAAGCTCCTCCTAAGTGAAATCACTCCATAGTCGATCCCAACTCGGTAAGGTGTCTCGTCCATTGATGACTTGAACAAAGACATCCCACTGCTTAGTAAACCCATTTAGGGCTATTCTCACTAGCTCGTCATCACTTGGTTTGTCTCCAACAACTGCCAATTCATCCTTGACAAGTCTAAGTCTGGTGAGGTAACTTGTGACGTCTTCTCCCTTATTCATCCGGGTATTCCTCAACTTTTCTCTGAGAATCAGCTTCCGGTTAGTGGTAGCATTCTGGTACAGATTCATAATGGCATCCCACATCGTCTTCGTTGTATCTAACTCTGCAATATGCGGAACAATATGATCCTTGACACCATCAAGAATCAACCTCCTCACCTTGGCATCTTCCTTCTTATATGCTAAGAGTTGTGTTGCATCTGTAGGTACAGGTACAACAGTGGTCACATATTCCTTGATACCATTCTCTTCCAGCAATAGAGAAATTCTGGCTTTCCAGACACCAAAATTCGAGGCTCCATCCAATCTGTCCTGATCTCTTAAACCTGCTGAGGCCATCTTAAAAGAAAATAATAATAATAATTTTGAAGAGGTTAAACTGGGTTTTATAAACCCTCACTTTCTTTCACCTAGGGTAAATCTCTTCTACCCGAACAAAGCTCTGATACCATGTGAAAAATCTATTACAGTTACTGATTATTAACCTCCTATCTTGTAAGATTATTTGATCAACAAATATTGGAAAATAACACAACTATAACTTCACAAATACAAACACATAAGAAATACCCAACAAGGTGAACACAATATTTTCGGACAATTGTCCCTAGAAAAACCCCGTAGGGAAAACCAGTACTACAGATGAGAAATATATTAAACTTCAGCAAATCAAGAGATACAAATACTGCTTGCCTCTTCCGCGAGCTCCGACAATCTCCTAATCCTCCTGTTGATATTCCTCCACTGCTATCTCCAACACTATCACTGCACCCTTGCTAACACTGCAAGACTACTTGCTAACACTGCAAGTTTCTCTCAAAACTTCCTTGTTACAAATGACCCCAATGACCTCCTTATATACTACTCTCGTTGAAAATCAACGGCCGAGATTAATACAAATGAACGGTGAGATTAAGACAACTCAATAACCATAATAACCTTGGTTATGAGGTGTCACCTAAAAGGAGTCAATATTAGATAACAATTGTTCTTATCCTAACAATATTTGTTTGACAAAAACAACTATTTCTCTAAATTCTAGGCATCCAAATAACAATTGGATGAGGACAAACAATGTCCAAGCTACAAATTACTAAGATTAACATGAAGTACATTGGAATCTAGGACTTTGCTCGTATGCACAATACATTGCTAAATATCTACCGATTTTGGACATCACTCGAACTCTATTAAAACCTAAAAATTTTCCTTCTTTTGAAAAATTCTCCTTTGACACACTGTGCAAGAGCAACCAAAAAACACAACACACATCAAAAATGAAAACCATACATGATTCCAATGAAACATGCAAAGTGTGCAAGGAACATATTATACTAGAAAACAAACCTATTCCTACTCTATGCTAACTGAGGCACAAGTGAGCTAAACGAACCCTGCAACTGATTGCGCAAAATAGCTTCCCTTCCTCACAATGGGCAGCCATGCAGATGATTGAAAATGGACATGGGTGAGACTGAGAGTGAAAAATTTAAACAAGCCCCATTCTCCACTTGGTTCACCAAGGCATCAACTGGAAAGAGAAAGAATGCCTCTTTTAGTTGGTCTGCATTCATTTTGTAAAGGCATTGCAACTGATCCTTGGGGCTGTAAAACTCATCCTCACATTCTAAAATGAATGTGAGTAGTTCTAACTCCTCTTTTGACTCTAATGAAGCCAAATACCTTATGGGACATGGTCTCGTTAAATATTCATTTTACTTGTGAGATTAAACTTTAACAAGGAAGTGTAATTGAAGAAATTCCTGTATGAAAGGTGTTGCAGTGACGTCCTTTCCCTCTTGTTTCCCATTTACAAACAATCGATCCTCCACCTGGATGAATGGTATGAAAGTGATACCCTCTTTGTTCCCTTCTCCTCTTTTGTCAATAAGGATTTCCTTCACATTATGCAACTCCTTGGACTACTTGCAACCTCTAATAGGACCGTTGTTGAACCACTACAAAGGTCTAAAATGTGTTGCTCATATGGAATTTCCTCTTCTTTTGATTGAAGACAAATCTTATATGTGTTTTCAACCTCCTCATCCAACATGAAACTTACAAGGCCAGTTATTTCCTTTTCTTCTCTTGAAAACTATTATTGGTGAAAAACCTCCTGGTTTTCTTCTAACATTACCCATTAATCAGCTAAGTCAAATTCCACAATCGAGAGCAAGAAACTCTCAATAATATCATCTCCATTCAAAGCTTCGAATTAGTCCTATCTTCTCCCACATGTTCCTTTTCCTCTTCATTCAATGAATCGTATGGAATATTCAAATCCTCAAATCTTGGATCAAGAAGATGGTTATGAGAAACATGTTACTCTCCTACATTTACCTTCAAAGCGAGATGCCTTTTTTGGTTTAAAAGAGGTAACGGAACAACAAAATTATCAAGTTCCATAGGCTCTTGTTCAACGAAACACTCTTCCAAATCCAAAAATAGTCCGCTTCTCCAATGCCTAGCCATTGTAGAGTTTCAACTTCCTCCTCTAAGGTGTTCTCTGTATTGATAATTTGTTTATCATGACTCTCCTCAAGAAAAAAAATAGAAAGCTCAAATTCATAAAAACAATCCGAAAATTGAAAGGATGAAGAAAGAGAAGGACTTGAAATTTCCTATGCAACTTGTTTTACACTTGAAACCTTTGAATCTAGAGGGTTTTTCTTCATAGTGAGAATCTCCTCATGACTAGATTCACTCAAAACACCTTACACATTTGACAAATTTTTCTCTTCGGCTTGCACATACTCCTTTTGTGGTGGATTTGGAGATAGCTCTGCAGTATCCATAATCATAGTGCCAACATGTATGGTGCATTCTGAACACAGAATGATGATGATCATCCCCTTGTACTAGCTGTTGTGAAAATTCAGTCTTTATTACCTGCTCTTGAGATTCCACCTTAGTTGGAGGCTTAATTAGGAGAGGTATTTTCTCAATGTTTAGACCTACACTCACTACTTTAGATTCTCTGTGATATTTTCTTTGCTAGGTTATTCAATATCCACCTCCATGCTATGCTCATTTTATGATCATGCTTTTCCCAAAATGGGTTTAGGACTATAAGAGGATGGGTGAGTTGGGATTAAACAACTTCCCTCACTGTTTGAGATGGTGGAAGAGGTAAAACTTTTTTTCTTGACAACCTTTGTAGAAAAGGAGTAATTTTAGAAGAACGAGGGACAAAAGATTCATGATGGGATGGAAGAATACGATATGAAGAATTAAATTCCACCGTAGGGGTAACAACTAGAAGGTTAGGACTATGGGGCTCAAGTTGAAATTGCATGGATGGAGACATGGGAAGAGGGTTGTAAGGTGGTAATGCAAGGACCTCCCATTGATAGGATTGACTAACATTACATTCATAAGCTTCCCTCTTCTTGATCCATTCTCTAACTTGAGTCATCATTTTGATTATGAATTGAATCTTTTGTTGAGGATTAAACTCACCTGGTATAGGGCCAGTCCAGGGGTATGGAATTCTGAAACCAATCTGGGATGCCTTTGTCATTTCCTTAATCCTTATTTGCACCATGTTATACTCCAACTCTTGAACCTTTCTCTGCAAGTGGTCTTCTTCAGTGTAGGATAGCCTCCAAAATCTGCGTACTATTGTTCTTCAACAACCTTAAGGTTTGATAGATTACCAATCTGATTTGCATCTTGCTCATGTGGACATGAATTCTCGAATTGATATTCATCATAAAATTGGTCTGGAGGTGGATCATAATAGCTTGAAGATGGAAAGCATTGCTTTGCTACAAGTGGGAAATCCATCGTGGGAATGAAGCCATGATTGTAAAACTTCATGGATGGGATAAAACAAAAAGATATGGAAGAAAAATGGATGGAAATGGGTGAAAAATAAACTCTGCAACTCAAAGAGTGGGTTAATTAGACCAATAGAGTCATAAGTTGTGCTTGGGTTACCTCTTACGGCTAAAATTTCACTAAGAGCACAATAACTTAATGAAAAAAAGTGAACACAAATACACACCTATGAAAAATTTGACTCTTGTGGTTCCACCGGGCGTTAAAAATGTTATCACCAAATTACATTGCCCCGAATGGCTTGAGAATGAGTGGGACATTTAGCATGACTGGGTAACATGGGGTCACCTCTTAATCTGCAGGACTTGCGGGCTTGAGGTGAACCTCCGGATAAGGCCAACTTCCTCTTCCTAAACTAAGCACTACACTACTCCTAATGCAAAAAAATGACTAACTAGACCTATACTAACATTTTCAGGGGATTAGGGGGAGAGATTGCATGAAATAAAACCTATAATAGAAGTGGTGATGCACCAGGAAAGGGGTTTTCTAGAAAATTCTTGGTCTTCCAATGAATAAGGATGAACATGCACCATAAACCCAATTACATATGATACTTCATTCCAAAATAAGCACAATAACTCCCAAAATAACTCCGCAAAAAAACCAAGGTTGCACAATACACTGCAAACAAGAGAAAGGACAAAGGAAGCAACCAAAATTATGCAAGGTCGGACAAATAGGCATAAAAAATAGTTTGATTATTCAAGGCACTTGCACAATGCATCATTACAATAGGAAGAGGTAGAAGTTTCCATTACAATCTTCAGAAGAAAGGCTTGAAAGCCTCCAAATTCACAACTCAAATTATGAAGAGAGGGGAAGCTTGGAAAAATTTGTCTAACTTTTTGAAATAATACATTCCTTTACAATTTATATCTTTGCTAAGTGTGTGAGAGAAAGAATGAAGAACTCCTAAAAATAGGCATGAATGTAGCATATGAGTTAACCATGTTCCTGGCCATGCTTACTCTGGAGCACTCCATGCTTGCTTACCTCATTAATTACACCTGGGATAATCTCTTCCACCATGCCTTCATAAATTAAAATATTTGAATTTTCCATCATTTAACTAAAAAGAAATATTTTAATAATTTTTTTGGAGTCAAATTGTGCCTTTGGTGGGACTCCCAGGATTAGTCCTTGCATGTAGGAGAGTTCTTAGGTTGAATAAGAAAATGGCTCGCTAACCACTCACCGAGTTGGTTGATGAGCTACTCCTTTTGCATTATTCATCGAGTATTTAGTTCTACATGACAGGTTACCTAATGATTTTTTATTTACCGCCTTATTTGATTTACCCCACCGAGCAACATGCATCCGATTACCCCACTTTGTTTTAGTGCCTCTCGAGTTGATTTTCACATGAGCTCCTCCACGTGCTCCACATGCATTGGCAAGTTCCTTCACATTCGGGTGAGATCTTTGTTTATTGCCACCGAGATGAGATCCCGAGTCTTCACGTCGGGCTTGTATTGGTTGGTGAATGATTTGTAATAATCTCGGTGGCCATTTTAAATGACCCACCAACTACACGTTACACCATGTATCACCATGCTCGAGAATACTTCCCCACAAACCAAATTCAAGCGTCTCATATAACGAATCATCACCACCATCAAAATTGACACCCGACCCAGCCTCAACATCAATCACCATTTCAAAGTCCCTCCCGATGTCCAAAAACACTCTTACTCAAGCCAAAACCCGATCCTAAAGTCCAAATTTGAAGTTCAATTTTCAGACTTTGGATTTCAGGGAACTAACGCCTTCGTAACTCCCCTCTTGCATGACATTGACCGAGCCAATCCAACTTTGAAGACCCATCTCCCGTAAAACACGAACTTGGTATCTCTAAACTTCGTGAATTGAACTTTAGCTCGGCCTCATACGGGATCACCATGTGCACGTTCACTCACCGTCACACTGTGAAATTTCAACCGTGATCCGATAAAATCAAATGGCTCGACCACTTGTATATCTATCAGGCTAGCCAACTCTGCTCTATCTCTTTACCCTCACCATGCATAGAGCCGAGCCACTCGACTTCACCCTAGTTTATTGTTTTGACATGCCCGAGTTCCTCCATGAGTATTGACTTGGTTCCTTTCTGATTCTCCTACAATCAAGGTAAGTATATCTTGTCTACTACTTAGATGAGCTCTTAATGTCCTCCATGCTGAGCTTCAATCCCTTAAAACCAAACTCTTCTACCTACCACAAGTGATGTTCGAACTCCAAATTGATCCATTCTAAGTCTCACACCCGATGTGGCAATGAACAAGGCCCTACCTCCAACCATCCTTTAACGAGCTCGCCTTTTTCTCACAAGCTCTTGAGCTTTGGTAACCACCGAGTTCCTTGGCATGATCTACTCGCTTGCCGAGTTATCTTTCAAGTCATAGGAGCTCCAAAATCGTTCTTTTCTTTGAGGTAGCCATTCGTATGCCAATTCATTCCAATGCTTTGCTTCTAATGCAACCTAGGCTCCTTGAGAGTTAATATTTGCCTCGCCGTGCCACTCATTGAGAAACTTGTTTGACCTTGTACATGGATCACCAAGTACACTCTTCTTTGCTAGGCTCATTTTGTGTCTTTTCTAGGCTCATTTTGTGTACACTAAGCCTTGATAATGTGACGGGATTATACTCCTCCCATGCATCCAATGCAATCATGTGAAGGTCGTGTTGAGTCGGTGCACGGACGACCTCCATGTACGTAGAGTTCAACTTGAACACCTCGTCTCTTAGTCAAGCTTCACTCCACTAGGATCGATTCATCGAATCCATTCTTTACCCGAGCTCACCACTTCTTAGCCTCGATATTCACCCATCCATCCAATCGAGCTCTCCCAAGAGATCTCCTCCGAGTCATCTTTGAGAACGCCCCAACCACCATGTTTACACCCGATCGCTAATCATTAAGTCGTTCTAAATATTATTTATTTATCTTGATGAGATATATTGAAGTTCAAACCTATCGTGTGTTATGCAATCTTGTTGAATAGCTTGGCGAGCTGTTTGAGGTCATAACCCTTCAAGTCCATTTGACACATCTTTAAACTTTGCACCAACCCTTTGAACCGTCGATGCTATAAATAAATACTCATTGTGTGAACTTAATTTCTTCAGTAACTCATGGGTCAAGATGGATTTAAAAATTACAGCCTCATTCTCAGTTCCACATTCTTTAATAGCTTTGTCTACTATTTAAAAAAAAATCACATAAGCATAAAATCACTCCTGATTGAGGATGATGCCTACTCACATGAGTTTCCTAGGTAAGGGCTAGTACATGGATATCGAGCTGCTCTTATAACTCGATAAGAAGTCCACTATCATTGCCTCATCATGTGTTCCACATTCTTCCCATGTTCATAAAGCACTTTTAATTAAGCACCACTTTGATTCGGGTGACCAATCTTGATTTTTCCTTTATGTACTCTACTATTTGCATTGTCATTTGGTAAACCAAATTCATTAATTTCTTCATAAAAGACTTTTCCGGTCCCAAGGTGTAATTTACCACCATTGTCCATTTTTGCCCAGAGGGATAAAATGGACACCACCACTATTGGTTACGCGCTTATCATGTAACTGATAAATTGGTTGAATAAGAAGTTATATATCAAATTTGCAATGGAATTGATGAGTCGTTATATTCTCCAATCATTTAACTAATCGGATCTTTTGTTAGTGTTATTATAAACTGGGGCTGTGTCCTAGGTTATATGTAATGGAGCTTTATGTAACCAATTTTCCTGTTGGGTCTTCTATTGGGGGATGGTTGTGAGATCTTTCTAAGTTGGTTACTAATTGACAAAAACTCAATATAAATCTATGGAATTTAGTTATTTTGATGAAATGAAGTTTAAAATCTATACTTATAAATTAAATGGAAATGTGCACACAAAATATGAAAGAACAAAATTGAAATTGCACACTTGTAACTAAGAATCAGTAGAAGTAAAAGCACATGCTAAATAAACTTTACATAAAGGGAAACACACGTTCTAAATAGAAATTTCAATAGGGAAAGAAAATACGTTCAAACTAAGATTGCATGAAACATACTGAAATAGAGATTGTAGTTAAACTTATCTAAAAACCAGATGTGTATGTGAATGTTAACAACCTCCTATCTCGTTGGTCAAGTGGGCCCTTGCTCTCCATTGGGACAAAGGAAATATCAATAGCCTAGATCCTAAAAATTATGCTTACTTATATTAATTCAAACAAGTTCCATGACATATCCAATATATGAAAAAGAGAGTGCTAAAAACAACATGCTATATATTGTAGATTATATCTCAAAAATAACAGCTACTACAATGTTCTTAAGAAGGTGTATTTATATAGACACAAATAGTTACAAAATACGCCATAATAGTCAGCACTAACATCTCCCACTAATCAACATTAATCAAGACTCATAAATTCCTATAGGACTACTAGAAACAAGTCCCATACTTATAGGTTAATAGGTGGAAAAAGTCTTCCGCTTCCGCATTCCATCTCCAAACTTGGACTTCTTAATTACATTGGCAATAAATGTTCATTATTTCCCTGCACACATCATCACATTTTCCTCATGAAGGTAGTTAGTAGGAAGTTATACGGTAATTAGGTTGCATGAACAAAAGCAAGGAAAATGCATTAAACTCACTAAGATATAACTATACAAAACATCCCCATGCATTATAAAATCATATCTAAATGACAATTTATTAACCATAGGAATGATATAAATGAGCCAAATAATGCACTCATAATTTCCCCCACTTTACCTATTGCATGTCCCAATGTAACTTATCTACGCCCTACCCTGTGACCAAGCTACTGGGCCATGTCATACTCTTCAAATTGGTCACCATATTGCTTCTTGGTACCTTTACATCCCCGAGTGTTGGAAGTTACTTGAACCAAGCTATAAAATCTTCATTTGATTTTGTAGCATTATATTGCTAGGTGGTAGTAGGACTCAAGAGGATAGGTGGTCACACCCGAAGTCCTACCCATTCATCACTGCACTACTTTCTAGTTTTTTCTGACAACTATCTTATGATTGTGATGAGGGAATCACCTCGTCGCATACTCCAACTCAAATTTTGAGGTGAAATAACCTCCCTTCACTTTAATGGTAAGCTCAAAGTGTCCCATATCCTATCATAGGCCTACCTTGTTGCCCCAAAGTGTTGCTGACTATAGGTTTCAAAGTCCCCCACACATTTCAGTAATATCTTCAAAGTATTCTCTCCAATACCAGCTTGGTAGTAAAGAGATCTGAAGTTTTTCCGCATAGCCACATCATTTTGATGTGTAGGCTGAATATAGAATCCTATTGTTTGAGTTGTGTGATTAAAGATATCCATTTTTTCACCCCACATGATTTGATTTTGAAGCAAGGAATGAAAGGATTTTAATTGAAAATCCCCCATGAACAAGTTAATGAAGAAGTCAGGGACATTGGGAACTAACATATTATGGAGGTAGAACTCATAGAGCAGGTTTTAAATTTTGGGGGTACTGGATTTGTAAATGGATAAGAAAACATTACCATCGGGGCTTCTAATGCACTGACAACACAACTGCAATAACTTCCAAGAGTAAAACTATTCCTAAACAAACATGCTATAAATTGAAGATGGTCTCCTACAAGATAGGAGCTTACAAGCCAAAGGACAAACAAAGTCCAAAAGAGACTGCAATTTTTGTTTTTCATCTTGGATGATTTCCATTTCCCCTTTAATTTCTTTTTTTTTTTTAATTTTGAATTTTGAAGAGACAATTGGTGGACATCATTCAAAATGCTAATACCTCTATCTCTCTCTGGTGCTTTAGGTTGCTAACTTCTATTTGTAAAGTTGTGATTTCTCTAACCTTTTCTATTGTGCATTGAGTAAATTTAGTTTGTAAATAAAGATTTGTTTCTTCCATACCTTTCAATTGGGATTTAAGGAGTGCAATCTCTTCCAAATAACCGTGAGGATCAACAACTTGACATAACCTGAGGTGACCAATTTCCATTGCAATTGATTCTGGAGCTGGATTCTGTGCTTCAGGTACCAAAGTAGTTTCCAGAGATGCAGAGTGGACTTCTGAAGATGTGGGCATAGCCGATCTCTGTGGGGTTGGAATAGCTGTAGTGAATATAGTGTCTAGTGATTTGTCAGTGGGGACAACCAGGTTTTCTTCCTCATCCCTTACCTCCCACATAGGGGCAAAAACACCAACAAAACCCTCTCCACTTTGGGAACTTCTAGGTTTATGTAATGCACAAGACCATCATGGCTGTAGGAAAATAGAAGAAGAGGGAGTCAAGGTATTTCTACCTTTAGAACTAGAAGGTGTTGAAGATGGGCTCACTTGATCACCAGATTTGTCCATGTTTGTCTGAGCGCCAGTTCCTTCATCTTCTTATGTGTAGAGTAACTGACTAATGCGATAATGGGCCGAGGTGTGGAAGATGGCCCTAGTTTGAGATGCTTTAGCTTGAAACCTTCCCCACATTCATCCTTTCAACCTTCGCTTTGGCTTAAAAAACACTTGATGTGAGCACAATAAATGAATGATCCCTGGGTGCTTTAGCACTACCTTTCCTCCTCTAGTCTTGTATTTTTGGTTGACTTTGATAATTGCATCTACCAAGTATTCTGGTAAATTCACCCTAAGTGCAGGGTTGATGCATCCTTTATTTAAATGAATGATAATTTTGAGTGAATCACCACCCAACACAGATGGCTAGCCATCACATATAAAGTATTTATTAACCCATTTGG
Source organism: Taxus wallichiana var. yunnanensis (assembly GCA_018340775.1). Classification (NCBI taxonomy): domain Eukaryota; kingdom Viridiplantae; phylum Streptophyta; class Pinopsida; order Cupressales; family Taxaceae; genus Taxus; species Taxus wallichiana. Next base: position 417,335,015 of record CM031235.1, read on the forward strand.
CCATCTCCCTCCAAATGTCGGGAAGATTGTCCCTCTTAACTCCTTTCTGAACACCCTGGGAGGTAAGGATTACCTAGGAAATGCCTCACCCTCCTCATGAAACAAAGAAAAAAAGTATTTGAGGGGAGCATTTGTCATGACTTTCAGACCAAAATCCAGTAAAATGGATAGTTTAGAAAATACCTATTGGTAATCTCCATTCGCTTCCCTCCAACGCGTGAGCAAGTAGCTTTAAAATTCTTCAGAATTCATCCACTATTCCTTCATCAAAACCTTTAAATTCCCAGATGAAGTCAAGCTAACCAAAATCATAAAATACATGCAAAAGCATAACATTCCTGAGTAATGGGTCCAAAGAATTGGGATATAAATTTTTATTTTGTCCCATGATGAAGGTGAATGAATCCTGACAATAGAGAAACAAGAAAAAGGGCATGCTTGAATTCACGGTGTGATGCCAGGTAGAAATGATCATTCAATATTCATGAAATAATGATATGAAGTAGTTAGGAACTATCAATTTGAAATGCACTTGGATCCTCGAATCACATAAAAGTAGAGACAAACTAGGTATCCGTGAGTAATTTTGATATGTGAGATGGCGCACATCCCATCACTTGAAATGGAAATTCCACCTATGTCCCTTTCATAGAATGTGACACATGTGGTGTGCACGAAATCATGACTCATATGCTATCATGCCGTATGTCGTAGTCGATTCGAAGGATATCCATAATAAATACATCAAACATTGTGTATGGATGCAATTATGATAAGTTTATGCATGGGGAGTTGCTTCATAAGGAAATATCCGTAGTGAATTAGAATGCACTTACCCATGCTAGTTCAACATCTGATATCCATAGATTTCCACATCTTGCAGTTTGAGATAAAATGTGATTAGTGGCCTTGAAATAATGAAGATCTCTACATTTATTAAAAAAAATGGCTAAGGGAAGAAGATCAAGGTCATGACCATCCTCCTTTATTGAAATTGAAAGACAACAATTACTCCTAGCCGGAGGGGTGAAGAGCCACCTCAACATGCATTTCCTCACTCAACATGATGTCACTAGTGAAATTTCCCTTGTCAAGAGGTCATTGATAAATCCTGAGCCTATGGCCATTCACAAGAAGAGTCCTTCTGTCACCATCGATTGGTACCAGTCACACAGAACCATTATCAAACACTTTGTCAATCTGATATGGACCCAACCAGTGTGTCTCATAACTTACCTTTAAACTGTTGATATTTAGAATCAAAGAGTAAGACCCATTCCCCCTCATGAAATGTCCTAGATTTGATATGAGCATCATGCCAGGTCTTCCTCTGATGTTGGATAATTTCTACCTGTTGTTGTGCTTCCATCCACATTTCATCCAATTCATTCAGCTGCATCACCCGTTCACGTTGTGCTTCATCCAAATTGATGCCGAATTCCAGTGTTGTTCTCCAGGTGCATAACTCAACTCTACAGTAACAATGGCTTCTTCCCATATACCAACTCATAGGAGAAAAACCAGTAGTGGTTTTCCAGGTCATGTTATAGGCCCAAACTACCTCGGGAAGTTTTGGTACCCAATTTTTCCTGTCAGCACTTGACCACTTTAGTTAGAATGTTCTCAAGTTCTCTGTTGGTGACTTCCACCTGCCCATTGGATTGGGGGTGATATGGTGACGATTTCGGTGCTTGATTTGGTAGATTTCTAGAAAATCCTCGATCATTTTAGACACAAATTGAGGACCTTGATCAGATACAATGGCCCTGGGGCCCCAAATCGTAGCAATATCTGATTGTATAGGAAATCAACAACAACATCCTCATTGGTAGATGCCAATGCTTGAACTTTAGCCCATTTCATGATGTAGTCCATGCATACCAAGAGGTATTATTTCCCAAAATATGGAGGATCAAAAGGTCCAACGAAATCAATTCCCCATTTCTCGAATGGTCCTAAGACCAACTGAGGATTAAGAGGCATTTCCATGGATAGTGTAGGCTTCCCCATTATTTGACATGCATCACACTGCCACACATACTTCTTGATAGTCTTATGGAGGGAAGGCCAATAGTACCTAGCTCCAAGGACTTTGTGAATTGTCCTCTTTACTGAGTAATGTCCTCCTCCTAGCTCATCATGACAAGCTCACAATATGTCATATACTTCATCTTCTCGAATACACCTGCGAAGAACCATATTAGGACAACATTTGAATAAAATTCCATTACACCATTTATATGTTGCACTATTTTTAACCAATCTTTGTCTCTCTTTATGAGTAAAATAGGTAGGAAACTTCCTTGTAGTTAAATAATTTGCAAGATCAACAAACCATAGAGTCTGAGTTGATATAGAAAAAAATGTTCATCTAGAAATTGATCCTAGACTGCCTCATCATCACCTAAAACATTCAATCTCAAAAGAAAATCAACAACAACATTAGATTTCCTGGGCTTATCAATAATGGTCAGATTGAATTCCTGTAACAAGAGTAACCATATAATAATCTGACCTCCGACTATTGGTTTATTCATCAAATATCGATGGCAGAGTGGTCAGTATAAACAAATATTTTATACCCAGTGATGTAATGTCGTAATTTATTCAAAGAATACACAACAGCTAAAAACTCCTTTTCTATAGTGGTATAGTTTCTTTCCATAGGAGTCAGGTTCTTGCTTGATAAAGTAAATGGCATACATGTGATCCTCTTCATCTTTCTACCCAAGAATAGCTCCCATAGCTGTATTGGAGGCATCAATGTGGATATGGAAAGGTTTCCCCAATCGAGACCTCATAAGACTGGGGCTGTGGTTAGCTTCTCCTTGATAATATCGAATGTCTGCTGACACTGAGGGGACCATTCAAAAACACAATCTTTTGTCAGCAATGAAAACATAGGTGTAAAAATTTTACTAAAGTCTTTAATGAATCACCGATAATACCCTGCATGTCCAAGGAAACTTTTGATGTCATTCTGATTTGTTGGTGTAGGTAGTGAGTGATGATGATTGTGATATTTTTGGGGTTGACCTATATACCTTTGGCAAAAACATGGTGACCTAAGATAATTCCTTGATCAACCATCATCAGACATTTTTCATGACTTAGGGATAGTTGGTTCTCTCACACATGCTCAATACTTTTTCAAGGTTATTTAGAGATTCATCAAAAGTGGATCCATGGACAGTGAAATCATCCATGTAAACCTCAACACAGTCATTTATAAGATCTGCAAAAATGGCCAAGACTGCTCTCTGAAACGTAGTAGGTGCATTACAAATCCCAAAAGGTAAGAATTGATAAGAAAATGTACCCCAAGGGAAAGTAAAGGTGGTTTTATCTTGGTCAACAGGTGCAATACTTATTTGGTTATACCCACTAAACCCATCCAAGAAAGAAAAATATTTCTTATTGGTGAGATTGTCCAGAACCTAGTCAATAAAAGGCAGGGGAAAATAATATTTCTTGGTGGCTTTGTTAAGTTCCCTATAGTCAACACAGATTCTCCATTTACCATTTTTCTTGGGAACTATAACTAATGGTGAGACCCACTGACTATCAGATATAGGGTAGATGAATCCTACCTTTAGCAAATTTTCTATCTCATTTTTATGACTAAGGGCTGGGTTAATTATTCGTTGCGGCTGCCTTATGGGTTTAACATCCTCAGTGTAGATATGGTGAGTACAGATTATAGGATGAATTCCCCTCATATTAGTGTAATCCCAAGCAAAAGCGTGGGAATGTTTCCTCAAAATATCGAGAACCCTAGCCTCTTGGTTGGCCTCCAAATTATTACCAATGGTTAGTTCTTTCCTATGTCAATAGGAACTTGTTTGGTATCTTCCAAAATGGCGAGCTCTGCATTGGTGATTAAAGAATTCAATGGGAAAACATGGGGCTGAAGCATGTGCAAAATGGATACATTATCAAGAGACAAAATCTTGGTCAAAGGACAATAGAAATCAGAGACTATGGATTCTATATTATAAGCATAGATTTCTTTACAAGCTTCATTAGAAGTATCACTTACCAAGGAAACAATATCGACATTTCTAGAACAAAGGGTATGCAATTGAAGTTCCAATTTCCATAGCCATAGTGCTGATTTCTGTAGTCACAGAGCCCTCTACATCAGCAATATGTGTATGACTCAACAACTTCCGTCATATGGTTTTACACTTTGTAATGGTGGCCAAATAAGAAGAAATCTGAGAGAATTAGTATCCAAATAATCCACCCATACATGTTCAAAAGCATACACATAAGGCTGGGTAAGAGGATATAATGAAATATGTTTGGATTTATGCCCATTTAGAATAGTCATTTTTTGACCTACAATCAATATATGCAGCAATAGTAGCCAACTAGGGTCTTCCCAAGATGACTGGATATCCCAATTTCTGAGCTTTAGGCAGTAAGACCATAAAATCGACAAGATACTCCCAGATTCAATGGTGACCATTATATCCTCAATCACACCATCTGGTATAACAATAAATTGATATGATCTACTTTAAAAAATGGTATTGGTAGGTTGTAGTCTTATCAAGGACATCAAATTGAACATATCTGTTGTTATAACATTTATGGCAGCACCAAGATCCACCAAAACGTTAGATATTGACTGATTGTTTATACAAATGGTAATGAATGGACTCTCAGGATCCCCATATTTTGGTGAAATAAGTGTGCCAACAACAAGATCAACCAAATTTCCTTCCACCCTGATGGTCTTTGGGTATTTCTTCTTTCTTCTAGGTGTCTTTATACACTCGTTTCTAATGGTTTGGTTTAATTTTGGAATGTCCCTTATTTCTTGCAGAAGTGGGACCTCAATGTGCACCTTTTTCAACTCTTGAACTAGCGTCGTTTCATCATCTACAGTTTGAGTGTCCTATAACCACTTAGGAAAAGGAGCTTTATGGGCATTTTGATTAGTTTCTTGACCGTTCTGAGTGTTTTGTGTTTTTGGAGAAGGTGCAGTTCCTTCATTTTCCTCAAGTGTCTCTTCTTTATCAGTGTCTACAAGCATTTCCATGATAACAATAGGAGGATTCAATGTTTTCCCAGACCTTAGTTGTAGATTACCAATAGTATTAACTTGCATTATATATTTTGATCTTGCTTCATCAATTGAAGTTGTCTCTACCGATTTTTAGGGTTTGCTACGGATGGGCTAGAAGTTGTGTTTGTGTTTCATGTCCATGTTGTTGATAGTTTTGCGAGGGGCCATTAAAGCTTGTTGTGGTTATTGGAACCTCTGTTTTTGATTAATGTTCTATTGTGGTGTCCACTACTAGTTTTGGTTAGGATTCTGTTGAGGTACCCACTATTGGTTGTGCCATGGACTTGCTGGGGTCGGTGGTGTCCAACCTGGTTGAGTGTAGGGATTCATCCAGGGTGGTGGATGTGGGTAAGTCATCCAATTTGATGTTGTCCACTCAGGTTGTCCCCAAGTAGGCTGAGGAGCCTAACTAGGCCATGACATCCTCCAGGGGTTCTGAGCAGGTCAAGGGGAATATACAACTTGATTATTTGGCCTTTGAATAAAGTTTACCTCTACATCAGCTTGAGAGAAAACATTCAAGCCTCCTTTCAACTATGATAATAAGGTGCAATGCTTAGTGTCATGGTCAACAACTTCACAGATCAAACACATGTTTATAACATCCAAAGGAAATTCTCTTAGGGGATGTCTCTTCCTACACTTAGGGAAATATATGTCTAGAGGTTCTTTGGCAGCATTGGTTTTGGCCTTAAGCCCATCTATGGTTGATGTTAATTGTAACAAAATGTTTGTTTTCATGTTAGCCATTTCCTCCATAAGTTTAGTGGTACCTAGGGTAAGCTTGGATGTTTTTCTCTTCCTTATACCCTCATGTTCTAGAGTAACTTCTGCATAGCTCATTGATTTGTTCCATAGTAAGTTTATGTACATCTCCTCCTCCCATAAGATGGAGGGAATCTTTGGTTTCCTCATCAAGTAATTTTAAGGAAAATTGTCTTAGTGATGTCTGCATGTAACTCATAACCACTCCGTTGATGGAGAAAGATAAATCTATCTAGATAATCCTCTAGATTTTCATCTTCTTTTTCCATATCTGGAAGAACTCTTCTTTCCTATCCCTTCCCCTACAATAGTCTTGGTATTTATCCAAAAAGGTTGTCTCCATGGCTTCCCAAGAATCAATGGAGTTAGAGGACAACCCCATGAACCATCTCATAATAGAGTCTTTGAGAGTGGAAGGAAAGATTTTGATTTTTTATTGTTGGTTCTGTAGTCATAGGTTTGGCAAATAATTTTGAACTCAAACAAGAACTGATCAAGGTCTTCCATAGACATGCCTCGAAAGATAGGGAGGATGGATGGTGAGATGTTTTTCATGGGTGCATCCTCATCCTCATCCAAGACAATGGGATAAGTAAAGGTTCTACCCAAGGGTCGGTCTCCATTATTCCCAGTGGTCCCCCATTTCTGAGTGTTGGTCGGAGGATGCAGGATGCTCAAAAAGGTTTCTAGGCATTGTATTGGATTCAATGTCACTCTCAGTGTTCCCTTCATGTAATTTGTTTAGAGATATTTTTGGATGTTGTGTGGTGTAAATCTCCCTTGTTTATCCTCGTGGCCTATGCATCAAGGTTGGTTATTGAAACAAGGCTCAAGAATTCTACTTGGTTGCATATGTGAACTCCATTAACACCCATAACATGTAAAGTGAGAAAATGATGTGGTGTGCTATGGTGTCCCCAACAACAATGCCAAAAATGATGGGTCATTGTATTCTCCAATCATTTAACTAACCGAATCTTTTGTTAGTGTCATTATAAACCGGGGTTGTGTCCTAGGTTGTATGCAATGGAGCTTTATGTAACCAGTTTTCCTATTGGGTCTTTTGTTGGGGGTTGTTGTGATATCTTTCTAAGTTGGTTACTAATCTACGAAAAATCAATATAAATCTACGGAATTTAGTTATTGTGATGAAATGAAGTTTAAAATCTATACTTCTAAATTAAATGGAAATGCACACACAAAATTTGAAAGAATGGAATTGAAATTACACACTCGTAACTAAGAATCAGTAGAAGTAAAATCACATGCTAACTAAACTTTGCATAAAGGGAAACACACATTTTGAATAGAAATTTCAATAGGGAAAGAAAATACGTTCAAACTGAGATTGCATGAAACATACTGAAATAGAGATTGTAGTAAAACTTATCAAAAAACCATGTGTATGTGAATGTAAACAACCTCCTATCTCCTTGGTCGAGTGGGCCCTTGCTCTCCCTTGGACAAAGGAAATATCAACAGCTCTAGATCCTCAAAATTATGCTTACTTATATTAATTCAAATAAGTTCCATGACATATCCAATATATGAAAAAGAGAGTGCTAAAAACAACAGGCTATATATTGCATAGATTATATCTCAAAAATAACAGCTACTACATGTTCTTAAGAAGGTGTCTTTATATAGACACAAGCAGTTACAAAATACACCATAATAGATGGCACTAATATCTCCCACTAATTAACATTAGTCAAGACTCATAAATTACTATAGGATTGCTAGAAAACAAGTCCCATACTTATAGGTCGATAGGTAGAAAAACTCTTCTCGCTTCCACATTCCAGCTCTAAACTTAGACTTCTTAATTACATTGGCAATAAATGTTCATTATTTCCCTACACACATCATCAGATTTTCCTCAAGAAGGCAATTAGTAGGAATTTATACAAAGAATCAGGTTGCATGAAAAAAGCAAGGAAAATGCATTAAACTCACTAAGGTATAATTATACAAAGCATCCCCATGCATTAGTAAATCATATCTAAATGAAAATTTATTAACCATAGGAAAGATATAAATGAGCCAAATAATGCACTCATCAGGCATTACCAAAAAATGAAAGGAAAATAAGCTCATAACTCACCCTCCTTTGGCTATAACTGTGGGATGCACAAATTTTAAAAATTTTCCATACCTTAGAGCTATAGATCCCCCTAAAAATATTTTTATTTATCCCAACATCCCCCAAAAAGTATGATACGAGGAAAAGGGTAACAAAAATTTAGAGTCACTCAAGGGAAAATCAATTTTGCACATGCTCATGAAGTTGATTTCAATGATTTGGTGTGGACTACTCAAGAGGATGATAACATCTTCCAACAAAAATACCACAAGAGAAATCCATCCACCTAGAGGAACAATCAAAAGGGAGTTCACAAGAAGAGGAACAACTACTTATATGAAGCCCCAAAACAACCCCAAGGCCCTAATTCTCCCACTCCTCCAAGACCAAAAAAACCAAAAATACCTTCGAGGTCAAGGAGGTGGTTCCAAAACTAGTTGAAGTCCCTTCCTTGGTTACATATGAAGTATCCTCTTTAGATGATGAGGCCATCTAGGATGTTACTATAAAACATATTCCAAACCAGAATGTCGAGGGGTATAATAAGTCCAAGGTGAAACTGATCGAGAAACCACTATAAATATTCCTCCACCGTAACCTCAACAGATTGGGTTGAACAATATATTGTTTTTTAGAGGTAGAAACCAGAATTGGCTACCCAAGAAGATCCTATAATTAATATAGAGTTCATCTCAAGAACTAGAACTATAATAAGAGTGACAAGGAAGAGAATGTCTACTCAATAGGCCATCATATGACATGAAACTTCCGAGGACCTATTCTCCCTAACTAAGAAACAAAAAACCAAAGGTTCCTAGGTGGTGTAGTACTAAAAGACCCATTTTATGTCATCAAAGAATCAATAGAAGTGGAATTAGAAATGGTTCAAGGGATTCAAGGAAGAAACAAGGAAATGGAATAAAAAAGGAAAATCCATAGTCCCAATTTTTTTCCAATGATTTAGAAGAAGCATTTCTTATTCCATATAATGTTGTCAAAGAAAGCAAAGAAACCAAAAGGAAATGAAAAGAATTTTCAAGAAAAACCAATATAATCATTGAAAAAATGAATGTCATGAAGAAAATTCTAAAATTCATTACCTAGGTCATGGAGGAAGGGATTTTAAAGGATACTAAAATAGTCATAATTGAGGATATTGACATATTCTAGACATATGCCAACTATACCAAGGGGTCCTTAAAAGAATGGGAAGAGAAGATGAGTAGTATTCCCCCACAATTAGATGATGCTATCTCAAGGGAAAGTCAAACATTTTAAGAGGCCGCTATCATAGGGGTCTTTAGGGAGGACCAAGAAATGATAACCATGTGAGAATTTACGAAGTTGCTTAGTTAATTCATGACACATTTTCATAAAAATATTATAGAAGCTAATGAAACAGAATCAACCAAGGTTATTGAGATTTCTCCCAAACCAAATAAAAGATTCATAAAATAGAGGCCCTGAAGGAAATTACTTTGGGAAAATCTTGGCTTCTCAAATAAATCTCTGGAAGAAGACTCCTAAAATATTTTGGAAATCTATATTTGACCTACAAAAGATCAATGATGACTACAAAACTTGTAGATAATATTTGGTTACAACTTGAAAGGGACCCACACCAAAAAATCTGGTCAAGAAGGGCCCGTTGTAATAAAAGAACATGATTAGTTCTTAGGAATATTATGAACTCTAGTGGCATATTGGCCATGTTCTTAGTGCAATCATCGTAACTAGAATTAGTTAGGATATTTTGTATAAAATCAACTATTTCGGTAATATTATTTTTAATCCCATGTAATCATTACTTGAACATGGCGGTGAAATGAGCCCCCATTTTGTATAAATATGTATGCTCCCTTGTAATAATGGAGGTGAAATTTTGATTAATGAATGCAATCTTATTTTAAGTCACCTATGTAAGTTGAAGTTTTCTATTCTCATCTCCATGTTATTCTATAGTTTTCTATGTGTAAAATTATTGATATTGAAATTATGTCTTTTCTTTCCTTGTGATATTTAAATTGTGTTTTTACAAGTTTAAATGAAAACACCACAATAAGATGTAAATTGGATTGATATAATATATGCGTGTTCAAGTAATTTAAATGATATGTTCAAGTCAAAACTTTTATATTTTAATCTCATTTGAATATCTCGCATCGCTGACACACCGATTTGGGTATAAAATAGATTTGATGTTCCTAGTAAACAAAAGGAAATCATGTAATATTTTATTATTTGATATTAGTTTCTTTGAAGAATGAATTCTAGAATAATTTCTATTCTTTCTACCTAAAATTTATTTTTAGTTTTATTTCGAGCAATACCCTTTAGTTAGATTAGAATTAGTAATTATTAAGAGGAAAATTAGTGAATAGAGTGTAGGGAATGGTGCTAGAAGGATTCTCAAAATCCAACAACTAATAATCTCTATTGATCTCAAAGATCAATACCATGTAGCTCATGCAATGAGTCATAATGTGACTCTAAAATGAGGAGGACATAAGAGTTTGTCATTCCATTAATTTAGGTGTGCATCCAATGCACATTAATATGAAATAAGGAAAATTTTGGCACTAGAAGGAAGGCCTCATCAAATCCGTATTCATGAACAATTCTTTACACTAATAAACATATTTTCTTGACATCATAGTTTATATACACTTTCTTTGAAACTCACCTTAAGTTGGTAATTACATTTTGTATATACGTTGGATTTACAAGGAGTTACAACCAAGTCTCACTCGACATCTTTGGATTATCTCACATTTCTTTGGATTCTCATAAGAAACCACTATATGATAAAATAAAATCAAAGAGTCTAAAGGCACCTCTAAGTACTTTGCCAAGATAGGTAAGTTACCAAGACCTCCCAAATTAGGAAACCTATATTTCACACAATTCCCACAATTTCTGGTTAGCAGGATCCACCATTAATATCCTTGGTCATGTCCATGACTTACCAAGGAACCTAGAGAAATGTCTTCCTATATTCAACCCCGTTAGTACTATCTCTACTTGAGCAACATATTAGGGCATTTACATCATTTCTAAGGCTCGTGAACGTAACCCATGAGGATGTAACCACTAGGATATTTCCATTTTATTTAAAAATATAGCATATGATTGGTTCTTAAATTTACTAGAAGATACAATAATCAGCTGAAAAGGTTTCCATGATATGTTTATTTCCCAATTTGGAAGAATCACTATCCTAGCGCTTTTGTACTGAGATTCACCACCCAATAAAGGGATGTTAAAAAACCCATCAAATATTTCAATGATAGGTTCCAAAATATCTACAACCTGATAACCCAACCCTAAAAATCCATAGATTATTTGGAATTATATATTTACAAAAATGCTTTAGATCACATGACCTCGGATTCTCGAGGAGGTCTCAAAACATCAATACCCTATCACCGCATATGAAGCCATCTAAATTGATGACCAAATGCATCCTTGGGGACATGATGTATTTTTTTATAGAATTCACATCTCAATTAATTCCTCTATGCTAACCAAAACCTATCAAATCCCATATATACACTAGTTTTGATTGCTTTTCCTATTAATTACATAGCCCCAAATCAGCAACAAGGCCTAGTTAATCCTACACCCTTTATTGATTCAAAATAAAGTGATAATCAAGCCTTTATTCTTGTTAACTCCAATTCCTAGATACCAAATAAATAAAATTCCAAAGGAGAGTTAGATTCTATCCAACTAATGGTAAGAAAACTTGGCCAAGACTTCTTCAATCTACAAAGGTAAGTAGGCAATACTAGAGAAGGGAAGACAAATAGAAATTATAGTTACCAGAGGTACAATAATAGGCCTTTCAACAAGAATTAAAAAATCAGGTATAATCTTCCCAAAAAAAAATTCTATAGATAAATGTGTGTGAAATTTCATTACCAAGGTTGACCAAGTTTCTTCGTTCCTGTTTAGATTAGTGAACTAGTAATAAAAGAAACAAGTAACTCTAAAATATGAAGGGTTTATGGTACCTTGGGATGATGTAGATGAATATGGGTGCAATATGAACTCCTCGCTACGAGCTAATTAACCTTTACAATAAATAAGACTAAGAGGGAAAATGGATCAGTAGATATATGGAGGGTTTCCCTACAAATACAGTCTCGAGAAGTGTGAGCTTCCTAGGATGGATGAAAACCATCTTGTAAACAAGTTACAATAAGAATTGGATTTGATAAATTGGATGTAACATCTATGCAAAAATGCAGTAAAAAAAAAATCGAAAAATGAATTTAGAGTGATAGAAAGTAGATCTGATCTAAATATGACAAAATAAACCAAACTCCGATAGGGATCTAAATATGACCGAGGCTAGATGAGAAGGAATTGCACCAAAATAATCCTACAAGCTCTTCTCGTAGCTAGATATGAACTTGGAGATGGATCTGGACTGAGACGAAACCTATAAGAATGACTAAAACAAGAGGAAACAAAAAGTATGCGAGAAATTTAGGAAAAACAGGTGGTAAATGATATGAAAATATACCGAGTCTATGACGACTAGGATGGATCGGTGGCAACCAGAGACTAGTATGATGGATCTTAGAGGATTGATGAGGCATGATAACTAGATCTCGAAAGTTTAATGTCCGGGATCAAACAAGTGATGGAGCAGATGATAGGAAAATAGAAACAAGGAGATGGGTCAACAACGACCAGACTGGATCGATCAGGGTGACCAGGATGAATTAGACTTGAACGAATGAAATGGAAAAAATGACAGACTACATATGAAGATGAAGATGGTTGGATGCAAGAATGAGGCACTAGGAAGACCGTAGAACCTCGCAAATACAATGAATATGGTGTAATAAGATGATTATGATGGATCAAAGCATGTAATGATAAGAGGACTCTAAAGCTCCCAAAAATGAACACAAGATCTCCGAGAGGGATTCTTAATGTCTTCAAGCTGCAAAAAGAGGTCACAAGATGAAGGAAAGATCGCAAGATCTCATAAAATCTCAAAATTGCATCTTTGAACATGGAGAGGTAAATGGGTCTTTATAGGGTCAATAGGGACTTGGGAATGTCGCCAATGACAACGGGGAGACATCCATTTGGGTAGTGGAATAATATCCAACTCAAGGAAAAGAGGCCGACATGAATTGGGATTAGGGTTTAGATGGATAGAGACGAGCTAGGGTTGCATAGGGAAGATAAATGAGTAGGTGGGTGGTTGAAATGAGTAAATAAAGGCCATAGATGGGTAAAATTATTAAATGATGGCATAGAGATAACAAATTGGAAGATTTAGGGATGATACTAGAATTATATGGTAATTGAAGATGATTAGGATTAATTAATGATAATCAGGGAGAATAGAATAATTAGATGAGGATTAGAGATAATTAAAAATACCAAAGCACAAATGGGATGAAATTAAAGATGGGAAATAGTAATGAGTAGGCTAAATTGAATTTAGGAGGGAATATGAAATTCAAATGGATGGCCATGAAGAAAAGAGAGTGAACATGGGGTGGAGGGTGGTGATACCAAATTTTGGTGTCTACATTTTCCCCTTTTTTATGAGTGGTTTGCATGGGCAAGCCATAAGACAAAAATGAGAAGGATGGAAAATATAATCTGAGTGGGTGCTCCCCCTCAAACTAAGGGTTGGTGACACAAAGGGTGTCAATCATGAGTTTGAAAGAGATATATGAAGAAGGGTGGAAAGAATGAGAAAAAAAGATGAGGGGATAAGATATCGTAGAAAAGGATTGAACAAAAAAGGTAAAAAGTAAAATAAAAATATGGTGGTGATTTCGAGTCATGTCGGTAGGGAACAAAGTACAGGTCTTCAAGGAGATGGCGGAAATGTTCTACACTGCAAGTCAACGAAACCACTATAAAATGGAGGGAAACCAAGGGGAATCTACTCAAATGGATGTGTGTTCATGGTGAGATGAAAAAGTGATGATAAAATAATGGTGCCCCAAGAGGGAACACAAGGATGGCCACAAAGGCAAAAGGATGAAAATAAATATGTGATAGGTAACAAAGCCTGGGTGAGAAATAACATGATGGAAAATAAATGATGTCTTAAAAGGGAACAAGATGAGATATATAAATACAATTTTGGTTGTGATTCATGATGTGTTAGTGTGTAATGATTTTATTTATAGTCATGGTGATGTTAGATGTTGGATGTGGTTATTTCTTATGATATTGATGATATGTTTTTATGGTTTTGGATTTAGATGTACATGTGTTAATATGAATTAGATGTGGATGTGATGATTCATGGATGTATGTTTGGAATACGTGTATGATCATGACATGACTATGTACAAATAATGTTATGGATAGATAAATAGTTGATGGATTTTTAATATGGATGGTATGGATAATGATAAATGTTATACTTAAAAGTAAACACATAGTGATGGATGACATGGTTAGAGTAGGAACTATGCGACCCCGATAAAAGGTGACCAAAATGAGATAAATGACATGCAATCATAGCAAGGAGTGTGCATGGAAATGATGCTTCAAACTAGATTGGAGGTAAACAAGAAAAGGATCCTCTTAAGGAAATGCACTTATAGCCAATAGCATGTGTTAACACATAACCAATGATAGTTAGTTATCTTAAGGATCATGTGGAAGATATGGAAAGTGAACTTATAAACCTAATATCGACACGACATAAAGGGTTTAGATGTGAATTGTACGTAGGAATAGAGGTTCTCCATAGGTGGGTGTTCCTAGGTATATGCCCCAACTATGGGTAAGGGGACGTAAATTGATCAATGCGAGAAGTTTTCTATGAATGAGAAAGATGATAAATGTCGAAAGATTTATGAGGATGCTTTCTTTTGATTTTTATGATTTATTTTATAAGATAGAAGGCTGATCAATGCGGGAAGCCTTCACTACCATGATATAAAGGGAGTAGCCATCCTTTGAGGGAGTGGTCTACTTTTTTCCTTTTCTTTTCTTGATAGATGGAAGGGATGATATATGCACGATAGTTTTCCTTCGAGGAATCAATCTATAATTTTGAATTTTTTATGCTTTTATGAACAACTGTCCTTTAAGCGATCAGTCTGTTTACTTTTGAATTTTTATGGGGAAGAGCTAGGGATAGTTAGGTAGACCACTTAAGAGGGGATAATGAATGTACAAGTGACACCTGTGGACCCTTAATATGGTTACAATATGTGAATAAGAGGTTAATGAGTGTAATGATCACGAGTTATCACCGAGAAGGAATAACCTATCCATAAGGAATATGCTATGAGCAGAGCCATGGTGCCCATATTCAAGGTCACATATAGGAAAGTGATGGTAGACCACATAATTCTAGATCATTACAATGAAATATGGAATGGATAATGATGGAGGGATGACCACTAGGATGACTAAGTGCATGATGGTAGATATGCTAATAGTAGAATGACCGCAAGTGTAATGCATTAAGAGGTTTCATTTCCGATTTACCATCAAGGGAAGCCAAATGATAGGCCCCAAACCCATAATTATGCATGATAATGTAAGGTCCAATCCAATTGGGAGAAAACTTTCCATGTTGGATCCTTTCTAGAGTAGTGATTTTTGATTTTATTTAAGGACAAGGTCACCGATGTTAAATTCACGTTCCTTGAGATTTTTGTTATAAGAAAATTTTATGTGATCTTGATATACATGATGATTCTCAAGAGCGAGAAGGTGACGTTCATCTAACAACTCAAGTTATGATAGATTCTCTTGGTGATAGTCTTCATCAGAGATGAAGTCACGAAGAGAAACATGTAAGGGTGAGATTTGGAATTCAAGAAGAATAAAGGCCTCAGTGACGTAAATGAGAGAGAAAAGAGTAGTACCCATAGAGGTGTAGATGGTAGTCCAGTAAGCCCAAAGAGTGAAGAGAATGTGAAGATGCCAATAAAGATCCGATTTATCAATAGTATTGGCCAAGATGTTACAGAGAGTCTTGTTAGTGGCTTTGGCTTGACTATTAGCTTGAGGATAGTATGAAGAATAGAAGCTAATATTGATGTTAAATGAGTCACAAAGCTTCTTGAGGTCTTTGTTTTTGAAGGAATTTTCATTGTCTGTGATGATTTTATGAGGAATACCGAAGCGGAAAATGATGTGCTTTGATAGAAAAAATTAATGATTTGATTTTCTTTTCTTGATGTGAGTGGAATTCCTTCCACCCATTTGGTGAAGTACTCAGTAGCGGTGATGATGGAAATATGGAATTTAAAAGAGTGTGGATTGATGAAAATTAGGTGAAGACCCCATTGTCGAGAAAGGTCAAAGGTCTTGAGCCAGTGTAGGGCCTTCCTAGGAATACATATGAGATTGGAATGCTGCTAGAATTTGGCACATTTCTTAACGTAATCAAAATAGTATTGATTAAGAGATGGAAAATATTAACTCATGCAAAGAACACACTTAGCGACAACCAAACCACTAAAATGGCCACCAAAGATACCGTTGTGGACTTCTTGGATAGATTGAATGGATTTATGGGATTTAAGGCAACGAAGCAAAGTGTCGTCAAAGCCGTGCTTGTAAAGGATTCCACCAAGGATGACATAATGGTTATCCCATTGAAGAAAGGACCTCCTACCTTTTTTAGATAAGTCGGAGGGGATGATGGATTAACATAGATAATCAAACATTTGAGAATATCAATGGTCACAAGGGTTAGTATTAACATGGTTAATACCATGAAGTTTGTGAATGTGAAACAATTGATCTTGACGCGAAACAATAACAAAAAGTTCAGATTCTTCAGTTGTCCAAGGGATGAGGGATGCGAGAGATGCCATAGTGTCGTGAAACAATTAGATGAGTGAGGAATAATATGAATGGTGTAGAAATCAAATGCCTCGAGGAGGAAGTCAATGATGTTCTTATACTTTTGAAGGATGTAATTTTTACATTGATAAAAACCTTTGAATTTATCGATGATAAGTTAAGAATCCCTATATATATTAAGGAATTCAATGCCAATCAAGATGACAGTTTTAAGGCCTAAGATGAGAGCCTCATACTCAACCATATTATTAGTGCATTTGAAATTAAGTTTGTTGGCTATAGGAATAGGAGTTTCCCAAGGAGGAATGATAATAAACCTCTTGCTCCCTTCCTTTCTCATCTTGACATGCTAACATGGCACCTAAAGCATGGTCAGAGGCAGAGACATAGAGATAGAAGTGCTCCCCCTCGCATGGAGGGGTAAGAACAAACAAAGATATGAGATACTTGCTTGAGGTCATCAAAGGCTTTTTGGTAGTTATCATCCCATCTAAAGTTGACGTCTTTATGAAGAAGATGATGAAAGGGTTAGAAACAAACTGGAGAGTTGTGAGATGAAATGATGAATAGATTGAAGGATACCTTGAAGACTGCAAAAGTTGCTTCAAGTTAGAAGGCTAGGACATCTTAAGGATAGCCTTGATTTTGGCGGGGTCAACTTCAATACCCCTGATAGAAATGATGAAGCCAAGGAGTTTACCAATAAGCACTCCAAACACGCACTTGGTCATATTAAGATGGAGGAAGAAGAAGATAAGACACTTAAAAATGACTTCAAGGATGGAAAGATGATCGCATTGATGCTTGGATTTACCCAAGAGGTCATCAACATATTCCTCAACATTCTTATGGATGAGATCATGAAAGATGTAGGTCATGGCTCACTGATAAGTGGCTTTGGCATTTTTCAAACCAAAGGGCATAACACAATAGAAAAAGGTCCCCCAAGGGGTGATAAAAGAGGTCTTATGTTTGTCTTCTAGTGTGATAAGGATCTGATTATATAAAAAACCATCCATAAGAGATAACATCTCATGGATTGCATAGAGTCTACGAGATGATCGATGTTGGGAAGAGGAAAGTCATTTTTAGGGAAAACAAGATTTAGCTCTTGAAAGTCAGTGCAAATGTGAAGCTTTCCAAACACCTTAGCAATGGGGACAATGTTGGAAATACATTGGAGATAGTCAATGAGGATTATGAAGTTGGTGGAAAGGAGGTGTTGTAGCTCCTCTTTAACAAGGAGGGAAATTTAAGGGTGCGTACGGTGAAGCTTCTGCTTGACCGACTTAGCGTTAGGAAAGGTGACGATGTTATGGACAACTATGGATGGATCGAGACCCAAAATATCAGATTATGACCATGCAAAGGATTTTCTATGGAAAGAAAGAAAGGCGAAGAAATGTTTCAAGCTCGTGTGGGTCAAGATATTGGCCCACTTTGAGGATGTGAGGCTCCCGAGGAGTCCCTATGTTGTTATTGATGGTGGATTTGTTGAGGAGGGTGGATGTGTCTAGAAATAAGGACTTATGAAGAGAGGAAATTTCTGCCCCAATGTGGGAAAGGATTGCATCATCGTCAACACAATAGAGAATGTCAATGGTATGTGAGTTTTCCTCTATCATTTCTGAATGTCAAAGAGGGAGGGTATGAAATTTGACGTCATACTGATAAGTGGTCAGTCCCAAGTCGATGGTGGAGACTAAGAAATAAGTTGTAAGTGATGGATATAGTGTCATCTGTATCCATAGCTACATGGGATGGAGAAGATGGAAGATCAATGTCCATGAACATCATATATGGTGGAAGAGGGTTTGTAGATTGTTATTTGAATCCTAATCCAATTTTTTTATGCGGTTTATGATATTGATCAATAACAAGGTGATGCATACGTCATTCATAATTCCCCATTCCAAATCCTTTCTAGGTGCAGTGGTAAAGATAGGTGTGGATGGACTTATTATAAAGATATTCAAAGCCATTGGTTTAGATTTTTATGTGCAAATGAAGGTCAATGTGTGAAGAAGGGCGATCGACACCACCATAGATGAGGTGAACCAAAGGAAATGATGTCCCCAACATTTAGTTCATATACGGGAACTTTATCAGGTCTGCTAAGTCTTTGAGGTGTGGGAAGTGCATTAAGTGTGGGAAGGTGATATACCCCTAATGAAAGGTGATTCATTAATTTTTCTAATGATTTATCATTAGGGAGCTTGGACGTAGAGACAAATGAGCTAGTGGATACTTCAGAAGGGTCCTATTTAGGAATGAGGACGTCGTTGGGTCGATAAATCATGTTACATTCTTTGAATGGTGGAGTATCCAAGGGAAGATTTAGAATCTTCCCCTCATGTTCATATTTGATGCATCGATGAAGGGTAGAAGGGCACAATGCATGACGTGAATCCAAGGTAATCCTAGGAGGACATTATATTTAAAATCCCCCTCTATGATGTAGAAAAGTTCATGGAAGATATTATCACCGACGCGATGGGAAGAAAACTATGCCCAAGGCAGGGGAAACAACATAATTAAATGCACAAAGACCACAGTGATTGGGTGAAAATGGATTTAGGGAGCTTCAATTGATCAAAAGTGTGAGATGAAATTATGTTAATGCTAGATCCATTGTCAATCATAGATGGGTGAATGAAGGTGTCATGGATATGTACCATGATGAAGAGGGGAAGGTCATGTTCCTCTGTGTAATATCTTGAATTTCATCGTCATTAAAGGATATGGAGGATAAGGTGGCTAAGGACCCAAAAAGATATGCAAAGGGGTGTGCCTCATCATTAGGAGTGGGGATGCGCTTAAGAGCTTTGATGATTTTTTTATGGTTTGGGGAGTTTTGAATGAGCTTGTAAAGTGACATCCTAACTGGGCTTGGTGAAGTTGTTTCATAACACTTTATTCAATAGTACTAGGATGAGGGGAAGCTAGGATAGAGACCTTAGGTTTTGATGAGGAAGGTGGTGGAGTGGGCTCACTAGAAGGAGTGAAAATAGTGACTTTGGATTTGGATTGAGTGGGTGATTGGAATTCATGGGGATGGGAACGAGTTGTGACCCAAATAACATCAATATAGAGTGGAGGACCTTATTTGGGAGAAGTTAAGGTTGGAGGTGGAATGGTGACATAAGTCTTAGATGAATGAGGAGATTTGGATGTCTTAGTGGATGAAGATTGGGATGAAGGGGCTAAGATGGTTAGTGGAAGAGTTGGTTCCTCCTCAACAAGAAGGTTATTGTTATCAATAAGGTTATGAATGATTTATTAAAGAGCTCTATAGTGTTCTCGAGTCATGTCCAGTGGTGCAAGATGGTATGCAAAAATGAGTTTGGAATCAAACCATGAAGGTCTTGGTGTATTTGTATCAAATGGTTTGATAGATGGAAGTGTGATTGTGGAAGCTTGGAGTAATTGATGAAACATTGTTGTGTAATACCCTATGGGAAAGATGAAGAATGAAGTGGTCTCAAGAATAACAGATGAAGGTAAGGATGGTTTGGTGTGGGGCGGTTTCATGGGAGCCTTTAATTTTGTCTTAGGCATGTAATAAGATGAGGATGGTTATTGTGTCTTGGTTTCGTTTTTATTGGTGGTGATTTGGAGGTTTGGAATAAGATTTAGCAAAGTGGATGATGTGGATGGTTTGGAAGAGGTGTTTTATTTAGGCAAAGGTTTAGGTTGCATTAACTTGTTGATAATGGGGGTTTTAGAAGAAGGGGTGGTCCTAAAATGGAAGGAGATGCTCCTAAGGATGGTGATGTGACACTAAGTTTCTTAGGAGGATTGGTCTTAGGGAAGGAATTTCTAACTGTTTATGTAGATGTGTAAGAGAATTTTAGATGGGCATACCAAGGTTTTTAATTTTCGATTGTGAGGGTTTAGCCTTGGTAGAAATGGTGACATCTTTAGCTAGAGAATCCATGATGATGGGACTTGGTAGTAAGGTTTGTAATATTGAAGGTGGGAGTGGTTTTTGCATGATGCATTTAACAATATCTAAAGGTGTGGTAGATGGTTTAGGTTTTTTTTGTGTTGAGGTGGTTGGAGTTGTAGATGTGGTGGAAGTGTTAGTTGTAGGTGCATTGATTATGGGAGTTTGAATAATGGATGTTTCAAGGGTGGTGCAGATATAGGCATAATTTTAGATGTTGATGTGGGTGTATTTGTGTTAAGAATGGGAGTAGGCGTAGATCTTGAAATGGGGTTGAAGTAGTTATATGTGAAGGGGAGATACAATAGATGAGGGTGTAGATGATGTAGATGGAGGAATAGGTATGGTTAAGTCTAATGGGGGTGTTGTGGTTGTGGTCATAGTTGAAGTTGTGATTGTAGGGGGAGAATAAAAAATGGAGGTAGGTGTAATAGGTGTCAAGATGATGGTTTTAGATGGTGGTGTTGGAATTTGATCTATAGTATTGATGATATGGGAATTAGGTGCCTGCAATGTGGAAGGTTGAGTCTGATTTTTGGGTGAATGATTAGGGAATGGTTGTTTAAAAACGTCCAAGGGTTGATTGGGTGGTGCATTAGGATTGTCTACTTGAAGATCACTCGAATATATAAGATTTTGGACAAGATCCTTGAATGTGCGACACTTCTCAATATCATGGCCATATACTTGGTGATATTTTCAATAATGTTCTTCACGATACCATGCTGGTTTAGGATGTGATTCATCATATGGTTAGATTAGGGGAATTCTAATGAGGTTGACTACCATCAACTTGTCAAAGAATGAACTGTAAGATTCCCTGAGAGGGGTGTAGTTGGGGGTTTGTCTAGGATCTCTTTGTTAAGGCTCCACATGTAAAATGGATGTGGAAGTGGATGAAGATTTAAATATTATGGAATTAACGATACTTTTGGATTTATCATTATGCGTGGAAGATTTGGTGAACTCAGTTTTGGGTTTGTTTGATCTAAGTTTAAGGTGGCCTTGCTCAAGGGAGCAAAGTTAAAGTTTACGAGCCATAATGAGCACATTTTCAAAGCTTTAAAAATATTGAATTTGAAGAGTTGAAGAGATGTTCTTCGCACAAGACCGTGAGAATAATTCAATAAGTTCAGTTTGTAGAAGGGGAAATGATAGTTGATTAATGATGCTATGCCATTATGTGAAAAAATGTGTGATATATTCATCGTCATATTAAGGAATGACATAAAGGTCAATGATGGTAATCCTACACGCAATGTCAATCGAGAAATTTTCAAGGAATAATTGTGCTATTGGAGTGAATGAGAATAGCGAGTGTTGTGGGATACTATTGTACGAATCTAATGCGGGACCAAAAATGACATAGGAAATGTGTGAATCATGAGATCTTGGTCATGGGTGATAAAGTAACATGCATGTATAAAGTATCGAATATGTTGTTGGGGATCCTCATTGCTATTGAACTTGGAGAACTTTGACAATTCCCAATGAGGAGGATATGGTTTCATGGGGACAGATGGGTTGATGGGTTCATTGCATATTTATTTGTATGAAAATGTGGTCTTAGATCCCAAAGTTGAAGCTTTGAGGTTAGACATTCTACTTAACAGTGCTTGTAAGGAATCATTAGATGGTTTAGATGTTGAAGGATGAGATTGTGATGCATATGATGTGGATGGGTTGGGTTGTTGATATGTTTGGTAAGTTTGGGGATGTTTTGGTGTAGGTGGAAGTGGTTAATGAGGAGGAATATAATTAAGAGGTTGTGATTGGATTGGTTGAGATAAGGGTTGATGTTGAGATGTGGGGATGTGGTAAGATTGATTTGATTGAGTTGGTTGTTGTGAGATGAGACTGTTTGATTAAATCTCTATGGGGTTAGTTGGGATTTAGTTGGTAGGTGGTTGAGTTGCTTAGATTGGTTGACTGAGGAGTATGTATTGATAGGCACCTTGTTGAGGAGGTTGGTAAGTTTGCATTGATTCGGATGGTTGGGGTTGAGAGATGATTACATTGACGTGGACATGTGATGTCAAAATGAAGGGTGAGGTTGTATGATGTTTTTCAAATATGGGAGGAAGAAAGTGTGATTCTTGAGAATATTGGATAAGAAGACACATGATTGTGGTAGATGATGAAGTGATGGGAACAAAATAAGGGATGGTAGTGTTGACGTGAGGCAAATTAGGGGGAATGAGGATGAATAATCATGTGGTTTTCTGGTTATGAGGGATGGAAGAATATGGTTAGTTAAGATAAAACTCTTGTTGGGCCCTAGCAAGCTCACTCATGGATTTAGGAAAGAAAATGATGAGTTGGGAGGTAAGCACTTGGGTGGACTCAGATTTAGAATGATAGGCATATATTTGTTACAAGAGAGGTCCATCAATGGGAATTTTAGTGGTTTTTCAAAGAAGGTAGCCATGGAGGGAAACTGGTTTACGTCAAGAAGTTCATGAAACTCCGCATATCCACGAGGGATGAGAGGAGGCCCATAAACATCGATAGAGGTGGCCAAAGGGGGATAGAATGGGGGTAAATAAAAGGGTTTGTTTTGACTTGAGTGTGTGATTGATTCAATTGAACCTCTTGAAGAGGTGAGATGATAATAATGGGTTGAATAACCATGGTAGGGATGGAGAAAGGGGTATGTGAGGATGGAAAGTGTGGAAGTTGGTTGGATTGAAGTGGGAATTGAGATGTTGTTTGATGTCATATTTTTTTTCCATTTTTTTGGCTTGTGATCTCATAATAATTGACATGAAACAAGAAACAAAACTATGCTGATGGTTGATTAAAACAAACAAGACACACAAGTTTTTCCTTATCTTGATTATTTTAAGATGTGAAAATAAAATATCGGATGATTTTGGTAGTCGAGTTCTATATATACCCAAAGGTATGTGAAGCCCAAATAGTTATAAAGTTTATAATGCGGTCGAGAACACCACAACGGATTTCCTATTGGGTGATGAAATCCCAACAAAGGCACCTTTTAAGGAGTGTTATGGATGTATAAGTTGGTTTGTGTGTTTGGTTTTGTAGACACGCAAAACGTCAACATGGTCATTTAGCAAATAATATGTTCATCATATTATGGTAATCCATTCCCATTATCAACCATATAATAATTAATTAGAAAATTAATTAATTATTATATGTAACCATACTTCAATTATTTCCTTTCATCTATTCCATAATCCCATTACATCCTTAGAAATATTAATACATCATTAATATTTTATTTACCACATTAACCAATACTCATTAACTAATTTATAGCAATTTAAAAATACATACCCACCTACCACCTACCCTATGCCTACTCTACACCTAGCCTCTCCATATAATCACCCCACTAAGCATAATTAACTTCACCTAACCACAAGCTAAATGCCCCTCCAAATCTAGAGGCTTCTATTTCTAGAAGCCTCTCCATTCTTCCCTCTCATTTTCAAATATTCAAATAAATGTGCACTATTCCATTGAATTTTTAATTCAATAGAGAGTTCTCCTAAAATATAGAATTCTCTAATTCTAGAGAATTCTCCATTCTCATGGAATTTCAACCATTGATCTAATCCTACATGGATTAATCTCAACTCTTCATCCATCTATAAATAGTGATGCCACCTCCCATGCACACCACCTTAGAACAATTACAAACTTATGCTGCCAAAATCTCCAAGTAATCTATCAATCTCCATAGCATCCAAGTGAGCCAAAATCATCATTTCATCAAGGGGAAGTGCTACCAAAATCAATCCACAAATCTGAAGCATTCTAACTTCATCCAAGGAGCAAATCAATCCATCAAAGAAGGAGGATTCTACTTGTGGGTAAGTGTAGGTATATATTCTCCTCCCTCTTTCTATCATTGCTCAATCTGAGGTAAGGGAATTAGTGGTGTTAGTTTAGGATTTAAATGTGCTTATTTCCTATTTTGAAAGTTGCATGCTAACCCATTATTTTGCTTACATTTTGGTGCCCACCATGGGGCTTACCCCATGAAATTTTAATCATTTTTAATAACATTACCCTTTAGAAACAAGATGTGAAAATTTGAGAAAGTTTTGTTGAGATTTGACTTCAAAATTTCAAATTTTCATGATTCTCTTTAGTTTCAAATAAGTAATACGACTTGTAAAAGTGTGTATGCAACACATAATAGCACATATTATTTGAAACAACGCTTTTGCACATAGTATTAACATCTGTGTTGCAAAGAACATACTTTAATGCATTTGATTGTGGTTCAACGCATTTGTTACTGTGTTTTGCGCGTTTGTAACTTCTATAACCTATTTGTCTAAATCGGTGTGTGTGTCTATATATTAGCATGTTCATTGATAGTTTGATGTTTTTGTGTTGGCTGAATTTTCTTATGCAAGATTGACATGTATGTGTTAACTTTAGCGCGTACGTTTACATTTTAGCGCATGTGATACTATAATAGTGCTTTTGTTATTCTAACTTTGTGTTGTGCTTTGGAGTGATGCGTTTGCTTAAAATTTAGCGTGTTTGACCTGAAACAACACATTTGACCTGAAGTAGCACATTTTCTCTAACAAATTTTTTTCATAGGTATTGACCAACAAATCACACTTTTTTGCTTTTTAGTGGTGTTTTATAGGTCTTAACGTTGCTTTTTGCGAAACAACACAAAAACAAGGAGAATTTTTTCCATATTTAATATTTGAACAATATTTTACTAACATTTGTGGTTGCAAGATATTGATTAAATCAAAACTACTAACCTTTTTCTTGCAGCCTGAGCAGTCCAAGAACATTGGGGTTTGAAATAAACTACTAATCCTTTGTTTTACAGGTTCCCTTGTCGAAGGCCCCCATCTTATAAATTTTAATTTTAATTATTTTGTGTGTTTGCTTGTTTTAAATCCTAAAGGCGACATTATGTATGCTCTCCTCTCACGTCCTAGGATGATCTTGAGGATCAAAAGTGGTTAGTCTTCCCTCCCCTTTTTATTTTTAGGGGGTAACGTGATGTGAAAGTGACATCCACACACTTACCATAGTCCTAGGGGTTTCATGACGTCAGGGATTCACCTCCACACTCGTAGAAAAACCTTGTGTTACTCGTGAGGTATATAAATTCAAGGACAAATGTCATTATTGGCTAAACATTTACTTGTTTTAAGAGAGATGTAAAGTGGGGGCTTCGATGTCCTAAAACCACAGTGTTAGACAATATCCTTGCAACATAGACTTGGTCACCATGTACCACAAGGTATATTGAGGACTCCCCTAGAGAGCTCATCAGCCTAGACTAGGTAGCCACATATCAAACTATAGTGCAAGGAGGCCACACTTCCCAAGATCACTCATTAGCCAATCACACATTGGCACATAGGTGGAGAGCCAGATTGTGGCACCACCATTGGTGTGTGGTATTAAAAGTAAGCTATAGTTTGGTTGTAATCCCACTTGACTAGTTAGGGTTGTGCTTGCATGATTGTACTTATTTGAGTGTTTTGTTGAAACTAGTAAATAACCCTCACACTAATCCTCACAATTAAACCATATACCTACTATTCACTCATTTTGACCACAACCTTTTAACCTTGATTTTCAAATACTCGTTATCAAATTTTGACCATATCTCCCTCATAACATACCATTAATCACACCTTTTGCAACTTTCCTATGTAGTGCCCACTTCCCTTTGGCACCTTTTATTACCGATCATGATACTGTAGACTATATGACGAACATTTTAATAGTTTTGATTTAGTATGGTGTTAGATGTCAAATCCTAGATTATTGTTGAATCTGATTATATATAATGCATGGTGATTATTAGAGACACTCATATGTGGATGATGATATACTATTGACATGGATGTTTAATGGAAGTTATTCGGATAGGTGATTTTTGGAGATTATGAGTAAACCTAGAAAGGGAAATTATTTGATGATGATATAATTGCTGAATAAATTTACAAATGATATAGTTGTTACTTTGATGTTGTTGATACATATTGTGAGTGATTTTGTTAAATTGCCTTGATGTTGTTGTGATTCACATACTTAGATGATTTTGTGATTATTTTATATATTCATTTTGGACGTTCTGATATGGCCATGAGGCCGAAGGAGGTATTTGTATTTTGTAGGTTAAATATATCACAACAAAACATCGGGGATCGAGACCAACCAAAATGGAATTCTAGGTGAATTCAACACGGTCACCATGGCAACGTGTTTTGTGTGTGTTGTTTTGTTAGGGATTTCCATGGGGGAATCACCTTTAAATGTGACCATGGGTTTGTATATTTTATTAATGTGGTTACTTTTTATTATTGTTGTATGTGTTTTATTAGTGATGTGTTTCCTTTCTTTATTTAATTATGTTGTGGAAAATTAATGTGAGAAAACATATGGTTAAAAGATAAATAAATCAAATTGGGATATGAGAAAATAATTATAGATGTTGTCTTAGTAATAAATTTGTAAGTGATGTGTAAGTTGTGTAAGAGCTTGTGTAAGTCTGATTTTGGAGTATGAAACACTCCACCTCCATGGAAATTCGAATTTATCCTTGGGGGCTGTTTTTGGAGGCTTGTGGGACAAGTAAAACTTGTCCCATACCTCTCAATTTAATTTACCAACTATGCCTATGGTTGGAGGACTGATTTTAGACATTTTTAATGTATTTTATTAATCATGTTGCATTGTTTTGATTGCACTCTCTTACATTTTATTTAATTTTTAGTCCTTTGGGGTGTGGGCTTTTTGGAGTGTGCAAGTAGATTGTCATATTTTGACCCACCTCTTTATTGTGCATTGGAGTTTGGAATTTGACTTTAGTGTTGGAATTGAGGATGTGTGATGTGGCATCCTACATGGATCCACATCATCCCCTTCTCTTCTCTTTTCTATATAATGAAAAATCTTGGCTTGTTTTTGGGGTTAAAGCATTTTGTATGTAAGCTTGGGGTGCATGTTTTTCTTGTGTTTGGAGCTCTTACCTTGGAGCAGCTTGGGTGAATTTTTGGTTGGTTATCGAACCTTTTTACATTCTTCCTTGGGGGCACATTTTCTTCTTTGTATGCTTATGAGTTACTGTTTTGGACTATATTTTTGACATTCAAAGCTTGCCATGTGGAGCAAATCCTTCCATGGGGAGGTAGGAGTTTATTCCTTATTTTATTGTTGTCATTTCTTTCTTGTGTTGTTGTGAATGGTGAATGTTTTGCATGTTTTATGGGCTATTTAGGTAGATTGCCATAGGAATGGTGTAGGAGAAGGCTATGGGAATCCATGTTGGGGGCCATAAGGGAATTCCATTGGAATCAGAAATTTTGTGGAGGGAGTTTTGGGTTTGGGATCCACCATGGAAAAGAAAGCTTGCATTTTTACTTTGGGGGTGGGCCATAAGGGATAAACTTTGGGGGAGGCATAAGGAGGGGTTGGGAGATATAAGGTTTATGGGGTATGATATGTTATATTGGCGGTATGATTATAGGTGGATGCCCAATTCCTAATTGGGAGACATAAGTAGCTTCCCCCATAGTCCTTGCTCCTTTGGCTTGCAAGATTAAGCATGAGTTGTGGTTTGAAATGATTTTAAATGCTGTTGTGAACTACTTTTTTTTTTTTGAATTGTGTTTTTTTAAAAGGAAATGTGTATGTGAAAGAATGCTATGTGTGGGAGCCATTTTGTTGCCATGGTTTAATTACACCTTATATTACATATTTGTTGGGGCGTGGGGGCCAATGATGAAGGAAGGATTCTCCTTTCATTGGATATCTTGGTTGGGTGGAGAGCGTTGCCTTTCCCCTTCTTTTGTTGTGATCAAATTGGAAGAAAATGGAAGTTGCATGTTGCTGTTTTTGCGCAAGAGAAATGTACAGTTTGAAAATCCCTTGTGGAAACCCATTACTTTGTAATCCTTTCCCACATGATGTGGATGAAATTTTAATAGTTATGTTATGGAGAAATGATGTTGTAATTGATTATGAAGTTATATATTTGAAATGCTAAAGACACTTGCATTTTGTTATGTACATTGAGAAAGAAAGAGAATTCTATTATTGTTTTTCAACATTGAAAGATGTAAGTTGTATAATTAAAGTTAGTAGAGGATTGAAAATTCATCTGTCATTGCATTGTTGTTATTGTATTGGAACATCAAACTGTGATGAAATTGGAGTATCAAATTGTAATTGGAATCCTTGTTGTTTGGAAAATGGAAAGAAGATAAACACTTAAGTCTACCATGGATTGAATTTAATGTTTCTTCTTATGGAAAAATGAGATACTTAAATCTCTGGTTGAAAGGAAGAAATGACAATTAAATCCCTCAAGAAATTGACCTTTACCTTAAATTTAAAACTGGCAATAATTCATTTAAAATGCACAGTTCGGAACTCCACTTGATAATCCACTGGAAAATGATATAATCTAGCATGTTAAGACATCAAGGAACTCAATCCAAAAAAGGAAACACTTAGGGAACAATTAAAACATTACAAAATTGAGCTCAATCTCTTCCTCAACCATTTTCTATCTTTTGTTGAGCAATTCAATTTTGAATCAATTGAACAAATCAACTTTTCTAAAACACTTTAAACCATCCCTAGATCAATTCTCCATGTCCGTTGGCATGTTGAGTGATGAAGGAGATCTAATTTAGTCAAATTAAAAAGTTGAAAATTGTTAGTTTGCCAATTAAAATCCAGTAGATCATTTTTGTAAAATTGACCCTTTAAAACTTATCAAAAAGTAAAATTTATGCTTCCTGTGCAAAGAGGGCATCGAGAGATTTCCAAAAAGTCCTCGTTTTCCCAAAACTAAGCTTTCTAGCTCAAGTTATGGAACTTTGAAGTTTTTGTGCCTTGGCGGAAAATTTTGGAAAATTTTCCCTGGCGGGCCCACAACCCAAAAATTTCCCGTCGAATTGCCTTAGAAAATATTTTGAAAATTTTGACTTGGGAAAATTTTCATCTTTTCCTCCACTGCCCACAGACTAATTAAAGGTTTCCATGTGTCCTCCAGGGGCTGAGGCGGAGGCGCGGATTTTTCTTCACCCTTAAACCTTTTGAAAAATTTTGGAAAATTTTCACTTTTACCTCCGCCACCCACAACCAACCAGAGGGTGCCACGTGTCCCCTTGTGGCTATGACAGGGCGCACATTTCATTTTGGACTTAAATTTTTAAAATTTTTGGGAAAAATTCCCATTTTGACCCTACCGGCCCACAATGAAAGCATGCCATGTGGCACTCTGGGTGGCGGCGGGTAGGGCGGAAGACCCTTGACTTTTTTTTTTTTTTTGGCCTTTGGGGAAAAATTCTCAATTTTCTCCCATGGCCCGCTTCTCCGCCTTCCTCTTGGACTTTGTCCCTTAGCGGGCAACGGACCCGCACACTTCTTTCTCCCTTTTTCCCCTTCGTGGTGCAAAGCACTAAATCCACCTGCCCCCGCCCTTCCCTTCTCCCTTCTCCACTCGGCACCAGGACTCGACACGTGTCCCCTAGGGACCCGTGGGGGTGTGAAGTGTTTTGTGCCTTTGAGCCATGCATTGGGAAAATTTCCCAATGCCGCCCCGCAACCCACCAACCCACCCTAGGTACATTCCCCCTCCTCTTGCCACGTGTCCCTCTAGGGAAAATTTTCCCTAGAAACTCCGCCCACTCATAACTTGAGTTTTGTAAGGAGTTAGAAGGACTTCTTTATATCACCGGAAAGGTGAGAAAATTTCCTATCCATTGGGAATGGTTTAGAGAAATTTTAGGAGCATTATGTAGGAGAAAAATATAGTTAAATCTCTAAGCCTGTTTTAGAGCAGGCATGGGGTAAGATTACTCCTTGAACCTAACTAAAACATGTAACCCTAAAATTTGAACCTTGTAAACTTGTTATAAGTTAATAAAGGAAACTTGTGTTTTGGTAAATAGGATTTTTTCATAACCTATTAGTGAAAACTAATGTCTTGCAACTTAGTTGTAGACACTTCAAATCAAAAAAAAATTATCCCATAATTTTCTAGCTAACCCTAGGTTGTTTCTTTGGTCTCAAGTGGTTGTTTAAATGGGCACTACAGTTTGGTATCAGAGTAGTGGTTCAAAATCTTGGACCATTGGGCACACTAGAAAACCTGAGACATGAACTGTAAACCTAGCACACTCGTAAATCTAGAAAACAACCTTGTTGAAAATTGAAGAAGAAATAAGTATGAAGAAATATTACATTACTCTGTTCATTTGAACTACCATAATTAAAATCATAATAAAAATGACAAGTTGTTTGAGTTGTTGTGCTTGCTTAGTAACATTTTGTCGAACTCGAGGTAACTAATAATGCTGGATTAAATTGATTTTTGGTGAAATTCTAGTATAATGGAAAAACTTGGTTCCCTTTTGAAAATGTGTTGTTTTACAAGTCCCAAAACGTGATTTAATTGTATGATACATTAAGCCCTTTGTTGAGACCCTTACTTATGGGAGTTGTTAGAATGATGAGTTGTATGATGTGATCCTTGTGGTTGGACAGTAGTGGTTGTGTTCAGGTCGAGAAGAGCTAATTAGAAGTTGTTTAGAGCTTCCTTGAGTGGTTAAGAAAGAGGGTCTGGTTGTCAATTTTCCATGTTGTTACCCATATGAGAGGGTGGACACTAAGTCTGGGTGTCGTCTAGGACCCAATCCTATGTATGTGTTCTTGGAACTAACCTCGAGGTAGAGTACCCCTATTGGCAGCCATGAAGGGCTGCGGAGTGAATGTGGTGTTTACTTTTGTGTTTTACATTCGTAATCTTGTGTATTTTATCAAGGACCAACATCTTATTTTATGATTGGATTGAAGAAGCTTTGAGGATATTTTATTTATTTATAATTTTTGCAAGAATTTTCAAACTTTGCAATGTGGCTACTTAGCCACTTTTATTGATTGCCGATATTTCTTGGACTTCATTTGATTGATGACTCGGAGCTCATGATGTTGTTGGCTACTTGGCTAAATGTTACGTGGTTTCCTTCTTGCATGTTGTTGAGCTGGTTCTATGCTTCATGTATGGTGACAATTGTCATATGGGGGTACACCCAGGTGTCTCGAATGTCCTTTTAGATGCTTAAAATTCATGAGTGTGTCTAAGGTCTTAGAGTGACCCTTTTTGTTGCTTGACCTTGCTAGAAAGAAAGTTTGATGTGTAGTGTGTTCTAGAGGGTAGTCTGATAGTGGTAGTGGTGATTCTATTTCAATCTGGTAAGGGCTTGACACTCATTGGAGTAGAAGTGTTTAATTATGGGCTTTAGATTTTGTTAGGATCGGATTTCCTTTGGTTGACTGTAAATGCTACTGGAAAAGTGTTTGTTTTGATAGTGACTTTTCATCGATGGCATGTTAAATTGTATCTTGGGTTCTTGGTTGCATCATAGAAAGTTTTGACTCGTGGAATGTATGCATCTTGGTAATTATGGATAGATTTAAGCCTTTTAGGCAGTGTGTTTATTTAAGTGTACTTGTTTTGCTCTCTTGACTTATAAATAAGTTTACCCTTACCTTAAATTTCCTTTACTATGAATAACATTCTATGACCTATTAATCCTTGGGTTACTTGGAAACACTTATGGATGCTTTGGGTCTTTTGGATCTTTCTCTTAGAAATGTTAGTTTGGTAAATTATTTGGTTGCCCCATTGCATTGGATGCCTTTTAGTGTGGATGTGGTTCCTTGGAGTAAAGTTGCATTGTCATCTGGTTGCTTGGCTGGTGTTATCTTGTGGGGACATGAGTATTGATTGGAAAACCTTCTTTGGTTATTAGGGGAGTAAAATGTTACCATCCTAAACCACAATTTTTTTGTTAAACCTTAATAGATTCGTAAAAGTAAGATTATACCTCTTTAATGAGCCTTTCTTGAAAATTTCTTGTGAGACTTGTGGAGACCCACTATGAATGTTTGATGATGCTTGAAATTATTTGGTGAATTTTTGAAATCTTGGTGTGATTCATGTTGGTTCATTGTTTCCTAAGTTCTTACAGAAAATTAATAATGTGTTTTCTATGTTGAATGTCTCTTGTTCCTTTAGAATCAAAATGTGGTGTGTTGATTTGTATCTCCTTCCCATGAAAGTAATTTTGTGATGTGTTTGAACCATCATTCTCATTAAAATTTGATTGATAAGATGACTCAACCAAAACACCATAAAACTATAATTAAGGAGATTTGACCTTGGAACTTAACTGGAGCATAGAAAATGGGAAGTGATCCTTGTTATACACTTGGTAGATTAATAGAAGAAATACAAACCATGTAAAAGAATAGAAGGAAAATCTTGTCCATCCACCTTCCTTGCAAGTAAACTAAATGCTCTCTACCTATACAGAATGGTGAGACATCATGCCCACCTTAGTGGTGCTCCTTATAACGTAAACTGATGATGTCATAATAGAAGGAAGTTTGTAACTAAGGAAGTATGAAAGGAATGTTCTTATCAAGCAAAGCTATAAATTTTGACTTAATAAGTTGATTTATAAAATGGGTAAAATTTATGTGTATTGAGTGTAATACATAGTGGAACCTGTAGTTTTGTCACCTACCTGAAATTGTGAAACACCCGGTGGATAGTAATGTGTTCTAGTTGCTTATTACTCCTTGTCCATAGATGTATGTGCTGTTCTTGTGGGAGATTTGGGTCATCACACCCTTATCATCCTATAGCTCGATGGATGTGAGTTGTGGTCCTTTTGGATTGAGACCTATCTGTTGTTTGAGAAGTAACCTCCTTGCATGTTATCTTGTCCTTGGAGACCTAAGTATTGTAATTTTAAGGCAACATATGTTAAGGATATAAAATAACTTCGGGAAGTCTTCTTTTCTTCATATTTTCTTGGGTCACCTTGTTGTTGTAGCATTTTTCCCATTAAGATGGAAAGTGTAAGATGATGTTATTCACCCTTGGATTTGATTAGACCCCGTGTTACTTGCTCTTCTCCCTAGCAACCTTGAATGGTCCTTGGTGTTTCTTGTGCTCTCTTTATGGTTATTCCGAGCTTGAGTAGGAAATAAGATAAATAGTCCCCATTGTGATATAAGGTATGGTACTTGTATTGTTATGTTAGTTGCTAAGGGAGATATAAATATATGTACATGTTTTCTTTGGCTAGACGGATGACTTCTCTAGTTTGGTTGTTTGGTGTTCTCGATTCGTAAAAAAAAAAAAATCAGACTATAGGAAAACCTTGTGGTCTTGACTTCGCTTGCATTACCATGAAAAGTTAATTGTGCCCTCTCAAGTTACAGAAGTGATTTCCTTGAATAGTTCCTTGATTGTAAATGTTTTGCTGATTTAGGTGTCCTTGTTGATTAACCTCATCTTGTATGACCTCAAATTGTGGACCTTGAGTAGACTTGTCCTCGTGTAAATTTGGTCATAGTTGATTTCGCTAGCCTTGTCTAGGAAACGAACCTTGAAATCATGGCTTAATCATGTAGGAACCTTAAATTTTATTAATGTGGTAGGTGTATCAATGAGAAACTATGTGGTCATCTCGAGTTTATGTTAATTCTCCCTGTAATTCTCTTACTTGGTGGTTACTCTTAATAGTCTTTTGGAACTCTTCTCGTCATATTTTTATGTGTTGTATCTTGTTGGATAGAGTAAAGTTACTCCTTGTATGCAGAAAGTTTAGAACTCATCCCTTACAATCTCCCTTCTTCTTGTTAAATTACATTGGGCCAAACTAGAGTTCAGTAGATCCACACTTGTTTGAAGCAAGAAATCCCATAATGGGAGTGACCTTTTCTATTGCAATTATTCCTATCTCTCTTTCATGTGACTTCCAGGAGGAAGTCGAGTCTAAGGGTAGGGGGATGTAGTGCCCACTTCCCTTTGACACCTTTTATTACCGATCATGATACTCAGACTATATGGCGAAAATTTTAATAGTTTTGATTTAGTATGGTGTTAGATGTCGATCTTGGATTATTGTTGAATCTGATTATATATAATGTATGGTGATTGTTAGAGACATTCATATGTGGATGATGATATACTATTGACATGGATGTTTAATGGAAGTTATTTAGACAGTGATTTTTGGAGATTATGAGTAAACCTAGAAAGGGGAAATTATTTGATGATGATATAATTGCTGAATAAATTTACAAATGATATAGTTATTACTATGATGTTGTTGATATATATTGTGAGTGATTTTGTTAAATTTCCTTGATGTTGTTGTGATTCACATACTTAGATGATTTTGTGATTATTTTACATATTCATTTTGGACGTTTTGATATGGCCACAAGGCCGAAGGAGGTATTTGTATTTTGCAAGTTAAATATATCACAACAAAACATCAGGGGATCAGAGACCAACCAAAATGGAATTCTAGGTGAATTCAACATGGTCACCATGGCAACATGTTTTGTGTGTGTGTTGTTTTGTTAGAGATTTTCATGGGGGGAATAACCTTTAAATGTGACCATGGGTTTGTATATTTTATTAATGTGGTTACTTTTTATTATTGTTGTATGTGTTTTATTAGTGATGTGTTTCCTTTCTTTATTGAATTATGTTGTGAAAAAATAATGTGAGAAAACATATGGTTAAAAGATAAATAAATCAAATTGGGATATGGGAAAATAATTATAGAAGTTGTTGTCTTTGTAATAAATTTGTAAGTGATGTGTAAGTTGTGTAAGAGCTTGTGTAAGTCTAATTTTGGAGTATGAAACACTCCACCTCCATGGAAATTCGAATTTGTCCTTGGGGGCTATTTTTGGAGGCTTTTGGGACAAGTAAAACTTGTCCCATACCTCTCAATTTAATTTACCAACTATGTCTATGGTTGGAGGACTGATTTTAGACATTTTTAATGTATTTTATTAATCATGTTGCATTGTTTTGATTACACTCTCTTACATTTTATTTAATTTTCAGTCCTTTGGAGTGTGGGCTTTTTGGAGTGTGCAAGTAGATTGTCATATTTTGACCCACCTCTTTATTGTGCATTGGATTTTGGAATTTGAATTTAGTGTTGGAATTGAGGATGTGTGATGTGGCATCCTACATGGATCCACATCATCCCCTTCTCTTCTCTTTTCTATATAATGAAAACTCTTGGCTTGTTTTTGGGGGTTGAAGCATTTTGTATGTAAGCTTGGGGTGCATTTTTTTCTTGTGTTTGGAGCTCTTACCTTGGAGCAGCTTGGGTGAAGTTTTTGCTTGGTTGTTGAACCTTTTTGCATTCTTCCTTGGGGGCACATTTTCTTGTTGGAGCTCTTGTTTTTGGAGGAAGTTTTGGAGAAATCTTTGCATGCTTGTGAGTTGTTGTTTTGGACTATATTTTTGACATTCAAAGCTTGCTATGTGGAGAAAATCCTTCCATGGGGAGGTAGGAGTTTATTCCTTCTTTTATTGCTGTCATTTCTTTCTTGTGTTGTTGTGAATGGTGAATGTTTTTCATGTTTTATGGGTTGTTTGGGTAGATTGCCATAGGAATGGTGTAGGAGAAGGATATGGGGAATCCATGTGGGGGGCATAAGGGAATACCATTAGCATCAGAAATTTTTTGGAGGGAGTTTTGGGTTTGGGATCCACCATGGAAAAGAAATAGCTTGCATTTCTTACTCTGGGGGGGCATAAGGGATAAAATTTAGGGGGCGCATAAGGAGGGGTTGGGAGATATAAGGTTTATGGGGTATGA
Organism: Taxus wallichiana var. yunnanensis; assembly: GCA_018340775.1. NCBI lineage: Eukaryota > Viridiplantae > Streptophyta > Pinopsida > Cupressales > Taxaceae > Taxus > Taxus wallichiana. The sequence goes on from CM031235.1 coordinate 417,371,374, forward strand.
TATGTTATATTGGTAGTATGATTATAGGTGGATGCCCAATTCCCAATTGGGAGGCATAAGTAGCTTCCCCCATAGTCCTTGATCCTTTGGATTGCAAGATCAAGCCTGAGTTCTATTTTGAAATGATTTTAAATGTAGTTGTGAATTGATATTTTTGTGTTGAATTGTGTTTTTTAAAAAGGAAATGTGTATGTGAAAGAATATTGTGTGTGGGAGCCAGTTTGTTGCCATGGTTTAATTGCACCTTCTATTGTATCTTGGTTGGGGCTCGGGGGCCAATGATGAAGGAAGACTTCTCCTTTCATTGGATATCTTGGTTGGGTGGAGAGCATTGCCTTTTCCCTTCTTTTGTTGTGATCAAATTGGAAGAAAATGGAAGTTGCATGCTGCTGTTTTTTTAAGAGAGAAATGTATAGTTTGAAAATCCCTTGTGAAACCCATTCCTTTGTAATCCTTTCCCACATGATGTGGATGAAATTGTAATAGTTATTTTATGGCAAAATGATGTTGTAATTGATTATGAAGTTATATATTTGAAATGTGAAAGACACTTGCATTATGTTCTGTACATTGAGAAAGAAAGAGAATTATGTTATTATTTTCCAACATTGAAAGATGTAATTTGTATAATTGAAGTCAATAGAGGATTGCAAATTCATCTCTCATTGCATTGTTGTGATTGTATTGGAACATCAAACAGTGACAAAATTGGAGTATTAAATTGTGATTGGAATACTTGTTGTTTGGAAAATGGAAAAAGGATAAACACTTAAGTCTACCATGGATTGAATTCAATGTTTCTTTGTATGAAAAAATGAGATAATTAAATCTCTTGTTGAAAGGAAGAAATGAAAATTAAATCCTCAAGAAATTGACCTCTGCCTTAAATTTAAAACTGACAATAATTCATTTAAAATGCACAGTTCGGACCTGCACTTGATAATCCACTGGAAAATGATATAATATAGCATGCTAAGACATCAAGGAACTCAATCTGACAAAGGAAACACTTAGGGAAACAATTAAAACATTGTAGAATTGAGCTCAATCTCTTCCTCAACCGTTTTCTATCTTTTGTTGAGCAATTCAATTTTGAATCAATTGAACAAATCAACTTCTCTAAAACACTTTAAACCCTCCCTAGATCAATTCTCCATGTCTGTTGGCATGTTGAGTGATGGAGGAGATCTAATTTAGTCAAATTGAAAAGTTGAAAATTGCCAGTTTGCCAATTAAAAGCCTGCAGATCATTTTTGTAAAATTTACCCTTTAAAACTTATCAAAAAATAAAATTTATGCTTCTTGTGCAAAGAGGGCATTGAGAGATTTCCAAAAGTCCTCGTTTTCCCAAAACTAAGCTTGTAGCTCAAGTTATGGCACTTTGAAGTTTTTGTGCCTTGGTGGGAAAATTTTGGAAAATTTTCCCTAGCGGGCCCACAACCCAAAAATTTCCCGTCGAATTGCCTTAGAAAATATTTTGAAAATTTTGACTTGGGAAAATTTTCATCTTTTCCTCCACTAGCCTACAGCCAATCAGAGGTTGCCACATGTCCTCCAGGGGCTAAGGCGAGGCACAAATTTTTCTTCACCCTTAAACCTTTTGAAAATTTTTGGAAAATTTTCACTTTTACCTCCGCTAGCCCACAGCCAACTAGAGGGCGCCACGTGTCCCCTTATGGCTATGGCGGGGCACACATTTCCTTTTGGACTTAATTTTTAAATTTTTTTGGAAAAATTTCAATTTTTACCCGCCGTCTGCGGCAATGAAAGCGTGCCACGTGGCACTCTAGGGTGGCGGTAGGTAGGGCAGAAGACCCTTGACTTTTGTTTTTGTTTTTTTTTTTTTTGGCCTTTGGGGAAAAATTCTCAATTTTCTCCCGTGGCCCTTCTCTGCCTTCCTCTCAAACTTTGTCCCTTAGCGGGCACGTGGACCTATGCACTTCTTTCTCCCTTTTTCCCCTTCGTGGCGCAAAGCGCTAAATCCACCCACCGCCCCACCCTTCCCTTCTCCCTTCTCCACTCGGCGCCAGGACTCGACACGTGTCCCCTAGGGACCCACGGGGGCATGGAGTGTTTTGTGCCTTTGAGCCATGCATTGGGAAAATTTCCCAATGCCGCCCTGTGACCCGCCAACCCACCCTAGGCACATTCCCCCTCCTCTTGCCACGTGTCCCTCTAGGGAAAATTTTCCCTAGAAACTCCGCCCACTCATAACTTGAGTTCTGTAAGGAGTTAGAAGGACTTCTTTATATCACCGAAATGTGAGAAAATTTCCTATCCATTGGGAATGGTTTAGGGAAATTTTGGGAGCATTATGTAGGAGAAAAATCTAGTTGAATCTCTAAGCCTGTTTGAGAGCAGGCATGGGGGTAAGATTACTCCTTGAACCTAACTAAAACATGTAACCCTAAAATTTGAACCTTGTAAACTTGTTATAAGTTAATAAAGAAACTTGTGTTTTGGTAAATAGGATTTTTTTGAACTTATTAGTGAAAACTGATGTCTTGCAACTTATTTGTAGACACTTCAAATAAAAAAATTTATCCCATAATTTTCTAGCTAACCCTAGGTTGTTTCTTTGGTCTCAAGTGGTTGTTTAAACAGGAACTACATCCTATAAAACCAAAAATATCCTCCTTTTTCACCTAATACATAAATTTTGACCACACACAATCCCTTTTTCCATAACACACATCCTTATAAATAATAAACCAAATTTTCCACCATAAACTTTAAACACACACTACCATCACATATATACTTTTATTGACACTTTCCACATTTCCAAAAAGATCCAAAATTTAATTTTTTTATAAAAACCAATATTCCCATCTAATTAAATAAATTCCAAAATATGGATCCCACATTATTTACCCTTCACCTAGAAAAACACATAACAAATAATCCATCTCTTCAAAAATACGACACAAACAAATTATTCCATCTTCTAAACAAAAATAGTCTCCTTCATCCTAACCCACATAAGTTAGACAACCCTAATTACTTAGTGTTTCCTATTAGAATCTAAAAACTAGCCTTGGCCTATAAGACTATAAAAACCTATCCCAATTATAGACTTCCTTCATCACAAGATCCATCATAACCTTATATCTTCATCCACATTTATAAACACTTTAATTCTAAACACTTCATTTACAATTCCTTTTTGATATGACTAACCTAATCTTATTAATCAACATCTTGCTAATAGAAAAATCCCCTTATCATCTATCTTATTCTTCTAAGCCCTTATAACAAGGCACATCCTAATCCCTCTACTAATGAGGCAAATCCTTCTTCTATCCCTCCCTCAAATTTCTTCCATCCTATAAGTAAGAGTAGATTATTGAGATTATACGTTGATTAACTAAGGAATCATAACTTTTCATCCAACATCCTTCATTTATTCAAAACACCTTCATCTCATCAATACATCTTACTAACATCAGAGTCTAATGACACCTAGGAGAATAGTAACTTGATCCCAATCCGAAATGATGAAGAAAATAGTCACCACAACATGGAACATGATATATTCAACCACAATTATTATGATGTCAATGCCGAAGAAAATTGAATTAGAGGAGACCATGGTCAACACTAGCAGTGATGATGACTCAAGTATATACTTTACAGAAGGAATAAGATGAGAAATGCTTAACCGCATCGATAAAAATAAAGACTCCCTCTTTTTCTAACTATATCACATGGGGAAAATATTCCTCCTGAGTACACCCGTGACCAACTCCAAAGTATCCTCCAAGATTAAAATGATAATATTGGCCAATGACCACCATCCACACACCTGCTGTAATCCAAACAATATTCGCATTGTATATGAATGAGATAGTAGAGAGAAACAACCCTAACATATCCAAAGAATATGTATTATCCCAATTAAAAAAATGAGTAACCAAATTGCTCAGTTAGCTTCTCAAATCGGCCCGCAACCATCCAATGATCATAGATCCCAACATTCTTAACCAAACTTTAATCCACCACCTACTAATCCTCTAGAACCAACCTTGGAGAAGAAGTGAAATCTATGAAGGAAATGCTTCAAGGGTTGCAACTTGGCACACAGGGACGATACTATAAATTCAAGGAGCTTTGTCCCTATCCTTTTGATTGCGACATCTTATGGGTCCCTTTTCCACCATATTTTGAACCACCCAAATTTGAAAAATACAAGGGAAAAGGTGATCCTGTGAACACGTTAAGGAGTTCTATATGTTGTGTCAAGAAGTAGCTTACGATGAATCCTATTTTCTAAGACTCTTCTCTAGAAGTATAGGTGGTCCCGCTTTAGAATGGTTCCTCCTATTACCCAAAGGCTCTGCTTCCAACCTTCGCCGTCTTGTCAATTTTTTTGGTAAAAAAATTCTCATATAATGTAGAACATGATGTCACAATGATTGATTTATATAATAAAAAACAACACAATGGAGAAAGTTTTTCATCCGCCTTGAAATGATGGCGAGCCCTTACTAATCAAATTCCATGGCACATACCCAAAAACAGCTAGTTACCAAATTTTCCTCTAATCTCAATTAGGAATTAGCCTTCCATTTACAAGTCCATTGTGTAAACACATTTTATGAAATCATTTAGAAGATAATGAAAATTGAAAAGGCCCTTTTTGTAAAAGGCCTTATTAAGATATATTCTTGTGATAATCATAACCAATCCAATCAACCTTTTACATTGGAAAAACCTAAATATTTTAATAAGAATAAAAATGTGGTCGGTGAAGGAGTAACAGAAACCGAGAATATACAACATGTCCATACAACAACCGCCATCTCCACCCCTAAAGGACAACCTTGGTCCAGCTAGGACTCTAAACGAAGAACCTACACCCCTTTGCGAGTCTATAGAAGTAATCCTTGATAAACTAATTGCTACCAATATGGTCATTTTTCCTCAAACTCAACCAATTGATGAGTCTCAACCTAAGCCTTTGTGGTTTAAGGAGAATTAATATTGAAAATTCCATAAAATCAAGGGTCACACCAAACATAGGTGTATGAAATTAAATAATTATATTCAAGATCTCATTGACCGAGGTGAAATTGAAATTGAGGACAATGCATCCACTTCCTCTCAAAATCAGAAACTTGGGATCTATCAAAATCCCCTTCCTAATCATGGTCAGACCAATGCTTCTAACCAAGGTCAATAGAAGTCTGGAAGTAAACCTGAATCATCCAATCATCATTATAACCACATCAATTACCATCATGTACCATTCCAATACGAGTCGCTCGTTGGTCACATTCACCACTTCCCACACCAAGTAGCCACCATTAAAGTTAAAGCACCATCCCAAAACCCTCAGTGTCTGTAACTACTTGAAGGATCCGTGTGGTGGTCCAAGGAGTTGCTCCATCCTCTTCTAATCCCATGCCACAACCTCAATACAACATCATTGAACAACTAGAGAAAACCCCCACACAAATATCTATTATGGATATTTTTAAAACATCCTCCATACATAAAGATATCCTTTATCGTGCCCTTTAAGAGACACATGTACCAAATGACATAGATCCCACACAATTTCAAGCCCTCATCACCCATCTCTATCCCTATCTCGACGCTTCTACTCACCTTCACTCAGTAAGACCTTCCACCACACAATCCCACACATAATATTCCTCTCTATATTGAAGTTCATATCAAACATATCCATGTTAAACATGTGCTAATAGACAACGGGTCTACTCTTAATCTTTGTACCTTAACTCTTATCCAATGGTTAGGGTATAATGAATCAAATCTCCAAAAATATATTATTACTATAAAAACTTATGATAATACTGAGTGTAAATCAGTTGGCACTATATATTTTCCCATCAATGTCGGGCTTGTCATGTTTCCCACCCTCATCCATGTTATAGGAATCTAGTTCCCACATAATCTAGTTCTTGGTCAACCCTAGATTCATGAGATGCATGCCATACCCTCTACACTACATCAATGTCTCAAATTCGAGCATGCTAGTATAGAAATCACCATCTATGACGATCCTCAACCTTTTCAATATTGTTAATAACTTGAAGAAGAAAGTTATCAGGAATCCTATTGTCCTATTACCAAACCCACATGATCGTCACCACCACCATCATCCACCTCTTCATATGTCTCGTTGGATAGTCTTCCATCCACATCACATAGCACCTCATCATCATCCACTCCTCTTTTACCCACTCCATCCATATCCACTCCCCTTTTACCCACTCCACCAATTAAGTTAAAATCGATAGGGTATGGAGAATATCATACATTTAGCATTAAAAATTTCCATCATCACCCAAAAAGAGCGGCGGGCCTAGTGTATGTAAAAATATAAGGAAAACGTATTTGTTAGGCTCGTCCACTTTTATCTACTTCGAAAACCTTGCTGAGTAGTACCTTTAACCATATGATATTACATGGCTTATTGAAAATCCTATGCCATCCTACTACTCTAACAATGACTATCCGATTCCCAAAAGGATGATGGCTTACATGGGATATTCAAAAAAAGGACTAGGTATACCGAAAAAACCATCCCTAAACCTCCAACTATTATCCCTAACCTTGATGGCCATAAACTTAGGTACCAACCACTGGGAAATTATTACCGATGAACTTAGTGATAATTCAAACACAAATGAGGAGGTCATCGATAATATCAACACATGCTCCATCATCCGTAGCTGATACAAAGACCTCTCCACCACTAATATTTTCCACAATACCACTATTCTCACCATCAATATCACCCTTACCTATCCACAACTCATTCAATGGGACCAACGATCAAAGCATGCCCCTCTTGACTCATTTCAAAATGATGAAGCAATTATTGAGTTCATGGGAACTCGCAATGATATACCTGTTGGGGATCATAAAAAAGGTTTCCAAATATGGTTAAATGATGACACCTACTTTGGTGCAAAGTAGCCTCTCCTTTAATCCCAATCCAATATCCCTCAACCCAATTTCTCTTTTCACCTTGAAGAGGAAGACCCCCTTGTTGAATTCTTGCGAGAATCCCCAAATCCCGAACATGATACAGCTTATAGACCAAGTTCTCCCATCTCTTGAAATGTTGCAAGACGACTCAACGTCATTAATTAAGGAAACCATTGACATCATCATCGGTATGAAAGAAGAACCCAAGGTTCTCAAACTGGGGCATCTTTGTCTCTAGAGGAACATGCCACCTTTACTACACTCCTAAAATAATTTTCAAATGTATTCTCAAAGTCCTATGAGGATATGCATGGTCTTTACCCTTCTCTTGTGGTCCACAATCTTGTAGTGCGTAAAGATGCCAAACTGGTAAAAAAAAAGACCTTGAATATGCATCCGAAGGTTGAGTTACTTATCAAAGAAGAATTACAAAAGCTACTTGATGTTGGTTTCATCCGACCTATCGATTATTCTGATTGGATCTCCAATATCGTCCTAGTAGGAAAGAAAACTGGGGCATTCACATCTCTTCAATTCCACGATATCAAAAAGATTTCCTCAAAGATGATTTCCCACTTCTAAACATTGATATGATCGTCGACTCTATAGCTAGACACAATATGTTTTCTCTCATGGATGGTTTCTATGGCTATAATCAGATCAAAATTACCGAAGAAGATCAACATAAAAACCTTTTACTACACCTTAGGGAATGTTTTTCTATCAAGTTATGCCCTTTAGAGTCAAGAATGCTAGAGCCACCTACCAACGTGCCATGAATATCATTTTTCATGATATGATGCATGACATAGTTGAAGACTACATTCATGACATTCTAGGAAAATCTAAAACTCATGAGGAACATCCCATGGTCCTTCACCGAATCTTCAAATGACTTTGAGAATACAAGGTTTGTCTCAATCCCAAGAAATGTGTTTTTAGCGTCACATCTGGCAAGCTCCTTGGCTTTATTGTCTCTAGGTGTAGAATTAAAATTGATCCAGATAAAGTCAAATATGTAGTCAAAATTCCTCCACCTAAAAATCTCAAACAACTATGAAGCCTACAAGGAAAGATTCAAGCCATCAGAAGATTTATATCACAGCTAGCAGACAAATGCCATCCATTCCACCATTTTCTAAAAAAGGGAACATAATTTCATTGGAATGAGGAATGCCAAACATCTTTTGATAAAATAAAGGAATATTTGATGCATCCTCCTATCTTGGTACCTCCTACTCTAGGAATTCCTCTTCTTCTCTACATATCAGCTACACAATACACCTTGGGAGCTCTCTTAGTGCAACATGATATCCATGGAAAGGAACAAGCCATCTATTATTTAAGCTGAACATTAATTGCGTATGAGCTCAACTACACTCCTATGGAAAAAGTGTGTCTTTCTCGTAGTCTTTGCCTCTCAAAAGCTACGACATTACATGCTCAATAATACCGTTAAGCTCATAGCTAAAGTTGATCCACTCAAATATCTACTTTCTAAATCGGATCTCATAGGATGAATGGCTAAATGGATCATGCTTCTCAGTGAGTTTGACATTGAATATGTTAATAAAAATCTATCAAAGGAAAATTTCTAGTGACCAGTTGGCAAAATCTCCAGTCTCTGATTCTACACCACTCACCACTTGGTTCCTAGATGAATCCATATGTACATTGCAGAGTCAGATACGTGGACATTATACTTTGATGGCTCTTTCACACATCATGGCTCAGGAGCAAGCATTCTATTTATCACTCCTCAAGGTGACTTAATTCCTAAAGCTTTCTGATTGCTTTCCCTTGTACCAACAATATAGTTGAATATGAAGCACTTATTTCTAGTTTAAAGATGGCCATTTAATGGAATATCAAGCATATCAATGTCTTTGGTGATTCACAGTTAATCATTAAGTAGGTTAATGATGAATATGCCACCAAGGATGATAAATTAGTTCCTTATAAAATAATGGTTAAAATTTTTAAGGCATATTTCTAGCATATTCAGTTCAAACAAGTCCCTTATACAAGCAACAAATCAATGGATGCTATGAATACAATAACTCGACTTCTAGACATGCCCTCCGATGCATCTAATTCATAGTTTTGGTTAAGAACTAATGGTCCCAACCTACAAAATTCCCGAGTCCGAAATGGTATGCAAGATTGTTGGTCCCAATTCCCCCTGGTACCATGATATCTATACTTACCTCCATGACCACACCCTTCCACCTAACCTACCTTGTAGCCATCGCAAATCCTTCATCCAATGTGCCTCTTGTTTCACTATCCTTGGTGACACCCTGTATCATAGAAGCTTCGACATAACATTGTTATGATGCCTAAATTCCCAAGAGGCCGATCAACACTTCAGAAGCTCACACAAGAATTTTTGGTGCTAAGACAAGTGCCAAAAGCTTCAGATACTAGTTATTATTGACCAATCATGGAAAAATATGCATGTTCATATGTACGAGAATGTGTCCTAAGTCAAAAGAATGCCTACCTCATCCATGCGCCATCCCAAGCCTTGTAACCCATCACTACCCCATGGCCCTTTTCTACCTGAGGTCTCAATCTCATGGGAAAATTAAATCCCACTTCATCTAATGGCCACAAGTTCATTATCACTGCCACATAATACTTCACTAAGTGGGTCGAAGCCATGCTACTCACCTATGTCACCAAAAAACAAATATCCAAATTTATCCTTAACCACATCATCTATCACTATGGTATTCCATCTTCTCTCATCATGGACAATGATAAATCCTTCAAAAACCAAGACGTCTGTGAACTTTGTGACTAATTCCATATCAAAATCAAGTTTTCCACTCCTTATTATCCACAAGGAAATGACCAATCGGAAGCATCTAACAAGACACTAAAGTGCATTCTTGGAAAAATAGTGAATCAAGTAGGATGAGATTGACATACACAAATATATCCCACCTTGTGGGCCTATCACACCTCCATCTCGCACTCCCACCGAGCCACTCCATACTCCCTTGTTTTTGGTACTGAAGAAATTTTTCTCATTGAGATCAAACTCCCATCCTTATGTATTTCCCTCCAACACCTCATCAATGACGAAGACTATCGTGTCCATCGCCTTCAAGAACTCAAAATTCTTGATGAGAAATTCCTTCAAGCCCTAGACCATATTTAATCCTACCAAAATCACTTCCACTATCATTATAAAAATCATGTAAAGGACCATGAGTTTGAATTTGGTGAAATAGTCCTAAAATAAAATCAGCGCAACACTAACGATGATCAAGAAAAGAAGGGTAAGTTTGAACCTAACTGGCTCGGATCATATGTCATCATAAATAAATTCGGATAAGGTGATTATAATCTTGCTACTCTAGATGGATACAATCTGGATGAGCCCATGAATATCATGTACCTCTCACACATTTCTATGCCTAAATACCTGCTACACACAAAAAATCCATCAAATAGTGAAATCTACTTCGTGATGCCTTAGGCAAGTACCATGGTGAAAACTAGTTTATGACGATATGGTAAATCAGATCCTGTATAATAGCACTATAAAACACATAGAAAAGAAAACCAAGGGAAAAATATCCCTTCATCCCTTTCCCTTTTATCTCTATTTACCTTTTCATCCCAATTCACCTTATCCGGACTCTAATCCTCCTTATAAAGCAAAATATCGGTCATGATTAGGAACATCTATCCCGATCCCAACCAAGGTCTTATTGTCTATGATCATATTCTAGGAAACATATTTCCAAAAGTCTAAGTCAAATTCTCGAGACATGCAACCCTTGTAAGATCCTGAGGCCTTCATTTCTCTCTAACCCCCATTTACGCCTCATTGTCACATGTTCCTTACCACTCTCCTTTCTCTTTATCTATCTGTCACATTTAATGCCATAGTTATATTGTAAATATTTTTACAAATTAACGAACATTTAACATCCAATTATTTGTATATAAAAATAAAAACATTCATCATTATCTACAACCAACATGACACTACATCACATCATACCTATCACATGCTATCATCATTAAATCAAATAAAAATTGACAAATACATCTTATTCATCATCCAAATTATATTATCATCCACAAATTATCTACACACTAAGCTATCATTACATCACATAAGATCATCATAGATATTATTACTACATTCACATCATGACAAAGAAACATCATATATACATCATCATCACCATTCCTCATATCCAATATCATCAAACATCCATCTAACCATACTAATATAAAATATCATCAACATACACCAATATACGTCAAAGTTCTATATATACATCATATAAAACATACACACAATCATTTAATCACAAAAAAACATCATCTAATCCATAACCATACTCCATAAACTAATCAATTTACATCATCTAAACCATCACCATAATCAACTATCATCAACATCATAACATAAATATAACCATATCAAGATCCATCACAATGAACTATATCATCAAATAAACATTGTCATAAGAAACATCATCCATATCTCAAAAATAAAAAAATATACGCTAATTTCCATATCGTGTATATAAATAGACACATCCAAAAATGGTAGTCATATATAATCAATCATCCATATATACATAACAAATGTGACCATCCTAGTCATAAAAATAATCACCAAAATACATATAATACAATACATTGACACTCATCAAGGTTATAAAATCCTAGTATCTTCCCCATTTGGTGGAGGCTATGCCACACTCCTAGTGCTCCTAGAAGCCATGGATCATCCAGTCTATGTCCTAGCCTCTATCCCACTACCTCTCATGCCCTCTATCGTGATACATTTTTTGTGTAATGTATCACATCCGGCCACTCATATGTCATAATACCCTCATAATAATGCAACTCCTCCATCACTTCTTGATACTCATGTAATGACACCGTGTCAGAGGACCCATCGAACCCGATATCCGAGGTGCTAGGGGATGCTACTACTCATGATTCCTTTGATCCACCCCGTGTCTCACTACCCTCTTGCGATCCGTATCCAAAATACCATATCTCACCCCGTAAACCTCCCTCTCAACATAATACCTATCCTGACAAAGTGTGTATAACATGGTTATGCTCTTACTCTATCTAAGATAACCCCCTATAGTCATGTAATCTCTACCTCTGCCTCACTACCACTATCAAAACATAAACATATCTCACACGAGCCGAACCTGTAGCCCATAATATTGCTATCTCTACCACTTGTGCATCAACTTATTTCTCCAACATATCTATTTGTGCCTGTAGATTGACACCCCCATCACCTAATCCTCCGTCCTTTGATACATAAACTCCACCATTACCCGATCCTCCTACACCAAAAGGTCCCGCTACATCTATCCGAGATGGAAAGAATTCCCGTAATGACATCGTAACATCCTCCACCTCCATCAAGTCTACCTCCCGCCTCTTCGGGCTCTACAATGGTGACTTGTACTACTCACTATTGACTGAACTCCTCCCAAAACAATAATCGATGGTGCCCTCTCGTGCCTCCTCCTCAACTCTCGTCTCTAGGTTCTATGTACCACTAATACCAATCTCTGTGGCATCTCCCTAAATACCTAATGGAGACCATGTAAAAATATCATACCACCTAGTGGTTGTGTCAACCGAACTGGTCTAATCTCCACCCACCACTCCTCATAACCCCCGCATGACCTGGATTATCTACTATTGGTAGTGATGCCCATGGAATCAATGACACATAATCTAAAATAGTTCTAGCCATTTCCTCCAAAATCACTTTCTATACTCCCTCATGTCACATGTGGTATGATAAAATATGTGCCAACCGACAAGAATACCCTATACTATACCAAACTATCGTAATACCCCATCTAGGCGATACCACTCCACTATATAGGGCTGACCTCTAATTATATAATATTACTTGTCAAAACCCTACCTAGATGTGTGTGATGTCCCTCCCATATCTCATACCGACAATATGGCCACCAAGTAATATCACCTTCCTGTAACTTGTCAATATGTTGACGATACCACTCCACCTCACCTAAATGCTCCAGTCTCCCCTTGGTCATATTCAAACCATAAACAGAAGGCTCACCCACTCCCTGTAACTCTCTAATATCAATTGGTCTCCCTACATCGATATGATCATAAATCCACATATGTAACAAGATCCCTACTCTAATACTCCCCCTCCACAATAGGCCATTCTATGAAAATCACAATATAATTACGCAGAACTACCGGTGCCCATACAAACATTATCTCCTCCTACCACATCACATGCATGACATCTAAAAAATGTTAAAATAACATCCTCTCGCCGTCTGGGAACATAGCTAATTAATGAAAACAATAGTAATGGTACCTGATCTATGTTCCCCTCTCTAAAGTATACCCTCGAATATATATTCATCTCATCGCGAGGAGCTCCCACCACATCTATCAGCAATATCAACCTGGTCACAAACCTCAATCTCTTCCACACTACTGGCTCCCCCTCCATTGACATATGGTAAATCCTATATAAATCCTCCAAATTCACTATCATCTCCCCGTTGGCAACCAAAATGTACTGCGTCTCGAGTGCCATCTCTCTGCTAGTGCTTTTAGCAAAATCTAATCCACACGTATAAAAAACATACTCGCCACATAAAATAACCCTAATACATGTAATAATGATGCCTCATCATCCTCTACCTCCATATCATCTCCCCCTAACAAGTATTGCAAGGCCACCAATCACCGATGCCTCACCCGAACCGGAAGAAAATACTCCTTCACAAATCCACACAACTCATGTTAATCCCTACATCTAATTCCCAACCATTTTCCTACTTCCCTTTCCCATCCTTATCCATTTTACCCCTACCACATACGTGCTAATTTATGAAAAAATGCACTAATATATACACATATGTGCTAATATATATACATATGTGCTTTACACACACCTTTTCCATTCCATCAAATGCGTTACTATACTATCCATATGCGCTAAAACATATCAAAAGCACTAAACTATATCAAAAGTGCTAAACCATGTCCCGTAATCCATTCTTGTGTACTAAACTACATTCTTTTTACATCAACCACAAATACATTACTTTATATCCATATGTGCTCAAACATATCAAACATGCTACTCGAACACCCTTCACTTCACACCCACAAACATGCTAATATATTACACATATGAGCTATAACCTATCATATGCACTAAACAGTCCACTTGTCTCGCCATTTACAACCTAGACGTCTAAGAAAACCCTAAAAAGCTTGAAAAATGTAAAAATAATCTACAAACTTCATTTCAAAAATACTCATTGGTAGTCGTGCATGTTGTCGGTTGCTTGCTAATACTCTATCATGACATCTACCCAAAGGTGGTAAAAATCCTCTCATAATCCATTCCGTTATCCTCGAGCTCTCTTTTTCAAACTATGTGCAGTGAAAATGACCCCTCCCATGGACCTCGAACCCCTTTTATACCCGCCGCACTTCCCTAAAACCATCCGAGAGCCCATTCTCTCCCTAGTGTATCTATTTTTCTCCCGCTTATTCCTACCATCATTAAATTTCCTCATCTATCACCCACATTTAAAAAATTGTAATTTTTTAAAAAATCATAAAAAATTAAAAAATCGTAAACAACCCAAAAATCGCCAACATTCAAAAAATGTATAAAATACAAAAATGAAATGTGTGTGTTTTCTAGTCTGCATTTATGTTTTGGCCAATGATATGAGGCCACTTTTGTTTCTTTATTCATAGTCTAATGATATGAGGACCATCTTTTTATATTAATCTTTCCAATGATATGAGGACAGGGCATTTGATAATTCAGTCATCAATGGTCTTTATACCTTGGTGCATTTTTCTCAATGCCACAATCTTGCTAATGATGATATTAGTGGACACTTTATGGTAGCACACCCCCTTCTATCATCATCATACAACCTCCTCATCCTCCTATCTAATTAATCTACTAATCAATCAATTATTCTCCTCATATCATCTTGCATCTATCTCACATCCTCTTATCCAAACCGATTGAACAACCAATCCTTATCCTCATCATCCAACATCTTATAATCCCCAATCCTCAAATCCTCACCCCTTTCCTGGGGCATCCTCATATGTCAATATAAAATCTTCACCCCTTCTCTAGGACATCCTCTAATCATAACATCTAACATCTTCACATACAACATCCTCCATTCCAATAATCTAAAATCTTCACCTTTGTCATCTATCATTAACTAGGGCATCCAACATCCAACATCCAAAATACAATATCTCCTCATCCTATACTCTTCCAATCTCCTCCAATTATCCCTTCTCCTCTTCCTCTTATCCTCTCTTCAAGTCATCTCCCCTCCCTCCCCTCTATAACTTACTCATTATTTTATATCCTCCCTCTTATGTACTCCTCCAACATCCTCTCATATTCTCATATTCTCATCTTCTAATCACTCCTCCTCTACCAACTTGGACCTCTCTTCTTTTTAGTGGTTACCCAACTCGTTCCTCCCCGCCTAACCCCTCAAGGGGGAATCACCTCACCATCTATCCTATCTCCTCTTATTTTCTTTGAATTGTCATTGCTCCGCAATAACACTTCAAAGAGGGGAAAAATGTAGACATGCAAAATGTCAACATGGTCATTTAGCAAATAATATGCTCATCATACTATGATAATCCATCCCCATTATCAACCATATAATAATTAATTAATTATTATATGTAACCATACTTCAATTATTTTCTTTCATCTATTCCATAATCCCATTACATCTTTAGAAATATTAATACATCATTAATATTTTATTTACCACATTAACTAATCCTCATTAACTATTTTCTAGCAATTTAAAAATACTCACCCACCTACACTATGTCTACTCTACACCTAGTCTCCCCATCTAATCACCCCACTAAGCATAATTAACTTCACCTAACCACAAGATAAATTCCCTTCCAAATCTAGAGGCTTCTATTTCTAGAAGCATCTCCATTCTTCCCTCTCATTTTCAAATATTCAAATAAATGTGCACTATTCCATTGAATTTTTAATTCAATGGAGAGTTCTCTTAAAATATAGAATTCTCTAATTCTAGAGAATTCTCCATTCTCATGGAATTTCAACCATTGATCTAATCCTACATGGATTAATCTCAACCCTCCATCCATCTATAAATAGTGATGCCACCTCCCATGCACACCACCAATTGCAAAATTATACTTTGCCAAAATCTCCAAGTAATATATAAATCTCAATATCATTTAAGTGAGCGAAAATCATCATTTCATCAAGGGGTAGTGCTACCAAAATAAAACAACAAATCTAAAGTATTCTAACTTCTTCTAGGAAAAAATAAATTCATCAAAGGAGGATTTTACTTGCGGATAAGTGTAGGTATATATTATCCTCCCTCTTTCTATCATTGTTAAATTTGAGGTAAGGGAATTAGTGGTGTTATTTCAGGATTTAAATGGGCTTATTTTATATTTTGAAAGTTGCATGTGAACCCATTATTTTTCTTACAGGTGTTTTGTGTTATGAGGTGAATTCGAGTGTGTTAAACACCCTAGTTACATAAGATTCTCAAGCAAGAATGACAAGGGTTATTTTTAGATCCAAAACAAAATGTGGAGATTTGATGAGGAGTATAAGCAAAAAGGAAAGTACGATGCAAAAGGAACAACTAAGAAAAAGATGAATACTTGGAATATGATTTTCCTTTTTATTTGATCTTAAAAGAAAATAAGAAAGCTAATGCGATTCTCGGTAATCCACAATGCAACAAAAAAAAAAGTAAGCATGATCCAATACACGTTCCTTACTTATAGGGTTAATGAAAATGGAAGAAGAAAAATGAAAATGAAATAAAATAACAAGAATCACATTGAAAGGGTGGGACCCACCAAGCATGCCAAAATGTTAACCAAGTTTCTTCGTTTCTCTTTAGATTAGTGAATTAGTAATAAAGGAAACGAGTAACTCCAAAATATGAAGGTTTTATGGTACCTTGAGATGATGTAGATGAATATGGGTGCAATATGAACTCATCCTCATTGCGTGTTAAGTAAACTATACAAAAAGAAGAATAATAGGGGAAATGGATTAGTAGATATATGGTGGGTTACCTGATAAAGCAAGTCCCGAGAAGTGTGAGCTTCCTAGGATGGATGTCAACCATCTTGTAAATAAGATAAGATAAAATATGGATTTTATAAATTTGATGTAGTGTTTATGCAAAATATGAAGTAAAACAGAAAATGAAAACTAAATCTAGAAGTATAGAAAGCAGATTTAATCTGAATACAACAAAATAAATCAAACTTGACAGGGGTCAATGATAACCTGAGATTGTAGAGGGCCAGTCAATGATGACTGGGGTTGTATTAGAAGGACTTGTACCAAAAAAATCCTGCAAACTCTTCTTACGTAGCTAGGTTTGAACCTAGAGATGGATCTAGACTGGAGACAAAAACCTGTAAGAATGAATGAAATAAGAGGAAAAATGAAAGGATGCAAGAAAATTAGAAAAAACATGTGGTAAATGATATGAAAATAGATTGAGTCGAAGGTGACTGGATTGGATTGGCGGTGACTATAGAATGACAGGATGGATATGAGAGGGATGATGAGGTAGGACAACTAGATCTAAAAGACGAATGACTAGGATCAAACAAGTGATGGAGTAAATGACAGGAAAATAGAAACATGGAGATGGGTCGATGATGACTAGACTAGATCGGTGGTGACCATGCCTAAATTAGAATTGAATGAATGAAATGGAAAATATGACATACTTTAGATGAAGATGAAGATGTATGGATGCAAGAACAAGGAACTAGGAGGATTGCATAACCCGCAAACAAAATGAAAATGGCTGCAACAAGTTGATGATGATGGATCAAAGAATACAATGACAAGAGGATTATAAAGCTCCCAAAATGAGCACAAGGTCTCCAATAGGGCTTCCAAATGGCTTGGAAGCTGCAAAAATAGGTCACAATATGAAGGAAAGATCACAAGAGCTTAGAAAATCACAAAATTGCATCCTTGAATAAGGAAGGGAAAATGGGACTTTATAGGGTTAACGATGACCTGGGAAAGTCATTGGCAACTAGAGGGAAACATCCTTTTTGGTAGTGGAATAATATCGAACTTGAGGCAAAGAGGCCCAAATGAAGAATGATTAGGGTTTAGATGGATAAATACATGCTAAGGTTTCATAGGGAAGATAAATGAGTAGGTGGGTGGTTGAAATGAGTAAATAAAGGCCATAGATGGGTAAAATTATTAAATGATGGCCTAGAGATAAAAATGGAAGATTTAGGGATGAAAAATGGAATTAGATGGTAATTGAAGATGATTAGGATTAATTAATGATAATTAGGGAGAATAAAATAATGAGATGAGGATTAGAGTTAATTAAGAATAATTAACACACATGGGATGAAATAAAATGATTAAAGGTGAGAAATAGTAATTAGTAGGATAAATTGAATTTAGGAGGGAATATGAAATTTGAATGGATGGCCATGAATAAAAGAGAGTGAACATGGGGTGGAGGATGGTGATACTAAATTTTGGTGTCTACAACCAAATTGGTGTAGGGTCTATAATATAGCTAAACATGGTAAATTAGATTGTGTTGTGTTTTTTCATGCTTTTAAAGTCTTCCAAAACGAGTTAGATAATTATGAAATAACTCCAAATGTAAATGATATTACTAGTTCATATAACCCATCTGATAACAAAAAACCACCTAGTATGACTATAATGGTAGAGACCTATTATTTTCCCATACGGAGGATAATGAAATAGAGGAAAAAAAGATGAGGTTTATGCATTCCAACAATTCCCGAAGGGAAATTATGCATCATGGAATAGGAGAAACAACACTACTTCGACACCTCAAAATGTCACCGCAACTCCACCAAACCCAAAGGATAATAATGATCATCCTCCTCAAAAATTAAATGATCCTCGTCTGCTAAGAACCTGTCTTAGGTATTCCTAAAACTAGTTACAACATTGTAGAAGATATGAAGAAAATTAAGGAAAACATTACTTTGCATGAAGTAGATAAGATCACAAAACAAAGAGATTTTTGTTAAATTATTTAGCTAACAAGACCTCTAAGGAACCTCAAAATTCCTCTCATTCTAATGTTTCCTTATACAAAATTAAAATTGAATTCCCACCTTTCCTACTAACTATTAGGATGTTTGGGAAGAACCTACACAACTGTTTGGTTGACTCTGTGCCTCTACCAACATTATGCCCTCAAGTATATGTAAAATTTATACCTAACCCCAATTAAATATATTAGGGTAGTGGTATAATTATATAAATACAAGGTATAAGTAATAGGATAACTCCTTAATGTGCATATGCAACTAATCCAATAATTCATAGATCTTCGAGTTATAGAAATCGAGAAGCTTATGGTATGTTGTTAAGTAGGGATTAGTGAAAACTCTTGAATGGTTACATGTATAATGAATTATCTCATATGTGGTTTCCATGAAGAGGAATCCTAAATCAAATTAGGATAGAAAGAGAGCCCAAGATGAAACACATGTCCACTGAGTATATTTCCAAAAATGAAGAAGTAAAGTTTTTCTCAACAAAAATTGGATTATATACTACTGATGTGGGGATTTTTTTAGTAGAAATACAAGTAACTCAGGGATATAGTATTTACACTTTGATGGGGTATTTATCTAAACATGATTTTAGAGTAGGAATTGTCTTAAAAGTACCTATGGAGAAACAACACTCTACCTCCTACAAACTACAATTCCCTTGCACCAAAAAATTGGCTTAATATGAAGCTATAGTATTGGGACCATGGTTTACTATTAAACACAAGATCAAAGAGCTAAATGTTTTTGGATATTAAAAAGTTGTAGTCAATCAAGTTAAGAGTAAATATCAATGGAATCATTCTTATATCAAGGGATACAAACATAGATTATGGGATCTCGTTAAATACTTTGCTGCATTTAACATTGCGTCTATCTTGAGGAAACAAAACTAAGAAGTTGATAGGTGTTTTAATTTAACATTGAAATATAAAAATTCAAAGATCACAAGGAAAAAAAGAAACATAATTTCAATATCAATAATTATACACACAAGATTCTACATCGGAAAATGGAGATGAGAACATATAACTTCAACTCACATAAGATAATTCTAACAAAATATCATTCATGGGAGCATACATATTTATATAAAGGAGGGGCCTTATTTAACCTCACTATTCAAGTAATGATTTCATAAGATCAAAAATAGTATTTACCAAAACAACTGCATTTAGAGAAAATATCCTAACTAATTATTGTTAGGATGATTGCAATGAGAACATGGCCAAGATATACCACTAGATTACAAAATATTCCTAAGAACTAATCATGTTCTTGTTTTACAGAGGACCCTTCTTAGACTGGACTTGTTGGTGTGAGTCCCTTTTCAGCTATGACCATATATTCTCTGCAGATTTTGTAGTCATCATCAAGATTTTACAGTCAATTATAGGTTTGATAATGATTTAAAGAGCCTTCTCCAACATAGTTCTTTGAGAAGCCATGATTTTCCCAGTAATTTCCTTTAGGGTATCTATTTTCTAAATCTCTTCTCTAGTTTGGGAGACAATCTCAATAACCTTGGATAATTTTGTTTCAAAAACATCTATAATATTTATGGGAAAATGCATCATGAATTGATGAGCCGTTTTGTAAATTTTCACATGGTTATCATTTCTTGTCCTCCCTAAAGACCCATATGATAGTGGCCTTTGAAAATATTTGAATTTACCTTGATATGACATCATCCAATTGTGGGGAAGCATGCTCATCTATTCTTCCCATTATTTTAAGGACCCCTTCGTATAATTGGCATATGTATGTCATATGCCAATATCCTCAATTATGACTATTGTAGGATCCTTACAAATCCCTTCCTCCATGGCCCATGTAATGAATTTCAAAATTTTATCCATGATATTCATTTTATCAATGACTACATTGGTTTTTATTGAAAATTCATGCCCTTTCCTTTTGGTTCCAATATTTTATTTGAAAACATCATATAGAAAAAGAAATGATCTTTTACATCATTGGAAATGTTTTACGGGACCGTGGGTTTGCCTTGTGTTTCTAGCTCCTTGTTTATTTCTTGCACCCATAGAACCATTTCCCATGCCACTTGTACTTAGTATTTGATGAAAGAAACTAGGTCATATTCAAAATGAGCCACTTGGGAACATTTTGTTTTTATTTTCTTAGTGAGAGAGAAGGTCCTTAAAAGTTTCATTCCATATGATGGTCTACTGAGTATACATTCTCTTTCTTGTCACTCTTCTTAAAGTTATAGTTCTTGAGTTGAAATCAGTATTAATTAGAGGATCTTCTTAGGTATCCCAGTCTATTTTCTCCCTTTAAGAAATCATACCTTGTTCAACTCGGTTCATGTTGAGGTTCTCATTAGAGGAATATTTATAGTGGCTACTTGGTTAGGTTCACCTTGTACTTGTTATACCCCTCTAAAATTTTAGGCTGCAATATTTTCAATGTTAGATTCTTGGATGGCTGCATCATCTAAAGAGGATACCTCATATGCAACCAATGAAGGAAATTCAATTAGTACTAGAACCACCTCCTAGACCTCTAGGGTATTTTTTGTTTATGTTGGTCTTAAAGAAGAAGTGGGAGAATAAGGGCATTGAGGTTGTCTTGGGGCTCCATGTAAGTAGGTGCCCCTCTTCTTGTGAAATCCCTCCTAATTGTTCCTCTAGGTGGAGGGATTTATCTTGTGGTCTTTATGTTCTATTGGATGATGTTATCATCCTCTAAAGTTATCCACACCAAGTCATTGACATCAAATTCATGGGAATATGTGAAATTGATTTTCCCCTTGAGTGATTCCAAATGTTTTTCTACCCTTCTCATTATATCACACTTTCCTGGGAATGTTAGGGTAAATTGAAAGATTTTTGTGGGCATCTAAAACTCTAATGTATGGCCATTTTTGAAACTCCAGGCATCCCAATGTTATAACCAAATGAGGGTGAGTTTTGAGCTTCCTTCCTTGCATTTTCTGGAAATTCCATTTCATATTTGATTGAAAAATTCTTGTTCAACCAATTTATCAAGTGCAAGATAAGGTGGATGCAATGGTAGAGTTAAAAATCCATCAACCATTATCATTGTGTACCTAGGATAAAATAAAATAGATCCCATTTTTTTAATGAATTTGAACACGTTGGAATAAACTCTAGGCATTGGTGCTTCAAATATTACCTTGTTGGTATGGTTCCTTAACCTAATTCTATAAAATACACCTGATTTGGCATCTAGCCATACATAATTACATGGTTTTTGAGTTATAGAAAATATTGGCCTCAAGAATTTCATAATAATACTCGTAAGCATAACCACCAAAGAAAGATAGCTTATTTTTTTTAGTTTGAGAGTATAATGACCAATATTTAGCTTTAATATGAATGAGAATGGGAGAGAGTAAATATGGGCATGAGAATACCTCTGGTTTAGTGGTAATTTGATGAAGGATAACTCTTTTTAATTCCTAATATCAACACCTCTCAATGCTTGATCTGTATACATATTTACTTTGTCTATGACGTCCACATTTAATCTTTTGCTTTGAATGGTTGAAAATATATATGAATAATGTTGGAATTAATTTTAAAGCATTGAAAATTTAAATAGAATATCTCTTAATATCCTTAGGTATTTATAAGAGTGTAAGAAATCAACTACATTCGATGGTCCTAGTTCCATTAAGGGAATATTTCTTTTAGTATTACTTTGTAAATCTCCCGAATAAACTCAATTGATTATAATATTAAGGGATTCAAATTCCACAAATGGCTATGTAATAAAAATTTAGATGAACCATATCGATTAATACAATAACCTTATAGATCATGGAATATCTCATTTAAATTAGTGTGCTCCGTATTAATGATGCATAATGCATGACTTGATGTTTTTCTCCTTAGGGAACGTTTCCTTTTGAATTTATTTTCCTTTTAAATGTAGGCCTTACACCTATGCAAGCTAGGTTTAATCACAATTTTTAGTTTTAATTAGCTTTCCCTTTTGGATACTCGAATCCATGTATATGCCATGCATGTTGCCGTACATGAAAAATAATTAGCTATCTATTATTGACTAATGAAGTGTCCTTAACATTTATTTGACATCAAATTTTCTCACATTTGCGAAGTGCGAGTTCATACAAATATGAAATTTGAGGTGCGATCTCGAAGGTTTGAGTTCACATATTTGGTGAGTGTTCCTTTGAATAATCACACTTGGGATCTACAAGTTTTAAAAACTCACATCTGTAATTTATTTCTTTAAAATTACCACACTTTGAAGTGTAAGTTATTTTTCTTTGAAATGTGAGGAAAAGTCAAACTTTAAGTTTGTTAAAAACATTTTCCTGAAGTGCAAACACCAAGTTTTTAAGTGCGAGTATAAAATTTTAAATAATTATAAAGAATTGATTCCAATTTAATACGAATACCAAGCAACTTCAAAATAAGAGTACCAAACAATGACTTGGGAAAATCAAGGTCATTTTGAAGATCAAAGGTAGATACCCATCTATTTCAAACTAAAGAGGGTCCATATTTTACAAGGAAATCATTTTTAAAATTGGGGGCATGTAATGTAATAACAAATGAAAATCAATGGGCAAAATACTATTTTGTATTTAGAACTCAAGATCTATGGATTTTGAAAGCACCAATGAAATGTTATGAATTCAAGACTAATAATCTCTAATTCAAGCATACATTTTGAAATAAAAGACTCAATAATACTTAGTGACATACTAATTCTATACCTTTGATAGGAAATTATCTCCATGTGTGTTGAGTATTCATCAATATTGTTCTACTATAAACATGACATTATTTTAAGATGAGAAGCTTTGAAAATGCATTAACATGTTTTGATTTCATTCTCTAATATTTATTTTTATTTGGGATGGCTCAAGGAGGGGAGTGCTTGGGGAATTATTATTCTACCAAATAGGCATCTATATCTGTAACAAAAATACATTTGGTTTCATTCATGGCCTTGATACACTTCTAATCGTGCATCCATAGACCTGGTGGATATTACTAGAATAACTTGTCAAGCAAGGTCTTTTGTTTTCATCCATTTAAATGCCTTTTGACCTTTTCATAGAGGTTCAGGAACCAAGTTAGTAGGTTTTGAGGATTTTGTCAAATAGAATCATTTGGGAACTCCTCTTTGATAACAACCATGATCAAGTAGAACAAATTTATATTATATTTTTAGTGTAACTCATTTCTCCTAAATGACTAGAACTATTCTAAAATTCACCTTGTACTTTTGGTAATTAAATTTATTTATAGTAACTTGATTCGAAATATTGAGTTTTATTTTCATATTCTTCTACTAATATTTTCTACCAACCGTTTTAATTAAATTCCAAATGTAGTAATATCCTTTTGTGTATAAGTTCTAAATTTGTTTTATTTTGAATTCAAATTCAAGGCATGACAAACAAAAAACAACAAAGTAGAAAAAAACAAAGTAAACTAAGAAAGTAGGAGAATGTAGAAAAGAAATACTAAACTAAGAAAATATGAAATGCGAAAAGAAAAAACTAATATAAGAAAATAGGAAATGAAGAAAATACAAACTAATATAAGAAAAATAGGAAATAACACTTATTTCAATAAATCTAGACATATTCCAATGAATTTAGACTCCAGTATTACAAGTTTTGGAAGAAATCTATCTTCATTTTTGTGTATATTGGATTCCATTTTTGTTTATACTGGATTCCATTATTACTATTATTGGATTCCATTAGTAGCAATATTGGATTCCAATATTGTCATTATTGGACTTATTCGAGTTCCAATTTTGCTATTATTGATTCCAATTTCTCTATTATTGGATTCCAATATCACTATTATTGGATCCCAATTTCGCTATTATTGGATTCCAATATCGCTATAATTGGATTCCAATTTTGATGTTTTTAGATTTTTCATGTTAGGAGTATGTAGGGCTAACAACCACTAATTATTACAAGGCACAAGCTCGTTGGATTAATAAAAATAAAAAAACTAATAATAAATTCTTGCAAAAGTAAGTTCAAAGTGCAAGCCTCACAATTTGAAAAATGATGCTCACACTTTCCTCACACTTTGAAAGTGCAAGCCTCGATGTAAGGTTAGCAACCACTAACTATTATAAGGCATGAGCCTGTTGGATTAAAACTAAAATAAAAACTAATAATAAATTACTACAAAACCAAGTTCAATGTGCAAGCCTCACACTTTCAAAGTGCTAGCCTTGCAATTTCAGAGTACGAGCCTTGCACTTTCAAAGTACAAGGCTTGCGCTTCCAAAGTACAAGGAAATTGTGAGACTCACACTTTGAAGTGTGAGGATTTCAATTTCAAAGTGCGAGTTTCCCACTTTAAAAGTATGAGTCTCCCACTTTCAAAGTGTAAAGCTCACACTTTCAAAGTGTGACACTTGCACTTTTCAAAGTGCGAGGACTCACACCTTCAATGTTGGATTCAATATGGCCATCCTTTGGCATTGGCCTCGAATGCTAATAGTGTTATTTTGATTTCTGGTCAAACTTACAATAAAAGTAAGTGCTCATATTTGTTATGATTCTCTCAAAATATGAATTTTTTGTTTGATAATATAATATTAAAATTATTGAAGAAAAATATCAAACTTATACCAGTTGGTCATTATGTTTATGGGCTAAATTTTAAAATTGCTGAAGATACGTGGTAGAAGTATTTTTTTTTTGTAGACATTTAAGTTTGCTTATCTTAGTCATAGCATTGAAAAAACTCAATTATTCTTCTCTTTGATTGTACACAACCTTAAGTTTACTACTACTTATTATTATAAATTATATCTTAGATTTATCATTAAAATGTGACAACATAATTGGGATCTATGTATATCACAAATTCAATTATTGTGAAAGAAATTAGAATTTATGCTTGTAAATTATTCCATTCTCTATATAAATGATGAGTCACTTACTTCCATTAAGAATAAAATGAATTAATCCTTAACATAATGCAAGAAAAATTCTTTTGAGAAACACAGTCAAACGCCCTTGGAGATACATTGAACCAATATTGTATGGTTTACATCAATCAAAAGATACATTATGCCACAATTGTATTCTTTGTGAGTCAAGAATTGCCACCACATTTTTCCCAGTGTTGGACACTGTGAATGAGCCACATTTGCATCACACCCCTCATTGTGGAATAGCACTTTTCTCAAATATGTTTTCTCAAGTCTCCCTCTTGTATCCCATTCTCTTAGCCTTGTATAAGTTGAGTAGATCTTCATGGTTTGATTCAATTGATATCTAACTAACATGACCTTGTTGTTCTTGAAGACTTTTATTGGAATATCATTTTCAAAGAATCTAAAATCCAAATCAATGAAATATACTTACACAATATAAATCAATGATGCATGTTCTAGAGAATAGAGTAAAAATGGAAATATTTTGTAGGGTCAAACCAGAGGTATATATTACATTGCTTCTTGTATCATTTCCCTCCACGAAACACATTGGTCTAGAGAAGAAATAAATTCCCATGCCTAAGAAATAAAATTCTATCTCATCATACTATGAATTTTGTGTTGATACATGTAGCTCACAATAAAGCATGTGATGTGTTACACACAAGCAGAGGAAAGAATTACAAAAATTAAGAGAATATGACTATGGGATAAATGGTGCAGTCACTAGGTACTATCTTTATTTACATACTAAAGTGCCAAATTAAATACATTGTCTTGGATTAGAATCCAAGATCTCGACAACAATCAACCAATGACATCAACCACCATGGAAAACAACAATCTTCTTGTCAAAATCATCTTTGAAACATAAGGTAGTTTTTCTTAATACCATCTTAACCCTTAAAATTTCATCTAATATTCCCATGTTTTAGATACATTGAGATAATTTGAAATAGTTAATAAAAATTTTGATAATAAAAAAATAATAATACAAAAATCTACCGATACGCATAAAACAAAACTTCAACATAAAAAAAAGCAGGATAAAAAATCATTGTGAGGCAACCGAGATGAGGATGTTAGTACAATAATCTATTTATTCACCTAATTGAAAACTTCAGCCTAAAATATATTGAATAAGAGGAGGAAAATAACTCTTAACATGTAGGACATGAAAATATCAGACTAGAATGAGATACAACCAAATAAAAAGAAGCATAGATGCAACCAATACAAATGATTAAGAGAAAAACCAAATCAATTAACATAAACGAGAGAAAATAGTTTAAATTTCCTCTCCTGTCCTCTCCTTTATTCTCCAATTTATATCTTAACCAAGTCAACTAAATCATAAGGTTAATATTTTCCTCTCCTCTCCTCTCCTATGTACGAAAATTGATATCTCCTACAATTTACTTTAGTAGTGGGTGGAAATCCAAAATTAGAAATAGCCATGACCATGAAAAACATTGGCCAAAGTGATAGCCATGGCCATGAACAAAATTGACATGATGCATTTAGTGGTGCCATGCCACAATGCACCCCCACCACCGATTAGATTTAGGGAATTGGGAACAAATATAACTAGGTGTTCGAAAAATATTCTTTTTGGTCTTCCTATCACAAGTCCAAAATGATATCCATGTCCATGAACAACATTAATGTGTTGATTTTGGTGGTGTCATGATATAGTGCACCCTATTCCATAGTACACCCCCTCATACCTATGATGGATTGTGTAGTGCCCACATTTTACACACCCAAATACAAC
This sequence comes from Taxus wallichiana var. yunnanensis, assembly GCA_018340775.1. Lineage (NCBI taxonomy): Eukaryota > Viridiplantae > Streptophyta > Pinopsida > Cupressales > Taxaceae > Taxus > Taxus wallichiana. The sequence goes on from CM031235.1 coordinate 417,399,206, forward strand.
AGTAAAATACCAGGATTTTTTTTTTTTTGACTTACAATACACGCTACACACAACACAGCAAGGGCTCCAAGTACAAAACTCGACTCACATGCGACAATCACATAAGTCATCAACTCACATAGACACATGCAGATGACATCGGCATGTCGATGCCACACTTTTCCCAATGAACGAATACTAGCAATAACACGACCACAATAAAAAGGGACTTAAGGATTGACAACCCACCACACAACATTACCATGGTTACATCTAGCGTACGTTAAACATCCAATAACATTATTATGTAAGCAAAATTTTCTTCCTTTTTCCACCTACATGTTCTGAAAATTCATTTCACCTTTCACTTATTATTCAACCATTTGATTTTGCTCCTTACCCTTATGCCAATCTTCATAACTTACATAAGTATTTTCCATATTTCAAATTTTATACAAAATTATAACTCTCTCATTCTTATGTTAAGATTATGCTTCCTAAAACACTTATTCAAAGTTTAGAATTTAACCTTGCAACACAAGTGAACCTAACGTGATGTCAAGTTGAAATCTTAGGATTAAGGAAGACATAGATTTGAAATAGCTTTTTTCCCAAGAACATCCATCGATCACGGAATAGTTATTTTGCTACCATTATTATTATAGTTCAATAATTTGTTGAATTCCAAATTTGATTTTTATATGTATATATTTTGTTTTCTCGACGTTTGGTCACACCAAGGTAATTTATATTCTTTACAACGCATGAAAAAGTTTAATTAAGTTATAAGGACTCCAAAATTGACCTTAATCCTAATCTCCAATCTCATGTGCAACATTATATGATATGCTCTTACATCGCACTAAGGTCTCGTTCTTAGCATCATCTCAAAACAAAAGAGTTACAAAAGCACCTATCTGACATCTTAAGGAAGTACATGGCTAGGAGCATTATAAACTACACATGAACACAAGTGATCTGTGTTCACGAAGATCCCATATCCTAGCATTGCACAATTCCGCATAAGAAATATTATTTATTCCTTAGTGCCATAAAATGAAATAACAAGGGATTAAGGGACAAGATTACACTTTCTAAGGTTCTCTATAATCAACATCTTTCAACTCAATTTCACATGCAAGGAGTTAAATTATAGTTTTCTACCCACAAGTTAACATACAAAATCCACTAGGGTTTAGTTTAATTCCAATATGCACCTAATGATCTATGCCTCAACTATATATGATTTTAAGGCAAGCGGACATATCTATACTAAACCACCTTCAAGAAGATACCAAGATGTTATTTTGATAGAAACCAAGGTAACACCGTTTAGTCGTTCCTTTGAACAAGGACTCAAAAGGTGAATTCCAAAGAGGTCTTCGCCACTCAACCTGGTGTCGGACATGAAGAGTGGGAATTCTTCTTATGATTACCAAAACTAGAAGGAAACCGCATACTCTGGATAAAGTTGGACCATGACATTCCTAAAAATTAAGGGTTCACGACAATGTCACTAGACATCAAGACTATTACGGTAAACTCCAACTAGGGGTTTTATTTACCTAACCTAGAGTGTTCCATTGAGTGTAAAGCTTAAGTTTGTTCTACGGCCTTAAATTTCTTATATGGTAAAAAGGATCACACATGCAGGCAAGTTATGCATGAATATTTTATTAAGGTTGATTGTTCCCATTAAAAGTCTTTATTATGTTTACAAGGTAAGAAGATAACCTAGTAATTAATTTAATCGTTTAATGAATACTAAGAAATTACTATAAGATATTAACTTCAATTTCAATTTACTATGTATAAATCAAACCCTTTTTGTCATACTCAACTAAGAATCAAACTGAATCGGTGATTAGATGCACATTTCCTAAGTTCTCCCTAAATCTAGCATCTCATGCATATTAACAAATTTTCATTATAACTTTTTGTAACAAGAGACTACATTAAGACAGCTTATTCATTTTACAATGACCTATAAAAATTACAATAATAATAATTAAATTACACATTGCCTTTTTCGTCGTCATTCTTCCATCCCGTAACACCCACGTGAGCAAGATCTCGCGATAAATCCTCTAGCATGGCATCCACCTAATCAATCATAATTATCATTTTTAGTTTCCCATTTACATAAGATAAAAATTACAATTTGTAATCGAAACAAAAAGGTCTAGAAACATGTATTCATTGCATTTCATTTTTTTTCATTTTGTAACCCAGGAGAGAGAAAGAGAAGGGAAGAGAGAGAAAACACCATTTTTTCAAAATTTATATTTCACACAACAGATACAAAAAGGGTTTTAAACAATTATTAGCATGTGTTAAAAGTTTCTAGGGTGGTTTGGCAACCCTACGAGGGTCCGCAACTTTCTATTTTTACATTTTCTTACTAGCTACAAAAATGTACAAAACGGGCTCGGAGGCTAAGAAACTGCTTCCAAAAGTTATCTTCCGATGAGAATGCACACCACATCAACCTTCTATGTGGTCCCAGATATACCAAGAGTTCATAGAAACTGATGGAATTGAAAAAGAGTGAACGGTTTGCATTTGGCGGCTAATTTTCCGGGCTACTGATCGTAGTTCACCCAGTTGTAAAATGACAAAAGTTAGCTCGAGGGCCCGAAAAACATGTCCATAACTGACGTTCGATGGAGAAGCACGCAACGAGACATCTCCTACTAGTTTCCCCTATATAAGGAGAATTCATCAGAGTCGATGGGACTGAGAACTAGTAAACCATTTTCAAACGGCGACAAGTTTTCTGGAGCGACAAGACAAAATTGGTCCAGTTTGACCTCGTCAAACTGTGACCGAGGCCTACAAAATGGCTTCGCCAAACTATCCTGAAAAGTGATCTTTCCTATACTGAATGTTCCATGCATTTTTCTAGTATAAATGCTAGAGGTTTGCGAAGACAGACGTGATTTCTCTTTCCAGGTTTCAAATGGCGGTCCAAAACGAAAGCCAACTTTCTAGTTTTAACAACTCTCTACTATTGTAAACTAGTGTAATAGGGATCCTATAAGAGCGTCAAAAGGATGTCACATGTTCAGTTTGGGTCAAGCCAAAAGTCAAGGTGACTCCTCATATACCAAGGTACACGAATGCAACTTCACATCTCATTTCCAGAGTTACGAATGGTACTTAGTGAGTCTCCAAAAATGCAAAATTTAACTATTTTAAGCGAAAAGAAGGTCAAGTTAATCAATGGGGAGTTAAATTCATCTGTCGATAAAACAATATTGGAGTGATCAAGATGGGTAAGAGTTTTCTAAATCATCTCGAAGTGAGGGTAATAGTTCAGTTTGAAGTAGATGAGTTATAATGACGTTGTGAGTTACGACACAACAATTTATTGTTTTGCAACGAGATGAAGGGACATTTAACTGTATTAAAAATCCTAATAATTTAAAATTCTATTTAGTTACAAAAGAGAACTAAAACACGAGAATTATGAGAGGTAAGGGAAGAAGAACCATGCCTAGAGAATGAAGTCGGTCAAAGCCACGGCTTCGGTCGACAAAGATTCTGCTTGGCACTTCGTCAACCGATTCATGAACACTCCGATCTAACCTCCACCATGTCACACCAACTTCCCGATCACTTGAAGTTTCCCAACAGAATAAGTAGTTGCTCAAAATTTTCTGAGATTTTTAACATAGCCACTTCGTATAAATCCTATTAATCGATGATGCAGTGTATGAGGTGCCCCAAGCTAGTTAGAATGCATACAAACAACAAGTCCACCACACGACAATCTTGCTCCAAAATTTGCATCTCGGCACAAGGAGTTAGGATGCTTGCAAAGGTTATGAAATTTGGATTTCACCCACCATAGTAGGTTATGAGCACGCATATCTCCATGAATGAATCCAAGCTCAACCGATCTTTATGAGCACCAACTTGCTTGTACATCCACAACTTACATACAGAACTAACAAACCATTATGTGCAAAATTGCATGTATTCAGTCTATAATACCATGTTCCTTTCCGCAGCCACATTTTTATTAGATGTTTTAGTCAAACCGCTCTCTCTGCCTTGTGTTTATTTCCACATTTTGTATGCACTTTTACTAGTCCATATACTGATTTAAAGCTCCCATTTAGGTGTGCACATAGGGAGAATACAACTAAGGTTGCAGAATATGGTTTTGCATCTGCCTGACAGTTTCCAAGGCCTTTTCAACAAACTCATTTTTTTTGCACATCCTACAAATCATAGCACTCTATGAGACTGCATTTATTTGAGGAATTCTAACAACTAGTTCCCATGCATTTTCAACAACTCCATGTAGTGCATACCCTGTTATCATTGTAGTCCAGAGAACACATTTTTTTTTGTGTGGGTATTTTGTGAAACCATACATGGGTTGTCTATTCTTCTACATTTTGCATACTTGTCTACCAGGGAAGCTGTAACTACAATATCTGAAAAATCCCTCTATTAAACCCCTCGACTGAAAATGAGTCCCCACAATAACTGTTGATGAACCTGCCCATTTTTCACCTGACATGTCTGTGTCACGTGATTAGTTCACCTCTACCCTTCCTACAGTCTGTGCTAGAGGATATTTGGCAAGTGCAAAGGTGTCCTCTCCAGCAGGGTAACTAGAGCATGCAAAAACAACAAATGAAATGTCCCAGCCATCAAGGAATGCACACCAACACTCTTCACGTGGCCAGCATCAGGAGAAATCCTTGTAGGCTACAATCACGAGCTAGGGAGAGACAAGGAGGGACATTGATCCAAAGAAAATAAGGTGGGTAGTGCATAACACACAATTTCAGTCTGCACAAAACAAAATGCCACTAACATAGTGAAAATGACCCCCCCACAAAACACACGCCACGCCAAGCACCTTCCAGCAGTCGGGTCAGACATTTTAATGAGAAGACAGCTAGAAAGGAAAACCAAGGACAAAAAGGCAGCCATTAAACTCCACGCACCCACTTTCCGGGAACCAAGGAAACAAAGAATCCCATATTTCCACGCTAAGCAAAAGAAAAATTGACCATACATATTTACAAATTTCGGTGGGCGAGAAACGTCAAATAGCCAATAACTTGTGATAAAAGCATGCGTAGGGGCCTGAAAAGGCTTAATTAATTCAAAATAAAATTTTATTATTATTATACACATATAAAAATATAATTGATACCCATTCATTTATTAATTATTTTTATTATGTTTTAAAACGCCCTCACACCTAAAAGGGATTCGAATAATCCTTTAGGATCTAAACGATAGGGACAAAACGAAATCACTTAATCAAGAGCCCAAGCATAAGAGCGATCAATAGGTAAGCTCGACAAGGTGAAGCCCCTAATGTTTAACAGAAAAGCAATGACATTCGCCACTTAGCAACACGGTCGTCGAAGAAGAAAAATGAGGGACGGGGCACTACATTCTCCTCCCCTTAAGAAAGCATCATCCTCGATGTGACATATAGTGAAGAAGGATAAATGGTAAACAACAAGGAACGAATATGGCGAAGGCACGCTCTAAGGTTAAGATTTCAAACACAAAAGCATGGTCACGGGGTGGCCCTAGGAACATTTGGTAGGAATTTCAACTTTCAAGGTTCTATGAAGATTGGTAGTTCTCTCTTATTTGTTATTTCATTAATCCCTTTCTATTAACATTATTCTTAATTCAAGTCCTTTAAATTTTCATTTTTATAGAATTTTAGTTTATTCATTCTTGTGGGTTCCCATCATGAACTATAGTCACAACACCCTACCAGGATCATACACAACAATAAAATTTTACAATCATACTTTTGCATACTTACATGACCATATCACATCACAAGGGTTTCACCAAACCATGGAATGACAACAAGTAGACCACATAGCAAATAATTTCCAACAATTATGTCCTAGACATAGATCTAGTACACACATATGACTAACAAAAAAATCAACACGCTGATACATATACAACGGGTATCACAAGCCCCAAAAATCCATGACTGCACCAACATAGTGCCAAGACAATATCCAATAGTCCATACCAACCAAGAGGAGAGTCAAGCCTCATACATAACAAGGTGTCAAAAAGACTCACACAGGTATACATAACTCACTATACCAATCTCCACACATCACAAGGCATCACGAAACAACTCCAGATATCTCCAAAAGAAACAAAATACAACTCCATATACCTCCCCAAAGCATCACCAATAACCTCCATATACCTCTCATAGAGAAAGAATCATAGTGCCAAAACCAAGTTGGGTCACTCAACCATAGAGCCCCATCAAGAATATCAGGTCACTCAACCATAGAGTGCCATAAAGAATAATAGGTCACTCAACCATAAAGGCCCGTCTCCTTTCTCCTTTTAATGAGGTTGGGTCACCCTATGGCCCTGGGCACATAGAGCCCTGTCACCCCCAAACCCAAGTGACATAATAACTCGTGGTTCAACAACCCGCTAGTTATTTGTAACTCCTTAGGGCATACCCCCATACAATGAAGCGGGTCCATAGGTTCAACCACTCCATGGTTAATCCCATGACCCTATTCCAACACATTACGACATTAGAACCAGCATAACAATCCATTCAAATGCCAAGTGGCAAAATCAAAAGCCTTGGGCTAGGCTATAAAACTTTCAAATATGAAAAGAAAGTTTTAAAACCAAGAAAAAAAATGGCTAATTAGCCATGGTTAGTGTAAAATCCAATTATTAATGCAACAATCAAATAAATGCCCAAAATATAAGAACATGTCAATCAAGAAAACGGCTGGTTCTAGCTAAAAGAGAAAGATTAATTTATGAATAAAATATGTAATGAGAAAATAGCACATCACAATCACTATGTGGCCTCATATCACCACCAAAGGGGTACTCATCGAGTTGCTGGCACTCGGACATCAAGCCTCAACTCGTGAACATATATATGAACCAAAATGAGTAAATCAAATAATGTATTTGTCATCATCTCTGCCTGAATCATAACTCCAAACTCCCACAAGGATCAACATAGTCAAAATCACATAGGATTATTCAATGAACAATCCAATAGGAAAGAGTAGGGAACTCTAGTTGCATAAGTTGAGCCTAAGGTGGTGTGCACCCACAATATATTGAGCAAGCTCGAAGTATACTAAATAGATAGAAGTGGATTTTTAGTCTATATAAGACTCCACTTCCTCACTTGTACTCGGCTCAAGATTATGAAAACCTGGTCCACGCCTCCTCTCTCCACACATACACTCTTGACAGTTTATCCCCTTAGGGTCGTCTAGTGTAGGGTCCATGACATACACATAACTACATCACTAACACAATGGTAATTCACACACAACAACCATAACGTATTACACATGGTATATATACAAGGTATAACACAAACACTACTTTCACGGGTTATGATACATCACATTATCACATCCTACACCCAAATTGCAATTGTTGTACACTAGGGATCATACTCACCATATGCCCCTAAATCATGACATGAACCATCACATATTACATGAATTATACGTATGAGGAACACAATGTCTAACATTACGACATATAGTCAATTGCAAAACAACACGACGATGCACACAACTAATCACAATACGGTGATGACATCACGATAAAATGCAATTCACTTTACATAAATTTTGTCATGCAATACATCAATACATCTTCACATCACATAAGGTCAAAATTCTTCAACACTCCACATTCACAATATCATTCCTTTCACACAAAACAAGCAATACATCACACACGGATTCCTCATTGAATCCACGAAAGGAGAGTCGATACTCTCATCACAAGCACATCAACATGACAACAAATATGCACTAAGTGACATGCACCACATGTGCTTCCATAAGGTCACAATCATGACATAGTTCACATGACAACATATATCACATTACTCTTCCATTATCCACCACCATCATGCACCATCATAATCATCACAACTCCAATCACAACTCCAATCCATCCCGAGAGGTTCGAGAGCATGAACCTCTGCTCTGATACCATATGTAGTACCCAAATTTTACACACCCAAATACAACAGTAAAATACCAGGATAATTATTTTTTTTTTGACTTACATTACACACTACACACAACACAACAAGGGCTCCAAGTACAGAACTCGACTCACATGTGACAATCACATAAGTCATTGACTCACATAGACACATGTAGATGACATCGGCATGTCGATGCCACACTTTTCCCAACGAACGAATACTAGCAATAACACGACCACAATAAAAAGGGACTTAAGGATTGACAACCCACCACACAACATTACCATGGTTACATCTAGCATACGTTAAACATCCAATAACATTATTATGTAAGCAAAATTTTCTTCCTTTTTCCACCTACATGTTCTGAAAATTGTTTCACCTTTCACTTATTGTTCAACCATTTGATTTTGCTCCTTACCCTTATGCCAATCTTCATAACTTACATAAGTATTTTCCATATTTCAAATTTTATACAAAATTCTAACTCTCTCATTCTTATGTTAAGATTATGCTTCCCAAAATGCTTATTCAAAGTTTAGAATTTAACCTTGCTACACAAGTGAACCTAACGTGATGTCAAGATGAAATCTTGGGATTAAGGAAGACATAGATTTGAAATAGCTTTTTCCCCAAGAACATCCATCGATCACGGAATAGTTATTTCGCTACCATTATTATTATAGTTCAATAATTTGTTGAATTCCAAATTTGATTTTTATATGTATATCTTTTGTTTTCTTGACGTTTGGTCACACCAAGGTAATTTATATTCTTTGCAACGCATGAAAAAGTTTAATTAAGTTATAAGGACTCCAATCTCGTGTGTAGCATTATATGATATGCTCTTACATCGCACTAAGGTCTCATTCTTAGCATCATCTCAAAACAAAAGAGTTACAAAAGCACCTGTCTGACATCTTAAGGAAGTACATGGCTAGGAGCATTATAAACTACACATGAACACAAGTGATATGTGTTCACGAAGATCCCATATCCTAGCATTGCATGATTCCGCATAAGAAATATTCTTTATTCCTTAATGCCATAAAATGACATAACAAGGGATTAAGGGACAAGATTACACTTTCTAAGGTTCTCTAGAATCAACATCTTTCAACTCAATTTCACATGCAAGGAGTTAAATTATAGTTTTCTACCCACAAGTTAACATACAAAATCCACTAGGGTTTAGTTTAATTCCAATATGCACCTAATGATCTACGCCTCAACTATATATGATTTTAAGGCAAGCGGACATATCTATACTAAACCACCTTCAAGAAGATACCAAGATGTTATTTTGATAGAAACCAAGGTAACACCGTTTAGTCGTTCCTTTGAACAAGGACTCAAAAGGTGACTTCCAAAGCGGTCTTCGCCACTCAACCTAGTGTCGGACCTGAAGAGAGGGCATTCTTCTCACGATTACCAAAACTAGAAGGAAACCGCATACTCTGGATAAAGTTGGACCATGACATTCCTAAAATATGGGTTCACGACAATGTCACTAGACATAAAGACTATGACGGTAAACTCCAACTAGGGGTTTTATTTACCTAACCTAGAGTGTTCCATTGAGTGCAAAGCTTAAGTTCATTCTACGGTTTTAAATTTCTTATATGGTAAAAAGGATCACACATGCAGGCAAGTTATGCATGAATATTTTATTAAGGTTGAGTGTTCCCATTAAAACTCTTTATTATGTTTACAAGGTAAGAAGATAACCCAGTAATTAATTTAATCGTTTAATGAATACTAAGAAAGTACTACAAGATATTAACTTCAATTTCAATTTACTATGTATAAATCAAACCCTTTTTGCCATACACAACTAAGAATCAAATTGAACCGGTGATTAGATGCACATTTCCTAAGTTATCCCTAAAACTAACATCTCATGCATATTAACAAATTTCAATTATAACTTTTCTGTAACAAGAGACTACATTAGACAGTTATTCATTTTACAATAACCTATAAAAATTACAATAATAATAATTAAATTACACATCACCTTTTTTGTCATCATTCTTCCATCTTGTAAAACCCACGTGAGCAAGATATTAGCGATAATTCGCTGGCATGGCATCCACCCTAATCAATCATAATTATCATTTTTCGCTTCCCATTTACATAAGATAAAAATTACAATTTGCAATCGAAACAAAAGGTCTAGAAACATGTATTCATTGCATTTCATTTTTTTCATTTTAGTAACCCAGGAGAGAGAAAGAGAAGGGAAGAGAGAAAACACCATTTTGTCAAAATTTCTATTTCACACAACAGATACAAAAAGGGTTTTAAATAGTTATTAGCATGTGTTAAAAGTTTCTAGGGTGGTTTGGCAACCCTACGAGGGTCCGCAACTTTCTATTTTTATATTTTCTTACTAGCTACAAAAACGTACAAAATAGGCTCGGAGGCTAAGAAACCACTTCCAAAAGTTATCTTCTCGATGAGAACGCACACCACGATCAACTTTCTACGTGTCCCTAGATATACCAAGAGTTCATAGCAACTGACGGAATTGAAAAAGAGCGAACAGTTTGCATTTGGCGGCTAATTTTCTGGGGCTACTGATCGTAGTTGACCCAGTTGTAAAATGACAAAAGTTAGCTTGAGGGCCCAAAAACCGTGTCCATAAGCGACGTTCGATGGAGAAGCACGCAACGAGACATATCCTACTAGTTTCCCTATATAAGGAGAATTCATCGAGTCAACGATGAGAACTATTAAACCATTTTCAAATGGAGACAAGTTTTCTGGAGCGACAAGATGAAATTGGTCTAGTTTGACCTCATCAAACTGTGACCAGAGGCCTATAAAATGGCTTCGCCAAACTATCCTAAAAAGTTCTCTTTCCTATACTGAATGTTCCATGCATTTGTCTAGTATAAATGCTAGAGGTTTACGAAGATGGGACGTGATTTCTCTTTCCAAGTTTTGAAATGGCGGTCAAAAATGAAGGCCAACTTTCTAGTTTTAACAACTCTCTCTGTTTATAAATCGGTGTAACAGGGCTCCTATAAGAGCGTCAAAAGGATGTCATATGTTCATTTTGGGTCAAACCAAAGGTCAAGGTGACTCCTCGTATACCAAGGTACATGAATGAAACTTCACATCTCGTTTCCAGAGTTACGAAGGGTACTTAGTGAGTCTTCGAAAAATGCAAAATTTAACTATTTTAAATAGGAAGAAGGTCAACTTTATCAATGGGGAGTCAAATTCATCTGGTCGATAAAACAATATTGGAGCGATCAAGATGGGTAAGAGTTTTCTAAATCATCTCGAAGTGAGGGTAATAGTTCATGGTTTAAAGTAGACGAGTTATAATGACGTCGTGAGTTACGACACGACAATTTATTGTTTTGCAACGAGATGAAGGGACATTTAACTATATTAAAAATCCTAATAATTTAAAATTATATTTAGTTACAAAAGAGAACTAAAACACGAGAATTATGAGAGGTAAGGGAAGAAGAACCATGCCTAGAGAATGAAGTTGGTCGAAGTTGCAGGCTTGATTCGGCCATCTTGCTTGGCACTTTGTCAACCGGTTCATGAACCTGGATCTAACCTCTACCACGTCACACCAACTTCCCGATCACTTGAAGTTTCCCAATAGAATAAGTAGTTGCTTGAAATTTTCTGAGCTTTTTAACATACCCACTTCGTACAAATCTTGTTAATCGATGATGCAGTGTATGAGGTGCCCCAAGCTAGTTAGAACACATACAAACAACAAGTCCACCACACGAAAATCTTGCTCCAAAATTCACATTTCGGCACAAGGAGTTAGGATGCTTGCAAAGGTTATGAAATTTGGCTTTCACCCACCATAGTAGGTTATGAGCACGCATATCTCCATGAATGAATCCAAGCTCAACCGATCTTTATGAGCACCAACTTGTTTGTACATCCACAACTTACATACAGAACTAACAAACCATTATGTGTAAAACTACATGTATTCAGTCTATAATACCATGTTCCTTTCCAGCAGGCCACATTTTTATCAGATGTTTTAGTCAAACAGCTCTCATGCCTTGTGTTTATTTCCACATTTTGTATGCACTTTTACCAGTCCATATATTGATTTAAAGCTCCCATTTAGGCGCACACATAGGGAGAATACAACTAAGGTTGTGGAATATGGTTTTGCATCTGCTGAAAGTTTCCAAGGCCTTTTCAACAAACTCATTTTTTTGCACATCCTACAAATCATAGCACTCTATGAGACCGCATTTCTTTGAGGCATTCTAACAACTAGTTCCCATGCATTTTCAACAACTCCATGTAGTGCATACCCTGTTATCATTGTAGTCTAGAGAACACATTTTTTTTTTTTTTTTTTGGGTATTTTGTGAAACCATACATGTGTTGTCTGTTCTTCTACATTTTGCATACTTGTCTACCAGGGAAGCTGCAACTACAATATCTGAAAAATCCCTCCATTAAACCCCTCGACTGAAAATGAGTCCCCACAATAACTGTTGATGAACCTACCCATTTCTCACCTGCCACGTCTATGTCACGTGATCAGTTCACCTCTACCCTTCCTGCAGTCAACGCTAGAGGAGATTTGGCAAGTGCAAAGGCGTCCTCTCTAGCAGGGTAACTAGAGCATGCAGAAACAACAAAGGAAACGTCCCAGCCATCAAGGAATGTGCACCAGCACTCTTCACATGGCCAGCATCAGGAGAAATCCTTATAGGCTGCAATCACGAGCCAAGGAGAGACAAGGAGGGACATTGATCCAAAGAAAATAAGGTGGGCAGTGCATAACACACAATTTCAGTCTGCACAAAACAAAATTCCACTAACATAGTGAAAACGACCCCCACAAAACACACGCCATGCCAAACACCTTCCAGCAGTTGGGTTAGACATTTTAATGAGAAGACAACTAGAAAGGAAAACCAAGGACAAAAAAGGTGGCCATTAAACTCCACGCACCCACTTTCCGGGAACCAAGGAAACAAAGAATCTCGTATTTCCACACTAAGCAAAAATAAAAATTGACCATACATATTTACAAATTTTGGTGGGCGAGAAACGTCAAATAGCCAATAACTTTGTGATAAAAGCATGCATAGGGGCCTGGAAAGGCTTAATTAATTCAAAATAAAATTTTATTATTATTATACACATATAAAAATATAATTGATACCCATTCATTTATTAATTATTTTTAATATGTTTTAAAACGTCCTCACACCTAAAAGGGATTCAAATAATAATTTAGGATCTAAACGATAGGAAAAAACGAAATCACTTAATCAAGAGCCCAAGCATAAGAGCGATCAACATGTAAGCTCGACAAGGAAAAGCCCCAATGTTTAATAGAAAAGGAACGACATTCGCCACTTAGCAACACACGGTCATCAAAGAAGAAAAATAGCACGAGGGATGGGGCACTACAGATTGAGGGAATTAGGATCAATTAAAGCTAGGTGTTTGATCCAACCTCCTTTTGGTCCTTTCTCGTCACATGGCTAAAGTGATAGCCATGACCATGAAGAACATTGGATTGTTGAGTCTAGTAGAGATATTATGCTCAATTCCATATCACAACTTACCACCCATGATTGAGTTTACAGAAGATGACATAAATTTCCTGTCTGACACTAAAATGGATTTGAAAGACCCAAAGGATTCCATTTTCACGTGGTGGTTTGGGAATAACAACACATGCTTCATATGTAACTTTTTCATAATTCAAGGCTTTGGAATAATGAAAATGGAAAAGTGTTGAGAATAAAGCTCCTGGAATAAAGGTGGAAAGAGAATTCCCTAGTGGCTTGAAGTACTGCGGGAGCATGAATTATTTGGATCTCTCTAGTAATAATATTTTAGGTAGTTTTGAGTCGCTCAACATTTAATAAAACATAGACCAAAGTGATAGCCATGACCATAAACACCATTGGACAAAGTGATAGCCATGGTCACAAAAAACATTGGCATGCTTATTTTTGTGGTGTCATACCACAATGTACCCCCAACCACTACACACCGCCACACTTGAGAAAAATTTAGGGAATTGGGAAAACAATAGCTAGGTAGTTGACCCAACTTCAATTTTGTCATCCTTTCAAAGTGATGGACATGACCACGAATACCATTGGCGTGTTGAATTTTGTGGTGTCATGTCACAATGTACCCCCATTAACAACACACCCCACACACCTGAGACGGATTTAGGGAATTGGGAACAAATATAGGTAGGTGTTCAACCCAACCTCCTTCTGGTCTTGCCGTCATAAGGCCAAAGTGATAGCCATGGTCACAAAAAACATTAGCATGCCGAGTTTTGTGGTGTCTTGCCACAATGCACCCCTAGCCACAATGCACCCCACACTCCTGAGACATATTTAGGGAATTGGGAAAAATTATAGGTAGGTGTTCAACACAGGGCCTCCTTCTCAGTCCCTGTTGTCACAAGGCAAAAGTGACATCCATGGCCATGAATGAAATTAGAATGTGGAGTTTGGTGGTACCATGCCATATTACAACCCCTAGACACAATGCACCCCAAAATCCAGAGAAATATTTAGGGAATTGGGAACAAATATAGGTAGGTGTTTGACCCTACGTCATTCTAGTCATGTTGTCACAAGGCCAAAGTGAGCCATGTTCATGAACAACATTGGCATGCTAAGTTTGGTGATTCCATTTCACATTACACCACTAGTTCACCCCCTAGCCACATCGCACCCCTTAGCCACATCACACCCCTTAGCCTCATCGTACCCCTTAGCCATAACGTACCCCTTAGCCACATTGTAACCCTAGCCACAATGCACTTTAACCATAATGCACCCCCATCCATAGCGCACCCCAGGTACATCCCCAACTAAAGTGTAAAATAAAGGACATAACACATCCCCATGTCTGAGATAGATTTATGGAATTAGGAAAAAATATAACAAGGTGTGTTTAAAAATAGTTGTAATTTAATGTGGAGTAATAACAAGTTTTTATAGTAAATGGTTGAATATACTTAAGTGGAGAGTCTAATTGAATGTGCATTTGACTTTATTGTGTATGGTAAGGAGAAAATTAGATGAGATAGGGTAAAAGTGAGAGGGTAACATTGTAAATAGGTGGATTGAAATTGGAATGGTCCCTAGGATTCTGAGTTGAACTAAAAGGGTACTCTATGGAAGTTGAAAGCATATCATTCCCATTTCCCATTCTCATATTTGTCTATGTGGGTCACACACTAGGCCAACATCGTACGGTGTAAGAAGTGGGTGAAAGGGTAAGTCATGAAAAAAAAACATGGATTTTCTATCGAGGTGTTGGGTTGTGGAGCTTGTTTTCATGTGAGAAAGTGTTGAAGACTGTACACTAAGAGTATTGTACACTTTCCACAATTGTCTCGCTAGGGTTCGGGGTTGAGACATGCCTCGAGTGGGGTTCTTGGGGTGGAAGCCCCAGTAGTAGGGGTTTGGGGGTTGCACTGTGAGAAATTTTCTTTTGGCCTTAAAATGTGCCCGATATACTTGGGAAATGTGCTTTTCTCATATGGGTGGGATTTTGACCCATAGGTTTATGGGATGGTTTTGGCCCATGGTTTTGATACCCACGGTTTTGTAAAACTTCTTAAGTAGTTGTCTACTTATGTGGTTTTATGCATATGGTAGATATGATGTAACATTGCAGATGTGTTTTGAATTCGGTGTGAATTCTGTAGAGTTTGTTGAGCATAGCTCCAAACAAATTTGGGTATTGTATTGAGAGAGTGGTGGCTTGTAATAAAATATGAGCAAGTGATTCTTGGTGGATGTAGCCCAAATTGGGTGAACCACATTAAATATTGTCTCTTTGTGTTGTGTTATTTTATTCTATACTTTTATTTGAGATATGTAATATTTTCTATTTATTAGTTTCTTTTGTTGCAATTCTGTGAGGGATTATTCCATAAATTTTATCCCTTATTCCCTAACAGTTGGTATCAAAGTCTGGATTGGTTTGGTGAAGTGTTGAATCGTAGGGAAATTTTTATCTTGAGTGGGAGCTATGACAGATGATGGAAGATCTAGGGTTGATAAATTTAATGGGAAGAATTTTAGTCTTTGGAAGATGTAGATGGAAGATTACCTTTATCGAAGGATCTTTATATTCCATTGTCTGAGAAGGTGAACAAACCCTTGAGTATGATGGATGTGGAATGAAATTTTCTAGATAGGAAGGAACTTGGGACAATCTAACTATGTTTTGCATCTTTGGTATCATTTAATGTTTCAAAGGAAAATACTAAAAAAGAACTGATGGATGCATTAGGAAGTTATATGAAAAAGCCTCTCGCATCAAATAAGATATTTTTAATGAAAAATTTGTTTAATATGAAGATGTTTGAGAATGGTTTAGTAGCGAGATCATTTAAATGATTTTAATATAGTTGTAAATATGCTAGCTTCATTCTGATAGAATTTGATGAAGAAGTTAGGGATTTATTAGTTACTGTGCTCTTTACGAGAGTTGGAATAGCACAGTAATGGCGGTAAGCAACTCGGTTCCAGATAACTCAAAGTTGAAGTTTGAGGAAATTTTAGGGGTTGTTCTAAGTGAGGAAATGCAAAGAAAAATATCAAGGGCATCTTCTACTTTAGGGAATGCTTTGACATTGGAAACTAGAGGGAGACAAAAGAATAGAGGAATCTTTGGAAAATCAAAGGATCGAGCAAGGTAAAAATCCAAAAGAAAGATAGTATGCTGACATTGTGGAAAGTTTGGGCATGCAAAGGATTGTTGGAGAACTTCAAGAAAGAAGAAACAACGAAGAAAAAAAAAGATGCAAACGTGGCAACGGGTAATGCATGTTAGGATGCTTTGATTCTTTCTTTGCACAATATTACTAAATCTTGGGTTTTAGATTTAGGGGATTCTTTCCATGCTACTCCTCATAGGTATTATTTTGTTGATTATGTTCAAGGAGATTTTGGGCATATTTTTATTGGTGATGATGAGCCTTGCAAAGATAGTTGGAAAACGCGTTTTGTTCAGTTAAGATGTAGAATGAGAATACTTGGCTATTGAAGGATGTTAGACATGTGCATACATTAAGATGAAATTTGATATCGTAGGGAAGTTGGGAAGTGACGGTTGTACTTATGATATTTACAATGGAATCTTGGAAGGTTACCAAGGGTTATCTTGTGGTGGAAAGAGGTAAGAAGTTTGGAACCTTGTATTTAACCACTTATAACACTAATGTTTGTAATCTTGTGACTTCGAAGTAGATACAACATTTTGGCACTATAGGCTCGAGTCATATGAGCTATAAGGGCATGGAGATCATAAAGAAGGATTTTCCTGGATATACAGAAATAGGTTTGGAGTTATATGAATACTACATATATGGGAAATAAAAGTGAGTAAGGTTTCTCAAGGTTGGACCTACAAAGAAAGAGAGTAATTTAGAGCTGGTGCATTCGATGTATGGGGGCTGGTTCGGTATCATCTCTTGGGGTTCAAGTTATTATGTTACTTTTATTGATGATACAACAAGGAAAGTTTGGGTTTATTTTATTAGAAAAAAATATGATGTATTTGACACTTTGTTAAATGGAAAACCTTAGTAGAGAATGAAACATGTCTTAAGCTAAAATGTCTCAGGTTAGATAATGGAGGGGAGTATTGCAGCAATGAATTTGATGATTACAGTTCTAAGAATGGAATCCGTAGGAAAAAGATGGTTCCAAGAACTATGCAGTAGAATTGGGTGTCAGAAAGGATGAATAAAACAATAATGGAATGTTCTAGGAGTATGAGTTTACATGTAGTACTTTCTCTTTCTTTTTGGGAAGAAGCGGTGAGCACAACTGTGTACTTGATAAATAGAGGACCCTCAAGTGCCTTGGATGGAGGCATACCCGAGGAGGCTTGGTATGGTAAGAAATTTGATTATTCATTTCTTAGAGTCTTTGGATGTGAGGTGCTTTTCCATATAGACAAGAATGATAGGGCCAAGCTAGAGGATAAATCAAAAAAATGTACTTTCTTTGGTTATGGTGGTGATGAATTTGGATATAAATGTTGGAGTATTGAGGACAAGAAAATCATTTGATGTAGGGATGTGGTATTTAATGAGAAAGTCATGTATAAGAAGCAGTTGTAGGAAAAAAGGGAAGAATCCAAGAAAGAATATGCAGTAGTAGGAATCTTCTGGATGGGAAAGTGACAAATGAATCAGTTCAGGAACCTCCTTAATAGGAACCCCAAACTCCTATATTGAGGAGTCCTTCTAGGGTAAGAAGAGAACCTGAACATTTTTCTCCTTATCTTTATTATTTATTACTCATTGATAGTGGAGAGCCAGAGAGCTTTGATAAAGTAATGTAGGTAGATGCCAGGAAGAAGTGGGAGAAAGCCATGGATGAGGATCATTAGGCTCTCATGGAGAACTAGACATGGGATTTTGTGAAGCTACCCGAAGGCAAAAGAGCATTATAGAAAAAGTGGGTGTTTAGAGTCAAAGAGGAAGAAGGAGGCAAGAAAAGATACAAGGCCCAGTTTGTGGACAAGGGGTTGCATAGAAAAAGTTATAGATTTTGATGAGATTTCTTCTCCTGTGGTAAAAATGATTTCTATTAGAACTGTTCTAGGAATAGTTTCAGCATAATACTTGCACTTAGAATAACTTGATGTAAAGACTGCATTTCTCCATAGTAATTTGGAGGAGCAACTATATATGCAGCAACCAAAGGGCTATGAGGTCAAAGGTAAAGAGGATATGGTGTGCAAACTGAAGAAGAGCTTGTATGGCTTGAAACAAGCTCCACATCAATGGTATAAGAAATTTGATAGCTTTATGATGGAGCAAGGTTATATTAGATGTCATTCTAACCATTACATGTATACAAAGAAATTTGAGGATGACAAGTTATATTATCCTTTTTTTGTATGTGGATGACATGTTGGTTGCAGGTAAAAATATGTAGGAAATAAAAGTACTCAAGAAGCAACTAAGTGAATCCTTTGCTATGAAGGATTTGGGGGAAACCAAAAAATCCTTGGTATGAGGATATCTCAAGATAGGAAGGAACGAAAGCTGACTTTATCTCAAGAAGAGTACATTAAGAAAGTCTTGGAGAGGTTTAATATGCAGGATGCTAAACCGGTTGGGACTCCTTTGGTAGGCCATTTCAAGTTATCAAAGGAACAATGTCCCAAGACAGAGTAGGAGAGAAACCAGATGTCCAAGGTACCTTACTCATCAACGGTTGGTAGTTTGATGTATGTCATGGTGTGTACTAGGCCTGATATTTCCCATGTAGTGGGAGCGGTGAGTAGATTTATGAGTGATCTAGGTAGAGATCACTGACAGGTAGTAAAGTGGATCCTTTGGTATTTGAGAGGGACCATGGGGATAATTTTGTGCTACAGTGGATCAGACACCACTTTGTGTGGTTATGTAGATTCAGATATGGCTAGAGATGTAGACAGCAGGAGGAGCACAACAAGTTATGTTTACATTGTAGGTGGGACAACAGTGAGTTGGATTTCATGACTATAGAAGTTGGTGGCTTTGTCAACCATGGAGGCTGAGTATGTTGTTGCCACAAAGGCAAGAAAAGAAATGATTTAGTTACAATAATTTCTTGAGGAGTTGGGGCATAAGCAAGAGGAAGGAAAGCTACATAATGATAGTCAGAGTACTATACACCTAGCTAAGAACTCTACTTTCCACTCTAGGACGAAGCATATACAGTTAAGGTACCATTTCATCAAGACAACTTTGGAGGAAGATAAGTTGAAGTTAGAGAAGATTCATACCAGTCAAAATCCTATAGACATGATGACCAAGGTGGTCACAAGGGAAAAACTGAAGCTGTGTTCAACTTTGGTTGGTCTTCACGAAACTAGTGAAGGGTTGAGAAGCTTGCTTAGAGGAAAACTAGTCTCCAAGTGGGATATTGTTAGGTTGTGGAGCCTGTTTTCATGTGATAAAGTGTTGAAGACTGTACACTAAGAGTACATCAAATTATTTTTGGCCTTAAAACATGCCCGATATACCGGGAAATGTGCTTTTCTCATATGGGTGGGATTTTGACCCATAGGTTTATGCGATGGTTTTCGGCCCATGGTTATGATACTCATGATTTTATAAAATTGCTTAAGTAGTTGTCTACTTATATAGTTTTATGCATATGGTAGATATGATGTAACATTGTAGATGTGTTTTGAATTCGGTGTGAATTATGTAGAGTTTGTTGAGCATAGCTCCAAACATAGGCTGGGTATTGTATTGAGAGAGTGGTGGCTTATAATAAAATTTCAGCAAGTGATTCTTGGTGGATGTAGCCCAAATTGGGTGAACCATGTTAAAAACTATCTCTTTGTGTTGTGCTATTTTATTTTGCACTTTTATTTGAGATCTGTAATATTTTATGTTTATTAGTTTCTTTTGTTGTGATTACGTGAGGGATTATTCTGCACATTTTATCCCTTTTTCCGTAACAGGAGGTAGTGGAAAAGGGATCTACACAAAAATAAGGTATATTTAAGAACCAAATGCCCTATCCCCTCACTCCCGCACATATTCTTTCTGATTTAAATCTTGTAGATTGTGATAAAATACATTGAAAATTACAGGGGATGGTGATGGATTTAGGGAATTGGGAACAAATATAGCTAGGTGTTTGACCAACCTCCTTTTGGACCTTCTGTCACAAGGCCAAAGTGATATCCATGGCCATGAACAACATTGAAATTACAACTCTCGTGGTATAATGCCTCAATGTATCCCCATGCTTGAGATGGATTTAGGGAATTGGCAACAAATATAGATAGGTGTACGACCCAACCTCCTTTTGGTCCTCTTGTCACAAGGAAAAAATAATTGCTATAGACATGAACCAAATTGTTGTGTTGAGTTTGATGGTACCATACCACAATGCACCCCAAACCTCGACTCATATTTAGGGAATCAGGAACAAATATATCTATGTTTTTGATAACACTACCCATAACATTGATCAATGTTGTAGATCATGAGACGAGAAATGGAAATTAAAATGAGCATTTGAATATTTTCTAATTTGAGAAAAATTACGTAAACAAGCCATATCAATGGCACATTGGCTCGATCACTTTTGGGTAAGTAGAAAGTGAATTGTATACAAAAAATCTCACCTACATCAATGACTTGGACATGGAATATTTAAATGAGGAAATTTATGCATGCTATTTGGATGCTATGTGTATAAGGGTCACTAGAACAATATGCATTTCATAGTCAATAGAATATTTTTTTATTGGTATATGAACTTATAGATTTTGAAGAACCTTGAATTTTTTTTTAAAATAGATCAGTTTGGCAATAAAACTAACAAGCAAGATTTAACTTCCACATTATAGATACACATAGATCAACGGTACTTCAACGTATAATGATGTGTTTGCATATTTCATTATTTTATGTGTTTGTGTTAAAGGTTATTCATGTAGTTTTAATTGTGGAATATCAATCATATTTTCCATGAGTCTATTAATTAATATTAATCATAATGTCCTTGGAAGATTGGAAATGTTCAAGTGTAAAATATTGGATTGAATTATATCATTAATGTAACTCATTATTCCATTTAACGATTAAGCTATGTTCTCACATGTGCTCGAGTGTAGGGGGCCTTTTTAATGTGTTGGCTGATATTTCTATTTTTATATTTTTCCTTATGATTTTTTAGGCAATGAAATCACCCATGATTCTACTTCTTCTATTTTCTAGTTTAGATCGTGAGATGGCCTTTTATTATAATATTCCAAAGCATAGACTAAGTGTAATATTTTTTGTTGATTTTGAACAATCTATGGTAGACATTGAAAATATTTTGGGAGAGAAATATATGTAGCTATTTGGTCTTACTCACAAGTTTATTGAACACATTCGATATTAATTAATCGTGATACATGTAAGGTAGTGGCTATGTGTAGAAAATAGATTCTCCCAAAACACAGAGTGGGTATGGAGATGACTGTTGAGAAAAAAATTCTTACTTTGTGGAACTTTTTCTTAGATAACTTAGCTCATCTAGTCGATTGGGTGGAAATGTCTGATTTCATGGAATTAGGAAGGAGAGTGGAAATTATCAAGTCCTTTGTTGAATCGGTGATTAATTTCTATAAGAAAAAGGAACCCAGTGTCCTTCAGATACCTTTTCTTGATTTAATGTCCAGGTTTGCTCCACTCTCCACGCCTCCATGCTAGTGGGATATTCTGCGTGGCTCATGTGTATTATCGGATCTTTTACGAGGCCGGGATGAGCTCCCTAGTAAATTCACCCAAGATGTTTTAGGTTTGGTCTGCATGGTGGTGGAGCTGATCAAAATCATAGACATCTCTTCTAACACTTTGAAGCTTGAGTGGGAGGAGGATGTGTTGATTCTGTTTCCTATATACATAGATGTAAATAGTATAAGGATGTAATCGATCATATACCATTAGGTACATAATGCAATTTTTGTAAGCTTATAGTGTTTATTTATCAAAAAATCAACTGATATAAAGAATCACTATTGAGACATTACATATGTGTGTTTGATTAGTTTTCATTCTTTCATTAAAGTTATCTTTAATTGTAATATTCCTTTCCAATTAAGTCATATTTACATAATTTGATTTATTTACTGCAAAATGGAAATTTGTATATGATTTTACAAGGTTAAGTAACTTCACTTATCTTAAACTTAAACTATCAAAAACTTTGCATAGCCATCTAGATATTAAGAAACATGTAGTGATTTGACACCAAAGATAAGTTTTTTTCTTCAAAGATAAAGTTTAAAAACATGCAATGATATTAATATGGATTATGTGCATTTGATTAGCTATTTGGTAGCTATTTTGAAAATAAAAATTTGTTGAGCCTAGTAGCATTAGCCATTTATTGTAATAAGTAATTTCACTTAGTGGTTGTTAAGCATTTTATTTGATATAAACTGATGTGTATTACAATGAACACATGCATACGTATGACCCTAGCGATTTGCTTAATATAAGAAAGGAGTGTTAACAACCACAAAATCCTAACTGAATTTTAATTTTGACCGATACAATACAATGTTATTATACCAAATCCCACTTTCCTCAACAACATTTAATTTGACATGTCTCCACATCATGATGTTGTACAAGTACCTGCAATTTTGGTTAGTAATCATCTTTTGTGTTGACTAGGGAAAACCATCCATAGCCATCAAGAGTACAAAATTTCTGTTACACAAATATTTCTCATAGAAATAAGTAAAGGAAACACCTAACGACTACTAAGATATACTAATATGATTTATTATTCGATCTCTATTTTGAAAATTAATAATCTGTTGAGCGTAGTGGCTGCTAAGCCATTTATTTCAATGAGTAATGGAGATTATCAGTCATTAAGAATTTTAATTTATGCACACCAATGTGTATAAAAATAAAATATGCAAAGGTGTGAGACTAACAATCGTTAATATGAGAAAAGAGTTCTTACGATGACAAAAACATAACTGAACTTTAAATCCATCCTTTAGGACATAATGCTATTATACACAATGCATCTTTCCCCAAAACATGTAAGATGGCATGTCTCTACACTATGATGTTGTATGAACACCTTGCAAACATTTTTAATAAACATCTTTCTTCCCGACTAGGAAAAGCCCTCCATATCCTTTGAGAGTAAAAATTTCCATCACACACATATTTCATATCGAAATATATAAAGGAAAATTCCTACCAACCGATAATATCTATTACTATGATTTGTTATTCGATCGCTATTTTAAAAATAATAAATTGTTTAGACTAATGGCCGCGAGACCATTCCTTTTAGTAAGTATTCAAGTTCAGCGATTGTTAAGTATTTTCTTTGATACAATTTGATTTTTGATCTAACTTAAGTAATGGAGCTTAATGGTCACCGGGAATTTTCCTAAATATGAACCGATATGAATTATGTGTTACAAACAATATAAATTATGAGAAATATACAAGTCATGATCCCTCTCATGGGTATGGAGTGTAGCTCTTCGTTGCACTGGGATTGTATAGCCAATATGATAAAATTATAAGTAATGAAAAATAATATAAATCCACATCTTTACAGATAGCTTTTAACATTGTTGGAAATCCATCCTATGAGTTATAGATGCTAGCGGTGTATTAGGCTTATCCTAGACAAATAAATGGACAACATAAGATGTGTAGAGTTGTTCATTAACACCTATTGAAAGGAATACTTAGTGGCCATTAAAACCTAAAGCTTTATTATTTTAAATCCAGTGTTAGAATAACAAATCATAAGTAATGGAGCTTAGCGATTCTTGCTAAGTTCATTCCTATATATAAGCTGATGTGAAATACGTGTGAAGTGGAAAATTATGTTTTAGTTTTTCTACTATAAAAATGTAACTAACACCAAAATATTGAAAAACACAAGATATATTAGAAATTTCATGCCACGTGTCAACATTTTAGTGGGTGCCATTTACATAATAATATGATGGATTTTTATAGGTTAAAAGTATTTTATAGGAGTTTATTTAAATAAAAATTTCTTAATAAATGTGTCAATTATATTGTTGCCTAACTATTTGGTTCAAACTTGCCACATGGCACATTTACTTGAATAATTATTTTAAATTAGCGTGCACTATATCTAATAATATCAAATTTGAATTTGATAAAAATTAATAATAAATGTGCGTATATTACTCTATTACACTTTAAAACTATGTTTAGAAATTTTTACTTCAATTTTCTTATAATATATTTTTATTATGCTTATATTAATATTTGTCGATGCCCCGAGTTCAAAAAGAAATATTTTCCATTGTCCCACTCATTTCAAAAGAAAAATTTATAAATTTGGTTTCCCCTATCCTCGCAATCCCCCACATTAAATGTGAATATTAATGAGGGATAATTTCAAATTTTGAATTGCAAAATCACCCACATTAAATGCAAATATTTGAAATTTCAATATCTCGCACTTTCGCTTACTAAGGGGTAAATTCAAATTTTCAAATTTTCATATCTCATAATTTCTTTCGTAGAATGTATAAAAAAATATTAAATATCCCAGAGAAATATATATTAGGGTTTATTTTTATTTTGGCATCGCATAAAAGTAACTCTTGAAATCAGAATATAATACGCATAGGAACTATATTACATCTTTGAGTGCATAAATGCTAGCCACTTTTTTCAACGGAGGATTGAGGTAGTGATTATAATCTCGTTTGTAGGCACATAAAGGAGGAAATAAAAGCTATTGCAGATAGATCACATGTTCGAGAGCATAAATTCCAACCATATTTTATAAATCTTGATTGAAGAACACGATTCACACAAAGGACAAACTCAAAGGAGGCAAGTAATATAGGTTGTGTATAGAATCACACAAATATTTTGTTTGAGAGAGGAGATGGAGGTTTCAAAGAAATCAACAAGTTCGTAATAATTTTAGATAGCACTAAAACATGTATTTATCAAAACCATGTATTTAGCGTATGTGTACCTTAATTGATGGCAATCACTTTCAATTTCTTTGTCTTCACCTAGTTCTTGTGTTTTACATGACAATCCAACCATGTCTTTCCCTCTGCTTCCTTTACAATTTCCATTTCATCCCCTTGTCAAACCGACATGCTCTTTTTGAAACCACATGTTTTGTTCTTCCCTAACAAAAGAAAATGAAATCCCTTTAAAAGTTTTATTCTTTCTAAAAACACAATTTTTTGTTCATCCGTAGCTCTTGTATTTGTCTCTGTATTAAATAAGTTCCCTTTTCAGCCCTTCTATGTCTCTCTCTGGATAATTTTTGTTGATTTTTCATTCTCCTTCCTATAATTGTTTTTCCCCGATAGTGATGGCATGTCTCCATAATTGTAAAACACGATGCACATATTCACTTTTTAGAAAATTGTAATGGTTTGATTTAGTATAGTTTAGGTATTCATTATGACTTCCTTTAATGATTTTTATTAAGATGAAAGAAATAATCGTGGCTAATTATTTCAATGTTCATTGTTTATATGGTTTCCGCGTTGATATATATTTTTAATTATATACGTTTTTCCATGTAGAAATAGTCAAATGTAATGTCTTTAACAAGTTTTTTAATGTAAACTAGAAGATAAAAACATTATATGTACATGTAAATATTATTAAATATAAATTTTAATGATTATATTTTTAAATCTTTATTTCCTTTTTTGAACCTTATGCTATGCCAAAAAACCACATAGCTTTGTGTCCTCCACGATATAATTCTTTATTTCAAGACCATTTTACGAAACCAAAAGTTTATTTCTAATTAAATGTGAACCTAGAGAATAATAGATTTTATATAAAATTTAATTTTTAATATGCTACATATCATTGGCGAGATATAGAGTTTTGTTAAATATATTAATACACGATTGTACATGTATGTGTATGTATCTTTTTGTAAACTTAATCATGAAAAATGTTGTTTATCCTAATGGCCACGAGCTATTATTCTTCTTTTTCAAAAAAATATGTGTAGCTTAATGGATGCTAAGGTGGTGGATTATTACATTGCGTCAGTGTAACATAGCAAATAACTTGAGTTGATTAGCAGCCACTAGGATATTTTTGTCTTTTGTACAAGATAATTAGTAATGACTTACCTGAAAATTGAGCTAAGCTCAATTATTTTTTAATAGTTTCAAATATGATATTCTAGGACTAGCGGTCACTAAGCTGGATGTTTACTACATTTCTTTGATATTCCAAGATAAGCCAAATATCAATGATTTTCTTGAATTTACATATTACAACACAAATTTTTAAGCCTAGTAGCCATTAAGTCCAACATGATATTCTACACCTAACATGATACTCAATGCCTAGATCTGCTAAGGTCAAATATTATTACATTGTGTTGGTGCAACATAACAAATAATTGAGATTAACAACCACTAGGATATTTGTTTTCTTTCATACAATAAAATTAGTAATGAATTACTTGAAAAATGAGCTAAGCTCCATTATTATTTTTAAATTTTCTAATATGATATTCCAAGACTAGTAGCCACTAAGTTGGATGTTTACTACATTGCTTTGATATTCCAAAATAAACAAGACTACAAATTTTTCCAAGACAAGACAAATATTAATGATTTTCTTGAATATTCGTAATATAAGAAGAAATTTTAAGCCTATTGACCACTAAGTTTGAAATGATATTTGAATTCTATCACATGATATTTGAAGCCTAACATTATATTCAAAGCGTTGCGGCTACTAAGGTCGAAAACTATTACATTATGTTTGTGCAACATAACTAAGAATTGAGATTAATGGCCACTAAGTTCCTAACAGATGCTAGGGTATTCCATGATTTGTTTGTTATTTGGTCGCTAATTTGAAAACAAGAAACTAATGAAACTTGTGGCTACACACCCATTAGTTTCAATAAGTAATGGATCCTAGTTGTCACTAAGAATTTTCCTACCTACGAAATGATATGAATTATTTGTTATACACAATATATATTATGAGAACTACATAAGGTTTGATCCCTCTAGAGGGTATGTAGTGCAAAACTTGGCTCCACTAGGGATAGTCCAACCAATTTGACTCAATTAATTATAAATATTGAAAAATACTAGTGATATAAAGATATCTAGATAGTTATTGCATTGTTTGAAAGGATTCTTAGAATATATAGAGGCTAGCGGCCACTAGGATTCTTGTGTATAAAAAAATGAAAACATAAAACATGCATTGATGTTCATTAAATCTCGATAAGTGGAATAACATAACAACCGCTAGACCAATCACAAGGAATGGATCTTAGCGGTCACTAATCATTTTCCTTGAAATGAACTGAAATTAATTATGTGTTATACACAATATATCTTATGAGAATGACATAAGGATTTATTCCTCTCGGGTGTATATAGTGCAACCTAATGAGCATATGAGATAAAATGCCTTAATGCTATTCATTACATTCTAGACAAGGAAATTACTATTTATTTGAATGAATAATTAGCGATTGTTTGTATGGGAGACGTGTGCCAAATTTATTAGCAATTACTTGTTGAAATTGCTATGTGTACAACACATAACAAATAATTTTAATGGTTATTAAATTTTTTTATAATTAAACAAGGGTTGAAGGGTCCTTTTCACTTTACATTAAAGATATATCATGAATATCAATCGAAAAAATTGAAAAATCCAACAATACTTTCTTGAAAATACCCAAAAGAATGCCAAAAACACAAGGGGTTCAAAAAAAAAAAACAAACCCCTAGACTAACTTGACAGACCAAATGTTTTGATTATTATATAAATAATAAGGCTATATAGAAACCAAAAAATATATACTGAGACTAAAAGATTTTATGAACAATTATTTCTCAGAATCAGAGGATACCTCAAGAATCTCCACTTTAACAAAGTGGTAAATAGGAGGTAAAGCGAGAGCAAAAAAAGATATTATTTTACGAAGTAACCCGGATCTTCAACCAATTATACACTCACCCTCTTAGCTACAAATCAGATCCCTATGAGTTGGTTTCAGTTATAGGTTAGCGAGACAAAGAATACAGTCGTCGAGAAGTTGATCGAAATGGAGCATGATGTCGAGATCTTTCTTAACTTTGCCGTAGAATCTATGAAACCCATTAGGACCTCAAATCTATTGTACAAACCTCAAAAAAATTCCCCATCCACAAAACCTTCCTAAATATAGTGATCCTCGAGAAAGCAAGGGCCATGAAACAAGAAAGGTTTTGTCAATTTCATTTCCATGCCAATCCTATAAGTTGGTTTGATCCAAAGTGACACCCTAGTCAGAAATCCCAATCCTTCATCGGATGTATAATAAGTAGTTAAAAATGAAAGGTCGACGAAACTTCCATATTAACCATCAAATGACCATCCAAATAAAGATAGTCAACACTAAGAACTCCTTGAATAATAACCATATCTTGCTCTGATCCAATCCTAAAAATAGATTTTATACGAAGACATGAAATCTTAGTACCTAACACCATTTCATGCACCAATGCAGAGAATTGCATGAAAGGAAAAAATGGACCATCTATGACAGATGAAAATAAATCTAGTGAAAGAATCTTGAATGGTGCAAAAAGAAGAGACAACAACATGATAAATATAGGGAGAGACTCTATCATCACATGGTTGAAATTAATAAAAACTTTCTTCATCCTTCACCATCAACCATTATTGCAAAAGGTGATAAATTTTGGATAATAAAAATAATGATTACCAATCTTATCAATAACCTCTTACACAATCCCTTGATTTGCTAAAAAAATCCTCTTTATTATCTTCCTTATAGATATGCTTTAAGGACCAATCTAGAATTAATGAAAGCCTTAAAAGGAATTTTATTAACATAAGATTGATTTTCCATGAAAAGGATTTATTTTTGATGACGACGTAACCAATAACTAGAGATTCACCTTAAATTATTAATTTATTAATATTCAAGTCATATTTTATTTTTCCAAGTCCAAAATCCCCACTCCCCACAATATTTAGGAAGAGAAACATCACCCTATTTAACAAGAGTGATTTTCTCGGTCTCATCCATTCCTTCCTACAGAAAGGTTCACATAATTATGTTAATTTTATCAATCAAAAATTTGGGGATCCTTATAATAGAAATTATATAAATATAAGTTCATCTTGATTAGATCAACAATATTAGATCATAATAATATAAGTTCATCATTTAATCATGAGTGAGAATCCTAGTCATCTTTGCCATCCATATTTAGTAAATCATTTTGCTCTATTTTATTTGACGGTTTATTTTCAAAAAAATATGCAAGGCTAAGATGGACATGATACTTCTTGAGGTTTAAATGATGAACTTATATTACTATGATCTAACATTTCTTAATTATGTCGTTAAGGTAGACAATGAAATTTTATTCTATCACTATTTTGAAAACCAGAATCTATTGAGCTTAACGATAACCAAGCCATTACTTTCACTAAGTAATGGATCTTAGTGGTCAATAACCATTTTTTTGTTATGAATCGATAAGAATTATGTGTTAGACATAATATATCCTATGAGAACAACATAAGGGTTCATCCTTCTCGAGTGCACGTATCAAGAAACACTTGGCTCCTATAGTCACCTTTCCGTACTCCCTTTAAACCTAAAGCACACCGACATATCACCCAACATTGATTGGGAACTCACCCAAATAGGCGCACGAGGTCTGAACTCAACATTTATGTGATCCTTGTAAGAATGATTCATCGTTAATGGAGGAATGTTTGCAGAAACATAAATACATGTAGTCATTCTAGAAAAGAAACTAGATCTAAGCACAGATGCACCATAATGTAAAAGTAAATAATACAACATCACAAAGAAATCAGATTTGAACCATGAGCAATATGAAGAACACTAGGGTTTGAAACCATAAATAGAGATATACCTAACAATCCATCATATTTAACGATTCACAACTATTTACAGTATCCAGATTACATCAAAAGGGTCATAGCAGACCGAATACATTATGAAATAACACCCTAGCTCTACAAACTGACTCTTCTCAAAGGGTTCTATCCATGCTCTCTTCTATGCACCCAGAATATCTTGTGCCTTGCAACACACATCTTCTTCCTCCTGCATCACCTCTCATTCCTACCTATGTCTCTGCTTATCCTTACAAATACGCACCCTTGTTTTGGACCCAAACACCTTCTTAAATAGAATCGAGATCTCTCCTCTACGACCTCAACTTCACTCATGGGCGACTGTATGCCATTTGGAATCAAGATCCTCCATAATCAAGTGCCTATGAT
This sequence comes from Taxus wallichiana var. yunnanensis, assembly GCA_018340775.1. Taxonomy (NCBI): domain Eukaryota; kingdom Viridiplantae; phylum Streptophyta; class Pinopsida; order Cupressales; family Taxaceae; genus Taxus; species Taxus wallichiana. The sequence goes on from CM031235.1 coordinate 417,430,018, forward strand.
AGCTCGCCAAAACCTTGATTAGCCTCCACTAACCATAATGATTACATCATGGAATATTCCTTTCCTAGAATATTCTTTCCTTGAGCTGCAAGACTCCAAGTTCTAACCTTATCCACTCATCACGCCTACCCGCCTCCTCACGTGTTTTCCATGCAACACCATATTCCATAATGTGACTAAGTCCTATAATCCTCTTTTTCTTCTGCGCACCAACCTCTAGGCACTCCATGTTTTCTCAAGTCCTTCACTCAAAATGAACTATTCAATCTATTTGCGCGCACTTAGTTCTTACTCCATGCTCTTCTCCATGCACCTTCTTCCTACATTACCTTCCATGCATGCTCATCCTTTGCTTCGGGACTTAGTCATTTTTGGGCTCAACAACTCCACCATGGATAGTCCAACCAATATGATATAATTATAAATAATGAAAAAAACTACCGATCAAAGTTGTTCAGATTATTTTTTCATTGTTAAAATAGATTTCTAGAGATTATAGAGACTAGTGGCCACTAGGCTTCTAATAAAATAATAATTTGACAACATAAAACATGCATTGTTATTCATGAACTCCTATTGAAAGGATTAACTTAGCAACCACTAATACCTAACAGAAGTATTGGGGGTTAGCGGTCGCTAAGCATTTTCCTTGATAAGAAATGATATGGATTATGTGTTATATACAATATATCTTATGCGAATCGTATAAGGCTATGTCCCCCTCGAGGGTATGTTGTACAATGTAATGAACATTTGAGATAAACTACCTTTAGGATAGTTTTTACATTCCAGATAAAACACTTAGAAATAATTTTCTGAATAATTATCAAATGCTTGTATGTGAGACATGTGTGCAAAATTTTTGTAGTGATTTTTTTGAAATCATTGGTTCTAACACATAAACAAACTACCTAATATGTTAATTTAATATTTTTATTTCTTCACATCACTCTTTTTTCCCAAGGTCTCCTTGTTCCTTATCACATGCATTTTTAAATTCTACTACAGGTTTGACCGACTCACCCTTGTACTATCAAGGAAAATGACCTAAATGTGACAAGAGTGAGTGAGTCAAGCCTTTGTTGTAGAATGAAAAATATCCTTTGCGTAAAGAAACTAGGAGACCCTATGGGAAAAATAGTGATGCGTAGAAATAAAATATTCAAATTGGAAGAACATGTATTTTTGATGAGAGATGGCATTTTTTCAGTTATATGAAGCTCTGTTGAATAAGATAATGTTATATTAGAAAACAAATCATAAAATAATTTCAAAGTCTTGTTGTATGGAACTTATATGGAACACTTTTTATGACCACGGAACTACAAAATGCTTGATCCTTTTCTAGGGTATGCGGTAACACTTGACTTTGTCGAGATAGTCCACCAATATGATGTAACTATAATTAATGATAAAAACTAGCAATCCAAATCAGAGAGATAGTTTTTTACAATAACAAGAGGTAATGATTAGATCCTAGCGGAGGCTAAGCTAGAATATGATTTGTTATTCTATTGTTATTTTCCAAATAAGAAACTGTTGAGACTAGCCACAACAAAACCATCCCTTTCAATAAGTAATGGATGTTAGCACTTTTCATAAGCATTTTATTTGATACAAACCTATGTGAATTAAGTGTTATACACATTATATCTTATGAGAACTACATAAGGTTTGATCCTTCATGAGGGTATGTAGTGCAGTACTTGGCTTTACTAGGAATTGTCTAGCCAATATGAGATAATTATAAATAATGAAGAAAATCATCGTGTTGGGGTTAATAATGTCAAGTTAGAATACCATTTGGTAGACCACCACTTATGACCATTTTATTAAATGTTTATTTATAAAATTAAGTTGGTCTCTCATAATTAAATAGAATTAAGTGGTATGACCACTGACCCATCCTATATATATATATAGGATGGTCCTGTACGGGATTTATAAGTGGTTGAGGGGCATCGATCTAGACATAGACTATATGAAAATGCTCAAGATTTTTATGTAAGAAAATTGTATAATTGTGAGACATAAGTGTGTAAGTTATCTCTATGAGACCGAGGAGTGAAGTGGAAGTGCTGGGTTAAAATCTTACTGAAATCCTTAATACATGGAGTGCTTTATTCAATGGGGTTTTTCCTTCGATTTCCCCACTTTAAATATGGTGTTTTCTATCTCATTTATTTCCTATTATTTTATTTCAGCTATGGTTATTAATCTCTTTAATGTGCAATCTATATTAAGCTAAATTGATGTATAATTAACTGCACATCATAATCTATAATCTTCGAGATTTTATTTTGTGGATCTATAATTTTATAATTATATTTTCCCTATAAATGTTGACATGGTATCGAGCAACAGGTGATTATACGTGTGTAGATAAATCTAGAAGTTTTTAATTTTCTTGGGTGAAGAAGCTTAAAGTTTATTTATAGATCTTCAAAACCCTAAAAGTTGCCTGATCATCTTCAACATAAAAATGTTTACATTTCCAATTACCACTTAAATATTATTTGAAATATTGGCTAAATGGCTATTTAAATCATGTTTGCATTGTTGTATTCTTAGATATTTACTTTTAAATATTTTTTCAGTCATTTACGATTTAAATCCATCTCTTACGAGTTTATTTTAAGTTTTCACGCCATTTCTATCTCATAGAGAAGTTTTTGTCTATGGATCCGAAAGATTTATTTAGATCCATTTTGTTTAGAGCTTCTAAGTCTGCTTACGATAGTAAAAATATTTATTTTTGATAAATCTACTTTTGCGAAGCCTGATCAAATAATTTCATGCTATATGGATTTGTTGTGTCATTTTTTATATATATTTTTGGTTTTGCAAAGTTTTACACTTGCCACTCTGTTGCTGTCTTCATGGTTGTCATAGATAACCTTGACCATGTGCACTACAGTCTTTACTCAAGCAAGGAGTTCGAGTAATGAGTTATGGTGTCCTCAATATTTGATTTCTCCCATTCCTTTTGTTGTGCCATAACTTCCTTCACTAAATCTAGTGCAAGTGGTTGCCTCTCCATCGTGATTAAGCGTGTTAAATCCTCCAGGAAGTGGAAGGCTGACTAATAATTCGTCTCGAGAGGGGATAAACATGGGCACTTCATAATAATGGAGTCTGAAATATTATCTCATTTCTTGTCTCAACTCAGCCGTTAGTTATGCAATTATCAACTCCTTCCCCTTTATCTCCTTGTCTCTCTCTATGATTTCTTTCTTCTTATCCTCTAACTTCTCTAATGATTTGATTATGTTATTCTTTCTAAAAAACCATGCTTTGATTCCCACCGACACCTTGTTTAGCGCATTGCATGCCTTCTCATCGGTTAGCTTTATGAATCCATAATGGGATTTACCTACTCAAGGTTCAATGTATCTAACAATGCACTGCCGCACCGAATTTGAATTCGGTTCATCAACATGGGACTCAAAATTCCATGATAACATCTTCCTAGTGCGTGGGTATACACTATTTTTTTCAAATGATGACCAATAAAAGAGTTGGTGCGAGGGCACCGTGCTCTAGAAACGTGCACACATGACCTTCTTTAGGTCATCCTCCTAAGTCATTACGGGTGATTTAGATGTTGTTGTTTCTCCTTGCCACCTATGTGCACTCCTCTCAGGAAAATGAATACTAAATTTGTCTCTCCACCCATGATTCCCCACTTCTTCTTCACTTATTTCTCCATCATGAGCACTCTTTGAGGATTCATCCCTCTCCTCATCAAATTTGTGAACATTGACTACATGTGGGTTCTTTTCTTCCTCGTGCTCCTCTTCCTCCTCCTCGGTCTTATTACCCTTCATGATCTCCATCCTCTCGGATTCAAGTCTCTGCGTTACCTTCTACTTATTTTTCACTAGAGATTCCTCCATATTTGGGGACTTCTCCTTCATGGGAGACTTATCCCTATGAGTCTAAGTTCTTGTGCCCGCACACAACTCATGTGCTCATGTGGTCTAGACCACACACGCGTTTGGTTCCCTACTCAATGGAGTTTCCTCCCTATCTCTCTTCACCCTTTTCTTCCTTCTAGAAGGGTCCTTAGGGATGGAGGCATCATCCTCAATGTACACGCCCTTATCAATTTTTGTCCATAGGTGTATATACACCCTTGTTACCATTGTGCCTACAAGTGGTAATGTTATGGGCTGTAGCATATATATGTCATAGGATACCTACTTCTCCACATATGCCCACTTCTTAGGATACACCAATGTCCTGCAAAACATGTGGTGCTCTTGATATACTTCACTTAGATCAAATCAAAGTTTCTTGGCCTCCATACATCTATTAATTGTGCTATAAAAATACTACACTGTGAAGGAAAAAGGTAGTTTACACCATGGGCTATTGGTGCCATCTTTCAAAGTGAACCTACCAATGCAGAACTATTGGTACTCTGAAAATTTAGCCTCATCATTCACCAAGGCTAGTAGTTATGGAATTCTCCACTCTAGTCCAAATTCATTGTGCATTCGCTTATACTACTTATCCAAGCATGCCTTATAAGCAGATGTCATTGTTTCACAAGTGTATGCCTCGAACCTCTTAGTTGGGGAGGGGTTCTCATCAGGGTACTCCCAAACATAGTTATTTGACCCATCGGGCACTCTAATCTCTGAAAATACAATGGTAAGAAGAATATTACCATACATGATTTTATCTTCATCGCATGTGGCATCTATGATATCCTCCACAATGAAGGCCGAGATGTTGTAGATGGTCCCTTCTAAAATCTTTCTACAAATGTTCAACCATCTCTTGTTCACTTGTGTCCACCATTCTTGTCCATTCAACTTGGTGAGAAAGCATGTGGCCATCTTCATAATTGGGTCAATGATCTTGGTAATATCGAAGTAGGCCCACCCTTCTTGTATTCATATGCCTTAGCTATTTCGATGACAACCTTCTTGTTACCCAAGTGATCATCCAACAACTCTCCCGTGTAGATAATCCTAGTGTACTTGGAGATAAAATTTGAAGTTATGTGTATTCTCCTTCATGTGAAGTAAAAATAATCATTGTGCATGTGAAACATCAACCAGTGGTATAGAATTTTAGGTTTTCCAAAAATGGCAACTCATAGAGTTGCAAAATCCTAGTCTTCTCCAATTTCCTCTTCGCAGTGTCATCGTACACTGGTTTGTCATCTTTTTTATTTCTCCTATAGAGAGAACAAGTTCCAGTGCTATCTCTTTTTAGTTGTAGCTGTCCTATGGTTATAATCACTTATAGCCATCTTGCATATGTGAGATACCCATTCCTTCCCCAATGACACACCATTTGGGTATTACATCTTTGCATACCATTCTTCGTTAAAACTTGATGCAACTGGTTTTCCCTTGCCCTTTCCCTTCTTGGGTGAAACGTTTGATCCCTTCATTGGTGCCATATTTCCTTGTCGGGTCCTAGCTAATTCCTCCTTGTTTCTTACTTCCTTACTGCTTGATCCTTTGATTCCAATCCCTTTACACAACCTCTTTAAACCCGTGCCCTAGTTTCACAAACCCTAACCTGGAAACTCCTTCTTCCACTAGAAAACATAAAAAATCATAGGAATCCTTCAACCAACCACTTCCGCACACACCCATGTACTCCGTTCCAATCTGGTTTACAAATCCACCAAAATTCTTCACTTCGCATGCAACTTTCACATATTTCTCTCAAGGATGCCCTAGTTCGCAAGATCTCTTCAAAAATAAGCGCAAGGTGAAAAATACCATACACACGACTCCCTATTTATAGTTTTCTACTTTTTACCACATTAATTCCCATGCCACCTACCACCATACTTCCACATTAAATCTAGATTTTTCCAACACTTTTATCTCAAGCGCTTTTTGTCTAGCACTTTTTCTTCTGCGTGCATACTTGTGCCTAACCTTCCGTGTGTACCAAACTATATTGACTGTATACCCTTATGCATGCTCTTAGCACCAAAGTCCATCTTCCTCTGCGTCTTAAACCTAGTTTTCCCTGTTGTTGCCTACCTCATTTTTCTCTACGCGTTCATCACTGTACGTGGTTTTTATAAAGCTTTCTTGACACCATTTCATCTCTAACCATTATCACCCCTATTACGCATGTTCCTTCTCTCGATATCTTAGACTTATTTTTTTCTCTTCTCGGGCCACCAATCAACATTTCTCCAACTATGTTCCGCTTCTCGCATTCTATGTACTCTCCTACCCCACACTAAAAGTATGTGAAGTTCTCTCGCACATGAAAAACCCTTTAGATAGTAATCAGCTATAGGTGCGTAAACACACTTATTACAAAACACACAAAACAAAAAGACAAAGCATATCAATGATGAAAGGAAACACATATGATGGAAAATGCATTAATGGAAACCTAAGATAAATGGAAACACCGCCTTATTTACAAACATACAAAATACTCTTTTATAGTAGGGCTTCACTACTCTTGTTGAATTAGCTAGGTAACTATGTTCCATCTAGCGCTTATAATCGATAAAGCACCTGAATAAAGTATATATGTTATAACATACGGTCCAAACCAATGCACTTTGAATTTCCCAAGATGGCACAGAAAATTTAAATCATACTGAAGAACCATATTCCCAACCTAAAACTTCTTATTTTTAATATGTCAAGCATACCATGCCTTTTGCCTAGCTTTCTCCATTTTCTGACTCCACCTAACAATGGCTCTCCTTTCATCCAACTTCATAAATTTGTTTATGTGCTCTTCAAGAACTTTATCATCACCCAATTCTCACATGCACGTAATATGCAGGGATGGTAACATGAATTCAATTGGTAGAACAACCTCCATGCTAAACACCAACTAAAAATGTGCGTCCTTGTTCAATCTTTTATAAGTCATTCAATATGCCCATAATACTGCAAATACTTTATCATCCAAGTCTCTCATTATGACATCGTAAATATTAGTCAATGTGTGGCTCAATATATTGTTAAAGGATTCAGAAGTCCCATAAGTATGAGGTTGATAGGGCATAGTTTTGTGATGGGCCACCATAAACTCTTCCAATAAGATTCTAATAGTTTCATTCAAGAAATGAGTACCCCTATCACTTGTTAAACTCAATGGGCATCCATATCTGCTGATTATATTCTCCCTTAATAACCTAGCTGCTGTAGCCACCATGTAATCCTTCATAGGTGCCACTTCTACCCACCTTGTAAGATAGTATGTACAAGTGATAATATAACGTGAACATTTCCCGCACGTAGATGGGGAAATAAATCCTACAAAGTCAATTGCCCATTTTTTAAACGTATTTGTACTAGTAATAGGTCTTAAAGTAATTTCATCTCTTTGCCCCAAATTTCCAAGGCACTCGGCAATGGTAACAGCCTTGCAATATTCTATACAATCCTTATAAACTATCTTCAACCAAATGCCTACTAATAGGATTTTGCGTGCGGTCGCAATACCTGCATAGTGACCACCTGTAATGCCACCATGATCTTCTTCCATGATTACATTACATTCATGTTCCAAAGACACACCGACACAAAACGTCATCTCAACCTAGTTTGTATAGGTATCTATTGACCAACATATAAGGTGTGGCACATATAGCAAACCACTTTTTTTCTACAGCCTTCATTCCTTCAAGCGCCACACCCGTTCGTAAGAGAACAACACTATATTCCAAATCAGAGGGCGCACGTTGTAATTTGAAAAAGCTGTGCATCCAAAATTATGTCCTCAATGATTTACACGTCCTCACCTAAGTCAATCTATGATAGATGGTCCATTTGTAAATTTATCTTTCTTGGTTTTACTACAACCAGAAGTCAAACTCCTCAAATAACAAGATCCAACGATATATGTGCCCTTTCAAAATAGGCTTGTTTACCAAGTACTTGAGCACCATTTGATCTATGTAAAAGATAAATGGAGTGGCTAACAAGTACTTCCAAAATTTATGTAGTGCATAAATCATCGACATTGCTTCATGCTCTGTTGTTGTGTTATTCTTCTCATCTAGACTTAATTTTATGCTTGCAAAACATAAAGGGTGATCAACAATCCCTTCTCCAGGATGTGCTAAAACTACTCCTATTTCCATCCCTGATGCATCAACATGCACATGAAAGGGCTTGTCCCATGAGGGAAAGCGTAAAATGGGCGCAGTAGTAAGTTTCTCCTTTAATGTGTCAAAAGCCACCTATTGCGCCTCACCCCAATAGAATTTACTCTTATGTTTTAACAAATCCTCTAATGGCATGAAGATCCTAGCATAGCCTTTGATGAATTTTCTGTAGTAACTTGTATGCCCTAAGAATCCGCACACCACACTTTGACTGGTAGGCTCCTCCAATCCTAAGATAACAACAACTTTGGCAGGATCTACCAATAAGCCTTCCTTACAAATAATGTGACCTAACAATGTGCCAAAAGGAGTAGCAAAGACATATTTCTTAATGTTTAGAGAGATAATTAACTACCTACACCTCTCAAACATCAATCTTAAATTTTCACAATGATCTCTTACTAACCCATACACTTGTCCAATCATCCAGGTAAACTTATAGAAATTTATGGATGAAGTCTTGAAATGCTTGCACCAAAATGCACAAAAATATAATTGGTGCATTCTTAAGTTCAAAAGGCATAACCATATAAAAAAACTTCCCCATTCGGTGATGAAAGTAATCTTCTCCTGGTTCTCATTTGCAATCCTTACCTAGTGATAACCTGAGAATCCATCTGTAAAATAATAGATCTCCTACCCTACTACACCTTCCAAGATCTATTCAAGAAACGGAGTTGGAAAAGGATCTATGACACATGCGCAACGCTCAAATATCTATAGTCTAAACATATCCTTATCTTCCCATCCTTCTTAATACTAATCACCATTAGGCTCACCCATTGATTCTTTAGTTACTTCAATGATTCTAGATTATATCATCTATCAATCTCCTCTTTAACTTTTACGTGTAAATTCAAATTCATCCTATAAGGTTTCTTTCTAATCGAGCGCACACCCTCCTTCAATTTAATCCAAATTTCTACCAATGAGTGATGAACTCATTTTAACTCATGGTACATATGTGGGAACAAATCCTGGAAGTTGCACAACAACTCAATTATCTTTGAAACTTCCTAGTCCATCCAATAATCTCCAATGATAGATTATGTTGGCTTTGATTCTGTACCAATGTTGACCTTCTTTGTTTTCAAGGGCCTATAATATGCACACACTTTGTCATGTATACTTTCCAAGACCTCGTGTGTACTTTTCATATGATTAACGTCTAAGTTTTCTACTTCCTCATCATCTATCAGGTACACCAAATTTCACTTTTCCTTTTCCAGACAGACGCACTCAAACTGTATCTCCTCTATTTCTCCTTCCTCGAAGCATTCCTCCAAGCTAGGTTCCCCTAGAAAATCTAGGATTTGGTCTTCATCCAAAGCACATTCTCCCGAGTAAGGCGTTTGACTACCTGTAATGCCTCATTCATCGATGGCTTACAACTTAGATACTCAAAGGTTTGAATAATATCTTCAGTAAACTCTTTCCAATTTCTGTTAGACGATGTAGCTTCGAATGGATATACCATGCGTGCACACAACCCTGCAAGGTGTAATAAAACTTATGTACCCATAGTGAGGGAGGTCAGGCTTCCAGGCCTATCATCTAGGATCTCTCACATTCCTGAACGTGAAATGAGGTGGATTCATTCCCATCATAGTCACGTATTTTAGAGGGTGCATTTATTTGGAGAAACCTAACAAAGAATGTGATTCTTACTTCATGCCATTCTAGAAGATTGTCTCAATGATTCACCCACAAATGTGTTGTTGTTGTGCATAAGGTGTAAGTTAACATATTCCTCCTTTCTAATGGACATGTCCATTGGATCTCCATCACACGTAGAAAGACATCAAGGTTACCTTCCCCAGTATAACTTGGTAGCTATTTTCCTCTCAAGTGCCTAACTGAGCATGCTATAGCCACTTGAGTTATAGTGCCCCCTTAATTTTCTTCTAACCAAATCATAAGTCCCATTCACCCAATTGTTGCATGCAATGCTAGTTAAATCACTTATAGATTGAACATCTTCCCACCGAATGAATCCTCTTAATGGATGAATAGCCTCGAGTCTCTAATGGTGCACGCATAGATTCTATCTAGGTCATCTTCTCGTAAAGGCTCTACATAAGGCATAGACCTCCCATCTCATTAGTGAAACAATGACGTGCTCCTAATTGTTCTAAAAATGATGTATTTTTGTTAAAGCATAAGTCAACATTATTCGCATAACACCAGGGGGCATCTAAGTAATCTTGGGAAGTTATCTACCTTAGAAAGAAGTAAGACCTCAAATTTCGCAACAAACTTAGCCCCTTGAATGGATATGGAAGCATCCCTCAAGACTCCAATGGGCATAACCTTTGTCTTGTTCACCATATATAACACATTTGAAGAGGGATGCAATGGAGGCCTCCCCATCTAATTCCATACATCCAAAGTAAGGACATTAACCTATACACTTGTGTCAATTAGTATTTTTCTTAGGAGCCATCCATCAACATTCACATTCGGTGTATTTTCCTTGTCATAATCAAGAATGTGAGGGGGCAGATTAACATGTAAGACCTGCCTCTCACGCTCATCTCCCACGCACGGTATATTTTCTCTTAACCACTCTCCTAAAAAAGGGATAATGTTATGCTGGCACAACATATTACACACCTCTCTTACCTCATATATTTCTTTCTAAGCAACCTCAACATTCTTCACCTATTCTAACTTCCACGATTGTTCCTTCAAGAATTGAATTTCTCCTTGTAGGATCCTAATCACTTTCATGGTCTCTTGGTAAACTTATTTTTGATGGGTGGATCAAGATATTTCCCATGTAACACTTCTTCTCTTATAATGAGAGGCTTCTAATTTGGTATTTCTTTTGTGTGTGTAGCCTCAGTGTTTGTAGTTACCAAAACAAGTTCTAACTCGGGGTTAACCACTACCTTAAGAATCCATAGCAAGTTATTTCTCTTCACACTAACCATCCTCGAACCTTTTTCCATCTTTTGGTTCTGGCTAATGTGGTCATATAATTAAGGGAACTCCTCATACTTGTTCTTCTTTATGCACCATGAGCATTGTAGAAAATCCAGACATTCACACTTGTAATGTTCAGTAGATCCACAATTGTAACAAGGCCCACAGGAATTCACCCCTTCCTCTCGTGTCCGCTATGACCTAGGAATCCTCTACGAAAAACTCTTCCTTAACCTCTATCATCTGTGTTCCCTTAATACTGCGATGATATTTACTCTTATAAATTCTCCCAATTCCAGTTTGGTGCACACCAATATCAATGGCATCATGAATTTGGTCTATCAATTGGCATTCATTTGTATTATGAGTAGTGGATGTGTAAGTCTTACAATAAGAAGACACATTCTTATAGAGCACATGCTATAACAAAGGGAATCTACTTGTATTATGATCCCCATGAAAAATTTCACAATCTAATGACATGGCATGCACTGACCTTCGAGGGAAACTATCCTTTGTGTGTCCTTCAACTTCATAATCTATCCACCAAAGTCCACTACATGTTTCATGAGATGAATTCGTAAACAAATTTTATAGTTGTTTTTCCATGAAAACAATCTATGCTTCTAAAAAGGGATTTCCCAGGTGTGAATGATTCGACGGCCTTAGTACATAGGGCATCCTAGAAGGCCTCGCACGGATTCATGAAATTATTATAGGAGAGTACTTGTCTAAAAGGAGTTATCAATCCTCCAACAAACCACTGATCATGTTGTGAGGGATGGATATAATAATATAGCTTTGAAGAGAGTGTCTTAAAGCATACATCATACTCCCACACTTTGTCTCTTCCATACCCTTTTAAATCTTCTTAAGTGCATTGATGCTCTTCTACTCAAATTCAGGAATGTGGATTGCCACCAAAAGGCATTGCAAAATGCGGTATAATCCACGACCATTTGATGTGGGTCATACTTCAAGTACTTGTTATGCGTGCGCCCTTGCAATGTGGTTGCAAACTAACTTTCCTTCCACTGTGGGGTAGTGGTATCCTTATCGTGCCATAGCAACTAGCACTTTTGTACATGCTCTGTAGCATCCTCAACACCTTTGGAATCAGGTAAGTGCAAATACATCCCATAAAACATATGTTGAGGTGGTTGAGGTCCTTGTCCACCAGATCTAGGACCACGATTTCCTCTAGTGTTTCCTCCACCACCAGTGCCACTAGATCCACTAGCTAGTATTCCTCCGGATCAACCATATCCTTCTCTTATAGTAGGAAAAGGTCCCAAAGTAGTTCCAATATGTGCCCCCATCGTTGTACGAACCACTTCTAGTTGTGATACCCAAAATTTATGTACCCACACATTGTCTAAATGATGTGCTTGACATGATTCCAGAAAACACTTGGAATGTCTATGTGGCCATAGATGGATGTAATGTAAAATGATATCTATCTGATGCTTCTTGCTTACCAATGCCAACCGAATTAAAAATACTTGTCTCAGAAATTTGGAAACTAAGCGCAAGGGTTTGGTCATATGGTGGGTTTAGATGCATGCTTACGATTATTATCCTTCCTTCATACACCAAACTCTCATCAGAAGTCGAGGGGTTTCTTCTCCCGTTCTTTCCAAGATGGGGTAGTGAAGACTTCTCGGGTTCCACATCCTTCGTGTGAACCTCAAATCCTTCCTACAATGTTTTCCTCCATAATTCCATTCATCCTAAAACTTTGCATTGTATTTCCAATTCCCTCTCCTACGCTTCATTATACTTGAGCCGTCTCTCCTCTCTCTCCACTTCTATCATAGGATCTGCCATCTTGCACCACACCAACTTCCGTGCCCCATGCCTAGTGGGAATTTAGCTAGCCATAGGAAATGATTCTAAACTCATAGTGATGATCAAGATCTTGATGGATACGATATAATGTGTAAGAAAGATCCTCTTGGTTCTCACAAGAACTCAAACTCAGTAACCTCTAGGAAAGAATACGTAGAAATTATGTACTCCAACATATAGCTAGTCAACACACCACTCCACCAATGATCAATAACACAAGTCTAAGTCATATCAACATCATGAAAGCATTACTAATATTTTTGGGTCTAAACACGAGGTCGATAATATCAACTCTTCCTTGATGCATATGTTGACAACCATTCATACGGATTCTACTAGGAAAAAAAAAAAAACATCTTATTAAGCTCATGATAAAAATTCTCCTCTACCCATTTACGTGCATCAAACTTAGGTCCAATGTTGTGTAGTGCCCACTTTCCTTGGACACTATTCGAATAGATCCTGACACTATTGATCACATTTTGGATATTATTATGTTTTGATGTAGTATGATGTATCAAGGATTATTGTGGACATTATTATGTTTTGATTAGTATGATGGTTAGATGTTAGATCCTGGATTAGTATTGATCTGGATTCAAATATTTTTCTTGATGATCAGTGAGAAACTATTATTATTATGTGGATGATGATATACTGGTTGACATGGACAGGTTATTGATGTTGATTTTAGACATGTGACATTGATATTATGAATAACTCTAGCATAGGGATCTATTGGATGATGATATAGTTCAATTGAATTTAATAATAACTATAAACTCTTGATATTGTTTTGATTTGGATTTAATAATTATATGTTGATTTTATATCTTCTTAGATGTTACGATATGGCCACAAGGCCGAAGGAGGTATTGTCATTTTGTAGGTTAAAAATCATAACAATGTCGTTGGATTGAGACTAACCATATTGGAATTCGGTGTGAAATCAACAAGGGTCACCATGACAATTGTGTTTGATTGGCGTGTTGTGTTGTGTTAGGATTTCCCATGGGGGATTTCCATTATTGTGACCTTGGGGCATATATGTGTTTTATTATGTGTTCTCTTTTTTAATATTGTTGTATGTATTTTATTTGTAATGTGCTCTTTATTTTAATTATTCTAATGTGATAGTATAATGTGAGAGTCTTATAGTTAAATTTCAAATAAATTAATTGGGATGTGGAATATAAATTAAATGTTACTCTTTGTCTTGGTTGAAAATAAAAATTGACTTATATATATTATAACCATGTGGTAAATAAATAAATCTTTATAAAAGATTGTAATAAATAAATGTCATAAATATAAATACATGTGTAAGAAATGGTAAGAGGATGTAAGAGTTGTGTAAGTGAAATGATAGATTGTGTAAGGCAGATTTTGGAGTGTAGAACACTCCATCCTCTTTGAAACTCGGATTTGGTCTTGGGAGCCTAAATTGGAGGCTTTTGGGACAAGTTAAACTTGTCCCACACCTCTCAAAAACCTCCACCAACCATGATTATTATTTTGGAGTCAAAATCAATCTATTTTATTGTATTTTGATATAAATTTGGGTAAATATTGATTGCACTTGTCTTACAAATTTTAAATGCATTCCTTTTGGGGTATGGGCTAAATTTGAAGTATGTAAGTGGTTTGTCATCTAAATTTATGGTGATTTATTTGTTTGATGTTGATTGTATTTTGGGATGAGGAAAAATGATGTGGCATCCCACTTGGAATCCACATCATCCTCTTCCACCCTCTCCCTTTAAAAATGAAAATTGCTTCTTCTTTTGGGGTTGTTGAAAGTTTGGGAAATCACTCTTGGGTCGAATTTTTCTATTGCTTTGGGAGATTGCTTTGTGGAGGAGCTTGGATTGATTGCATACCTTGCATTTTGCTATTTTGGAACTGGTTTTGGTGCAACAAGAACTGTTGTTTTGGAATCAAGTCTCCAATATGGAGAGGTAGGCCCTCATTCTTTTTAATTGTTATTTTCCCTCCTCCTTGCATGCAAAATAATAAATGGTTTGTGTTTACATTCTTTGAGGGATGGGTAGAATGCCTAGGGCATGGTGTAGAGAGAGAAGACTATGAGGTTTATCAGAGGAGGGATAAGGGATTTGCCATTGTTATTTGTTCTTGGGAGGGAATGTTGGTTTGGGATCCACCTAGGAAAGGAAATTTCTTGCATTTCCTACTTTGGGGAAGGTATGAGGGATATATTTTGAGGAGGGATAAGGAGGGGTTGAGGAGGGATAAGGTTTATGGGATTCTTTATGATTTTGGCAGTTTGCTTTTGGTGGAAGCCAAAAATTCAACTTGGGAGGTATAAAGAGACCTCCATAGTTCTTGCTCTTACTTGGCTTGCTTGCTTAGAGAAGAAGCCTTTGTTTTGTTTGAAATTGGTTGTTGTAGTTGATAACTACATCTTTTGTTTGTGTGTTATCTTGTGAAAGTGAATGTATGTTTTTTTTTGTGTGAAAGAAGCTACGTTGCCATGAGTTGTTTCATCATGCTCCATTTTATTATGGTTGGGGTTCGGGGCCAATGGGGAAAGCTGGATTCTCTTTCCCCATTGAGTATCTTGGCTGGGTGGAGAGCGTTGCCGTTCCCCCTTCCTTGTTGTGATCAAAAGATGAAAGAAGAAGAAAAACAACACGCTGTTGTTTGGAGAACTCAGTTTAACAGTCATTGTTTGAGAAAATCCTATGTAACCTTTCCCACCTTGAGTGGATGAATGTAATGATGTTGAAATGTGAAGTTAATGTGTTGAAGAATATAAGTTCTAATTGAATTGAGAAATGCACAAGAAGAATTATACTTCTCTATTTTATTTGAAAAAATAAATGTGAATGATATTACGTACTTGTATTTGAAATGTGGAAATCAATTAAATTGGAAAAGAGATCAGTTGTAATGTTATTTGATGTTAAATAAAAGAATGGCATTGGTTCTTGTAAATTTGTATTGCTTTGTCATAGGATAAATTTCCATTTTGAAAAGAATAAGAATCTCTATTTTTTTAAAGTTGAGAAGATGCATATGAAATGAAATTAAATGTTATTCTTTCTTAGAAATTCGGAGATGATTTTAGTTTGAATTACATGGATGTTTGATAAGAAACTACATTATATTAAGTTTAGGGATCATTGCTGTTTGAATTTAAAAAAAAAAGACAAACCAACTTTAAAGCAACAACTTGTTGTTTTAAAGTTAAAAATGGTAATGTACATTTGAATAAATGAACAACTCACATTTATACTTCCTAATCAACATAAAATGTCATATGTTACTATGCTAGGACTACACCAAAACTCAAATTGACAAAGAAAACTCGAAGAAACAATTTAACCATTCCAATTTTAAATTAATTCCCTTCCTAAGTCATTTTTTTGTCCCTTGTTGGAGAAAAACACAACTTGAATAAATTGATAAAATTGACACACTTAAAACATTCTAATTCTTCCCTAAGCTGATCCCCCATGTATGATTGACATGTTGGGTGGAGGAAGAGTTCAATTTTATAAAAAAAAAAATTGCAAGTTTGAAAAATTGCCAGTTTTAAATGTGAAACCCTTCAGATCTATTTCTTAAAATTGACCCTTGAAACTTCATCAAATTCCAAAATTGATGATTTCTGTGCAAATAGGACTCTGAGAGATTTTCGGAAAGTTCTTGTTTTCCCAAAATGGAGTTTCCAATCAAAAGTTATGGCCATTTGAAGTTTTACTTCAAAATGGCCATCCAAAACCAAAAATGAATTAATGTAACTTAGAAAATTTTAAATTTTAGCGCGGGAAAAATTTCCATGAAAATTCCACTTCCCCGCCACTCTCTTATCCAATCATATGATGCCATGTGGCATCTTGGAGGGGTAGACTTTTTGAAAACTCTATCTTTTTTGAAAATTTTACCTTGGGAAAATTTTCCCAATTTTCCCCGCAGCCCCACGGCCACCAACCAATCACATGCTGACACGTGGTAGGGAGGGTATGTGAGTTCAAATTGAAAATTTTACCTTTGGAAAATTTTCAAAAATTTCCTTACAACTCTGCTTCCCCACACCATCACGTGCTAACACGCAAGTGGCGGGGAGGGCCCACAGGTTAAGAATTGAAAAATTTAAATTTTGCCCCTTTGGAAAAATTTCCTATTTTTCTCCACGGCCCCGCACCCTTGCAGCCATTGGGTTGATGACACATGTCCCCATGGGTGTGTGGGTCCGTGCATTTCCTCCGCCTTGACTGCAACCAATCATAAGGTGCCACGTGGCCATTTGAGCAAGCGCGGAGGCATGGAGGAAAATTTTCCTTCGGAAAATTGAAACTTGGTTTTGGGAAAAATTTCATATTTTTTCCTGTGATCTACTGACCTGGCCCAATCATGTGATGACATGTGGCAACTTGGGCATCGGCGGGGTGCAGAGACTTTTTCTTTCTAACCCCGCGGACTTCTAATGGAAAAATTTCCCCTAAAACTCCGCCCGGTCATAACTTGAGTTTTACAAGGAGTTAGGAGGACTTATTTATATGGTTGGAAAGGTGAGGAAATTTCCTATCCAATGAGCCTAGTTTAGGAAAGTTTTGATAAATCTAAATGTGTGAAAAATCTAGTTGAAGTTCAGGGCTTGTTAGAGAGCAGACATGGGGATAAATTTCTCCCTGAACCTTAGTAAACCTTGTAACCTCAAAATTGGAACCTTGTAAATTTGTTATGAGATAAAAATGTAAATTTGATGTTTGCTTAATCAAAATCTATTCTGGAACCTATTTAGTTTCAAACTAGTGTCTTGCAACTTGTTTGTAGACTCTTCCTTTAAAAAAAAAAATTATTCCATAATTTTCCTAGTTTGTTTCTTGGTCTCAAGTGGTAGTTGAAGTGGGCACTACACTTGGTATTAGAGCGATGGTTCAAAATCTTGGACCATTGGGCACACTAGAAAAATTGAGACTTGAAACCTAAAACTAGCAAATTGATAATCTAGAAAACAAAACTGATTGAAAATTGAACATGTTAGTAAACTTAGAAAACTAAAAGGAAACTCAAGGTAACAAACTAACTCCCACTGCAGTGCATGCGGGAGCTCGAGACGGAGCGGGAGAAATGTTCCCGAGACTCGAGTCACCACCACCACCACCTCCACCACCGCCACCACCACCACTAGATCAGGGTTTAACAGCTATCCTACCACAGATTTTGTAGACCCTCTAGGATGTTAATGCTTCCCTACGTGGAGGATCAGTAGGAGGGAACTCAGGTAGACATGACAGAGATATTTCCATAGAGGGACATGCACCCCCTCCACTTAGTGAGGAGGATGGAGGAGAGAATTTTCATGCAGAGTCAGTCAGAGAAGATTCACCACCTAGGAGGCAGGATGATAGAGTTCTGGAGCATAGAGAGAGGTCTCAGAGCCCTAGGCTTAGGGATGAGCTTATGGAGAGACCTAGAGGCCGTTAGATCACGGTGTGGATCACATCGAGAGATCTTAAAGCTTAGGCCCTTAAATTATTTATGTGACACGGGGGATTCCAAGTAGAGGCCTAGGCTAGTTAGCTTGAGCGGTTGCTTCAAGATTTGTCCTTGTTCTAGCAACACGAAAGCTCATGTTGTGATCCATCTACTGAAGGATGGAGCTGAGTATGGTGGAGGACAGAGGAATAGAAGCTCCATATAGATTCAGAGACAGTCACTTGGGAGCTGATTAAGGAGAGATTTAGGAGCAGATACTTTCCACAGAGATTCATACAACAGAGGATTGATGAGTTCCATGATCTTCGACAGGCTTCCCTTACAGTGGCCGAGTATGAGAGTAGGTTCCTAGACTTGCTTCAGTACATTGATTACATGCAGGATGAGTAGGTGTAGATCCATAGGTTCATCCAGGGCCTTAATATAGACATTGGAGGTGCAGTTCAGATCCACTGCCCATAGACATTAGTAGAGGCCATTGAGAAGGCCTACATTGTAGAGGAGACTCGGGGTAAAACCCAACAGGCTAGAGACCGGGTCAAGAATCGTATTCAACAGTTGTAGGATAGTAGATCGAGGGTCAGCTCCTCCTCCTTATGGTGGTCAGTATTCTTTCTTTGTCATCTTTCAAACCACCATAGCAACAGCAATCCACCTTGCCCACCCACCGTCTACGCATCCTTAGAGATGATGCATGCAGAGAGAGTCACAATATGGGGCCTCCTCTTAGGGGACCCACCAAGACACATGGTGGAGCTAGAGTTCAGTTGGCAGGAGCTCATCCAAAAAGGCCAAAAAAACTATAGCTAGATCATTAAGGTCCACGAAACCTACCTTTAGGGCACCTTCCGAAGGTGCTTCTATTTGGAGAGGTTCAGGTAGGTGGTTGTTTTGGGTGTGGAGTAGTGGGACACTTTTAGAGAGATTGCCCCCAAAACCCTAATAAGGGTAAGGCACCCATCTCAGAGCCTATAGTTAGAGACATGGGATGGAGTCATAGGATCTATGTAGTGGTTGAGAACCACCAGGCCGAGCACCAGAGCACGGTCATTGAGACCATAGGTAGTATTAGAGGTGTTCCTACCTCCATATTGTTTGACTCCGGTTCATCTGATTCTTTTATTGCACCATCCTTAGTAGAGTGATGCAGGCTAGTGGCTATTAGACAGGGTCATAGTTGGGATGTCGAGATGGCTTTGGGAGCCAAGGTCTCTATAGACTCCTTAGTAAAGGAGTGTGTTGTTAACTTGGGACCTTTCACCACCACTTCAGATCTCCACATACTTCCTTTGGGCTCGTATGGAGTCATTTTAGGCATGGATTGGTTGACTGCACACAGGGCTAGGATGGATTGCTATCATAAGACTATATCTTGTGCAGATGATCTTGGAGTTGAGTCGGTGATTTCTAGGGTCAGGAGACCTGTTTCTATTCACACTATTTCTACTATGCAGCTCAAGAGGTGTGTGCGACGAGGTTGTCAGATGTATGCGATCACAATCGGTGACGGGGTAGAGGATGTGTCTAGTGGGCCATTCTGCTAGATGACCATCCAATTTTGAGAGAGTATGAAAATGTTTTCTGCGGGAGCTACCAAGGATGCCACCCCAGCCTAAGATTGATTTCCATATTGATCTGGTTCCAGGAGCAGAGCCTATCTCACGAGCTCCTTATCGGATGACCACCCCAGAGCTTTATGAGCTCAAGTTACAGCTGGAGGGCCTTTTAGAGAAAGGCCTTATCTGTCCTAGTGTATCCCCTTGGGGTGCACTAGTTATATTTGTGAAGAAGAAGGATGGATCATTGTGGTTGTGCATAGACTACCACCAGTTGAATAAGGTAACAATCAAGAATCGTTATCCTCTTCCTTGCATTGATGACTTGTTTGATCAGATGAAGGGAGCCATGGTTTTCTCTAAGATTGATCTCAAGTCGGGATACCATCAGTTAAGGATTTCGGAGGTGGACATTCATAAGACCGCCTTCCGCACGAGGTATGGGCATTATGAGTTCACAGTGGTGCCTTTTGGTTTGACGAATTCCCCCATGGTGTTTATGAGTTTGATGAATGGGATATTCAGGACCCTTTTAGATCACTTCGTTCTCATCTTTCTTGATGACATTTTGATTTACTCACATACACGTGAGGAGCATGAGGGGCACCTTCGTTAGGTTCTTCAGTGTCTTCGTGAGCAAAAACTTTATGGGAACTTGGAGAAGTGTGCTTTCTTTCGATTAGAGGTTCAATACTTAGGTCATATCATCTCAAGGGAAGGTATTGTAGTCAATCCTTCTAAGATTAGAACCATTATGGATTGGCGGCACCCACTACAAATGACAGAGGTGCACAAATTCATGGGGTTAGTAGGTTCTTATAGGAGATTTGTTTAGGATTTCTCTCGAATAACGTACCCCATCATCTACCTTCAAAGAAAGGGAAGAAGTTTTTTTAGATAGATAGTGCGAGTAGGTATGCGGGACACTAAAGGAGTGCCTCACTACAACACCCATTCTTGCAGTGCCGGATCCATAGGGTGAGTTCTTTGTTTGCACAGATGCTTCTTTAGCAGGGCTTGGAGGTGTGTTGATGCAGGATGGTAAGGTTGTAGCTTTTGAGTCTTGCAAACTCAAATATCTTGATCTTAATTATCGACCCATGATCTTGAGCTTACATAGGTTGTGCATGCTTTAGTTTTTGGAGACACTTTCTTCTTGGTCGATATTCACACTCGGGACCGACCATTTGAGTCTTCGCCACCTCTTCACGCAGCCCAATCTAAAATCTTGTCAGAGGCATTAGATGGAGTTACTTTGTGAGTATGACATGGAGATAGAGCATGTGAAGGGGAAGGAGAATGTGGTTGCAGACACTCACAGGTAGATGGAGACATTCGAGTATGGCTACTTCAAGAACATAGATTTATGGAGCGGATCCTTTAGCGAGCTTCCTCTTGAGTTTCTACATTTCAGCTTGAGCAGAGATTGAGTCCTAGAGACCCCTTGAGGGAAATTTGATGGTTTCTCTCTAGAGGCAGATGGTCTTCTCAAGCACAAAGGTTGGATATATGTTCCTAGAGATGGAGGCTTGAGGCAGGACATCTTGATAGAGGCACATCGTGCACCTTATTCAGCCCATCCGGGGTGAAGAAGATGCACAATACCTTGAGACAGTTATATCACTGGAGAGGTCTTCATAGGGACATGGCTTAGTTTGTGTCACAGTGCTTAGAGTGCCAAAAAGAGAAGGCTGAGCATCAGCATCCAGTTGGCCTTCTTTTTCCTCATGTTATACCGGAGTGGAAATGGGACACCATTTCCATGGATTTCATTATTGGGTTACCAATGTCGAGATATCACCATGACGCCATCATGGTCATGGTTGATAAATTGACAAAATTAGCTCACTTTTCACCGGTAAAGACCACGTATATAGCTAGTGCAGTGGCATGAGTATACTTGGATGAGATTGTTAGGTTGCACGAGATTCTGCGGAAGATTATTTGTGACCGCGATCCTTTGTACACTTCCCATTTATGGACTACTATATAGTATGTTCTTAGGATGAAGATTAACTTCAGCATAGCTTATCACCCTGAGATAGATGGACATATCGAGAGGGTGAATCAAATTTTGGAGGACATGCTCAGGATGTATGTGATGGATCACCAGGTGAGATGGGAGGAGTATCTGTACCTTGTGGATTTTTTCTACAATAATAGCTTTGAGTTCTATAAGCATGGCTCATTTTAAAGCCTTGTATGGTAGGGAGTGTAGGACACCCCTTAGGGGATAGGTTGGAGGATAGAGCATCTCTTAGACTAGCTCTTTTACGGGACATAGAAGCGGTAGGTAGTGTTGATTAGGAAGCGATTGCGGGAGGCACATGATAGGCGAGAATAAGTACACTGATCAGCATAGAAATGAGCATAATTTTGATATGGGCATGAAGGTATTCCTTTGTGTTAGGCCACATAAGAGCCCGATCTGTTATGGAAAAGGTTCTAAGTTAGCTCCTTAGTTTGTTGGACCTTTTGAGATCTTGGAGCATATCGGCCCATTGGCTTACCGTCTAGCATTGTCACCCATCTTATCTTGCGTACATGATGTGTTTTATGTTTCTGTTCTTAGGAGATACATCACATATCCTTCTCACGTGATGGATTAGACATCATTGCAGGTACAGGATCAGGGGCAGGTGATGGTGGAGCCCATCCGTATCATCGATCGTAGGACCTTGGGCCTTGAGGCCAGATAGATTGATCAGGTATGGGTGTAATGGGACAAATATGATGAGACTGTAGCCACTTGGGAGGATGCTATTACTTTACGAGTGTAGTTTCCACATTTGTTCCAGTGACTTCCAAGAGGAATTTGAGTCTAAGGGGAGGGGGATGTAGTACCCACTTTCCTTGGACACTATTCAGATACTGATCCTGACACTATTGATCACATTTTGGATATTATTATGTTTTGATGTAGTATGATGTATCAGGGATTATTATGGACATTATTATGTTTTGATTAGTATGATGGTTAGATGTTAGATCCTGGATTAGTATTGATCTGGATTCAGATATTTTGCTTGATGATCAGTGAGACATTATTATTATTATGTGGATGATGATATACTGGTTGACATGGATAGGTTATTGATGTTGATTTTAGACATGTGACATTGATATTATGAATAGCTCTAGCATAGGGATCTATTGGATGATGATATAGTTGCAATTGAATTTAATAATAATGATAAACTCTTGATATTGTTGTGATTTGGATTTAATAATTATATGTTGATTTTATATCTTCTTGGATGTTCTGATATGGCCACGAGGCTGAAGGAGGTATTGTCATTTTATAGGTTAAAAATCACAACAATGTCGGGGGACTGGAGACTAACCATATTGGAATTCAGTGTGAAATCAACAAGGGTCACCATGGCAACTGTGTTTGATTGGTGTGTTGTGTTGTGTTAGGATTTCCCATGGGGGGGATTTCCATTATTGTGACCTTGGGGCATATATGTGTTTTATTATGTATTCCCTTTTTAATTATTGTTGTATGTATTTTATTTGTAATGTGCTCTTTATTTTAATTATTTTAATGTGATAGTATAATGTGAGAGTCTTATAGTTAAATTTCAATTAAATTAATTGGGATGTGGAATATAAATTAAATGTTATTGTCTTGGTTGAAAATGAAAATTGACTTATATATATTATAACCATGTGGTAAATAAATAAATCTTTATAAAAGATTGTAATAAATAAATGTCATAAATATAAATGCATGTGTAAGAAATTGTAAGAGGATGTAAGAGTTGTGTAAGTGAAATGATAGATTGTGTAAGGCAGATTTTGGAGTGTAGAACACTCCATCCTCTTTGAAACTCGGATTTGGTCTTGGGAGCCTAAATTGGAGGCTTGTGGGACAAGTTAAACTTGTCCCACACCTCTCAAAAACCTCCACCAACCATGATTATTATTTTGGAGTCAAAATCAATCTATTTTATTGTATTTTGATATAAATTTGGGTAAGTATTGATTGCACTTGTCTTACAAATTTTAAATGCATTCCTTTTGGGGTATGGGCTAAATTTGAAGTATGTAAATGGTTTGTTATCTTTATTTATTTGTTTGATGTTGATTGTATTTTGGGATGAAAAAAAATGATGTGGCATCCCACTTGGAATCCACATCATCCTCTTCCACCTTCTCCCTTTAAAAATGAAAATTGCTTCTTCTTTTGGGGTTGTTGAGAGTTTGGGAAATCACTTTTGGGTCGAATTTTTATATTGCTTTGGGAGATTGCTTTGTGGAGGAGCTTGGATTGATTGTATACCTTGCATTTTGTTGTTTTTGAACTAGTTTTGGTGTAACAAGAACTGTTATTTTAGAATCAAGTCTCCAATATGGAGAGGTAGGCCCTCATTCTTTTTAATTGTTGTTTTTCCCTCCTCCTTGCATGTAAAATAATAAATGGTTTATGTTTACATTCTTTGAGGGATGGGTAGAATGCCTAGGGCATGGTGTAGAGAGAGAAGACTATGAGGTTTATCAGAGGAGGGATAAGGGATTCACCATTTTTATTTGTTCTTGGGAGGGAATGTTGGTTTGGGATCCACCTAGGAAAGAAAATTTCTTACATTTCCTACTTTGGGAAGGTATAAGAGATAAATTTGGAGGAGGGATAAGGAGGGGTTGAGGAGGGATAAGGTTTATGGGATTGCTATGATTTTGGTGGTTTACTTTTGGTGGATGCCCAAAATTCAACTTGGGAGGCATAAGGAGACCTCCATAGTTCTTGCTCTTGCTTGGCTTGCTTGCTTGGAGAAGGAGCCTTTGTTTTGTTTGAAATTGGTTGTTGTAGTTGAGAACTACATCTTTTGTTTGTGTGTTATCTTGTGAATGTGAATGTATGTTTTTGGTGAAAGAAGCTACGTTGCCATGAGTTGTTTCATCATGCTCCATTTCAATATGGTTGGGGCTCGGGGCCAATGGGGAAATATGGCTTCTCTTTTCCCATTGGGTATCTTGGTTGGGTGGAGAGCATTGCCTTTCCCCCTTCCTTGTTGTGATCAAAAGATGAAAGAAGAAGAAAACAACATGCTTTGCTGTTTGGAGAACTCAGTTTGACAGTCATTGTTTGAGAAAATCCTATGTAACCTTTCCCACCTTGAGTGGATGAATGTAATGATGTTGTAATGTGATGTTAATGTGTTTAAGAATATAAGTTCTAATTGAATTGAGAAATGCACAAGAAGAATTATACTTCTCTGTTTTATTTGAAAAAAAAAATGTGAATGATATTTTGTACTTGTATTTGAAATGTGGAAATCAATTCAATTGGAAAAGAGATCAGTTGTAATGTTATTTTATGTTCAATAAAAGAATGGCATTGGTTCTTGTAAATTTGTATTGCTGTCATAGGATAAATTTCCATTTTGAAAAGAATAAGAATCTCTGTTTTTTTAATGTTGAGAAGATGCATATGAAATGAAATTAAATGTTATTCTTTCTTGCAAAATTGTATATCAAAACTAGAAATTCAGAGATGCTTTTAGTTTGAATTACATGGATGTTTGATAAGAAACTACATTGGATTAAGTTTAGGAATCATTGCTGTTTGAATTAAAAAAAAAAAAAGACAAACCAACTTTAAAGCAACAACTTGTTGTTTTAAAGTTAAAACTGGTAATGTACATTTGAATAAATGAACAACTCACATTTATACTTCCTAATTAACATAAAATGTCATATGTTACTATGTTAGGACTACACCAAAACTCAAATTGACAAAGAGAACTCGGAGAAACAATTTAACCATTCCAATTTTAAATTAATTCCCTTCCTAAGTCATTTTTTTGTCCCTTGTTGGAGAAAAACACAACTTGAATAAATTGATCAAATTGACACACTTAAAACATTCTAATTCTTCCCTAAGCTGATCCCCATGTCTGATTGACATGTTGGGTGGAGGAAGAGTTCAATTTTATAAAAATTACAAGTTTGAAAAATTGCTAGTTTTAAATGTGAAACCCTGCAGATCTATTTATTAAAATTTACCCTCAAAACTTCACCAAATTCCAAAATTTATGATTGTTATGCAAATAGGACTCTGAGATATTTCCGGAAAGTCCTTGTTTTCCCAAAATGGATTTCCCAATCAAAAGTTATGGCCATTTGAAGTTTTACTTTAAAATAGCCATCCAAAACCAAAAATGAATTAATGTAACTTAGAAAATTTTAAATTTTAGTGCGGGAAAATTTTCATGAAAATTCCACCACCCCGCCACTCTCTTATCCAATCAGATGATGCCACGTGGCATCTTGGAGGGGCAGAATTTTTGAAAACTCTATTTTTTTGAAAAATTTGCCTTGGGAAAATTTTCTCAATTTTCCTGCACTCGCATTTGAACCAATCACGTTTTGACACGTGGCAGGGAGGGTACGCGGGTTCAAATTGAAAATTTAGAATTTTTTAAAATTTTCTAAAATTTCTCTCGCAACTCCACTTCCGTGTACCAATCACGTCTTTGACACGTGGCAGGGAGGGCCCACGGGTTAAGAATTGAAAACTTTAACTTTTGCCCATTTGGAAAAATTTCTTATTTTTCTCCGTGGCCCCACACCCCTATAACCAATGGGGTGATGAAACGTGTCCCCATGGGTGCATGGGTCCACACAATTATTTTAACCATTTAACCCCTTAGGTGAAAAATCCAAAATTTCTCCGCTGGCCTGTGACTAATCACAAGGTGCCACGTGGCCATTTGAGCAAGCGTGGAGGCACGAAGGAAAAATTTCCTTCGGAAAAATTGAAACTTGGTTTTGGGAAATTTTTTTATATTTTTTCCCTGTCACCCACCGGCCCAGCCCAATCATGTGATGACACATGGCAACTTGGGTATCGACGGGGGCGCGGAGACTTTTTCTTTCTAACCCCGCGGACTTCTAAGGGAAAATTTTCCCCTAAAACTCCGCCCGGCCATAACTTGAGTTTTACAAGGAGTTAGGAGGAATTATTTATATGGTTGGAAAGGTGAGGAAATTTCCTATCCAATGAGACTAGTTTAGGAAAGTTTTGATAAATCTAAGTGTGTGAAAAATCTAGTTGAAGTTCAGGGCTTGTTAGAGAGCAGGCATGGGGATAAATTTCTCCCTGAACCTTAGTAAAACTTGTAACCTCAAAATTGGAACCTTGTAAACTTGTTATAAGATAAAAATGGAAATATTGTGTTTGGTTAATCAAAATCTATTCCGAACCTATTTAGTTTCAAAATAGTGTCTTGTAACTTGTTTGTAGACTCTTCCTTTCAAAACAAATTATATTCCATAATTTTCCTAGTTTGGTTCTTGGTCTCAAGTGGTAGTTGAAGCGGGCAATACATGTTGAATCATTGTGAAAACTCATACTCCGTGTTCTTAAGTCAAGTCTTGACTATATCCAAGGTCAAACATTCTATCATCACACACCATTCTTACACTTCAAAAGAGTTCCCGATAACGAAACCGAAATGAAGTCACCTTTCCCTACTCCCTTTAAACCCCAAGGGCGTCGGCATATCACCCACCTTGACAAGGCACTCACCGAGGCACATGAGGGTGCCAAGCCTCTCCTTTATGTGAGACTTGTAAGAATTATTCACCATTAAGAGAGGAATGTTTACTGAAAAAAAAATACATGCATTCATTCTAGAAAAGAAACTAGATCTAAGCACATATACACCATAATGTAAAAGTAAATACTATAAAATCACATAGAAATTAGATCTGAACAATGAGAAATATGAAGAAAACTAGGGTTTGAACCCATAAAAAGAGATATACCTAACATCCCATCATATTCACTAATTTAGAGCTCATTTCTGATAGGCGATTACATAAAAAGTGTTATAGTAGACTTAATACATTATGAAATGACACCTAGCTCTACAAACTAACTCTGGTCAAAGGGTTCTATCTATGCTCTCTTATATTCACAAATAATATCCCATGCCTTGCAACACACATATTCTTCCTCCTGCATCACCTCTCATTCCTACCTATGTCTCTGCTTATCCTTACACATACCTACACCTTGTTTTGGACCCAAACACCTTCTTAAATAGAATCAAGATCTCTCCTCTACCACCTCAACTTCACTCATGGGTAGGCCACATGCCATATGGAATCATGCTCCTCCATAATCGAGTGCCTATGCTAGCTCACCAAAACCTTGATTAGCCTCCACTAACCGTAATGATTACATCTTGGAATATTCTTTCCTTGAGCTACAAGACTCCAAGTTCTAACCTTATCCACTCATCACACTGCCCACCTCCTCACATGTTTTCCATGTAACACCATATTCCATAATGCTGCTAAGTCCTAGAATCCTCTTTTTCTTCCACACACCAACCTTTGTGTGCTCCATGTGTTCTCAAGCCCTTTACTCAAACTGAATTGTTCAGTCTGTTCACACGCACTTAGTTCTTCTTGTGCACTCTTTTCCATGCTCCTTCTTCCTACTTTTCTTTCAAGTGCAATCATCCTCTACTTCGGGAATTAGTCATTTACGGTTCAATAGCTCCACCATGGATAGCCAAACCAATATGATATAATTACAAATAGTGAAAAAACCCATCGATCAAAGTTTTTCAGATTTTTTTTTCATTGTTAAAATGGATTCTAGAGATTATAGAGACTAATGTCTGCTAGGATTCTAATCGAAAAATAATTGGTCAACATAAAACATGCATTTTTGTTCATGAAATCATATTGAAAGAATTAACTTAGCTACCGTTAAGACCTAACGGAAGTATTGGAGCTTAGTGGTCACTAAAAATTTTCCTTGATAAGAAACAATGTGGATTATGTGTTATATGAAATATATCTTAGAGAATTGCATAAGGCTATGTCCCTCTCGAGAGTATGTATTACAACATAATGAACATTTGAGATAAGATGGATTTAGAATATTTTTACATTCCAGATAAAATTGTTGGTGTGTGTGACTATCCATTCATCGTCCACATCACCTAGGTGAGTCATCTCACCTTACAAGAGTCATAGGTCTTAGGAAGTCAAATGAGAAGTGTCAGATTCTGTCATAAAATCTAACATTGTCATTTGCGTCAATGCACCATAGGAGTTACATTCCTTATTTGGAATTATAACTCATCTTCTAGTGGCATCATATGCGTTAGTGGATTCATTGAGTTTCTTTCCATGTTTAGGCATGGGGGTTACACAACACCCCTATTTGTACTTCCTATTTTTCAATCTATGAGCATGAGTAGACCCATTCTTCTTACTTGCAATATTCTTTCCATTGATTCAAATCTTACGTATTGCATTGGCTTGATGTTACCATTGGAGTGCAAATTCCTTATGGTGCATCAACTTTTGATCTCGGTTCTTAAGAATTGCTCTTTCATGGTATCACAACCGGTTTTGGTAAACATGTACTCTTCATTTCTCAGTTGTTTATTACTTCTAGTTTCTTCTCATTTCCTCGCGTGCAAGTTTTTTTTTCGATTATCATTTTGGGATTATTGCTCACCTCATATTGAGGTTTCAGCGATTCTGAAGTTAAGGTATTTGGTTGGTTTACATTATCAGTTGAGTTCGTAATTGCATATTTCTAGATCTTTGTGGCTATTTTTTCTGGGTTGTTCATGTTACTTGCTGGTTGTGTTTAGATTCAGATCCTGCAGGGTAAAAGAAAAATCATTTTTTGCTTGGTTCCTTGCATTGGCTTCATTGGTCTCGGGCATCTCATGTTGGTTTATTTCTCGTGCCTTGGTTGCAACCTCGACTCATGGCCTTTGTGTCTCCACTTGCATTGTTTGGCTCGGTCCTGCTCCCTTGTGGTTATTTTTTGCCTCAGCAGCACTTTCATCTGACTCGTGCCTTTTACATTTGAACCCTGCCTTTAAAAAAAAACTAATCTTTGGCTCTACGTGGATAGTCTTGCACTTGAATCCATGAGTTGTTGTGTTTCAACACCCTCGCGGGGTTGATCTTCCGCTTGTTTTTGGCTTGTTCTAGATGGTTAATCTGTTGCTGCCACCTAGTTCATGCTCCCAATAACCTGTTCTCGGGCTCCCTACCACCATTTCCAGCTTCTGCCATCTTCTTTTTTTTTTTACGTGACTGTGCTCCTTGGATTTCTACTGCATTTGACCGTTGGTCCGTTAGTGCTCCTCCTTGGTCTACTCACCATTTTCTTCATTGAAACCAATGGTGGTTCTATGTCAACCTTCATTCTGCACACTCAGCGCTGTCATCCTACAGTGGACAGTTACACTGCATTATCTATTTTTTCTTGTCACTCTGCGCTTTGACCACTCAGTTGGGCTATCCATGTTTGAGACGTTGGGCTCAGTCTTTTTTGGTTGACCTCTGACTATGCTAGCTATCTCTTGGGCTCTCCCACTCCTGCTCGACATTGGACTCGCCACGTGGGATTCCATTCTCAAGCGCTCGGTCAGGTCATATCAGCACCTTTTCAAAATTGATTATTAGTAAATCTATCACCTTTTAAATATTTTAAGGTGCTAAAAACATTTCCTTTTATTGGCATTGTAAAATTTGGTTTTTTGGATTGTTGTATTATTGCCTTCTGTCGAGTGCTAAAGACGAAGGGTGAGGTCTGGGATTGGCAGGTGGCTAATCCCCCCTTGCAATCCAAACAAACCCTATCTAAAATTCTATGCCATTTCTAACAGAGCATACATATGAAACCTTTTGCATGCATTTAGGGCACTTTTTTAATCCGTTTGCGAGGCTTATTGGCTTTTTCTCATCGATTCGGGGTTGGTTTTTGCTATAACTTTTGACTCATTGCTCGGTTTTGAGCACTTCTTTAGTCAAAGTTGCATGTTTTTTCACACTATAGATGATGGGATCATTATTTTTGTAAATGCACTAATTTTATGAAGTGCCGCATTCTAGGGGGTGTCTTTGTATTGCTTAATTCAGCTCATTTTTTCTTGAGCTTTGTTCTATCCCTTTTTGTGGACTTGTGAGTGCATCCACCATAGTCTTACGACAAAGGGATTATTTCATGTGATGTGAGATGTTGTTTCTCACAAATCCCTCTCTTCCCCCTCTTGTTTCTCTCATTCTTGTGCTTGCTTTTGATGTTGATCTGTTGCACCCTACAAACCTTGATTGTTGTCTCCACCATTGCGCATTATTACGCTAATTGCAAGGTGAGTGACAAACTAGTTCTTGGAACACAGTCACATCTGGTTGTAATCAATGCACTGAATTATAAAGTGCCAAACTTGGGGGGTGTAATTTTGTTCTGGGGTGGTTGTTTCTTTTCTCTCTCCTTCCTTCTACATTCCTTGGTTCTATCTCTTCATTATGGATATCTCTAAAGTACCGGTGCTCACACCTTTTAATTTCTTCGAATGGAAATCTAAAATTATATTGGTTCTACGAAGTAAAGGGTTATATTGAGTTACCATGGGGTTAGAGACCAAACCTAATGATGAACCCGAAAAATCTAAATGGTTCAACCGTTGTGATGAAGCCTTAGGTCTTATCTGTATGTCCATCTCTCCCAACTTTCTCTTCCACATCGAAACTTCCTCAACACCCGATCAAGCGTGGAAAATGCTCGATGATATGTTTGGGAAGCAAGATGACATGAGAGTGCATGAGTTGGAGAATGAACTACTAGGGTTAAATCCTAGTGACTTTGAAAACCTACAAGCCTTCTTCTCAAAGTTTTTCCGCACTAGAATGCTTCTAAAGGAATGTAAAGTGGATAAGAAAGACTCTCAATTGATCTTGTCGATTCTTTCTAAGTTAGGTCTTGAATACTCTGTTTTTGTTTCAACTTTCCACGCCACAAAAGCCACCTTGGGTAGTACTTGGACTATGCCCTCCTTTGATAGTTTTTTGTCCCAACTCACTCGAGAATAGGACAAAATCATTCAAATGGGGACTCTAAAATCCAAGTCACATGCCCTTGTGATGAATAAGGGCAAGAAAAATGAAAAGAAGAAAGAAACTAAGGTCCAACCTAAGAAAGAAACCAAGACCAACCAACCCCCAGTTAATCCCATCACTCATACTTCGACTTCTGATCCTAAAGAAAAGAAGGAAAAGTATAAATGCTCATATTATAAGAATTACATGCATGACGAGCAACATTGTTTTCGAAACAAATTGATCACTTAACTCATTTACTTGAGAAGAATAAAATAAGTGTTCTGAATTTGTTAAAAAAATGCTCGAAAGGAGAGTCTTCTAATGTAAAGGAGACTAAAAATGAAAATAAGAAAGGTAAGGCCCTCGTAGCTAGATCAGCTCCATCATCAATTTGGATTATCGATTCTCGGTGCCTCGCACCACATGGCTTCTTCAGAGTTTGAATTATCTAGCATTGAACCATGTGGCATGTCCCAAATCATGTTGGGTGATGACACTCATGTGTCAGTTTCCGGTAGTGGATCGGTAGAGATAGAAGGTGAAACATTTAACCAAGTGTAGAGTGTTCCCAATCTCTCCACCAATCTCCTATCGGTTTACCAAATCACCCACCTTGGTGAAGGAATGCGAGTGGAATTTGGTCCTAACTTGGTGATTATTCGTGAGCTTAACTCTGACTACACTGTGGCTGAGGGAAAGGCAGATCACCATTCACGGTTGTATACCTTTTCCCACTTCTCTTCTAATTCAACGCCCAATGCCTTGCTCACTCATGCAAATGAGGTTAACAAGTTATGGCATGAGCATTTTGGGCATCTAAATTATCGTTACCTTGAACAATTGAGCCAAAATGAAATGGTCAATGGGCCACCCCGAGTTAAGTTTTCTAAGGGTATTTATGAGCATTGTACCCTTGGAAAGCACCACCGAAAAAAGCTTTGACAAGGGAAAATCTTGGAGAGCTACTTGTCCCTTGGATCTTGTTCATAGTGACATTTCTGGCCCTTTTCCGTCTCCTTCTTTTACTAGAGCTCTATATATACTAACCTTCATTGATGACTTTTCATGTTATACTTGGGTATATTTTCTTAAGCTTAAGTCTGAAGTTTTGAGCATTTTCAAAACTTTAAGGCTCTTGCTGAGAAACAAGTGGAACGGTCTATCAAGGTTCTTCGAACCGACAATGGAGGCGAGTATGTGAGCAACAGGTTTGAGGATTTCTACACTTCTGAGGGGATTGCTTTGTAGCGTACAGTTGCTTACAACCCTTCCCAAAATGGAGTTGCAGAAAGAAAGAACCAAACTTTAAAGGAGATGAAAACTTATATGGTTCACTCGAAATCTCTTCCTCCACAATATTGGGCTGAAGCAGTGAATTGTGCTTGTTATATTCAGAACCGTGTTCCACACAAGGTAGTAAGAGGGATGACACCCTTTGAAGCTTGGTTTGGACACAAGCCTAATGTTGAGCACTTTCGAGTCTTCGGATCCAAGGCTATGGCTTGGATTCCCAAAAAGAAACGCAAGGCATTAGATCCACAATCCAAACCTTGTATCTTTGTCGAGTATCTTGATGGTGTGAAAGGATATCGATTGTTGAACCCTACCACCCATGAGCTTTATATTGAGAGGAGTGTGAAGTTTGATGAGTCATCCTTGACTTCAACTTCCACTGAGGTTCTTTGCCCACTGATTCAGATTCTGACTCTTTAGATGATGATGTTGTTGAGCGAGTTCCACCTCTCCCTACTCCTCCCGATCCTCAAACTTCTGAGTCTTTTGATTCTGACAGTAGTGATGATGAGGACTATGTCCCTTCTCACTCAAGTGAAGAATCTTCCGACTTTGAGCCTGAGCCTTCGGGACCTCTTTGGGCTAGGAAAACTTTACAGAGTGCTGGAGATTTAGTTGGAGATCCTTTGGATGAGAGACGTACTCGCTCAGACTTCACTGGACCTCACTCCTTCTTTGCCTCTACTTTTGATCCACCATCTTTCCAAGAAGCTTCTAGGATTCCTGAGTGGGATTCTACCATGGATGAGGAGTATTCCTCACTCATAAAGAATGACACTTGGGATCTTACCCTTCTTTCGAAAGGAAGAAAAATCGTTTGGTGTAGGTGGGTATATCGAACAAAGTATGGAGCTAATGGAGAAGTCGAGAAGTATAAAGTGTGACTTGTAGCTAAGGGTTTCTCCCAGGTAGTTGGGGTTGATTACTCGAAACCTTTTCTCTGGTTGTGAAGATGACTTCCATTCAATGACCCTTGCCATCGCTGCTGCTAATAGATGGGAATTCCACCAGATGGACATTAAGAGTGCCTTCCTTCATGGGGACCTAGAGGAGGAGATCTATATGGAACAACCTCCGAGTTATGTCCATGATCCATCCCTCGTTTACAAATTAAAGAAGTCTCTCTACGGCCTTAAACAAGCCCCTCGGGCTTGGTATGCCAAGATGGACTCCTTTTTACTTGCATCAGGGTTCACTTGGTGTCACTCTAACCCAAATGTGTATATTCGTGACAGGATGACTCCATGCTTATTTTTGTTCTCTATGTTGATGACTTGTTGATCACAGGTAGCTCTTCCTCTATCATTGATTCTATGAAGATCTCCTTGGCCAAAAATTTCTCCATGTTTGACTTAGGATTGCTTCATTACTTTCTTGGGATCCAAATTTCACAATCTGACTCGGGAATTATGATCTTGCAGCCTAAGTACTCTCTTGATTTGCTTTCTTGGTTTCACATGTCTGACTACAAGTCCTCACCTACTCCTTTTCTTTCCAGGATTAAGTTGGTTTCTGATTGCTCTTCCCCCTTGGTTGACGATACAATTTATCGACAGTTGGTGGGAAGCTTGATCTACCTTACTCACACTCGGCTAGATCTATCATATGCCATCGGGATCGTGTCTAGATTTATACAGGAGCCTCATGAGTTGCACTTAAAATCAGAAAAGTAGATCCTTCACTATGTTCGTGGCACTCACACAAATGGTATTCATTACTTAGGAGGGACTGAGATTGACTTGGTTAGATTTATAGACTCAGATTGGGCTGGTGATCTAGATCATCGGAAGTCTACCTCAGGCTATAGTTTCACTCTTGGTTCAGGTCCTATCAGTTGGTCCAGCAAGAAGCAACACACCATTTCCATATCATTGATATAAGTAGAATACAAAGGAGTAGTTAACGCTGCCACAGAAGCTATTTGGTTACAGGGTATCTTGACAGAGTTTGGCATCCACTTTCGGCGGCCTACCATTATCTACTATGACAACATGAGCACTATCTCGATTTGTAGAAATCCAGTTCAGCATCAACGGATGAAGCACATTGAGATTCATATGCACTTCATACGAGAGTTGATACATGAAAACATCATCGACATACAGTATGTTTAGACAACTGATTAGGTTATAGACATTTTCACCAAGCCCTTCACTGAGGTGAAGTTTCTTCACTTGCGGTCTCTTCTTGGGGTGATATCTACTGTAGCTGCCCCATCTTCTTCGGGCTATATAGTCCTCCTTCTTCTCCTCTTCTTCTTTCCAGAAAGATGTTGTTTGTACATGGGCACCTTATCATGCCTTTAGTTGCGAGGCCCATTGACACATCTTTCTTAGTTGTCTAGGGGGTCTTCCTTTTTGTTACGGCTTACATTGAACTCTTCCTCAGCTTCGATGAAGGGGGGTGTTGGTGTGTGTGACTGTCCAGTAATCATCCACATCACCTAGGTGAGTCATCTCACCTTGTGAGAGTCATAGGTCTTAGGAAGTCAAATGACAAGTGTCATATTCTGTCATAGAATATGACATTTTCATTTGCATCAATGCGTCATAGGAGTTACATTCCTTATTTGGAATTGTAACTCCTCTTCTAGTGGCATCATATGCATCAGTGGCATCATTGATTTTCTTTCCATGTTTAGGCATGGGGGTTACACAACACCCCTATTTGTACTTCCTATTTTTTGATCTATGAGCATGAGTAGACCCATTCTTCTTACTTGCAATCTTCTTTCCATTGATTCAAATCTTGCATATTGCATTGGCTTGACGTTACCATCAGAGTGCAACTTCATTGTGGTGCATCGCTTTTCGATCTCGGTTCTCACGAATCCCTCTTTCAAAAACACTTACAAATAATTTTCCTAAATAATTATCAAATGCTTGTATGCAAGAGAGGTGTGCCAATTTTTGTAGTCAATGGTTTTGAAATCAACAGTCTATCACATAAACAAACTACCTAATGCATTAATTTAATAGTTTTATTTCTTCACATCACTCTTTTTCCCATAAGGTCTCCTTGTTCCTTATCACAGGTACTTTTAAATTCTACCACATGCTTGACTAACTCAACTTTGTACCATAAATTAAAATGACCTAAATGTGACAAGAGTGAGTGAGTCAAGCCTGTTGTAGAATGAAAAATCTCATGTGTAAAAAGAAACTAGGAGACCCTATGGGAAAAAAATGATGCATTGAAATAACATTATCAAATTAGCGAGAACATGTATTTTTGATGAGAGTTGGAATTTTTAGTTATATGAAGCTCTGCTAAATCATATAATGTTATATTAGAAAACAAAGAATCGAACCAACTCCAAAGTCTTGTTGTATAGAAATTATATGGAACTTTTTTATGATCATGGACTACATAATGCTTGATCCCTTTCTAGGGTATGCGGTGCAACACTTGACTATGCCAGGGATAGTCCAACCAATATGATGTAACTATAATACATGAAAAACACTAGCAATCCAAATCTATAGAGAGAGTTTTTACAATAACTAGAGGTAATTATTATATCCTAGCAGAGGCTAAGCTAGAAGATGATTTGTTATTCTATCTTTATTTTCCAAATAAGAAACTGTGAGACTAGCCACCACAAAATCATCCCTTTAAATAAGTAATGGATCTTAGCCCTCGCTAAGCATTTTATTTAATCAAACCTATGTGAATTAAGTGTTATACACATTATATCTTATGAGAACTACATAAAGGTTTGATCCTTCATGAGTGTATGTAGTGTAACACTTAGTTCTATCGGAATAATCTAGCCAATATGATATAATTATAAATAATGAAAAAACCATCATGTTGGGGTTGATAATGTCAAGTGGGGATACCATTTGGTGGACCACCACTTATGACCCTTTTATTAAAAGTTTATTTATAAACTTAAGTTGGTATCTCACAATTAAATAGAATGAAGTGGTATGACTACTCACCCATCCTACACACACACACACACACACACACACACACACACACACACACACACACACACACACACACACACACACACACAGGATGATCCCGTGCACGGGATTTATAATTGGTTGGGAGACATTAATCTAGACAGACTATATGCAAATGCTCAATATTTTTATTTAAGAAAACTGTATAAATGTGAGACCAAGGAGTGAAGTGGAAGTGTTGGGTTAAAATCTTGTTGAAATTATTAATATAGGAAGTGCTTTATTCAGTGGGGTTTTTTCCTTCACGTTCCACCACTTTAAATATGGTGTTCTATGTCTCGTTTATTTCCTATTGTTTTCTTTCAACTATGGTTATTAATCTCTATAATGTGCAATCTCTATATAGCTAAATCGATGTATAATTAATCGTATATCATAGTCTATAATCTTTAGGATTTAATTTTGTGGATCTATGATTTGTTAAGTATATATTCCCTTACAAATATTGACATGGTATCATAGCAGGTGATTATGCATGTGCAGATCGATCTGGAAGATTTAACTTTCTTGGGTGAAGAAGCTTAAATTTTATTTACGGATATTTGAAACCTTAAAAGTTTTGCAGTCGTCTTGAAAATAACAAGGTTTAAATTTCTAATTACCACTTAAATATTGTTTGAAATATTGGCAAAATTCCTATTTAAATTGTGTTTGAGTTGTTGTATGCTTAGATATTTACTTTTGCATCTTGTTTTTGTTGTTTAGGGTTTAAATCCGTATCTTGTGAGCTTATTTTAAGTTTTCTCACAATTTATAGCCATTAGAGAAGTTTTTTTTGTGGATCCAGAAGATTTATTTAGATCCATTTTGTTTGGAGCTTCGAAGTCTGTTCTGATAGTAAAAATATTTATTTATTGATAAATCCTCTTTTATGAAGCTCGATCGAATAACTTCACACCATACGACTTTATTGTGTCGGTTTTTATAGATATTTTTGGTTGTGTGAAGTTTGAGCCAATAAAATTGCTCCAAGTAGCTTTGTTGTTGTTATTTTCATGTTTGTAAAGCCCATTCCACTCATTGAGTGCTAAGTGGCTTCACTCTTTTGTCTTGGCGAAGCACGATCTAATCTTTAATTGCCATTTGGCTTCATCATGTTAGTATTTATTGAATTTTTTGTTCTCTTCAAGGTTCTATTAACTACGAAGGTCAAGCCAATCATTTTTCTCCTTCTGAATTTGCATTGTCATTATTTTATTAGAATTTTTTTCATTTTTGTGAAGCCCGAGCCAATCAAAAGGCTCCATCTTGCTTTACATTGTCAGGTTTATTATTTATTTAATTATAAGTCATGAAACATGAGATAATAAATGCTTTACATGTATTTCATGTTATCAAACCTTTTTTAGTTTGTTTTTGTCATATGCGAAGGTTGAGCCAATAAAATTTCTCCAAGTATATTTTTATTTCACATTTTCCAGATTTGTAAAATCTTATCCATATTTTGCATCTGTGAGTATTTTCATTTGTGGCAGTGGCTATCCAATAAGAATTATCCACCTTTTCACATTTGTTAGTATTTTCCAGTCTTGCAAAAAGTGATCCATTTAAAAGGCTCCATGTGTGTCCATTTTTTCCTTAAGTGTATTTGGACATGTGTATTAATCATCCGATTGTGTCGGTCTTCGCAAGTTTTGAATCGCCTTTCGGAGTGTTAGTCTTTGCTTTGGCTTACCCACTAAGATTGTGACACCTATATTATATTTTTTTTTGGAACTGATAAGCTATCTATTTTAATTAAATTATGGGGACTTCATGTCCAATAGGGGATATGGATTAGAATTTTTAAGAAAATTGACATGTTCCCTACTACGGTGGTTAGATATTCGCCATGTGTCCCAACTAAATTATTTTTGTTCCGTGTGGATTTTTAAAAAAATTTCTTGTACCACAGGTTTAATATTATCTTTATAACGCGACTTCAAAGTTTTCTTTGTACTATGGGTTTTTCAAAGTTTCTTTGTTCCGCGAATTTTTAAACTTCTTTATTCTGTGGGTTTAAAAAATTTGATTGTCTTACGTGGGTTTTCTAATTTTACTGTCTTCCGGATTCCAAAATTTAAAAATCTTAGATATTTGCTTTGTGGCCTTCCACATCTTGTCTGTTTCATTTTTAGCTAGCTATGCGTGCATATAACTACTAAATCTTATGTTTCTTACCATTTTTTCCTCTCGTTTGGATTTCTAGTTCATTTTTGTTGTATTATTTTTTCATTCTTGTTTGAGAATTATAAATGGCTACTTTTGCTAGTTTTTCTTCGATAAATCTTGCCTATTAAATGGAATGAATTATAACATATGGAGAGTTCAATTGAAATCATGTTTTATGGAAAGGAAGCTATGTGATCTTATGACATGTGTAGAAAAATGACCCACAGGAAGATAAGAAACCCCTGAAAATCTTATCTCCTTCTCTCTGAGATCACAGGAAGCTTTGTCCATCCTTTTGCAAAACATAAATGGTGAATTTTTGATGCATATAGGTCATATGGACTCACCTATTGATTCCTAGAAGCAATTAGAGACTATGCATGATGGAAGTCATATATCTATGATAATTAAGTTAGTATTAGAGATGTTTACAACTCCTATGAAAGGGGATGACAAAATAATTAATTATTTAGCTAAAATTAAGAACATTAAATCTCAATTAGATGGATGTAATATGAATTGTTTCAAGATAATATTATGTACTTCATTATTCAGATAAACATTCATGAAAAGTTCAGAAATTATATCTCTATTCTTAATTCTAAGTATCAGAATGAGAACAATCTGCCTAATTTAGACACTCTATCTTAACTCTTTTAATTCAATAAGAGCATGTAATGGAGAATTTTGATTCAAAAGAAACTACTTCTCAAGCCCTGTTCTCTCATAATCATAATTCTACTCATAATAATAAAAATACTAATCACAATAAGAAGTTTAATATAAGATCAAGATTTTAATTCAATCTAAGTCCAATTTTACTAAAACACAATCTGAAATTTAAATTCAAATTTAATAGAACTTTAAATAAGTGTGATAAATTTGGGAATAAAGAGTTTGATTGTAGAGTAAAAACTAACAAATCTACTAAGTATTCTAGAAATAACAAGCCTAACAAATCAATAGGAAGATCAAA
This sequence comes from Taxus wallichiana var. yunnanensis, assembly GCA_018340775.1. NCBI lineage: Eukaryota > Viridiplantae > Streptophyta > Pinopsida > Cupressales > Taxaceae > Taxus > Taxus wallichiana. Next base: position 417,470,191 of record CM031235.1, read on the forward strand.
AACAAAATATTTCAATCATTGACTCAGACTAGGATTCATATATGGAACATAAATCTTTGTATGGTCATAAGACAACTCCTAAAAGCTTGGTAGTAATAATAATATAATTCTTAGAATCAAGAGAAGAAAATACAATGGTTTAACTGTTATATCATTTTTTGGCATGTAAATATGATCATATATGATGTCTTTGGAAGTATCCACAGTTAGTGGATCATGTCTTTTTAGTGAATACTATGATTATTCTGTATGAATTGATTATATGTTCAGATCTGATTATATATCAAGTCTTATCTCATTAGTTAAAGGCTTAGAATAAGATATTGGAGGTATATATGTTTTTAATATTTTTTTATGTGATTACTAAAATATTATTATATGCATATCAAAAACACTTGGGGATGCCTTTGTGTTTGTATTGGAGACGTCCAATACTGATTACATCTAATATATATTTTACAAGTGTAATATGTTGAAATTTTTTCAACATATTTGTAATATAACATGGTTAGTTGTTAGTTATGCAACTTGTGTTTAACCTCTACAGTTGGAAATCATATGATTTATATCTATATGAATATTATGACTCTAACCATGTTGATGTTGTGTTGGATAAACATATGGATTTGTGTTCAAGTTTTGATGCAAGTTACATCACTTGAAGTAGAAAAAGAATCCACGTGGCTAGAGAGGATGTTGGAAGAGATACACATGGAAGATAAATGAATTATTCCTCTTCTATGTGAAGGCCAAATTTATCTTGATAAAAATATAGTTCTACATCAAATATCCAGATTCGAATATCTTCAACAAGCCATTTTGTGCTAGGAAGTTTTGTTCCTTGTTGGGCTTATCGATTTTCCATTTAGGGGAGTGTGTATGAAAATTCCATCTCTTAATGACTGTTGTAAACTTCCAATACTTCCTCCATTTTGTAATAAGAAAATGTGTCACTTTATGTGAAGTTACTTGTAAATACCAATGAAGCATTATTTATGGGCCTGCCTTAGTTTATAAAAGGCTCTATAATCTGATATAAGTCTTCATATATAAAACAATGATCCTAAGAATTTATTTTATGGGAAGATCTGTAGGATTTCCCTTGTTTATTTTTATGAGAATATCTATATGATTTTCCTTGATTGCATGTTGGCCACATACATGTCTTGTTTTCCTAGTTAACATTAAAGGGGAGTGTTGGGGTTGATAATGTCAAGTGGGGATACCATTTGTTAGACCACCACTTATGACCATTTAATTAAAATTTTAGTCTGAAAATTAAATCGGTATCTCACAATTAAATAAAATGAAGCGGTATGTCTACTCACCCATTATATACATATGATGATGATGATCCCACACGTGATTTATAATTGGTTAAGGGGAATTGACCTAGACATAGACTATAAGAAAATGTTCAAGATTATTATGTAAGAAAATTGTATAAGTATGAGACATATGTATGAAAGTTATCTTTGTGAGACCGAGGAGCAAAGTGGATGTGCTGGGTTAAAATCTTGTTGAAATTCTTAATACAGGAAGTGATTTATTTAGTGGGGTTTTTCCTTCGGTTTCCCCACTTTAAATTTGGTATTCTCTATCTCATTTATTACCTGTTATTTTCTTTCAGCTATGGTTATTAATATCTATAATGTGCAATCTATATTAATCTAAATCGATGTATAATTAACTGCACATCATAATCTATAATCTTCATTTGGAGGTATGAGTAGAGTTAAAAAAATTGGTAAGCAAATAATAACATTATTGTATATCTATCACAATCTATTTTGGCTAATTTATAGCCATTACAATAGGAAAACCACTTCCTATAAAATAGGAAGTCTTTCAAACAACTTACCCATTTAAATGTTTTACGGGTATAACCAAACAATATGAAATCTAATATTGTTATGTGTAACAATATATGATCTAACTATATAATCATAAGTAATACTTACTACAAGGTAATACACTAACTTACATTTAAGCACTATATTTCCTAACATTCCCCACCTTAGTGTTTACATGGTAAAAATACCTCATTCTTTGATTGTAGCGTTCCACCTCTGTGTTCTCATGATCAACTTCTCAACTGTGTAACATGGGAAATGCACAAAACTCACACATGTGCTAACACACATTTCTTCTACTGATGGTTTTCTCGGCTTCTACTAACAACCTTACCCAATTGGTTTTGTAGGTGTACCAATAACCTTTCACAATTGGTTTTATAGGTTCACCAAAAACCTTACAAAATTGGTTTTATAGGTTCACCAAAAACCTTACACAATTGGTTTTCTGGTTTACCAATAACCTTCACATCATGATTGCTACAATACATTTTGATCAATATTCTACAATGTTTCTACAAAAGGGGTTACATGAGGAATACACACAAGTGAACATGAATTTACATCATTTGTTCTTATTTTTCACGTCACACTGAAAAACATAACTGAAACAAATTTCATCATACCAAAAGTGTGGCCCCATCGTTGATGACTAATGAGAGGTCGTTGTCTGACCTCTAGCCTCCATTCCTCGGTCCTCCAATGTCACGCTGCTCACTCAACAAATTGGACAATGAAATTAAACAATTTCCACATTGGGGTTATTTGTATAACTTCCCCCATAATGTGAAATAGTTTTTATTTTTTATTTTTATTTATTTTACGTAGGGTAACACCGAAAAATGCATCCGTGAATTTTTTTAGTTATTTTTTTACAAATTTTGACTATAAACATGAAAAATACAATATCATTGAAACTCTTACCAATGATCTCGGCAATATTCTCAACAAAATTTTTACATAAAATGATTTACTTTATGACATTACTAATGCGACATCACAAATATATTGACACATATAAATATTGGACACTTTTGACAACAAAATAACAAGTATTTATTTTACATTGATGACTCAATTTTAAAGACCAACCTAATCACCTATACTCCTTTATCTTCTTGATATATAGTAAACCGAACCACCAATGAAAAAATTTACACCCCTTTATATTTATATAAATTTTCAAAAACCTTTCTCCATGTGGTATTACCGAGACTTGACCTTTAACAACAAACTACTCCCACTCAGGCTAAGTGTAAATAAATGTATACATAATGTTGATAGCCTTTAAAATGGAAAAAACACCTTTGTATTGCAAATGACGAGCCAAATCTCTATTATGTGACGTGTCTGAAAAAAGCAATGCTTTGACTAGTAACATTTTGAATTGAATGAAGACCATGCTAATTTGTTGAGTTTATAGTGGAAAATTTAGAGTGCATGTTGAAGGAGGTACCGTGTAAATCAACCATGTGATAGATCAAATACATGCATAAGATAACTATCACCCACTTGGACTGTTGGCCCTCACTGCAGCGACAGAATGTTGGTAAATGCACAACAGAATTTGAACTAAATACAATCCAATGCAGATCATCTATGTTTTGGATGGTCGTTTGAGTGTTGGTGCCATATTTAAACAATTCTAGTCTCACACAGTATTTTTCAGGGTAGGACACGAATCTGCAGAAGAAGTCAACCCACCAAAATAATTGGATGTATAGTAATTGTAGTTGATTGACAATGATCAGGGCGTGAAGGACGTTTGAACTCCTGATGTAGCTCTATTGGCAATGTAGAGTTTGGCACAAAATCCTCCAATATGATATTATACCCAAATCAAAGAAGCTGAGATCTTATTTCTTTGATTTCTTTATTTTTTCTTTCCTCTTCAAAACATTCAACGCTTCAGAACTGAGAATAATATAAGGGTAGGTGATATTCCAATGCAAATGTAATGTACACATATATCAATCCCCACTGAGATCTCCAATATAGAGATCAAGTAGAAAGGAGGCGAGTGTGATGAGAAGTCCACACAGATGTAGGTTTTCAATGCTATAAAACTCAAATGCAAATCACACAAAACAAATCACACCTTATATGCATCCTCATAAGATTGAAAAATCTACAGGCTGTATTAAGACTGTTGGTATTGCCACTTCACTGGATGGTCACGGGTGGATCCACGTTCAATGTAATGGCAAAGGCACCGATGTGTGTTTTGGAAAAGAGTATAATTTCTTGCTACTTGATGCGATGTGCCTTATATTAAGACACCTCTGATATTTGTTTCTTCTCCTTAAACACCTCTCTAGCACGTGGTAGTCCCTCAGAAGATTGGTTGGAGTTTGACTTGTGCAAATCTCCTTCACACTAAAAACAATAATCTGACTATAAACTATATCAATGAAATCAATTATAAATCTGAGGCAAGTATGAAGAGTGTGTCGTTGCCTCATTACAATTTTTATTCCTCCATCACAGATGCAACAAACAAACCTGCTCTGATACCAAATCTGGAGGTATGAGCAGAGCTACAGAAAATTGACAAACAAATAATAATATTACTGTATATCTATCACAATATATTTTGGCTAATTTATAGCCATTACAATACGAAAACCACTTCCTATAAAATAGGAAGTCTTTCAAACAACTTACCTGTTTAAATGTTTTACGGGTATAACCAAACAATATGCAAACTAATATTGTTATATGTAACAATATATGATCTAACCATATAACCGTAAGTAATACTTACTACACGGTAACTCACTAACTTACATGTAAGCACTATATTTCCTAACACTTCAGGATTTTATTTTGTGGATCTATAATTTGTTAATTATATATTCCCTTATAAATTCTGACACATCGATCAAAGTTGTTCAAATTATTTTTTTCATTGTTAAAATGGATTCTTGGAAATTATAGAGACTAGTGGCCTCTAGGATTTCAACTAAAATAATCTGGACAACATAAAACATGCAATGTTGTTCATGAAATCCTATTGAAAGAAATAGCTTAGTGGCCACTAAGACCTAATAGAAGTAATGGAGATTAACAGTCGCCAAGAATTTTCCTTGATAAGAAATAATATGGATTATGTGTTATACACAATATATCTTATGAGAATTGCATAAGGTTATACCCCTCTCAAGGGTATGTAGTGTAATGTAACGACCATTTGAGATAAGTTGCCTTTAGGCTAGTTTTTACATTCTAGAGAAAACAATTAGAAATGATTTTCCTGAATACTTATCGAATGCTTGTATGTAAGAGGTGTGCCAGTTTTCTGCAATGGCTTTTTGTTGAAATCACTAGGTGAGACACATAAAAATACTACCTAATCTACTAATTTGGTAGTTTTGTTTCTTCAAATCACTCTTTTTTCCTACAAGGTCTCCTTGTTCCTTATCACATGTATTTTTAACTTATACCACATGCTTGACTAACTCACTCTTGTACCATCAAGGAAAATGACCTAAATGTGACAAGAGTGGGCGAGTCAATCTTGTTGTAGAATGAAAAATCTTATGTGTAAAGAAACCAGGAGACATTGTGGGAAAAATAGTGATGCATAGAAAAAAACTTATCAAATTGGCAGAATAGGTATTTTTGATAGATATCGAATTTTCCATTTATATGGATCTCTGTTGAATAAGATACTTTTGTTATAATAGCAAAAAAACATCATAACCAACTCCAAAGTCTTGTTGTGGGATTTATGAATTATGTGTTATACACAATATATCTTATGATAATTACATAAGGATTGATCCCTTTCCAGGGCATGTAGTGTAGCACTTGGCTTTGTCGGGATAGTATAGCCAATATGTAGCAATCCAAATCTTTACATATAGTTTTTTACAATAACAAGAGGTAATGATTAGATCCTAGCGTCATTAAGCTAAAATATTATTTTTATTCTATCATGATTGTCAAAATAAGAAATTGTTGAAACTAGCCACCACAAAACCGTCTCTTTCAATAAGTAAGGGATCTTAGCGGTCACTAAGAATTTTATTTGATATGAACAGATGTGAATTATGAGTTATACACAATATATCTTATGAGAACTACATAAGGCTTGATCCCTCTTGAGGGCATGTAGTGTAGCATTTGGATCCGTTGGAGATAGTACAACCAATATGATATAACTATAAATAATGAAAAAAACCATCGATTAAAGTTGTTTTGATTATTTTTTCATTATTAAAATGGACTCCTAGAGATTATAGAGACTAGCATCTACTAGGCTTATAATAGACAAATAATTAGAAAACATCAAACATGCGTTGTTGTTCATGAACTCCTATTGAAAGTATTAGCTTAACATCCGCTAAGACCTAATGGAAGTATTGGAGCTTAACGATAGCTAAGAATTTTAATTGATAACAAACAATATGGATTATGTGTTATACACAATATATCTTATGAGAACTACATAAGGCTATGCCCCTCTTGAGGGTATGTAGTGCAACGTTTAACTATTTGAGATAAGCTTCCTTTAGGCTAGTTTTTACATTCCAGAGAAAATAATTAGAAATGATTTTCTTGAATACTCAGTGAATGCTTGTATGTGAGAGGTGTGCCAAATTTTATAGAAATTGTTCATTGAAATCACTGGGTACAACACATAAAAAACCTCCCAATGATGATTCCTTGTTGACGACCATTTTTCAACAAGGTTAGTTCATAGTAATAGATGTTCATCATTTAATCCTAAAGGATGAATCATGAGCATTTTATACTTACATTTTTGGTAAATCATAACACTTTTTTATCCCACAATCTCTCCTTGTTCCTTATCATAGGTATTTATAACATCTATCATGGAGTGAGTATGGTAGAGCCAAGTCTGCATCTAAGAGAAGAGATCTGTAGAGCGCACATAAAAAAACTCATGGTTAACCAAGTTGTTCGGAAGTGACAAATATAAACAATAGAAAAGTTTGAATTAGAATGGAAACAAGATTCACCATGGCTGCAAGTTCCGAATCAGTGGTGGACAGAGCCTATGGTAGATTTAGTTTTGATTTGATAGGCTCTTTTTCTCGGGATCAAGCCAAATATCAACCGTAAGAATTTGGGTAAGGAAGAAATGAAAAAATTTGGGGCAAGCAAACACCTTTTCCCTCTCAGAAAGAAGTTTTTTATTTATTTTGCACTTGAGAAGAAGATCTAGTGCAAGTTGTGCAGGGTGGTCAATGGTTCTATGGAGGAACCATACTCTCCATCATGACATGTAATCTAGGAGAACAACATCATGTTAGGTTGTGGAGCCTGTTTTCATGTGTGAAAGTGTTGAATATTGTACACTAAGAGTACTGTACACTTTCCATAGTTGACTCGTTGGGGTTCGAGTCGGGCCTAGCCCCGAGTGGGGGTCTAGGGGTGGTAGGCCTCGGTAGCGGGAGTTTGGGGATGCAACCCCCATAAATTTTTGGGCCTTAAAACGTGCTCGATATACTAGGAAACGTGCTTTTCTCATATGGGCGGATTTTGACCCATAGGTTTATGGGATGGTTTTTTCCCATGGTTTTAATACCCACGGTTTTGTAAAACTACTTAAGCAGTTGTCTACTTATATGGTTTTATGCATATGGTAGGATAATGTAACATTGTAGATGTGTTTTGAATTTGGGTGTGAATTCTGTAGAGTTTGTTGAGCATAGCTCCAAACATATCTGGGTATTGTATTGAGAGAGCGGTGTCTTGTAATAAAATCTGAGCAAGTGATTCTTGGTGGGTGTAGCCCAAATTGGGTGAACCAGGTTAAATACAATTTCTTTTTGTTCAGGTATTTTACTCTACACTTTTATTTGAGATCTGTAATATTTTACGTATATTAGTTTCTACTATTATGATTACGTGAGGGATTATTCCGCATATTTTATCCCTTGTTTCCTAACACATCACACACCATCTCTGATTCCTATCTAGGTGAGGCTTCTAGGGATGCCTATAGAAGGCGGGAAGTCAAAATTTTGGTAGGGATTGCAAAAGTGATTGGAGACATGATAGCTCTTGACCCAACCACAATCTGTTAGATCTAGGTTCATAATAACAAAGATATGTGTTAATTCCTACATTGGTTCTTCCCCATTAGAAATTAACCTAGTATCTTGGAACGGGTTCAAAGACAAAAATTAATATATGAGAATTCATCGGTCTATTGCGAAACTATGGGAAAGTAGGACATTGTAACTTTGGTCAGTGTAAAATCCCATCGTAGAAAAATATCTAGAACATGAGTGGAGGTGAGTAGCACATGGTGGATGAGAGAGAGAAAGCTCGGAAAAGATATCCCAAATTAGCGAGCTCTTATTGATATGGGATTCAAACATAGGTCGATGATTTCAGATGCTAAGTACTTAAAAGAAGAACAATACCCTACAAATGAGGTGGTGACCAAGATCCTTGATGTGGCTAAGGATGTGGCACAACAAACAAGGCGGATGAGAGATAATTTGAAATGTCGGGAGTAGGTGGCTACGGTGAAGGTTATCCCACTAATGGAGAATTTGAACTCTTAGCCCACAAACGAAATTCACAATGGATAAGATGTGTGGAGAAATGCAAGTCGGCGATTGTGGGGCAAAGCCCTTGTTAGAAGATTTCAGCTAGTGGTTACTTTAATGACATTAATCAACATAACGTAGTGGTTTCAGATCTTAGTAACCATAACATTAAGGGGTCACAAATGAAAGATTCTAAAAATATTAAAAAAATGACAAATCTGAAATGAACCATGGAGACAAAGTTGAGCATTCCATTTTCAATTTGGTGAATCTAAAAGAAGTGTGCCCCCTTTAAAATATATTTCGGGATGACCAAATCATCGGGGAAGGTGGTAAAAAAACTCCTTGTGAGGGTTACAATGGATGGACCAAAGTAAAAAGAAAATTCCATGCACCATTTGTCACCCCGCAATGACTAGAAGTTGTGACACTAATATGAAATTCTAGTTATCTTGCTGATGTTTTCCAATATGAGTATTGGTTTTTCCTAGATTTATGCCAAAACCCTCCTTTTACTCTCTATTAAGAAATAAAAACTTCTACCGCATGCTTTACTAACTCACACTTGTATCATTAAGGAAAATGACCTAAATGTGATAAGAGTGAGTGAGTCAAGCTATTTTAGAATGGAACATCTCCCACGTAAAGAAACAAGAGACAATGTGGGTAAAATAGTGATGCGTAGAAACAAAATCACTAACTTGAGAGATCAATTATTTTTGACAGAGATGGTGTTTTTCAGTTATATAGAGCTCTGTTGAATCAAATAATGTTACAATAGAAAACAAATTATCGAACCAAATCCAAATTTTTATTGTGGGATTTATGAATTGTGTTATACACAATATATATTATGAGAACTACATAAGGCTTGATCCCTTTCCAGGGTATGTAGTGCAACACTTGGATCTTCTGGGATAGTCTAGCCAATATGATGCAATTATAATAAATGAAAACACTAGAAATCTAAATCTGTAATGATATTTTTTAACAATAACAAGAGGTAATGGTTAAAACCTAGTGGCCACTAAGCTAGAAGATGATTTTTTATTCTATCGTTATTTTCAAAATAAGAAACTGTTGGGCTTAACTGCCACAAAACCATCCTTTTCAATAAGTAATGGAGCTTATAATTTTTAAGGATATTCGTTGATACAAACCGATATGGATTATGTGTTATACATAATATATCCTATAAGAACTACATAAGGCTTCATCCTTACAGTCTATACAAGCCTTGAATGATGTAAATTAATCTACAAAGTACTTATCCTTTCCATTCATATTTTGTATCTTGTTGAAAGTTTTCCTAGTAATTGCTAAGCTATAAAGTTCCATTGTGAATGATTTGTAAATCTAAAAATATAATCAAATTAAGATACATCATCTACTTGTTATTAATTTATTGAATTTATTTTATCCTTCCCATATATTTACGAATTATTAATTTGTTTAATTCCTTTTACAAGTAATATGTCTTCCATTGGTCGCACTCATCCACACAAATTCCATTCATTAAAGGAGGAGAGAGTTGGAAGAAGAGATATGAGGAATGGTTTGTTGAAATGCATTCTCCAGAAAACTATCACACCGATAATTGGCTATTTTTTGTTTATGATGATGTCAACCATGGAGTTGGTATGGTTATCTCTTCAAAATTTATTAATTAGTGAACATTGCATAGTTAGGTTGAATGCATTGATGTTAAAATTAATACGTTCCTTATTATTGAATTGGAGTTGGAAGTTTCCTTGTTCAGGAAATAGGAAATGAAGGATTCTATAAAAAAACAAGTGTGTTCCAATATTAAATATGGTTGAATATGGGGATGTTCATAGACTTAGAAAAACAAGGTTGTGCAAATGCACATGAAATCCATAATGGCATGAATTTGGTATTCAAAAAGTATATAGATATGACAATAACTCTTATGTTTGTCACTATTTGAATAGAAAATGTTTTCTTTCACCACCAAATCATGATAATCTATTTACAACACTAATAAACACTTATTTGTCTAAATTAGAGATAGATCCCTCTAAGTCAAAGTTGCATGGGCTTAAAAAGAATAATAAATCAACTGCACTACTGAAAAAAGTGACCAATATATTCGAGAAAGAAGAATCTTCAACCGTTGAAAAACTTAATTTGTTTTTGTTCAATGGCGATGTATTTCCATTAAGGTTTCTAATTGCCATGCATCATTTCAAAATATTAATACCATCTTGTAGATGAGGAGAATTTTTATTTTCTTGTCCATTCCATGTTGATTAATGTTATTCCTACACAGAGGGATGCAATTATTCTTCCCTTTTTACATTCTACAAAGGAAATTGTGTAACTAGAGGATCCACATGACCGAAAATGGATGATGTGCGAGCTTCTACATTCTTGATAGCCAACATACAATTTGTGCCCAAATTTTTTTATCCAAAAGTAATTAAAAGTCATTACATGCTAGGATGCAATTTAGAAAGGCTCACATTTTTTCCTCAAAAGAATCCAATGAAGACATTATTAATATTTGTAAACAACAAAATGAAGTAAACAAAACTTGGATTGAAACTAAGTTGATTTACTTTACAAGGCTCGATTGATTTGGAAATCCCTAGGATGTCCTTAGAGGCCCAAAGTGGGAAAAACAAAGAAAAAGGAGTGGAGGGTAATGAAACTTAATTTTAATGCACTAGTATTTAATTTTTTTTTTTGGTAATATGCACAAAGTAAATGTATTATTTGTAATTTGAATGCGAGCTTCAAGAAATAATGTCTTGCTATTTTATCTATATAAAAGGTAGAAATTATTTATAACACATGGAATTTTGTATTGTTTCCTCAAGATATATGGAAAAATGGATAACATCCTTTGAGTTTTTAAGATAAAGTGGGCTTTCTTACTCTCCTTTTAAGGATAACTAGCCTAAATTTCATCCCAATTCACCAAAGAGTTCACAACAAATTCCTTCGAGGGTGCAAGAACAATGACCGATGAGGAACTATCGCACTAGATGCAAAGGAGAAATTAGGGAGTGCATGGATAATTGTCTCTATTGAGGCATGAATCATATCGAGATACTTTTGAATCTTACTTTCGAAGAATAAAATATGAAAAAATGAGAGGAAAGGTTCTAAAATATTTGAAAAATAAATATCTAGATAATATTGTATTGGAAAAATGTAATGAAGCCAATGTTATTAAAAAATTAGACTACATGAATCTCACTACCACTAGTTATGTGTACTCTTGGGAGAAGAGAGAAAAGGAAAAGAAAAGTTGATTCCCAAGAAGTGAAAAATCAACAAGAAGAAAAATTGATGCTGAAGTGGAAGAGGTTCTTCTAGCGGAAGCTCAAAGAATTTTAAACAACTATGTGATTTAAATGGAAGAAAAATTCTAGCAAGGATGGAAGAAACATAAGAGTTTACTTGTCAATGTGCATATCCCTTATAGCTTTAGTCAAAAATGTTAAGAGAACTAATAAAAATACATGAAAAAGGTTAAAGACAAGGGGGAATTAGTTATGGATGGTTGTTACAGATTTTATGACAGTAATGAAAATTTAATAGCTTGTGTTTTATGTACACAATAATTGGTGTGCATAATTTTGATGTTGATGATGAGGAGAGAGAATAAATCATCATGGATCGAGATATAACAACTTCCACAACAATTTGTGACTATAGGAAAAACTAGCCTATGGGGAAAGAAACATCCTTTTCTCTACAAAATATCTTATGATTTATGGTCTCATATGTTAACTTGACTCTCTTATGGAAATTATCCGATAATAGTAATTTACTGAAGCCTATAGTGTTGCATTGCATGCTTTGGTTGGCTCTAGTATATCTGCGATTTTTATTGTTTTTAGATAATTTAACGCTTTTGACCGAGCTTAGATTCGGGGTTCTTGGGTTCCCTCCCTTAATAACTTCTTTAGAAAAGATATTACAATTAATCCATCAAAACCATGACCACTAAGTCCGCACCAATGATGCAAATTTTCCGCCACCACCATTTTTAGAGCCACCAGCCACCACAAACGCCAATGATGATGATGAAAAGTCCACAACCACCGAGTATAACTTCTAGTCATAACCATCGGTGATGCAACACACGCCACCACTAGTAAACCACCCTAAACGGATCGCACCCAATAGAATTTGAACCTAGGTGGATCCAAACATAACCATCTATTTTAACTGATCCACCCAAACCCCATTGGCTCGCGTTTTTTATTTTTGACCCTCATGATCAAGAAATATTTTTAAAACATTACTATTCTCATTTGAAAAAGGTACATTGATTAAGACAACAATAAACAATTCTATTAGTTTAATTCCTTGAACTTATACATACAATATTTATGCAAACAATAAAAAAGAGAGGAATCAACCATCTCTTCTAGGCTAGCTAAAAATAATGGATATGATGTTGTTCTTAACATTTCACTTCCCATTTAACTTGTTGCACCAAATATCATTGCCCATAGATCTAATGAATCTATTCTAGGTGATTGACATTTACTCATTTTATAAATTTATCACTGTGATATGTTTTTGATTGTCATTGTTTTCATTTATTTAATAATAATTTACATTTTTAGTGTTAATGCCAAATGGGGAGGTTTTTGGCACATCATGCATGAATACGCAGACAAAACTTGGCATGTTAGTCATGTGCAATTATAAAAAAAACCTTTATAAGCCCCACATACTTGTAGAAACCTATACCAAAGTGATTTATTTGTTATATTTATTTGATACTATGTCTATATGAATGATGGCATTTGCTAAGCTCATCAAATATTGTCCAGCCAAACATAGTCCAAGAAGTAATGGCTTAGCCTAAGCGGTTGGTAATATACATATATAACTATGCAAGATTTTCCAAAGAAAGAGTAGTACATTGTATAGAAGCAAGTTATATCATAAATTTATTTATCTCGATATGAAATTTAATTTGAATTGATTAATGTTTTTTGAAATAGATCGTACATCAAAAGAACCTGCAGATAGAGAGTGCAAGGGAAGCCAAACATCAATCTCAATCAAGTAAGTGTTAACTTGTTGAAATGTCGATTATTTTAATTGCTTAATATTAAATTGAGATCAATTGAAAAATAATTAATTTTTGCGAGTTGGCCAAAAGGATTGTTTAATTATATTAGATTTGGAGGGTTTGCAATATCAGAAAAACCAATCCCATAAGGAGTTGGGTTTCAAGTTCGGTAAAGAGACTATCAACTTGCGAGGTGGCCTCAAAGAATTTTTGAAGTTACTATCAACCAAATTTGAAGTAGGATTTTGGTCTAGCATTCTCACTTCTACCAAAGTTTAAAATTTGGTAAAGGATTTGAAAAAAATAGGAGCTGAATTGAAACTCGATACTTTTTTTGTGAAAAAAACATTACACTGTACAAGATGAAATTACAATAAAATATATGGAAAAGGTTTGGAGTATATACGATATTGTTTTTCAGTTCTAGCGACACATTATGTATCACAATAGATACGAAGGGAAACCCTCTGGAAAATTTTATGGTGGGGAGGTAAAGCAACAAAGAAAATTGTTTTAAATATATGTGGTTGATAAATGATTTGTACCAAAACTATCACTGATCCCGTCTTAGGGTTTAAGTGTTGTAGAGGGCATCAAAACATTAGAACAAGCAAAAACTATATAACTGTCAATTATTTCAAAATGTTTTTATAATGATATTGCTGAAAATTGTAGAGAAGATACATGGATATGGTTACTTGCTTATTTTATATGTTGAGATTACAAATTATAATTTGTTTGTATTTATAGCTTCACTTTGTTTTAGTTGAGATTATAGATTTATAGGTTGTTTGTGTGAATTAGAAAATAAAAATATTATAAAAACAATATTTGATTTTTTTATCAAATTGGTAAGACTAAATTAATTATGAGCTATTTTAATAGGTTCAATTAGGAATCCTTGAAATTACTAGTTTTGGGAGTTGAAGGTTTTCTATTTGGAATTACTGGTATTTGTGACAAAATACCTCATAATATGGTTCCGGATTATAGAGCTAGGAATACTAAATAATTTGAACAAGCATTTAGTGCTGAATTGAGAAGAATTGCATCATAATATTTTGACATTTCCTTATGGTTTACATTTATTGATTCAAATATGGTGAAGTACATGTTCACTAAAATATTTATTTGGATACGAGACACCCACTTCATTTTGTTTGGGGATGTAAAAATGTAAGACGGAAAGAATACGAGTCAACAGATACTAGAAATTTTTGGTAATGTCTATGGTGAAAACAATATACTTTTGATTGATGATGCAAGATTCATGCCATAAAAATTAAAAGAAGAAATTACTCTCAAAACCCCAACGTGTTGGAGATTTGATGAAAAATATAAGACTATTTCATTAATTTACATTGAATTATGTACATGGATGAAACATGCAGAAAACACAAGAACATATGTAGATAGCTGAAAATTTTCAAACGAACTATTAGCATTTGAATTATAATTTTTCTATCAAATCCAATAATGTATTGTGCATTTATATAGAATAGAATAACTACCTTAAAGTTCTTAAAGATTAATAGTGCACAATCATTTATTTTTTATTCATTTGTTTTGCAAGAAAAAAGTCATTTCTAAGGGAGAGGAGACAATTTTGGATCATGGAACAATATATAGATTTAGATTCGAGATCATCATGGAAAATAATACAATAATGTAAATTCTCAAGATAATATATTCTCGATAATATTACTCGTATTCTCCATATATCTTTATTCGAACACCATTACATATATATAGGAGAGGACTTCCTATTATTAAGGAATCTCCTGAAACCACTCAATCCTACAATATCTCCTAAACTCCTATATTTGTGAGTTAGTTCAACAACTAAACTCACGTACAATATAATAGTAAACTATAAGAGATATTATATTGTTATTTCTAACAATATAATATTAACAATATTTACTGTAATAACCATACGGTTAACAACTAACATTTGTTAGGAATATTATATTGTTTACATTGGTTAATGTTTTAATGTAATATATATTATCATGGAGATAATATATATGGGTGAATAAATAAAATGTAATATTATTAAATATGAGAAAACATATCTCATATTAATAATATAGGTTTTATATAATAGTTGTGAGTTTGTTGTATAAACAACTCACATTGGTATTTTTAGGATTAGTTGAGTGTGTTGAGATAACTAAGGGATGTTAGAGAGATATTAGGAGATGGGGTTGAGATTATTTAGGGATTGAAGATCATGTTTGACTCCACCATTGTAGGGGTTAATTGATCTATATATGTAACTCATCAATCATGAATAAAATGTCTCGAATGAAATACAATATATTTGGTTTTATTATTTTACTTGTGCAATGTTTAATTTTTTTATTGATTAAATCATGCACATTTTTTAGAACATTATTATTTAACTTTCGGTAAATACCAAATTATAATGTAAACATTAATATCCTAACATCCCCCCCTTAATGTTTACATGGTAATAAAATAACTTTTGCACTTCCTCTATAGCCTTCTACTTCTACGAACTCATGATCTTGGCACACACTCAAACTGAAGGTAGAAGAAAGAACACATCAAATTCTTATCGACCATGCACTGTATCAGAACACATCGATCGACTAGGATGGGAACATGTTCACGAATCATCTGCTTATCAACCAGTCACTCTAGGGAACACATCTGACCTAACAATGTGGGAACTCAAGTAGGAACACATCTGAACAACCTTCAATGGTTTTCAGGAGGCTAACCACAAACCTAGGTACGAACATGAACACATCTGACTGTTCTACCTCAACAAGACTCATGATGTTGCATTTTACTTGTGCTATCTATTCTTCACTATGTTTTTGCTGGGGAAATAGGAATAATCACATACACAACTGAAAAACTAGAAATGGAACATTGGATCATGTTGATCATGTTCCCCCCTCAATGTGAAATTTCCACTTATTGAACACTGTAAACTAGTAAAAACTAAAGCTCACAATTGAAAGCAAACTCACACTGAAAAGCATATACTCAAACTATATATATGCCACCACACTTCATGTGGCCTCATCATTAGTGACTAACAAGAGGTCATTGTCTGACCTCCAGCCTCCGATGCCTCCATACTCCAGTGTCATGCTACTAACTCAGCTGGATTTGGATATGAAGCTCAATGATTTCCACATTGTTTATGATTCCTCTCCACAATGTGAAATCATTTATTTTTCAAGACATTGGGTAACACTCGAAAATGCGTTGGTGAGGAATTTTTTTTTTAATTTTACGGATTTTTACAATGACGCGTTTTTGACAACAAATCACAAATTTGACAATGACGCTTGATAACCACTTGACTCATGAATTTTGAAAAAAAAATTGACTCAAGAAAATTACCGTTGTACTTTTTAAAGACTCTCAATAAAAAATTATGACTTACAAGACTATGTAATAAGTCTCAAACTATTGACACTTTGGTAATAACATTTAACTAAACAAAAAAACACTAAAGACTCATATTACTATTGGAGTATTTTACACTTGTTTCGAATGGTACGACATTACCTAATAAACAATTGGACCAAAGATGATACAAATGGCTATATTGGCAAAAGACTCTAAACACATAAACACCTTACAAATAAATAAACCAACACTAGCTAAACAAAATTTTAAGTGGCTAACTATTGTGAATTTTTTCTTTAATCAAACTACAACCTTTTTATGTAAAATGAGGGGCGGTTTGGATAGGAATAGACCACTAATATAATAGACGTGAAGATTTCTCGAGAGATTCCTTTGGTAGATCTAAAACCGTGACTTCCTTGGTGTTCCACCTCATCGACTTGTGTTATGGAATACATTTTTCCATCCCCATTTACGTTGAGTGCCCTTCCAATATATGGTTGTACATTCAATGAACAATTTGAGTTCACTGCAGAATGTAGAGATGATTAGTAGGAGCTTCGAGTTAAACATTGATTATGCCAATGAAGCCGATGGGACTAGACAAGTTTTGACTCCATGGGCTGGAGAAATAAACAAAACCGCTCATTTTTATGAGAGAAAAAGAAAATGGAGCTTGTTGTAGATGTTCTCCCACTGCAAATTTGAATCTAGAACTTCTGTGAGATGTCAAGCGACTATATTTTGTGCATGCGTGTACAAGTCTCGTGTCTAAGGCATATATAAATTGTTCCGAGACGACATCTAGTTCATTCGATCCAGACAACTTCCACACAACTCACACAAAGACCAAGATTCACAGACAAAAATGATGTTGAATGTTGAGATATCTTCCTTTCTCCTCGAGATATGTGCCAACACTTTGTAGGATGAATGTGTGGAGGTTTTGAATGGTGTTTGCAATGAAATATCAAAATCTCTATGACATTGCACTCTGGCACTATTACACCTTGTGACTGATAAATGATTCCTTTCTCAGGTAAATAATGATCACCGATGACAAATGTTACATAAAAAATTGTACAATCCTATGGGCATTTCATCCGAGTTTAGTTGCACGTTGAGTCCGAAATACGCCAAAGAGACATTCTTTCAATTGATGACCAAATAGAAGATGCACATTGTATGACGATTGAAACCTCTTAGAATAGACCAAAGGAACTGCAATTTCTTATTAAGACTCACATTGTTCACAGGGGACATGACCATTGATGCTCGATACCAAATATAGAGTTAGATTTAGATCATCATGGAAAATAACACAATAATGTTTTCTCAAGATAATATATTCTCAATAATATTACTCGTATTCTCTATATATCTTCATTCAAACACCATTACATATATATAGGAGAGGACTTCCTATTATTAAGGAATCTCATGAAACCAATAAATCCTACAATATCTCCTAAACTCCTATATTCGTGAGTTAGTTCAACAACTAAACTCACGTACAATATAATAGTAAACTATAAGAGATATTATATTGTTATTTCTAACAATATAATATTAACAATATTTACCGTATTAACCATACAGTTAACAACTAACATTATTATTTACCTTTCGGTAAATACCAAATTATAATGTAAACATTAATATCCTAACACAATAATGATGAGGGTAGATATAAAGTCAAGGACTAGTACATACCAATTTTTCACTCAAAATTTGAAAAAAAAGTAGCCAATATAATGAGTCAAATCAAATCACATCAAACAATCACCCAATCAAATGATACCACATAAGTGGAAAAAAACATGACATAATTCCCTACAAATGGTCCACCCTAAATTTATTTGTATGAAAAATAATTTGATTTAAATACATTAAAAATCTTATTTCCATACAATGTAGATGCTCAAAAGAAAATATTTAGTTTTAAAATAACAAAATATATTAAAGTTTTTTTTTTTCAAATTTTATGGTATTTATATGGTGTTTGTATACCCCTCAAATTTTATTTTTGTTGAGATTCACCACCCAAATCCATTTGATTATGTTTTTTTTCATTTGCGAGATAAGAACATGTCCAACATGAACCTGATAATATTCAATATAAATGGCATATTGGAAAACACCATTCACAAGGATGATTCATCACATGAGATGTTAATTTTTTTGGTGGCTACAAAATCAAAAATAAATATTATTTTTTAAGACCTAATGTCAAAGAGTTCTTGCAACATTGCAAAAAAATTAAAAATAGTGATGTGGACATCAACAAGAAAGTCAAATGTTAATGACATGATGCCTTCATTCCTTTGATACATTGGCTTAGAGGTTGGAAAATTTGAGTTTATATTTACACAAGAAGATTGCATTGTGTCCAAACGTACCGATTATCGAGGTTCTACGAATCCCAAAATCTTTCTTAAAAATATTATCACCATTTGGAGAAAGTTCAATACATATTATAATTGTAAAAATACATTGCTTATACATGAAACTTTAGAGAAAAACAATTTCAATGATGTGGGGAACTATGTAATTGGTGACACATTTAACATACAATCTAAATCGTCGAAAACTACTAGATAGATGAGTCGTGGCCTATGTCAGCAACTATCAAGGATGTGGAAGACGTTCGTGACGTCAATTATTCAAAACCTAATTATAATTATGTAATTGGTCCCTAAATTAATTTGAGAAAACCTTTATGTATAATGTGTGTGACCATCTTTAGTAGTGTTATAATACGATAAAGAATTTAAATGTATTTCTATCAATAAATATGTTAGTATATAAAAAGGTTAAATAATATTTTCATTTATGGTGAATTCTAATTTGAATAATGTTAATTTTCCTGATAAGTTATATTAGCACTACCTAGCTACCACTAAGGTTTAAATATCTTACTATAATTTTTTAAAGCCATATAATCATCTTGACTTCATAATGTCTAATGCAAAAATTATTCACATTGGTTCATATAAACAAAAATTAGAATCCCCATTACTCTATCCAGAATACGAAACATTAGATCTCAGTGCCCACTAAGCTATTTGATTTTATATAAAATATCCTCAGCAGTGGTTGTGAATTTAAGGAATTGAGACATTCCCAACCACCTCAACAATGAATGTGTTCATAGGTATCATGTAAACAATCTTAATTTTCTATGATTTCTTTTATTAATTTGGGAGCCCATCTTAGGGAATAGTGTTACAATAAAATTTAAAAAATTCTTAAAATGTTTTACTATAATTCTACCTTTAGTAAATGAATTTTAATTTATTTCATATCTATATTTAAATACGAAAATATATTTGGGATGATTTTACAGTTAATTTTAATTAATTTCATGTCCAGTATTTAAAAATGAAAATGCATATGGAATGGTTTTACAATTAATTTTATATCTATATTTAAATATGAAAATATATTTGGAATGATTTTACAGCTTAATTAAATTCTACTATTATGGGTCGTCATCCTCACTAGTTTCTTTAGAATATCTTCAGTAATTCTCTAGTTACCCGAGATTCAATCACATACTAAATGAACCTGTAAGTGTCTCACATCTCTTGAATGTCATTAGCCTAGTAGCCGCTTAGCCACAAGACTATTTTAACTATTGAAATCAGTATAATGTAATCTTGGCTGTACATTTAAAAACTGATAAGAACCTTATTCAAAATCAAAAATTAAGTCTAATGGCCCCTAGCCCGTACTTTAAGCATAAAAAAATTCTATTTATTATTTTTCTCGATCAATGTTGGCTTCCATAAAATCATAAAATGATTTTTCCTAGATCTACATAGTTTAATCTTAAAGACATTTTAAAGAAGATAAAAACCTTATCATAAAGCAAAAATTAAGCTTTAGGGCCGAAACCCATATAAAATAGAAACTTGTTCTTTTTATTGTTTTGCAAATCAATGTTGACTTCCTTGAAATCATAAAATGTTTTTTCCTAGATCTTCATAGTTTACTCTTAAAGTCATTTTGAAAATGATAAGAACCTTATGCTAAAGTAAAAATTAAGCCCAAGGGGCACAAACCAGTATAAAAGAGAAACATGTTCTATTTATTGTTTTGCAGATCAATGTTGGATTACCTGAAATCATAAAATGATTTTTATCGATCTGCATAGTTTAATCTTAAAGACATTTAAAAAAACATAATTTCCTTATTCCAAATAAAAATTAATCCTTGCGTCCACTAGCCCATATAAAACAGAAACATGTTCTACTTATTGTTTTCCGGATCAACATTGGCTTCCTTGAAATCATACAATAATTTTTCCTAGATCTTCATAGTTTACTCTTAAAGAAATTTGAAAGCTGATAATAACCTTATTCTAAAGAAAAGATTAAGCTTAGCAGCCGCTATCCCGTATAAAATAGAAACATGTACTATTGATAGTTTTGCGGTTCAATGTTGGCTTCCGTGAAATCATAAAACATTTTTTTCTAGATCTACATAGTTTAATCTTAAAGAAATTTTAAAAATGATAAGAACCTTATTCCAAAGAAAAAATTAATCCTAGTGGTTGTTAGCCCGTATAAAATAGAAACATGTTTTGTTTATTATTTTGCAGATCAATGTTGGCTTCCTTGAAATCATAAAATGATTTTTCCCAGATCTGCATAGTTTAATCTTAATGACATTTTAAAACTAATAAGAACCTTATTCCAAAGAAAATTAAGCCTAGCAGTCGCTAGCCCATATAAAACAAAACATGTTTTGTTTATTGTTTTGTAGATCAATGTTGGCTTCCCTGAAATCATAAAATGATATTTCCTAGATTCATTAATTTAATTCGTAATATGATATATTGGACTCCGGAAGGAGGTATAACATGTTCCAATATTTTAATTTTTGATTCAAATTTTTTATTTTTGGATTAATATATGTGATTTTTGAGTGCAGTAAATTCCAATATAAGTGGTTTTGGATTCCAATATGTGTGATTTTAGATTCCAATATATGTGATTTTGGATTCCAATATATGTGATTTTGGATTCCAATATATGTGATTTAGATTCCAATATGTGTTATTTTGGAGTATAGATAATTCCAATATTTAACATTTTGGAATCCAAAACTAGTAATATTGGATTCCAATATTGCCTATATTTTTTAGTTGCTCAAACTAGAATAAGTCCAAATTTAGTGAAATAAGCGTTAAATGAAGAAAAGAAGAACTAAACTACTTCCCCTTTTTGTAATTCTATTGGGACTTGAGATGGCTTAGTAGAAAAATAATAATTTAGGAACCGTGTATTGAATAACAACATCATTTCATTACCTCGCATCCTTCAATTTGAAGGCATTTTAGCCTAATATATAAACTATTTGATAAGGTCTGATCCATAGTGGTGTGAACTTGTTGCTTTGCACTTTATTTTTATGGGTTTTATCCCATAAGAGCACAAGGTCTGATATTTTTAATGTTTTTATCTTGGCCCTTTAGTCAAACCATATTTTGACAATGTCTTGGTATCTACCAAAGTTTTGTAATGCCTTGTTTCTTATATCTTCTTCCATTTGGAGTATGTCTTTCATTATAGCTTCAGATTGTCTTCTCCCTCCATATATTCCTACATAAATTCAAAAGTTTGCAATTTAAGGGTGATTAGGATTATTGGTTGCTATCCATATACTAATAAAAAGGAGAATCCTTTAAAGACTATTTGTATCTGTTCATGTCATCCCATAGAGCATATTTCAAAAGTGTATGCCATTCCCTTGGCTTATTGTCTGCTGATTTATTGATAACATTGATGAGGTTCTTGTTTTTGATTTTGATACTCCATTGCCTTAGGGATAATAATTTGATGAGAACTTGATGGTTATCTGATTATCATATTACCACTCAATTAATTCTGTAGATGCAAAGGTTATTCCATTATCACATATGAGAGAAAATGGGTATCCAAATTTGGTTATAATGTTTTCCTAAAGGAATTAGATAACATCACTTGTCTTGAAATTATTTGTAGATATGGATTAAGTCCATATTTTTCAACAATAAATGGTAGCTAGCACAAATTTATGACTTACAAATGAGGTTGGGTTAATGATTCCAATGAAATCCAAGCCCCATTGTGTAAAAGGTCTACTCTTAATTATTGGTTTCAATGACATAACTGCATGTGTTTCTCTATTGGAAAAGGCTTGACATTAATGAAATATTCTCGCATCAACATGAGAATATTTGAATATGGTTAGTGAATAATAATCAACCTTTATAATCTTATGGGGAGTTTCTCTTCCCGACGAATGAATTTTTCCCAATTTCTCAAGAAAACTATGCATTATGTTTGTAACCTCTTCTTTGGAGACACACATTAAGTAACTACCTTCATAATATTTCCTATATATGATTCCTTTTCTAATCATGAAATGGGAGGAATTTAGTACCAATCCCCTCCTCTGTTCTCTCTTTAATTCTGTGGATATGTTCCATAAGGTAGATAATGGATAATATGATTATACCATTCATGCTTCTGCATGTTCCTTTCATCAACTTGCATTATGTCAATCCTTGTATCTACATCCGATATGAGTCGTGATAATCCTCGGCCTTTTCCCATTTTGGAAGGTTTGATTTCTAAATAAAATTCTTGTAACTTTGTCATCCATTTTCCTCCTCTCACCCAACTCATTTTTTCCCAACATCAACTTAATAGTTGGATCTATGAAAATTATATACACTTTGTTATCGAGTATGTAATGCCTAAACTTTTTCATTTCCTTAATTAGTACAAAATATTTTTTATCAATCATATAATAATTAATTTGTGTATATTTCAAGTTGTTACTCATAAAAGTAATTGGATGTTCATTGTCTCCTATCTTTTGAGTGAGTAAAACTATAATTGTGTGTTCAAAAGCACATGAATAAAAGTAGAAGTCTCTAGTGAAATTAGGACTAATCGAACTGGTTCCTAGGCTATTTCTTCTTTAATATCTTTGGGGAATTATTAGAATTATTTTTCCATTCAATTTTTGTGTCTTTATTTAACATGAAATTTAATGGCTTGACAATTTCAACAAAACCAAAAATAAATTTCCTCACAAAATTGAGCTTTCCAAAAATTATTTTAACTCCTTTCTAATATTTGGTGGGATGATCTTGGAAATGCTATTAATCCTATCGGGTAAATAGATATACATTATTTTGTGAGCACATGGCCAAGTAATTTACCTTCTATAACACAAAATATGCTCTTGTTTTGGATTCAACGAGACGTCATACCTTTTGTGTACGTTCCAAAAACCTTATGTATATGTCCCACATGATCCAACCTATTATTTGAAAACAAAAACCATCCATATAAATGATGATACACTTACCATTGAGACCTTAGAAAGTGCGGTCCATATCCCTTTGGAATGATGCCCAATCATTGATTAAGCTAAAGTAAGTTACCATTGAGACCTTAGAAAGTGTGGTCCATATCCCATTGGAATGTTTCCTAATAATGATTAAGCCAAAGGGAATTACCATTGAGACCTTAGACAGAGTGTGGTCCATATCCCTTTGGAATGTTTCCCAATAATTATTAAGCCAAAGGGAATTATCTTACATGAAAACGTTCCCCATTTGGTGGTGATTTTTTTTTCATTATGTCTTCTTTGTCTAATAATACCTGGTTATATCCTCAAAACCATTAAGGAAAAGAATTATCTTAGATCTTATTACCATTTTTATGACTTCATCTAGAGAGGGAGGGGATAATTGTCATTTTTTGAGTCTCTATTTAAGTTCCCAAGTCCACACATAATATTATTCCTCCAATATTTTTTCATATGGGAACTAGATTAGCCACCTAAGTTGGGTGCCTAATAGGAAATATTATTCTAACAAATAGTAATTTGTTTACTTCCTTGTGGATCAAAGGCTCTAAAATTGGGTTTAACGGTCATTTCCTCTGTTTAAAAGGTTTTTGGCATTATATTAGTGGTATGTCATGAGTGATAACTGTTGGAGATTAAATTTTCACCCTTCCTAAATCACAATAATCTAGGGCTTTGAGGCAACATGAGACTGTCTCCAAGTTGTGGGATTTTAACTGAGACAGACCTCTAGAGAAGGTTGTTTCCTCAGCTTATTCCTACTACTAAACTAATCCTAATGATGAAAATGAAACTAATTTATCCTAAAGTAACTCTCTAAGGAACCAAGGTTAAAAGGAGCTACATAAACCAAAATTTTACACTATAGGAGGTGATAAAACCAAAAATAAGGGGAAATATACTTATGAAAGAGAGAAAATGGGGACAAAACAATGATGGAGAGGGAAGAGATGATTACCAAAGTCCAAAATAACATCTAAATTCCCATTTTCAGACAATGCACAATATAATAAACCCTGTAACCTAATGAAGCACGCATAACATACCTAAAAAAAATGAAGAGGCAAATAGATACAAGAGATCGCTAGCTATGGTAGTAAATAACCATAAAAACAGTAATTTTATTTCTCCAATATGATGCATAATGCATTACAATGAAGGAGGTGTAAACTCATTTAAAAAATCATATTCCAAGGCATGCAACTATATAACACTTGTGCAATAGTTTCAATGATGCCCTTGTATTCCCAAACTATCCAACATTAAAAATGAGCACCACTTTAAACTATATAGAAAATGGGGAAGAGAAAGAAGAGGGAAAAGATGGAACTCAAAATTCTCCCTTCACCAACCAACAACATTCATTCAATGCTTGAAAAAAGCATGGGAAGCCTTATAAGACCATGTCCCCATTGTACCTTGCTTATGGAAGAAGGAATGTCCACCATACTTCATTAATTTCATTGTTCAACTACTTGAAATGATTCGCTTTTAAATACTAGGACGTTTTCCACTTTTTCATATATCTAAACTTGATAAAATTAAGAAATCTAGTTTTTGTGGTGTAGAGGATGTCGATACCTTTCCAAAAATTCATTTTTTTGAAAATCAGAGTTTTGGGTCAAACGTCATGGTTGTTTAAAGTTATGGGGGTCGGGAGTTCCACACGTGCATTTAACTATTCATTTAATATTTCCCCCTTTATATGGGTATTTTAGGTCCGCAAGGTACAAAGGGTATAAGGGCGCTTAGGCTCCGTTTATCCGCACTCGCATTTAACTCCCTACCCGCTTTTCTTTGTATTGTGGACACTTAGGCTCTGCAAGGGGAACTCATGTCCCCATGAAACTATTCCTCCTCGACCCTTGGTGCTCGCAAACCCATCTCATCCTGCGCAAAGACATTAAATCTCTCCCATCCTTTAACTTGCAGGGGATTTTGGCAATCTAGGGAACACTTGACCCACAAGAACTTGTACTGCCCGGGCCCTGAAAACCTGACTTTTCCACAATATATTGAACCTGATCAAAATCCTTTATATTTTGGCCTATTCATCCTTTTGGAGAACTGGAGCCTCGATGGAACATGTGCAATGTGTTCCTCCTGCACTGAAATGTCTCGCATTACATTGAAAAGAACATTTTTGCATTTTATTTATTTTTTCCAACTTTTTTGAATTTTCCTTGGACTAGGGAGTTAGAAAAATATAGTGGAGTGCCTCCAAATCCAAATTTCCTAATTTTATCCATTTTTTTCTCAAATTTGGCTAAGTATGAAGTTATGAAGCCTGAAAGAATAAGGGAAATGCATCCAAATGATCATAAGTGCCCCCAAAAATGGAGTTACATGTTTTTAGATTTTTATTCAAAATTCCATGAATTTTCCCAAGTTCCAATCTCTCAAGTTGTCCCATTTTTGCAAGGGTGAAAAAATGGAAAACAATAACTCTAGGATCAAAAATATAGATGAGATCCTATTGTTAGTTGAGTTATATGGATGAGATCCTATGCTTTGAACTAACATACTTCTTAGTGATAGAAAGCCTAATCAATCATGAAATGAGTTTGGTAGTGTGAAGTGAAAGGTGAAAGTACCCAATGAGGCTCTAGATTAACTAATAAGTATTCATGTGTGTGGAGAAGAGATACCTAATGACATGAGTGCTAATATGGCATTGATTCACTACCACTTTTAAGCCAAGAAACTCTTCCCACTTCATGAAAACTAAGATCAAAGAAAGAGTCAAGAGTATGGTAAAAGAGGAACTCTTTAGTGTACATGGATCTAACACATCAAAAATGAATAACTTGAATATGATATATGTTGCACTCCGGATGTACACAACATTTTTATAGAGAGAGTTTCAAAATAATCCTACCAATTTGTAGAGAACACAAGAGTATTGGGTGGTATGCTATAAAAACCTATTGTACTAGAGAAAGACACTATTAAAGAGATTGTTGAGAGGATTCAAGAATTCAAGGAAAAGAAAATAATGAGAAAGAGAAAAAGTGCATCAAGGAGTAATAATGCTTAAAATTTTATCACGGGGTTATTAATTTCAGTTATGTTTTAGAAATAGAAAATGACTCAAGTTATTTCCTTGAGTTTTTTTGAGTTATAATATTTTATAATTTTAAATTATGAGGTAGTTGAGAGTTATTTATGCCTCCCATTCTTATACATATTTAATGTAACTCATTTGAAGAAAAATATTTGGAAGACTCTTAAACTTTTGGATTTTGGAAACTTTGAGCTCTAGAGATTCTTAATAGTAAGGGAATTTTTGTTGTTACAAATGTTAAGAATAATACAAAGTGTTCACATTATTAATATTGGGTTAATTGTTAATTTTTTTATTTTATATGTGAAGTTGTTAATAAACAACTCACGTATATAGGAAAATGTGATATATTTGTGGGATGGGTAGTTGAGGCAGTTTCCTAGATTCTAGGGATGTAAAATCCTACATATATGGAGAGTTCTATGTTGTGTAAATATCCGGAATGAATTGAAAGAAATATCATTATTCTGTGAATCTTATTGTGTAAATCTGGTCTCAAGCTTTCATTTGGTATCAGAGCGAATGTTGTGTTAGAATATGGAGATTTAATTTGCATAGGGGCAGCATTATCTTATGTTTCCTGATAGATGGCGTTTTAGGGAGGATCCGTGTAATCTCTAAATTCCCCTTTTGCAGACTAGTAGATATTTTCATTTGTGTTGCTTCCAAGACCTTCAGTTTGCTAGAATATAAAACAACACCTATTTTGTTTGCTATGGATCATCAATTATGGCATCCGTTCTGTTATCACCGCCAAATCTACAAGTATTGGTTTTACATTGTCTTGTTCATGATCGGTGGAGAGTGTATTGGCACTAGAGAACCTACATTTGCATTCACAATTCACTTTCCTTTGTCCCTACTATCATGTGATTTGGAGTCGCATGATCTCTGTGTCCACATTCACATGATTTGGAGTCAACTGAATATCAGTTTTGTGTGCATATTCAAATCTACTATTGCCATATCGATTCAACAACCGTGATCCAATGTCCTACATTGAGCTTGCGACTTGCATTGAATAGTCCTCTTGACACTTGACATCATTGTATATTTCTCTCAGGGGCGTGTCTTACCCTAGGAAACCTAGGAAGTTTCCTAGGGTGCACAAAAAGGAGGGCACCGTATTTTATAAAAAAAAATCAGGTCGCCTGTCGGCTTATTAATTTTTTGCAAAAAAAATTGATATTAATAGTTAATCCTTGGCATGCCCACAACCCATTCAATTTCAGTGCATTCACTGTTTCAGTTTCACATATATAAAAACAATTACAATTACAAATTGACGCAAGCGAATCATTTATGATTTAGCACAGGTGAATCGTGATTGTCGATTGATTTCCTCAAGGAGACTGTGTGAAAGACTAAAGTAACTTCAAACTTGGTGAAACCATGAATGGTGGGCCGGTGGCGGTGCCCAGGACTAGAGCCTGCATTGTAGACACTAGAGTCTAGACTGTAGTGATAGTCTCAACTTTGAACTCTCAACTTACCAAGGCTTCTGGGAAGATCGCTCAGTCAAACTAGAGAAATTCCAACAACACACAATTCACCCGGTGTCCGCGACTCCACACAAAATATATCAACTTGACTTGCTATTGCACTGGCACACTACAGTCTACACAAGCAAGTATAAAAATTCCAGCAGCGCTGCGGTAGTAGGATCTTCTCCTATAACCGTGTTCTTGAATGATGCTGTTTTTTTGCACTTAACATTATCCACAATAAGACAATATGTTACCAATAACTCTATTAATTCTTGTTTGTGGGTTCCTGCTTGGCTACGTGGGAGAACTAGAAGGCGGCCTCATTATCTCAACCAGGCATTATAAATCATGATTCTATCATAGAAATCAACAGTAGTGTAAAAACCATCACTGTCGAAAGTCTCAAGTCTGCAGAGTTTTAGTTTATCAGGTATTAAAAATTTAAAACCAGATGATAGATCATAGATCTGCTAACTAGTAACTTAGTTACTTAGCTCGCATTGTACTCTGCAACTTTGTTGTAGCCTGGATTTCATAATTCATTTCCAATTTGCCATAATCCATTAATCATTATATTAGATAAACACTAAATTCATGTTGAAAAATTTATAATAGCCCATGGGTCTAAGTAAAATTTTGTATTTTATTTTGAATTTTTGAGGTGTTACTACTTACTATTACGGTGTATTATGTATAAAGCATACAAAATGAACATGTTATATATTTATTACTCAATTCAAAAATCTTTAAGTAATAAGTATAGTCTTTACTAATTTCAAAATTCAACAGGAGCTTGGCCTTGCATGATGTCTGCATTCGTATGTTATTTTCCTTCATCTGTGAGATTTTAATATCTTTCGACTACGAAAATCTCCCCTTAAAGTTGTATTTTTTGAATATCTGTCTATCTCTACAAGCGAGACAAGGCCGTGATATATAAAAGATACATGCACCATACTATGAATTTCTATCCCTGCAATATTTGTACAAGGCTTTGTCAAATCTGTGACATGCAATAATCCTGGTGTGCACAAGTAATCTTTTGTTGTATGTATTTTTGGGTAAAATACGTTCTTAGTTTTTTTAAGCATGGTTTACTAATAAGTTGATAGGCAGTTGTGTCAATTTATTATGTGTCTTAGTGTCAAGTCGGTCACTTATTAAGTTTTTATATGAATTTTAAGTAGTCATTGTTTAAGAAGTCCTTTAAGTCTTTTAAGATTTTGTTGGTCATGTCAATAATATATGTTTAATGCATTTGAGTTTAGGATTATTAATGTTGTTGTGTCAATAAGTCAAGAAGTTATTCACAATTTTGTTATATATCTCTTAGTTGTCAAGCTTAATATAAGAGTCGTGTCATCGTTAAAATTATAGCATAGTAAAAAAAATTTATTAGATAGTATTAGTCAAGACATCAAAGTGTTATCATTGTTATGTTATTAGTTTTTTCATTGTCCAAATATATCATTTATTGTAAAAGAGTCAAAGTCATATAGGTGATTTAAGGATTTTTAATAGTCATTTTGTAAGTTGTCATCATGGGTCAGAGTCAAAATAAAAAATTCCTCACGATGTATTATTGATCGAATGCAACGTCCAATATGTAAACTTGAGCTTCGTGTTCACATTCTACTGAGCTAGTGGCATGATACCAGAGGCACAATAAAATGGAGGTTTGAGGTCAATCCGTGACCTCTCCTTAGTCACCAACAATGAGGCTGCATAGATGGTTTGGTGGTATTTTATTCTGTTTGTTTCGGTTCGGTGTTCCTAGTCTTCAATGTTCCTAATGTGTTGTGTGATGAACAAACCCCTTTTTAAAATTTTGGGAAAGATTCATGTTTTCAAAAAACTCACTTTTGGGGAGCAAGAGAAGATTACGAGGTAGACTTGGGTATGGTTATCTAGCTAGTGCCAAGATTTTGTATCTTGGAGATACAGAATTCGGGCATCCTAGGAGGAAGGGAAAGTCCCATAGGAACCCAAAGAGGTAGGGAGTATTCCTACATAATTTGGCTCATCACTATGCCTTTATGAGGGTAAAGATATGATCTATGGAGTTTGTACCTAGTCTAAGCAGTGCTTTCAGGAGGTGGTTCAACTTATTTGAAATATAGTTTTTCCCGTGTTCACATTAAGGGGTGACTATCAAGTATTAATAATGTTCACATTAAGGGGGTGACTGTTAGCTATTAATAATGTTCACACTAAGGAGGTGAATTATAGGAATAATGTAGTGTTCACATTATTAATATTGGGTTAGTTGTTACGTTTTCTATTTTATATGTGAAGTTGTTAATAAACAACTCACGTATATAGGACAATGTGGCATAATTGTGGGATGGATAGTTGAGGTATATTCCTAGATTCTAGGGATGTAAAATCCTATATATAGGAGACTTCTATGGTGTGTAAATATCTGGAATGAATTGAAAGAAATATCATTATTCCGTGAATCTTATCGAGTAAATTAGGTCTCACGCTTTCAATTTTGTAAGAGGATAGAGAAATTTGAAGCTTTGCACTCATTTCCAAAGGGAATGCAAAAGAGATATTGGAAATTAGAGTATCGTGTATTTATTTTCACCGCATTTATTCTTATATCAAATGTGTGATCATTCATATTTACATATCTAATCAAATGTTTTTACCAAATTGTTATTATTGAATCCCTTTCTTGCATACTAGAGTAGGTTCTACATTTTCCTAATTGAAAGTGCATGTTTTCCCCTTAGTTTCCTTATTTAATTTTCCCCTTCTCCTTCTTGATTATTCCTTCCTTTTCCTATTTATTTTATTGAAAATATCCATCCTTGGGAGTAGAATTAAAGAATATTTTTATCTTTTCATTTTCTTGGTTGATGGCTTCAAGATGATCCTTTTATTGAGATACATCACGAGCTTTGACCACTTCGGTGAAATGCTCTCAAGTGATGGAATCATAGTAAAAGTTAGGTCTTAAGAAAAAGATGATAGTATCCATACAAATTACACAAAAATTATCATGTAAGTGAACCCAATTAGTGTGCCACCAAAAAAATTACTCTTATCATTCCAATGAGGAATAAGTCAAGAAGGATCCAAGATCGTAATAAATGGCTTAGTGAACCGATGCTTCAAATCTTCTTTATTCAGTGGTTGATAAAGGTTAGGATGATTCAAGTTGTTAGTAGGTTGTTCATTAATGTTGAAAATGAATTTATTTGAAGAAGAAACAAGAGGAATTAAATCTAAGACTATGTCATCCATTGCGTTCTTGTTCTTAGATCCTTATAGGATATGGACTTGCTTGTTAGTTTCTCGTCTTGGGAGGATCCTTCTTGAATTCCCTCTTGAGATAGTATTTACTTTTGTCTTGGTCAAAGGCCTCTAGGGAAGTGGGAGAAAATTACCTCGCCTTGTTCTAAAGGCAA
Organism: Taxus wallichiana var. yunnanensis; assembly: GCA_018340775.1. NCBI lineage: Eukaryota > Viridiplantae > Streptophyta > Pinopsida > Cupressales > Taxaceae > Taxus > Taxus wallichiana. The sequence continues at coordinate 417,502,355 of CM031235.1, forward strand.
GTCTCAAGGGCTCATAATAAAAGTTGAAAGAGGTTATCATTAGGCATGTTATGTTCGCCCATATGGATAGGGTATTCCAACACTTGATAACGGCTTGCTATGATTAATTCTTAGATTAGTGATAGTTGATGAAAGTTTTGATGTTATTTTTCAGGTAGATCGTAATATTAGAAATCATTCATTAGGTTTTTCACTAAGAATCAAATTAACTATAAAATTAGGAGGTAAGGTGTGATACCAATCTAGAGCATTAAGATTTTATTAGCAGTGTTTGAATTAGTTTTGATCCATTCTTTGTAAATATTTTTGAAGGCCTTGATGTGAAGAGTGGGATCAATAGACCCGTCATAAGAGATAGATGGAGCAATGCCACCAATTTCCATACTATTAATATAAGGTGCTAGTGGATCTTGTTGGAATGGTTGTAAGAATTGTTAGTGCGAGAATCACAACACCCCCAAATGGCACAGGTGTGGAGTAGGGAATTCGGTGTGATTACACAACATGGGACCATCTCTCAAGATGTGGGACTTGTAAAACCCGAGATGGACCTCCAAAGAAATCTTTTTCTTGCTTCCTAATCTACCTCCCAAAAGCTACTCCAATGTGGGTAGAATCTAATCCAACCTAATATAACCTTTCCAAGGGGACACATAGAAGAGAGAGAGAGAGAGAGAGAGAGAGAGAGAGAGAGAGAGAGAGAGAGAGAGAGAGAGAGAGAGGGTGAAAGAGCCTACACTAAGTGGTGATACACCAAAAAAGGAAGTGGATGATCATAGACCCGATTGCCTAAAGTAGAGAGAGGTAAGCAGAGGAGAGGGTAGATGAGATGCACCATGGACTAGAGATAGATTTCACACAGACACCACTTAGAAACCCATTAAACATGGCTCCCAGAACCTACAACAAACATTATAATATGCACATTATACCCTGCAATGACGAGAGGTAAGAAGAGATAATAAAATGAGCCAAGGATGGACAGATGCATCACAAAACAGATTCTATTGCTCCAAAAGTTACACGGTACATCGTTAGTGGGCAAGAGGAAAGAAATGTAATTACAGAGCCATGGGAGGAGGATTAGACTTTGTATTCTACCATAAGAAAGAAAGAGAGAGGGGGTAGAGGAGAAATGATGACCAACCTTTTGAATATGACCCTATGTTATAATATATAGGAAGAATAAGAGAGAGAGAGAGAGAGAGAGAGAGAGAGAGAGAGAGAGGAAAAATTTGAATCCCGCTTCAACCACCTCGAGATATGCATTGTATTCTCGCTTTGAAAGCTCAACCACTATCAATCATTTCCCTTCTTAAATCCACCTACAAACTTTTGATTTTTTGTTCCCTCCGTCTCTGCAAAGATGTTGAAGAAGGAAGAACTATAGATCAATCGAATCGGATCTGGTACTTCAAGAAATTAGATTCTTTATTAATGTCCTAGAAGATGTTTTCCGATTTTCACCCACCAAATCCTATTAAGAATGATATTTAATGTTTCCATGGTGTAGAGGTTGTCGAGAGGTTTCCAAAAGTCTTCTCCCCACCCAAATCTGAGTTTCCAATCAAAGATATGGCCATTTGAATATTTGGGTCGCAGCACCCAATATTTGAAAGAGTTTGTTGTACACGGGTCCCTGTGGAAGCCTCGCACACTTTGAGATTTGGCCCCTACATTTTTCTTCCGAAATAGTGTCGGACCAATAAGTAGCACCTTCCGCTAGCTCCATGATGTTCCTTGTATTTTCCCGAGTCCTTTGTTTTGTGGGGCCAAAAGTCCACCATGGACACGTGGAGGCCTGGCGCTTGTTTGGAGACCCACTCCAAATTCTACTCTTGAAAAAGTGTCATGCTTGACACTTGGCATCTTCCGCTGGCCTACTTTTGATTTTACTATTTAACCTCGACTTTGTCCCTTTTTTGGACTCTGGGACACGTGGAAGGCCCGCGCTCATTTGAAAACCCACTCAGGATTTTACCTTAGAAGGAGCATCGTTAATAAACATGGCACCTTCCACCTGCACTCTATACTTAGTCGTTTTGGGCCCACTCTCCTTTTTGACCTCTGTTGACCATTGGCTACATGAAGGGCTTGTGTAAGTTTGAGTCTCCACCCAGGACTCCCATCTTGGAATTTTTCGAGCCGATACTTGCACCTTCCACCGAGTCAAAGACTTTTCAACCTAGGTGAAACTTTTGGATCTATAGACACGTGGAATCATGGAACTTGTTTGGGTATGCCCATTTGGATTTAATCTTTAGAGGTGCTTTATTTGGACACTTGGAAGCTTCTGATGTCTCCTCCATACTTAGTCATTTTTTGGGCTTGTTCTAAACCATTTACAGAGCTCGAAGACTTTGAACCTTTGTTGTTTCTTTTCCTTTGAGCTTCTGGTTCCTTTGGCATAGTCATTCGCCCTCTCCCTAACCCTACTATTCCATTTTAGAGCCCGCCTACAAACCTAGTTTTCTTTTGACTTCGTTTGATCCTTTGAGCCTCTATTTTTTAAATTTTAAAGTCTTTCGCCCTTTGCTCGACCCCTATTCCATTTTAGTTCCCACCTACAACCTAGTTTTCTTTTTGATGTCGTTTGATCCTTTGAGCCTCTGTTTTCTATTTTAGACCCATTCGCCCCTTCCTCGACCTTACTATTCCATTTTAGAGCCCGCTTGTAACTTTTCTTGGATTTGGAGCATGGGCTCATTCGACGGAACCATTTTTGGATTTATTTCTGCACGGGGTCGTGGGTGATCTAATTTTGCTAGGGGGAAAATTGGGATAACAATTGGTGACTCACAGGGGATATCTGCCTGCTAGATGAAGAGACTAGTAGCCTTGAAGCATCCATTGGGCATGAAGTCAAGAATAATAGCTTAATACTGATCCTTTTGCTTTGAAAACTTGATCTCTGAGCCACTCTGAGCCTGATTACTTGCACTTGTAATTTTTATAAGAAATCTTAAAACAAGGCTTCTGAGAGTAGAAAATTGTTTTGACCTGGGGCTTCCATCTGTCCTTGAATGGACTATTTCGAATCCAATTTTATTTTCTCTATATTTGTGTTTTATGAAATTTGTAAATGTTTCAGAAACTATGGTCTTCTGCCTTGAATACCTCGAGTAGCTCGAGCAATGTGAACAAAAATTATGTATAAAGAAAAAATCATACATGCCTCAAATGAGACATGCAAAGTGTGCACAAGCACTTCTTCTGCTGAAACAAAATCTACTCCTACTCCTACACTAACCAGAGAGAAATAAAGGCTTAAACAAATCCTGATACATGCAGGGAGAAGTAGCTTCCCTTTCTCAAAAGGGGCAGCCATGAAAATGATTTGACACTAAATATGGTTGCTTGTATGAAAAATTGACAATAAGTCGGTCCTCCACCCAAATCATCAAGGTATCAACATCAACCAAAAATACCTCCTCCATCAAAGCAATCCTCTAAGTCGGATAGATAATCTATCTCCTTGTTGTCTTGTTTCATGTGCTCGGCCTCCTCCATGGTGTTCTCCTAATCTACAACTAGCTCACCATGGTTTCTCTCTTCCTCAAACATGAAGTTTGAAAGTTAAAACTCTTCTTCAACATCGGAGCTTGAAGGGGATGAAGTGGAAGGAAGAGCTAAAGGTTCTTTTGTGGCCTGCTCCGCACTTAGGGCCTCTGAAAATGTATGATCCTCCTCCATCATGGGTTCATCAATCAAATCAGGCCCTTGAAATGAAAGAAAAAAATCTTCAATGATACCTTCTTCATTGAGTGGCTTCAACTTTGATTTGATCTCTCTCAGCTACTCCTCTTCAATGGGACTTGTAGCTAATTGTTCCTCCTCTTTAATTGGTTGTGAAACTTGGATCATATCAACATCCTCTTCAGACAAAGTTCCATCATGGACATTGTATTTGGCGCAGACAGACTACTGATCTTCTTCTTCTTGTTTTTGTTCTTCTTCTATTGCAAACTCAGCCTTAGCCACCACTGGTTCTTCAACCTTGAACTCCTCTATTGGCTTGACCATCAAGGGGATCTTTGTAAACCCAAATTTAGTAGCCCAAATATTCAAATTGTCTGTCATTTCTTCTTTGTTGGGATCCACTTCTTGTTGTTTTCCTTGACTGGATTATTGAGTCTCTTCCCAACATGGACTTGGGAAAGTAAGAGGAGTGGCAGGTTGGGGTTCAACCAGCTTTGCAATTGTTTGTGGTGGGGAGGGAGGTGGAACTTCTTGTTTCTTTGGAGGGAATGACTGCTTGGGAAAGAAAAGGGGAGAAGAATTGAAATGGGGTGGAAGATCAGGAGATGGAGAAGAGAAATCAACACTTGGGGCAACAATTGAGGGGCTTGACTCTTGATCATGCTTTGAAATGATAAAGTTTGAGAAAGAGAAAATGAAGGACAAGGAGTTGGTGATTGACTTACCCATTGACAAGGTTGTCTCACACTTTTCTCATAAGCCTCAATGTCCTCAATCCATTGTGTAAGTTGAGGCAACACTTCAACCATGAAGTCAAGCTTCTCTTAAGGGTTGTAATGTCTTGGAAAAGGGCCTCCCCATGGACAAGGTGCCTTGCAACCAATCTTGAATGCCTTATTTGTGCTTATGGCACTTGATGAACCATGCCAACCTCCATTTTTGAATTCTCTCAGAAACCAAAAAATACTCCACATAGTTGTCGCCATTGTATGTGTCCCCTTGTTCTTGATAAGCTCTATGGCCAAATTGACTTTGACCTTGCTCATATGGGTAAGCATAATGGTCTTGGATCTGATTATAATGCTGATTTGGAGGAGTTGGGAAATGCATTGGAGGTGAATTGCATTGCTTACTACAAGTGTGAGTTCCATGAAGGGAATGAAGTCATGATTGCACAACTTCATGGAATGGGGAAAAAATGAAAGAGTGGAAGAAGAAAATGGATGAAAATGAGTGGAAATGGATGGAAAAGGAACTCAGAGGATGGGTTATTGACCAGATGGAGTCACCAGATGTGCTTGCATGTGCCTCAAAAGGCTGAATCTCAATAGGAACACACCAACATGCTAAGATGAAGTGGTAAGGTGCTTCATACCTATCCCACCGAGCATGCCAAAACTGTTAGTGTAGAATCACAACACCCCCAAATGGTCTGGGTGTGGAGTAGGGAATTCGGTGTGATTGCACAACATGGGACCATCTCTCAAGCTGTGGGACTTGCAAAACTTGAGATGGACCTCCAAAGAAAGCTGGTTCTTGCTTCCTAATCTACCTACCACAAGCTACTCCAGTGCAGGAAGAACCTAATCTAACCTAATCTAACCTTTCCAAGGGGACAGGGAGAAAGAGAGAGAGGGTGAAAGATCCTACACTAAGCGGTGATACACCAAAAAAGGAAGTGGATGATCACAGACCCTGACTTGAAGTGGAGAGAGGTGAGAAGAGGAGAGGGTGGACGAGATGCACCACGGACTAGAGATAGATTTCACATAGACACCACTTCAAACCCATTAAACATGGCTCCCAGGACCTACAAAAAACATCAGAATATGCACAATATACCCTACAATGATGAGAGGTAAGAAGAGACAATAAAATGAGCCAAGGATGGATAAATGCATCATGAAACAAATTCTATTGCTCCAAAAAAGTTACACGATACATTTCATTAGGGGAAGAGGCAAAAAAAATGCATTACAGAGCCATGAGAAGGAGGCTTAGACTCAAATTCTACCCTAAGGAAGAAAGAGAGAGGGGCAGAGAGAGAGATTACATGAACAACCTTTGAATATGCCCCTCCTTTACAATATATAGGAAGAATAAGAGAGAGAGGAGGAAAATTTGAATCTCTCAACCACCACCTAATATGCATTGAATCCTAATTTTGAAATCTCAACCACCACTCATCCACTCAATCCATGTCTCTTAAATCTGCCTACAATTTGTTGATTTTGGTTCCCTATGTCTTCTCGGCGTGTTGAAGAAGAAGAATGATGGATCAAATCAAATCAGATCTAGTAGTTGAAGAAATCATATTATGTATTAATGGCCTAGAAGATGTTTTCCCATTTTCACCCACCAAATCCTATTAAGAATGATATTTTATGTTTCCATGGCATAGAGGGTGTCGATACATTTCCAAAAGTCTTCTCCCACCCAAATCTGAGTTTCAGTCAAAAGATATGGCCATTTGAATATTTGGGTCATGGCGCACAATATTTGAAAGAGTCTGTCATACCAGGTCCATGTGGTAGCCTCGCGCACCTTAGAGATTTGGCCCCTACCTTTCACTTCTTAAAATAGTGCTAGATTGACATGTGGTGGCTTCCTTCGGGCTCCACGATGTTCCTTTGTATTTTTCCTAAGTCCTTTGTTTGGCGGGGCCAAAAGTCGACCTGGGACACGTGGAGGCTTGACTTGTTTGAAACACCCCAAATTTTACTCTTTGAAACAATGTTGATGATAGTTGGCATCTTCACGTGCTAGCCTTCACTTTTTTGACTATTCAACCCCAACTCTATCCCTTTTTGGAACTGGGACACATGGAAGGCCCACTCTCATTTGAAAACCCACTCCCAATTTTACTTTTGAAGCACCATCGTTAAGACACGTGGCTTTCCATTGGCTTCACTCTATACTTAGTTTGTTTTGGGCCCACTCTCCTTTTTTCTCACGTTGACCATTTGGCACATGGAGGGCTTATGCAAGTTTGAGTCTTCACCTTGGGATCCCATTTGAAATTGTGCGTTGTTAAGACACTTGGCACCTTCCGCTGAGTCTTTGAGACTTTTCAACGGCTGACCAATTGCAAATTTTTGGGCTTTGGACACGTGGAATCTTGGCGCTTGTTTGAGTCTGCCCATTTGGATTTAATCTTTGAGGTGCACCATTTGGACACTTGGTAAGCTTCACTTGTCTCCTCCATACTTAGTTATTTTTTTGGGCCCATTCTAAACCATTTGAGAGCATTAGACTTTTTAACCTTTTTTCGTTTTCTTTTTTTCTTTGAGCTTTGGTTCCTTTGACATTAGCCATTTTCACCCTCTCCCCGACCCTACTTTATTCCATTTTAGATCCTCCTGCTTTACCTATTTTTCTTTTTTTGAATTCATTTGATCCTTTGAGCCTCTCGGTTTTTCTATTTTAAAGTCGTTTTGCCCTTTCCTCACCACTTCATCTTTCCATTTTAGATCCCACCTTTGAACCTTTTTCTTTTTGATGTTGTTTGATTTATTGAACTTTTCTTCGAGCCTTTGTTTTTTCTTTTTAGAGTCGTTTTCCCCAACCCTTCTATTCCATTTTAGAGCTCACCTGTAACTTTTTTGTTGGATTTGGATTTGCATGGGCTCATTTGAATGTGAACCATTTTTGGATTTTTTTTGCATGGGGTCATGGGGTGATCTAATTTTACTTGGGGAAAAATTGAGATAACAATTGGTGACTCATAGGGGACATCTTCTGCTAGATGAAGAGACCAGTAGCCTTGAAGCATCCATTGGGCATGGAGTCAAGAATAATAGCCTGATATTGATCCTTTTGCTTTGAAAAAAGGATCTCTCTCGAGCCCTTTTGCTTTTTTCCCCTTACCTGACCCTGCTTGCACTTGTAATTTTTCATAAGAAATCTTAAAACAAGGCTTATGAGAGTAGAAAATTTTTTTGACCCGAGGGCTTCCATTTTCCTTGAATGGACTATTTGAAAAATTTTTAGTTTTCTCTATTTTTTTTTTTGAAATTTGTAATTGTTTTAGGAAACTATGGGTCTTCTTCTTGCCATGAATACTGAAGGGTTATGGCCTCATGCACCTCTGGAGCAATGCAAAAAAAATTATGTACAAAGAAAAAATCATACATGCCTCAAATGAGACATGCAGAGTGTGCACAAGCACTTCTTCTACTGGAAAAAAAAAATCTACTCCTACTCCTACACTAACCAGAGAGAAAAAAAGCTTAAACAAAGCCTGCTATAGGCAGGGAGAAGTAGCTTCCCTTTCTCAAAAGGGGCAGCCATGCAAATGATTTGACACTAAATATGGCTGCTTGTATGAGTGAAAAAATGACTAATAAGTGGTCCTCCACCCAAATCATCAAGGTATCAACATCAACCAAAAATACCTCCTCAAGCTGATTGGCATTGGACTCTGGAGGTGTTGATGATGACCCTTGGTACTTTGATACTCATCCTCATGCCTTGAAGTAGGCATGACTAGTTTTGGCTTCTCTCCTTGGCTCTAATGAAGCCAAGTACCTGATTGGGCATGGTCTGATCCTTTGATGTGCCCATTTGCTCTGAATTTTAACTCCAAAAATGGAGTCTTTTTGTGGACCTTCTTGGATGGATGGTGTGAGAGGGATGATGACATCCTCTTTCCTTTTCTCTTCCTTCTCTTGTGAAGAACATGGAAGACTCATATCTTCCAACCTTGGTTCCAGAGGGATGTTGTGAAGTGCAAGTTGTTGTCCTTGAATGCTCTCCTTTATGGCAGCAGGCTCATATGCTTGGAAGGTGGATGAGGAGGAGTAAATGATGTAATCTCCATGGGATCTTCTCCATCAAAGAAATCCTCCAAGTCAGATAGATAATTTGTCTCCTTGTTGTCCTGTTGCATGTGCTCGACCTCCTCCATGGTGTCCTCTTGATCTACAAACTAGCTCACCATGGTTTCCCTCTTCCTCAAACATGAAGTTTGAAAGATCAAACTCTTCTTCAACATTAGAGCTTGAAGGGGATGAAGTGGGAGGAAGAATTGAAGGTTCTTCTGTGGCTGCTCTGCACACTGGGGCCTCTAAAAACTATATGATCCTCCTCCATCATGGGTTCATCAATCAAATCAGGCCCTTGAAATGAAAGCAAAAAATCTTCAATGATGCTTCTTCATTGAGTGGCTTCAACTTTGATTTGATCTCTCCCATTTGCTCCTCTTCAATGGGACTTGGAGCTGATTGTTCCTCCTCCTTAACTGGTTGTGCAACTTGGATCAGATCAACATCCTCTTCAGACAAAGTGCCATTATGGACACTTGCATTCGAGCAAAATAGACTACTGATCTTCTCTTCTTGTTTTTTTTGTTCTTCTTCTACTGCAAACTCAGCCTCAGCCACCACTTGGTTCTTCAACCTTGACCTCCTCTATTGGCTTGACCATCAAGGGGATCTTTGTAAACCCAAATTTAGCAGCCCAACTCTTCATATTGTCTATCATTTCTTCTCTGTTGGGATCCACTTCTTGTTTTTCCTTGACTGGATTCTTGAGTCTCTTCCCAACATGGACTTGGGAAAGCAAGAGGAGTGACAGGTTGGGGTTCAACCAGCTTTGCAATTGTTTGTGGTGGGGAGGGAGGTGGAACTTCTTGTTTATTTGGAGGGAATGACTTGCTTGGAAAGAAAAGGGGAGAAGAATTGAAATGGGGTGGAAGATCAGGAGATGGAGAAGAGAAATCAACACTTGGGGCAGCAACTGAGGGGCTTGACTCTTGATCATGCTTGAAATGATAAAGTTTGAGAAAGAGAAAATGAAGGACAGGGAGCTGGTGATTGACTTACCCATTGACAAGGTTGTCTCACACTTTTCTCATAAGCCTCAATGTCCTCAATCCATTGTGTAAGTTGAGGGCAACTTTCAACCATGAAGTCAAGCTTCTCTTGAGGGCTGTAATGTCTTGGAAAAGGGCCTCCCCATGGACAAGGTGCCCTACAACCAATCTTGAATGCCTTCATTTGTGTTATGGCCCTTGACTGAACCATGCCAACCTCCATTTTTGAATCTTCTCCAAGCAAACCAACATTCTCCACATAGTTGTCACCATTGTATGTGTCCCCTTGTTCTTGATAAGCTCTATGGCCAAACTGACTTTGACCCTGCTCATATGGGTAAGCATAATGGTCTTGGATCTGATTATAATGCTGATTTGGAGGAGTTGGGAAATGCATTGGAGGTGAATTGCATTTGCTTTGTAAGTGTGAGTTCCATGAAGGGAATGAAGTCATGATTGCACAACTTCATGGAATGGGAGAAAATGAAAGAGATGGAAGAAGAAAATGGATGAAAATGAGTGGAAATGGATGGAAAAGGTCTGTAACTTAGAGAGATGGGTTATTGACTAGATGGAGTCACCAGATGTGCTTTGCATGTGCCTCAAAAGGCTGAATCTCAATAGAACACACCAACCTACTAAGATGAAGTGGTAAGGTGCTTCAGACTTATCCCACCGGGCATGCCAAAATGTTAGTGTAGAATCATGCACCCTCGAATGGACCCTTTGGAAAGATGAATGGCCCAGTTAGTGTGAGTTGGGGGGCATTTGGTGTGATTACACAACATGGGACCATCTCTCAAGTTGTGGGACTTGCAAAACTTGAGATGGACCTCCGAGAAAGTCGGTTCTTGCTTCCTAATCTACCTTCCACAAGCTACTCCAGTGCAGGAAGAACCTATAATCTAACCTAATCTAACCTTTCCAAGGGGACATGGAGAAAGAGAGAGAGAGGTGAAAGAGCCTACACTAAGTGGTGATACACTAGAAAAGGAAGTGGTTGATCACAGACCCGACTTGCCTGAAGTGGAAGGGTGAGAGAGAGAGGGTGGAAGAGATGCACCACGGACCAGAGATAGATTTCACACAGACACCACTTTGAAACCCATTAAACATGGCTCCTAGACCTATAAAAACATCGAGAATATGCACAATATACCTGCTGCAATGATGAGAGGTAAGAAGAGACAATAAAATGAGCCAAGGATGGATAGATGCATCACGAAACAAATTCTATTGCTCCAAAAAGTTACATGATACATCATTAGTGGGAAAGAGGCAAGAAATTCCATTACAAAGCCATGAGAGGCTTAGACTCCACATTATACCCTAAGGAAGAAAGAGAGGGAAAGGAGAAATGATGACCAACCTTTTGAATATGCCCCTCCTTTACAATATATAGGAAGAATAAGAGAGAGAGGAGGGAAAAATTTGAATCCTACTTTCAACATTGAATCTTTCTTTGAAAGCTCAACCACTATCAATCAATGCCCCTCTCAAATCCACCTACAATTTGTCGATTCTGGTTCCCTCTGTCTGCTCGGCATGTTGAAGAAGAAGAATGGTAGATCAAATCAAATTAGATCTGGTAGTTGAAGAAATCAGATTCTGTATTAATGTCCTAGAAGATGTTTTCCATTTTCACCCACCAAATCCTATTAAGAATGATATTTTATGTTTCCATGGCATAGAGGGTGTCGAGATGTTTCCAAAAAGTCTTCTCCCACCCAAATCTGAGTTTCCAGTCAAAATATATGGCCATTTGAATATTTGGGTCATGGGCACGCAATATTTGAAAGAGTCTATCCATACCGGGTCCACGTGGCAGCCTCGCACACCTTGGAGATTTAGCCCCTACCTTTTTCTTCTAAAATAGTGTCAGATTGACATGTGGAGGCTTCCGTGGGCTCCTGATGTTCCTTTGTATTTTTCCTGAGTCCTTTGTTTGGCGGGGCCAAAAGTCTGACCCTGGACATGTGGAGGCCTGGCGCTTGTTTGGAGACACGCCCAAATTTTACTCTTGAAATAGCGTCATGTTAACACTTGGCACCTTCCGCTGGCCTACTTCTTCTTTGACTATTCAACCCCAACTTTGTCCCTTTTTGGACTCTAGGACACGTGGAAGGCCCGCGCTCATTTGAAAACCCACTTAGGATTTTACCTTTGAAGGAGTGTCATTAAGAAACATGATGCCTTTTTCCTGTACTCTATACTTAGTCATTTTGGGCCCTCTCTCCTTTTTGACCTCTATTGACCATCGGCTACATGGAGGGCTGGCGCGAGTTTGAGTCTCTACCTAGGAATCCCATCTTGGAATTGTGTCGAGCCGACACTTGGCACCTTCTGAGTCGAAGAATTTTCAACGATCAGTGTAACTTTTAGAGCTTTAGACACATGGAATCCTGGTGCTTGTTTGGGTCTACCCCTTTGGATTTAATCTTTGGAGGTGTGTCGTTTGGAAACTTGTCATCTTCCACTGTCTCCTCCATACTTAGTCATTTTTTGGCGTTATGAACCATTTACGAGATCCTCAAGACTTTGAACCTTCGCCATTTATTTTTCTTTGAGCTTCTGGTTCCTTTGACACATTCATTTGCCCTCTCCCCGACCCTGCTATTCCATTTTAGATCCCACTTGCAACCTAGTTTTCTTTTTGACATCGTTTGATCCTTTGAGCCTCTATTTTTTCTATTTTAGAGCCTTTCACCCTTTCCCCAACCCCGCTTATTCCATTTTAGAGCCCGCTTTGCAACTGGTTTTCTTTTTACATCATTTGATCCTTTGAGCCTCTATTTTTTCTATTTTAGAGTCGTTAGCCCTTTCCTCGACCCCTGTTATTCCATTTTAAAGCCCACCTATAATTTTTTTGTTGGATTTGGAGCATGGGCTCATTTGATGGAACCGTTTTTGGATTTCTTTCTACACGAGATCGTGGGTCATCCAATTTTTTTGGGGTAGAATTGGGATAACAATATTTTTTTGAATTGGGGTTGAGTGATAGACACCCCATAGGACCATTTAGCAAAGGAGGGGCCATGGTTCCCTAAGATCTTGTTGGAGGGTGGTTGAATAATTGATCCATATTAACTTGCATTTGGAGGAGTTAAACGATAGTGGAAGATTTATGTTGGTTCATTTTTTCAATAAGTTAAAGAATAATATTGGTAAGATCAGAATTAGAGGCATTTTCAGATGAGCCTATTTCAACGAATTTACCCTTTCCGCCCCATGGTTGAGTTATTCGAGAGATGAAATCAAGAATACATTTGCTAAGAATTTCTTATTATTCTCCCTTGTATTGAGGAAACTGAGATAGAAATTTTTGAATCTCAGGAGGATGGTCAAAAGTATCATCATTATGGATTTATTCTTCCTCATCCTCAGGTGGGCCATTGCGAGAAGGTAAAGGGATTCTTTCTAGGTGCTCCTATAATGCAACAGTCCATACAAAAGGGAAATTTAGCATCAAGATGATATGTCTCAGGAAAATTTTGTACAACAGAGTCATAGGACCTCAAGCCCAAATAATCCATGCTAAAGTGTTGATTTGGTTTAAAAAGGTTTGGAGACGAAGGCTATAAACAAAATAAACCCTATAGAAACACACACAATGGAGTTGACGGTGTCTAACATTAGATCGCCAAACAAAAATGATCAACCATGCAAAAATACCTACATAGGGGATGAAGGCATCTGGATGTAAGGAGATCGGTAAAAACAAGATTGTTCAAGGGTGATGATGTCTGTGTACATGGGTTCTTAGGGTTTTTAGGATATTTAAATGCTTATATGAATTCAAAATGAAATATTAGTTCTTTTAATGGGCTATTCTCAATCAAAATGTTTGTAATATTAATGTCAAGCTCACTTGAGAATGTATGTGGGCGAATGTGTCTCAACAACATGCAATCTTACTCATTCATTCAACTAGAGTATTCGAGGCAATGAGTAGGAGACACACATGTACCAACATATAAGGGGATAAAATTAAAGGGTATACAATGAGATCTAGGGTCAAATATCTAGAGGGAAGTAAATCTTACACCAGGTCAACCTAGGATTTCCAAGGCCTGCAATTGAGATAGAGGAAAGAATGCTACCGAGATATCAATGATTGGGTGTGGAGAGGTATAGATCAAAATAAATGAAAGAAGCATGCAATAACTGAAATGAAAGTAACTAAGGAGCTGATATTTGATAAGATTACTAAGCTAACTAGCATCAAACATGCATAATACTAAGCTAACATAACACAATGAAGGCAAGGAATTGAACTAATCTATTAAAAATGAAAAATAAGGGTTAGAGCACTCACACATACCTATATGGTTGTCCTTGTTGCATCTATCTCCCGTCATAAGTAGCACAAAAGAGAGAGAGTCACTATTAGGTGGAGTAGGGGAAGACCATTCATGTCCTAAACTCACTATATGATGACCCAATAGTGCAAGAAATCATCTAAGAAGAAGAGTGTCTAATCTAATCCAATAAAGATGCAAGATGAACCAAAAATAGAGTGAGAAAATGCAAAGATGGTGAAAAATAGAAGAGAATATGGCAATTTGGATGTCTTAGCTTCCTTTCCTTATGAGTGTAAAATGTGGTGGACGTATATAGGATTCCATCACTTGCAGCAATGGTGTCAAGAATGAGAAAATATAACACCGACACAATCTCCCACGGGTGATTATGTTGGCCAAGGATGAAAAAATAAAGTATTGTGTCATGCAAAGTAAAAAAATGTGTCATGGGTCATGAAAGAGGATGGACAAGGTGAAAAATGGTGAAATGCAAGCAAGACATCATGAATGTAATGTATATGATACATAAGAGGACAAAGGTACCTATTGCAAGGGAAACTAAGTTCAATACTAAATAATGATACTCTCTCCATGTAATGTCTCTAACCCATAAGTATTATGTGAATAACCATTCCCCATTTTTGGTAGGCCCCTTAAGGAACTCGCTCAGAAATAGATCCATCGAGTAGCACTTATCTACACAAAGGAGATTGTTAGTAATAGGTATGAAAGATGAAAAACTAAAAAAATAGGTGTATAATTTGTTTTACATGCTTTGACCTTTAGTTGGGGCATATTTATACACTTTATTTTTTATTCTTACCAATAAATTCTCTTGTTTTGAGAATATTGATGAGTTTTCTCCCAGAGTGGGTACCTTAAGTGGAATGATAGGATTGGGGCATGATCATACTTCGTCATGTGATATAGACCAAATATTTTTAGAGATTTATGTATTATGTAAAATTCCCTTAAAATTTCCTCGTTTCTTCCCTTTGTTCACACATCGACCCATTATGTGTATGTGTCCCATTAAATTCACTTGTTTATGCTATTTACACACAATTCTCCCTAATTTTTGTCACCTTGGAACTTAATAATTATCCCCATTTATTTTATGGCTTCCATCCCTCCATTTTTACACCCCATGTCCTTAGGTTTCCCCCAAAGAGGATTCCATCACCCATGTAGGTGATGGTGTTGGGTTGGATTTTTCCATAGCCAATAGCGTCACCTAGATGACATCATGTATACATACCCCACCACATATTACATTTATAAAACCATAAATTGATCAATCATAAAGGCATTACTTATTATCACTCACATTTTTTTCACTATTAGTCCATTTCACATGTTTTTGTTAGAATTGAGGATTTGGAGCTCACCCTTTAGCATTTGGGTAACCATAGTGAGGTAGGACTCGATGTATTATTTTTGATATTTCCCTTCTCCACCAATCATGATTCTCTCTTGGTGTTTTTTTCTTTAGGGAGGATCATGCATCAATGCTCACACTATATGTAAGTATTTCTAACTCTTCTTAGTACTTTATGTTGTGCTTGTATGATTTTGGATGGTCATTCATTGTTATACATTAGGGTAGATGTATGTTTTCTTTGATCTATTACTTTTTATCATTATACTACGCCTTTTGATTTATCCATCTCTTGACTAATCCTTAATTTGAATCCTATTAGTATACATATCTTTCCTTTATCTACACACCTTTAAAAATATATCTATATTAGGGTTAGAGTCACTATCCTATAGAGTTATGAAACTAGTAATAATTAAGAATATTTTGTATCTACATCATGTGTCTAGGATTATATTTGATCCTTATATTTGACAACCGATTAAGAACCCATCTTTTCCCATCATACACTTTCTCATAATAATTTTTCTATCTTGTAATTGAGGAGAGGAGGATGGCCTCAATAGAATAGAGATCCCCTCTTGACCCCAATATCATCTCTATGGTAAATAAAAATATTAAAATATATCTCAAGTACAATGGAGCATATGTAAGAAAAAATGCATGCATTGCCTTGTACTATAGATCTCTAAACAATTCCACTTCAACACTAAAACAAATTTGACTAAGGTGATGTTAATTTGATTAATCATTAAATTTATTTCAAAAATATATCATGAGGTAATTTATTTTCATACCTACACCTTAATGAACATTCTTAGCAAAAAAAAAAAATGTTCTCTAATTTAATAATTAGAGGGCCTAAATACCCCAAGGTCTTAAAAATGAGATTAATAATAAAAACAACATTCTATTCCATTTTTCACCGAATCAAATATTTTATATAAAATAAGTGGTATTAACACTTACAAATAATAATAATAATAATAATAATAATAATAATAATGGTAGAGAGATATTCCCATTATTCATTCATTCCAACCATTACAAAATCTCTATTGAGAGAAAATTTCAATTAAATGATATAGCTAAAATAGTTCTTCCTTCATTGTTACATGATCAAAATATAAAAGTAAATCATTATAAATCATGTTTCCTATATTCATAAACAAATAAAACCAAATTAAAATCTAACTTGTTAAAAGCACCGTAAGGAAATTTATTTATTAATTTATAGTTCTATGTTTTATACAATTCTCCCACTATATAGGGTGGAGTAAAGTGAGAAATATCCCACTCAATAAGCTATAAATATATTGATAATTTAAGGATTGCTAAGATCATATTTTGAATAAAACTAGATAAATATCAATTCAAAAAAACCACTTCTTTGAGATAATGCTCATGAGTTCTATTTAAAATGAAAATTATAACTTTTTTTGCTTATATTACCTAGGGAAAGGGCCCTAGCCCATAAAAAAGATTACATGAAGTTTCTAAAGATAACATCACTCATCTTGGAGGTCTTAGTAAAAATGTGTTATCAGGAAAAGGTGACAAGATCTAGAAATGAGAAATTTCCCTTTTAGCCAACCTAATACAACAAAAAATAGCCAAGTTGCATACATAATTGAGATACAAAAATATTTTATTATAGAGAATTATGGTTGATCACTAGCACTAGATTCTTTTCCATTGCTACGTATGAGGGAAACCATGTCGAAATCCACAAACATTTCCCGATCGACTTGCTTTGGAGGTACCTTCATAAGGAAAATTCACATTTGCTTTAGGAGGAAGCTCAAGTCCTAAGTGATCGATTATTTCCTTATGTCCTGCGCTACTGGAGCTTGCGAGTGCCTTAAGGATGGCATGCAAGTGGAAATTGGCCTTTGCCCCCCTCCTATCACCAGCTTGCTCCAACTTGACGTGGTATAGATGAAGAGAAAATTGACTAGAGACATTTTAGAGCATACTAGCACCATAGATCTCCTACGCCAAATCAAAAATATTGCACCTCCTAATAGACTACTTAGGGTCCAACATCAGTCCATGCAAGTGAGAATGAATTTCCTCCACCTCGAACCCATCGAAATCTTAAGTGATTAACCAAATATGTGAGAGCCATTGATGCATAACAGAGTTTGAATATTTCCATCTAACTAGACTTAAAATGAATACTCTATATCAACCTTATGAAAGGGATAGGGGTGATAACCCCATCATACCTAGGACAAGCTCGGCTTGAACTAGTAGCGCACTTCCCATGGATTCCTTTGCTTTCTATTCCTAAAACAGAATACTCGGAGATTTCAAAAATTTGTAGAACATAATGCCAAATGTCTTGAATGCGGTGGTACTTAAAGGAAAGATGGAAGATCCACTCAATTCACACATTTTTCCATTAAATCCCTCATTAGTCATCGATCCCTCTACATGAGTAAGGAATATCAACCACGAGTGAGAGACTAGGGGGACAATGCAACAATTATTACTTGATTTATATCATTTATTAAGGCCTTTTATAAGGTCATTAGGAAATTGTCTATCCATGTTTATAAAAACTTCCTTCTCTTCCCATCATTCCTGCCCCAAATTAGTGATTTGGTTGGCGAGGAGCTTCACTCTTAAAAAATGAGAAAAATGGACTTCCTATAATCTAGACAGTGTTTGAAGGACCTCATGGATTATCTGGTTTAGATTCCAAGCCTTAGAGGAGTGAGAATTAAGAGCATCAATAATAATTCTAGAGTCACCTTCTATTCATAGCTTACTCTAACATGAATAAGATGTCTCCCCGCTTCCTTGTAGAAGAGCCATTCCTTCTCCAATATTATTGGAGGCACTTCCATAGTCCAGAGTCATCATGAAAATTGGTTGACCACAGGAGTCTTGGATTAAACAACCGTACCGGTAGGGTCGGGATTTCCTTTTGAATCCCCCAAAAAGCATCTTTACCCATCCGACCGCCGTAATTGCCACTTGTTTTTGATTTTAATCCGATTTGAACCCCATTATCGGGGATAATGAGAATTATACCATTAATTATAATGGTACAAAATATAAACAGGGTCCCTCTTTAACCCAGATTCCTTACAAGTATTTCATAATTATTTTATATTTAAAAGTCAATCTTAATATATCTTAGTGGATGAGGTTTAATAATCATAGAGTATAATTAAAACTTAGTAGGTTTCCTTCTAAATGTTTAATAGTTCCTAAATAAATGGGTTTAAAAAATTAATTATCTTATCACAAACTTAAAAATAAAATAACACTTATATTAATCTAGGATTAGTTAAACATTCCCTAATGATGCTAGATGATAATATTTTAACTTGTTTAACCCAATAAATGAATTTTGAAATTTCCCACAACTTTATAAACCCAAGTCATAATAGAAACCATTATTCAATAGATAATTTAACGTCAAAAATACCATAGTAAAAATGTGTTGAAGTTATCTCATAATAGTTTCCCACCATGATTATTGACACCAAGGAGATGGGCGGGAGCAACGAGGAGCTCGAGGAGAGAGACAAGGTTTCAAACGTGATGAGTGAGAAACGATAGTAGAAATATTACACTAGGGGGTGGTAGTCTCGAGGTCCAATATTCAAAGGATTAAGGTAAGGATGAGACTAGACCTGTATTCGAGTACCCATGTGGGAAATGGGTCCACTTGATTGTATGCCAAAATCTTGAGATCTGGGAATGAAAAAAGTTTTGGGATCATTCCACAACTTATCCAAGGTGAATCAGAAAATATTTAGAAATACCTGATAGCATTATTGATAGGACCTTGAGAAATATGGAGAATGATTTGATAGGAAAATTGGTTGGTGGAAGACCCAATATAGAATTAATAAGATCTTGTTAGTTCTGAAATGGAAACCCAAAGGGCATATGGAAGTAACAAATTTACCAAATGGCTTCTTCTTGTTCAATTTTAATAATCCATAAGACCCCCAAAGAATCCTTAATGATGACCTATAATTCTTGGGGAAGCTTGGTCAGTTATTAAGGAAATGGACTCCTATGCTCAACCCTGATAAATAAAATATAAATAAGTTCCCTATCTGGGTGTGGTTACCAGGTATTCCATTCTAACTATGGGATGTTGATGTTTTTAAAGGGATTTCAAATAAGCTTGGCACCCATGTTGTTGTGGATAATGTGACCCTTAATAAAACTCATGTTGTTTATGCCAGATTATGTATCTACTCTTTGATGGGATTGTCTTTACCCAAATCCATTACTATCAGATCTAGACTGGGAAGCTGAGAACAAAGTATTGAGTTCAAAAACTTCCCTAAAATGTGAGAAATGTCAAGGCTGGGGTCATGTCAAGAAACAATGTAAAATGATGGTCTCAAAGGTTTATAAGGAAAATCTAGTTAAGGAACATGCTAAAGGGAAGGAAGTAGCCTCTTTGGAACAAAATATTTCAAATAATCCTAATCCAAATAAAGAGATTGTCAATGTTGAGAATAATGGAGAGAGGTCAAATTTAAAACAACCTCAGAATCCTAAGTTAACAAATGATGGATTTATAGAAGTAAGGAATAATAATAATCAAAGGAAAGCATTATCTAAACCTCATTTCCAGATGGAAAAGCACCATGTTTAGGTGGAGAAAATCCTTCCTTCAAAAAATTTAGATAAATTTATGAAGGAAGTGGCCAAGGAACATTTCCCTCGTAATCTAAAAGAAATGAGTCTTGAAGAAACTCTGGGTCCTTTTACTAATCCTTTTGACAATCTTCAGGGTTGTGAGGAGAATGATCTAATGATTGAAAAGGAAGAACAGATGGAAACTAAAAATGTCCAAAGGATCATCCAAGAAGCTTTATCCCCACAGCAAGATCCTCTTATTGACCAGCACAAAGTAGTGGAAGTGAATCCCAAAGAGGAGAATTAGAGATCTCTTTGAAAACCCCATCTAAAAAAGGGGAGTCTTCAGAGGCCACCCTAAAAGAGAAGAAAATAGGTTCAAGAAGACCCACTAAGTAAGTTGCTAGAAAAAGAAGAGTCAAAAATATATTGACGATGGAACTCAGTCTAAAATCGATCTTCAAAGATTTAGAAGAACCAAAAACCAAGGGTTTAAATGAATATTGTTTCATAGAATGTTAGGGTTTAAATAACCCTACGAAATGGAGGTTAATAAAAGAATTGGATTCTAAACACAAACCTGATATCATGGTCTTACAAGAAACTAAGATGGAGGAAGGATATTTTTTGGAAGCGAAATGTAAGAGCTGCAAAAGACTTGTGGGACTGGCTGTTAGCTCAAAAGGTTCTACAGGAGGAATGGTTTTCATCGAAACATGGAAAAAATTAAAGCTATGAATCTTCTTAAAAGAAGTAATCACATGGCTATGTTATTTCAAGATAAGAAATCTAAAGAATTTTGGGTTCTATCTAACATATATGCTCCTAATAACAAAGGAGAAAGAAAATTTTTGGGCTGAACTCTCTAAATTTCAAAACATTATTAAAGGGACTGAATGGCTGATTATGGGTGACTTCAACACCCCTTTGAGTCTCGGGGAAAAGAAGGGTGGTAATATTGATGTTACTGAAAGTATGGAAGATATTTAGGATTTTATTATACAAAATAATCTCATGGATATTGAGTTAAAGGGTAGTAGATTCACCTGGTCTAATAGAGAAAAGGAGATCAATAGATTCAAGTCAAAATCGAGAGGGCTTTGACCTCATGGGGGTGGTTAAATAAAGATGCTTGTCTCTTTTCTCTCCCTCGATTGGTTTAGACCACAATCCGCTTCTTTTCCAAATCAAATATAAAGAGAGGAGGATAAATCCCTTTAGATTTGAGAAGATGTGGTTACAAAATGTGGAAATTTTTGATCTCATGAAATATTTGTGGAATGTGAAAATAAAAGAAACAACTATGTTTAGAATTGTTAAGAAACTTTCTCATGTTAAGGTTAATTTGAAGGGATGGAATAAAAAATGTTTTGGTAACATTTTTGAGAAAAATAAGTCTCTAGAAAATGAGATATCCTCCCTTTAAGATACTTTGGAAACTCGAATAATGACAATATTTAGGAAGGACAGAAAAAGAGAGTGAACTATTGTCAGATTACCATAACATTCTTTTGAAAGAGGAGACTTTCTGGAGACAAAAATCTAGGGTGCAATGGCTTCGAGAAGGGGATAAAAACATGAAATTCTTCCATATTTCAACCCTGAAAAGGAGAAGCACTAATAGAATAATGTGTTTCACAAGGGAAGATGGTGTGATGCTCTCTGATACTAAGGATATTCAACTTGCAGCCACTTCCTTCTTCAACAGACTTCTTTCTACAGCCAATTCATCTAACAACAATAAGGAAGAGTAATTTTTGGATTGCATTCCTCAACTGATAGATGAGACTGATAATAACATGATCACTAATATTCCCTCAATGGAAGAAATTGAATTCATGTTGAAGACTTTGAGCCCTAAAAATCTCTGGGACCTGATGGATTTCTGACTTTCTTTTTCTAAATTTTTTGGAGATTATCAAGGATGATACATGCAAAGCTATCTAAGAGTTTTTCAAGCAAAAATATGCTTCATAATTAAACAACACCTTCCTAGCCTTGGTCCCAAAAAATCATAATCCTATGGATTTCATGAATTTTAGACCTATTAGCCTCTGTAATTGCATATCTAAAAAATGTGTTTGAAAATCCTTGCTTTAAGAATTCAACTTCTTTTGCCTTCATTATTTCTAATCAACAAGGAGGGTTTGTTATGGGAAGACAAATCCAAGATGGTATTTTCACTATTCAAGAAACTCTTCACACATCAAACAAAATAAAAATGAAGCTATGTTAAATAATCTTGATATGGAGAAAGCCTATGATCGTGTCTCTTGGTCCTTTCTTCTCAAGGTCTTAACCAAGTTTGGTTTTGATGAAGACTTTAGGATTCGATTACAGACATGTATTTCCATAGCTAAGTTTTCAGTTCTGATCGATGAGACTCCTTATCTTTTTAATAGCTCTAGAGGACTAAGACAAGGAGATCCTATCTCTCCCTTTCTATTTATAATCATTGTTGAAACTCTCAGTCGTGCTCTTAATAAGGCTAATTTGGAAGGTATAATTAAAGGCATCTTTGCATTATTAATAGTGAAAATGTTGTTCACCAACATTTTGTTGATGACACCATGTTGGTTGGAGAGGCTACCGTCCCAGAGGCAAGAGATTTTAAACAAATAATGATAGATTATGAGGAAGCTTCTAACCAAATGATCAATTATGGAAAAATTTTGGTAATTTTTATCAATACCCATAAAAGAAGATGTGCCAAAATTGTTGGTATTATTGGTTGTATGAAAAAACATTCCCTACTAGGTATTTGGGAATGATTATTGGCACTAAAAACCCAATATTTCTGAATGAATTTTTTTGATAGACAAATTTCTCAAGAAATTGGAAGGATGGAAAGGCTCACTCTTATCCCAAGTAGGTAAAGTTGTCCTTCTCAAATGCTCAATTCAAAATTTTCTTGTGTACTCCATGTCTATTTATAGATTACCTTCGACTATTACTAATAAATTGGAAAGCATCTAAAAATATTCCTTTGGAGTGGCTCAGAACAAGAAGATAGAATTCCTTTCATGGTGTGGGAGAAGGTTTGTAAGCCAAAGAAAATGGGGGGTCTTGGTATTAGAGATTGGGATAAAATGAATAAAGCTATGCTTTATCAAATATGATTTGGAGATTGGTTAAGGAAGACTGCATATGGACTTCTATCATAAGACAGAAATACTGGGCTAATCTCCTAGCCAATGAATGGTGCTTTAACAATGCTGAATTTAATGGTTCTACTTTTTGGAAATCTATAAATTGGGCTAAATACATTATCTCCGGGAATAAAATGGATGATTGGAAATAGGAGAGTGATTAATTTATGGGAAGACAAATGGTTAGGGGAAAACCTCTTAAGGTTATCTATCCTAACATCTATAAGGATGATGTGGTTAAATATGGGACTAAGGTCAAATATTATTTCAATTTTGATGAACCCTTGGGTCAATGGAAAACTATTGAATTGGATGGACATAACATCAATGATATCCTTTCCATTAACAACAAACTAAGAGGGGTTATTGTTAATAAAGAGATTTTAGAAGATGACAACTTATTTTGGTCTAGAGAGGATAATGGTATCTTCTCGGTCAGAAGTGCCTATAATGCCTTTTTCTTGATGAAGCTAATCCTTACAAATTCAAATGGGAAAGTGTGTGTGTCAAATAAGTTACTCCCAAGATCAATATGTTATGGTGGCTAGTTCTCCATGATAAAATCCTCACTATCAACAATCTTAATAAGTGAAAATTTCATATGGTGAATAGGTGTGTTCTGTGTGAAAAGATACTGAAGACTCTTTACATCTATTTCTCCATTTCCCTTTTCTAATAGTAGTTAGAAACACCCTTCTCAACCTATTTGATATCAAGTGGGTCTTCCCATGTTCCATTAAACAATTGTGGTCCCAATGGTTTACCCTTTTAGGAGTCAAGGACTCAAACATCTATGGACTCTTTCTATTATGCACCTAGCTTGGGGTATATGGAAAGAGAGAAATAGATGGATTTTTAAAGGGAAGAAGGAATTGGAAAATAATGTTGGAGCTTAATGTTATAATGCTATTTTGGCTAACTTCTCAAACATATCCCCACATAAGAGAACTATTCTTCAAACTGAGAGTAAATTCTCTAAGAATTGGGGTTTAGGCACTACTCGAAAGACACTCCAACACAAAATCCCAGGCTCCAAGGTTGGGTGAAACCTAGCAAGGAATGGATAAAGCTGAATTTTGATGGGGCCTCTAAAGGAAACCCCAAAAAATATGGGTGTGGAGGGGTCTTCCGTGATTCTGAAGGAAGATTCATTCTTGGGTATCATTGCAATCTTGGAACACAAAAAAATCACGTTGCTGAAGTAGTGGCTGCTTATTGGGGGGTTTCCATAGACCTTCATACAATTTTTTTAGATTAGAAGTGGAAGGTGATTCTTTGAACATTATCAACAACATTTCTAGTAAAGGTACTACTTCTACATCTATCCAAAACTCTATAACTAGTATAAAGGATATGTCTAATTTTTTTGAAACTATCACTTTTAAACATATCTATAGAGAGGCTAACTCATTGTTGATTACTTTGCTAACTTGGGGGTTAATTATCATGAGTTGACACTAATCAATGATGAAGAAGTTCTTGACACTAAGGTGTGAGCACACCTCCAAAATGACCAATATGGACACGTCACCAAATAATGTCAGGTCATGGTATGTCAAGGTAATTATGGGTATGAGCCATATGAATAGTGTGAATTTATGTTGGGATGATGAGAATATTTGGGCTCAGATTTGCTCGTGTTATTTTAAGGCCATTATTTTCATCCATGCTTGTAACATCGACATTGCTGAGACTATTTCTTATATTCTAGGTAATCTGAAGCTTGGGTTTTCTGTGAATTATTTCAAAATGGGGGAGATCTTGTTAGAACCGATCCTTTTGACCTGGAGGGGGTGAAGCTGGAAGCGATGGAGGTGTTCGAAGGAAAGGGTTTCTCACCCTTCCTCAAAATCTTTGAAGGACACTATGAAAATCTTAGTAAAGACTTTGCTAGAGCATGGAAGACTACCAAAAAGGGGTTGTTGTGGAAATGAAAGGTATTCATATCGAGATCACTGTGGAATCTATTGCTAAAGTGATGGGCATGCTTGCTACTGGAAGGGAGGTTTATAAGCCCAAGAAGGAAGCCTCGAATGAACTAAATCTGTTCCTGAGAGGTAATGAAAAAATCACCTCCCACTTTGCTAGTTTTCTTCACTCTTCTTTACCTAGGCCTTATGATGATGTGGCTTTAACCCTAATCCAATTCCTCACTTTAGAAGGCCATCATAAGTGTATCTATGCCTACCATCTTCCCATGCTTAATCATTTTCAACATGGCCATAGTTTCAGTTTCCCATACTTTTTGTTTCTAAGCGCTTCCATTTCCCAGTTTAAAAACAATAGAATTGTTGTCCCTCTCCACCAGGGCTTTATCCTTGCCCTTGTTAAAATATCTACTCTTGATGTTGAAAAAATGGGTACCCTCATGAAATATCTTGAGGGTTATGCCGAGGAAGAGGAAATAGACTCGGAGGAGGAAGACTCTAGTGATGATTCAGAGTCACAGAAGGAGATTCATTGGGGAGGATAAGGATGTCATGGAAATTGATGCCGCTTAGAATCTCAGATATCTTAAAGCAAAGTAGGTTCCTAGTTGAAATCTACTTTGCAACATCTCCAAAACCTTGGTCAGTTGGCCAATGCTTACAGTGGTGGATGATTATGGAAATTCCAAGAAAAGAAAAATTGATGCTTGATGGTTGTGATCTGGCATCGTTGGGTGTCAACATTGAATCCATGTCTAAGGAATGGGAAAATGTCTTTGGATGGTCTGGAAAAGGCCAAAAAGTAATGTTTGTAGGTGTGGCTGTTACTATACTATTTACTATGTTGTTAGTTTGTCGATGGTTTAATATTTGATGTTATTTCTCTTTTTGCTATGTTAGTACTTAGACTATATGCTCATGGAGGAGCCCAGATGTTATTATCGATATTTATGTAATATTTTTGACTATTGTGTAATGTCCTATCTTGCTCTTTTGGAGCTTTGACTTGTAAGGGGTAGGGTCCCCTCAACCCTATTTTACCTTTAATAAGAAAAAAATAGTTTCCCACCATGATCATTTTTATAACTTAAAATTTACACGTAGAAAAATAATATTTTCTCTTTGTTACATAACAACAAATCGGGATGGAAATAATCATTTATCCATAATCGAGTATAAAACCCAACTCAAATAAGAGTTTCCAAAACCTCTATTTGTTCCTTCATATCCCCTTACAAACTCAATGATACCCTTACAACATTCATGGGTGTGTATTTAATTGACTAGAAAAAGACCCAAAACACACCCATCTTTCCTAATAATATAAAAATTTGATTAAAATAGAAACATTCCAAAAATTCTCCCTAACTTTGAAAATACCATGTGTAAGTTAATAAAATTGCGAGTTTAACTCCATATTCACTCAATATTCCAAAAATATAAAAATAATTGAAGTGTAAAATGACACTCAAAATTAAATTTAGGATTTATATTTCATTTAATTGAATTTTTTTAATCCCTAAACCAAATCATGACAACCTAACCAAAATTAGTAGGTCATTTGAGCTTTGATAAAGCTGATTTTTATGAATAAAATAAATGTTATTCAATGCAACTCAAAGTTATAACTCAACTTTATAATTAATTTAATTTCTAAATTTTCATCGTATCCCATTGAATGGTAGTAATATAAATATAACTCAAGTCTTCATCAAATTATCAAAAACAACTAAATAATATTTAACCATTAGTTTTGTGATAGTGAAATGCACACCAATAAGAGAATACTAAACATAACCACATAGTTTAAAAATAATTCATTTACCCAAGACCACATGGTCTCAAGATTATTTATTTCCAAGTAATTTTAAAATGATGTATCACATCATATTTCTACATTTATAGCTTGTGTGGGGTATTGGTTAACATGCTGCACTAGTTGGCATAGACTTACATTTCCAACATCAACAAAATAAATATTAAAAATTAGTGTCATCAAATTTTAATCAAAATTTATTATAAATTTAGAGGATATGATCAAATTATTTGGAAAAAATTATAAGAATCTTAAAAATTATTCACACACTACAAGTGGAATTGCATGCTCCTTGGGCTATCCCGAGTGACTAATACCACCTAGCACATTGCTAATAATAACATAAAATTTTCCTATCTCTATGTTAATAAATTAAATTAAGAAACATTTTAAAATTTATACCAATCATAATAAATATTCAAAGTTAAAAATATTCACCTCATGATCACTATTATATATGTGTGATGGTTTTTTTCTACCTCCTATATAGTGATGTTTGTAATGCATATAATACCTCCACCCCAAATGATATCATCCCTATAGGTGTCCAATATCACCAAGCTTTACATATTTTCCTATGTTAAAGATGATAAAAAGTAAGTAATTAGACCTCACTCATCAAATAAAACCATAAAATTCACAAATTGAATTTTAAATGCATGAAAAAATCATTAATTATTGAACCATTGAAAGAACATAAATTATGACATAATTGTTATTTTCTATAATTTATATATTAATTGTAACATGTAAAAATCTCTTCCACATAATTATAAACTTGTAAATTATTCTTGAAATCAAACAATTCAACTAGTTATCAAAAAGGTATTTCCAAAAATAAATGTAACAATAAATCGTGGTCATAACATCCTTCCCATATAAGAAGATTCATTTTCTTGATGGTTGAATACATTTAATCATAATAGTTAAATATGTCCCATTCAACATTTGCTAGTGTTATATCAACTCATAAATGAAACAATCCAACAAAAATAACTCTAACATAATAATCATCAATGTTAAAAAAATGTGATAAATCTAAAATGATGTATTCTAGATCCTCCCATGTGTAACTTCCGTTCAAATATTGGTCCCATTGGACATTGAATTGGGAATGTTCTCGAGTTTTGTATGTGAATATTATGAATAGCCATGATCATAATGGAATCTACTATTACCATTCCTCGGTTGTGCACCTAAATTTTTTCCAATCAAGAATATTAAATGAATATAAAATATATTTATTTAGCAAAGAGACATGAAAAACATCATGCAACCTAGATATGGTAGATGAAAGATATAATTTTTAAGCAACCAGATTCATTACTCCCAAAACATCAAAGGTCCCATGTAACAAGGTGCCAACTTCATTAATTTTCCAAATTTGATTGAGACTTTTTATGCCTTACCATGTAATAAAACTTTGTCACATATCAAAAATTCCCATTGGTTCTATTTTTATTTGCATATCTCTTCTTCTATTCTATGAATTCATTAATATTATACCTAATGATATTCACTTTCTCTTAAATCCCGAAAGGAATTTCTAGACCAACCATCTCTCTATCCTCTACATTATCCCTACTAACTAGTGTTTAAAATTTTCTCGTTAAAGGATTAAAAAGGAACCATTTTAAATTTAGAATGGTATGAAGTATTATAAGTAAAATCAAACAAAGGAAGACACTCTTCCCATTTATACCATTTTTCTATGTAGTTTATCCTCAACATGTCCTCTAAAAACTAACTTATTTTCTCAATCTTCCCATAGTAATTTGTGTGGAAAGCATAAATGAAGTTCAACTTTGTTTTGAAGGTCACAATAATCTGTCTACAATAAACAAGGCATCATATAAGTATATATATCCAAGATAATATGTTCAAGTAAAAATGTGATGTGAATCTTTACCAAATAAAAATCCTTACAAGTAATGACACATCATCCTTAAGGCTACTTAGTATAATATGTGAAAACTTTTTCCTCTTATCCACCATGACTAAAATGACATAATTTTAGTCTTTTGATATAGGAAAACCATATAGAACATCCATAATAATATCTTTCCACTTCCAAGTGGGTATCTTGTGTATGTAGATAAGTCCCTTCAAATGGACATGCTCATCCTTAACCCTAAGTCATTCTAAACATTTAACAAATTATGTTGTGTATGTCTTATGACCATCATATAAATACACCTATTTCATATCTATTAAGATATTAGCCAACCCAAAATAACCCGAATAAGGTGGATTATGGAATTCATCCATAATTTTGATTATTTTTTCTAAATTGGGCACTAAATTATTCCATTGAACCTAAGAAGATAATGTTATTAAAATTTACATCCATCATACTAATGATCCCACAGCTTTCTCAATTTATTCCTTAACTTGTTAATAAAACACATCCGTAAGAAAATGTTTTAACACTTCATTCTTGAATTTTAACCTTACTATCAACATCACAACATTATACTTCCTATAACTAAGGGCATCTACGAATCTATTTTCTTTACATTTCAAGAAAATGATATCAAAGTCACATTCTCATAAAAACTCTAACCACCTCTCGCTATCCAAATAGCTTTAAATTTGGTTACGTGAAAATGGACTTTAACCCTAGGTGATCTATTTTAATTAAAATGATTACACAAGAATAAATTCCTCTAAATATGTAAGCTATGTAAAATTGATTTCAATTACAAATCATGCAGAGAATAATTCATCTCTTATGTCTTAAGATTCCTAAATTAATAGGAAATGTATTTCCTATCTTAAATTAATACCACACCCTATCCTTCACTCAAATATTTTTATCACTCATAAATTCCTATAAGGATCAGATACTCAAAGTAATTGTGATGCCAATTTATCCATATTAATATTAATTTTTTTTTCATTTGTATGTCCATTCCTAATTTTTACTTTTCTTTTTCATGAGGTGATAAGATTAGAATTTTTGAAAATACTAAAATAAACTTCTTTTAATAAACTACTAACTTGATGAAATTACACACCTCATGGAAATTTTAGGATCTATCCACTCCTTTATATCCTTTATTTTTAAAGATATACCACTATCCCATTTTTCAAAATGATGTGTTTAAAGTATTGTAATTTTTATGAATGAATGCACATTTCATCAACTTTTGGTATAGTTTCTTTTTGTCTTAATATCTACATTACCATCCTCAAGAGATGAATCTTCTCATATTAATTCTTAAAGTGTTGTTGCATGAGAATCATGTGCACCCTTTTGATTTAAGAAGTTATTCAAGTGTCTAAATATCTCTGCAACAACAATGGGAGTATCTCTAGGGTGTGGAACCTTAACCCTTGAGATAAACCTCTGTAATAAGGATGGATCCTTTCCTTAAAATCTATATATTAACCACTACTCTAATATAACTAAGAAAATATAAAAATTTGAGGGAGAAAGAGTGCTAAATTTTTAAAAGAATGGTGATACACAAAAGTATGAAGGGATCACTCTCCCTGAGATCAAGGAAAAAGGTATGAAAAAAGTGAAAAAGGGGTAAATATGATCCACAATCCACACTACATTCTATTAGATTGTAATCATCTTTATAAATGACACATTGGATTGAAATTATACAGCTATAACTCATACACATCATACAATAACAAGAGATAAAGGTAAGGTGTAATAACACAAGCCAAAGGATAAAAAATAATCAAAATAAACTACATATTATTGCTTAAGGAATACAAAATCTCTCACAATCATTGAGAAGGCAATGAATGCATTACACAGTTCAACACAAGGGTATACACAGAATTAGAACACTCAAAAACCAATTGGGCATGGTTTATTTGCATTAAAGAGAGGATATTTTAACTTATAAAAATCATTACATTTATAGAAGGAGAATATAGGAGAAGGGATCTAAAGATGCCATAGGAGATTCTCAACCTACTTAACCCTTCCAAACTCCCCGAACTCGGCCCTAAAGGTAATCCCCAAAACTAATGATTATCCACACCCATGGGAGTGCCTTGGATTGTAAGAAAACCTTCATATATTACCGATGTGGATGAGATCTAACTTATATAAATGAATATCAATGAAATGAGGGGATATGGATAAAGAGTGAATTGTCAAATGTCCATTTTGGTCATAATCATGTATTAGACCACTAATAATAGCCCATTTATTATTGCAAAAACTATTCAAACAATTCTCTTATTTTTTATGAGGGGAGGATAATATACCATCTAAGAAGAAACAAGAGACAAAATAAATTAAAAAAACATCTATAACTAGTTTGGGCATCAATTGATTGAAGAAATTACTCAAAACAACCCAAAATTCTATCATTATAATATCCAAAAGTATCTATATAATTCTCGTAAAAATTTATTCTTGAGTGAATAACTTTGAAAAATGCTTCCAATGATATTGGGATAATTTCAAATGGATATGTGGATCAAAATATATGAGCAAAAATCAGTCCCGTGTTTGGGACACAAGCTCATATTAAAAGCATCGTGGGAAAAAATCCAATTATTTGATTAAAAGATGGCCAAAACATGACCCAAAACCACCTCTAAAGTGCATATACTTCAATAAATTTCCAATTGTACCAATTATTCTCAATTTTTTGTTCATCATTAAAATTTATGGCATTTTGAAGGTTCATGTCAAAGTTGTGATAAATCCTTTGTCGTGTGGATTTTCAATTCCTTCAAAGTGCGATCATAAGAGGACTTGAAATTCCATTATTGTGTGGAATTTTAATTCCTTTGATGTGTAGCCATTTTTTCGTGATAAATGTCCTTGTTTTGGTTTCATTGTCTTTCATGGATTTTAGCACCTTCGAATATGATTTACATATATGTTTTCTTTCTTCTCCGATCTGCATGACCATAATTTTACATTCCACAACCTCTTCTTATAACATAGGTATTATTAATTAAAATATTATTCTATTAATTCACCCTCCACTACCTTTTCTTTGATATCTAAATCTTCCACATAACTTATTTTTACATGAATTTTATTTATTCCATAGCTTTTATTTGTTCTAGGTATTTTCTTTGTTCCATGGCTTCTCTATGTTCCACGATTTTTTTTTTTCACATATTTTATTTGTTCCAGAAATATTCTTTATTCTACAACTTTTCAATTACTTCAATTTTTTGTCTTTCAACCTTTCCCGACCCTCCTCCTGTGGACTTTTCATATTCTTTCTATGTTCATATTATTTTCTTCTACTTCAAAGTGTTGTGGAACCCATTTTACCTTGTTATGCAACATGTGACTCGTGGTCCTTTTCCTTTTTTGTACGGAATTTAGAAAACCCACAATGCACTATACCTTCCAAAGTATGTGGAACACTAAGTTCCTTCTCATTTCCACGGGCAACGCTATGTTCTTCCATTTTTGCGAACACTATGTTCCTTCATTTCGAGTGTCTTTCTTTTGTAGATTTATAAGCCTTTGTATATTTCATTGGATTTGAAAACAAGAAGGAAAATAATGAATAATTCCTTAACCATTAAGAACTATGAAAATTTGGATGTGATCCACACAAGTAATTTGAAAAATATTTGAGACACCAAGGCACACAAGTATTCATTTTGTAACTAGTGGCCCAAAAATAAGTAGGGTGCTTATTTTGGAAACATGTTTGTGACTCAAAAGGGTCCATCTACCTACTAGATGCGATAACAAATTGTCTTGTGCATCCGTTCAACATGGAATTAGTATAAAAATCTAAAAATATTCACAGACTTTCCAAAACTCTTTTATTTTTGCAAGAAAATTACAATGGCCTAGAATTCACTTTTTCCCCAATATGATCCTTGCTCATGTTACTCTAATACCTACACCTCTTAACCACTAAAAAATAAAAATGATGGTTAATTAGAATATAAATAGAAGGTGCATGGGGAAAAGATTTTTCTTTGGAGATGGATAAGGTATTTACAAGTCTAAAAATGCTTGTTCAAACATAACTGAACTTAAATATTAATATTTCAATCACTAAAAATTGAGAAATGTGAACACGGAGACCCAAGGAGACAACAAAATCTTCACCAAAAAATAATTCCTAGTATTTTAGACTAAAAAATAATGGGCAACACGACTAAAAACACAAGTTAGGAGCAGTAAGCACCCATAGTCTAAAAAAGAGGCAAAGAAGACAACAAAAAAAAATAAGGAAACAAAATACGTTGGGAAAAAAATTACAACTATGTACAAAGGGGAGAGAAAAAAATAGAAATAAGGCTTGAGGAAGATCCCATTAACCAAGATAGGTAATATTTCACTATTTATCTTGGCTAATTAAAAGCATTACTCTTCTTGATCTCTAATTTGATAGGGACACTACAAATAGAATCAAAATTCTTATGTTTTCCTAGGTTAGAGTGGTCTTTATCCCATTTTAGGACCAACTCTCCTTCATTGAATTGTTGAGGGAAGGATTTCTTCTTAAAACACTTTTTCATAGCCTGTAGGAGGTCTTGTAGTTTCTCTCTAGTTTCTTCCCTATTTTTTCCAAATTAACCAACTTAGCAATCCTTATGGTTTTTGCATCATGATGCTTTAATTCCAATTGATGAGCCAACTCCAGAGTTAGAATTTCAAGTGAGATGGGAAACCTAACTTCTCTCCCATAAAAAAATGAATGGAGAGTTCCTAAAATATTTCTTGGGTGTGATTATTTTTATCCAAAATAACCACCCATGCTATTTTGACAACTCCAAAATCCAATTTTGGAATTCGAATTTGTTTTTTGGAAAAAATTGCAGGAAACTATTTTATAGTTTCCTGTGGATTGAGGAATTTAGTGTTCTACATGTTCTCCTAACTCATGAAACAAAGGGATTAGTTGTAGTGTTATGTGGAATCTCCAAGGCCAAAAATGAAGGAAAGAAAGCTTGAGGATTTAGGCATATTTTAAAAGAATATTGGTCTTTTGCAGCAGAAATTTCAATGTTAAATGATAAAGGAAACAAGGTTAAACACAACTAGGTCTGAAATCTATGGAACTCTATCCTAGTGTTCCGTGGGATTCTTAAATATTAGTATTTCATGGGTTATCCTAACCCATAAAACAAAGTAAATAGGGCGCGGGTTTCAAATTCCACCAAATAAAGTGATTGTCATGGTAAACATGGTGAAGACGCATAATAAGCAAAAAATGAAAAGCCACCAAACATTGTGAATTGCCTCCAAATAAACAAACAAACACAAAATTCATGTAAGGCTACATAACAAAGAAAAATCCACCAAACCATAGGAAATAAATAAAGCATTCAAAATTATTCCATGGGTATCTCAGCACCTACCCATGTGGGACCCAAACACAAGACCAAATAAACTAGGATAATGTTTTTACTTTCATTTACCTAATACCATTATGTGACACCACTTAGGCTCACAATAAAAGCTCTACATCCAATAAGGCGTATACACCATCATGAAAGACCATGCAAACAATATGATGACACAAGATGCAATCCAAGCCACACTTTTATAACAAATAAGTACAAAACCATGACCCAACCATAATATGAACATCACGAATATGCACTTTCCACAATACCACATTTTCATGGTTACAAATTTATTATAATCATATTTCATTATTTAACCTTAATGATTTGAAGAGCACTTAACATGAAAACATACATTTTCCTTTTTTCTATAATACATTTCTTTTATTTCATTTAACACTTAACTTATAATGGTTCCATCTAATTTAGTTCATTTATCTTATTACAAATAAATTATATAACTCGATTGTTAATTAGAAGTATCTTAACATTTACACATCATACATTTTGATTCTTAAATTAGAAACTACATGTTCTCAATTAATTA
This sequence comes from Taxus wallichiana var. yunnanensis, assembly GCA_018340775.1. NCBI lineage: Eukaryota > Viridiplantae > Streptophyta > Pinopsida > Cupressales > Taxaceae > Taxus > Taxus wallichiana. The sequence goes on from CM031235.1 coordinate 417,536,904, forward strand.
CCTTCACGTGGATCAATTCACATATACTTTCACATCATAAGAAAGATTTATTAAGTTACAAGTAATCTCCATGGTACTTAAAATTCTTAGACCAACATCACAAGGGTACATTCTCAATAACTAAGAGCAAGTTACAAATTTCCTTTACAATTAGAATATTATGGTGCATTAATGCATATCCTAATTGTCCATGATATGATCCTAAGAACTTTACAAATTATCTTCCCCTTCTAATGATGTTTAGTTTCTAGAATAACCATACAGTACATGCTAGAAATTTCATCTTGTATGCCAAAAATATGGCATTATGACTTGCATTTGAGCATATTTTAAACTTTCATACCCACATGAATGCTCTCTACTAGGTTCTTAGGGAGGAAACAAAAACTCTTACAATGCCCCTAAGTCTCTAGGAATATGAAATAATTTTAGATCCAAACATAACTCAAGGCTTACCAAAAAGGACCCTCATGTTATCTTATATAAAAATGATGTACCAAAGTTGATACATTACAATTCCCACGAGGTGGTTTCATATATTTTGATGTTAAGAAAACATGTTCTTACTTAGCTTGGATTTTTATCTTATCTCCTCTTGTGTAATTAAAATTATATAGTCCATAAATGTTTGGATGCATTTTGAGATACACATGGGTCATATGAGTCCCATGTTTGAGAAATAAGGTTACCATGTCAAAATATGTGTTCCCATAAGGAAAAACTCATCTTATCATTAAAACATGGAAGGGATTACTAATGAGTTGAAAGGGTGGGTTCCATGTTTCACTTCGCTCCTAAGCTCAACATTCTAGGGACACAATTTGATAGACAAAACTCATCGTGGGTTTCGTTCACCAATTAATCTCTTAATAGGGTACTAGGTTTACTTATTTCCCTTTTGAACTCAAGGGATCTACATCTTGATACAAGTTAACATTAGAGCAATCCAACTTAATATAAGATCAATTAAATCCAAGAGGGGGTTAATGGAGTCAAACATAAGGGTTTAATGCATAGGTAAACTGGTAAACTAACTCCACTCATGTCTCTTAGATCTCTTAATGAGATCATTCAAAGGTGTAAGACAAGAAATGACATGTGATAGGTTTAAGTATTTTCTTAAAATGATAGGGGTATTGCAAAACTAAACAAGACTTGATTAAGAGGAAAAATACAACAAGGGTTAAGAACATGATTCATTTCGATATTTTAGGAATAGTAAGTTTCTACCAAACAATACAAGTATTAAGAGGGAAAAACAATAATTAACATGGTAAGATTGTTTCAAAACATATAAACCATAAGAAAAACATATAACCCATAGTAAAAATCACTCCCGAATATACTTCCCATTTTCTAGCATGCCAATATGTTAACATTGTCATACTCAATCATAGAAAACAATAAATAACAAGATACTATTTGTGTAACAACCACTTTTTCACTTCAATCCTAGGGATTTTTTTCTTTAAACTTTACGCTTCCTTGATTTAAACACCCATATATTTAAATCTAACATAAATCTTAAGTTCATATCCCATGCTTCCTTGTTCTAAATTCACTTAATTTAGAACCAACATCCATCTAGATCAATCCATCCTATAACAGTTAACCATGTGTAGTTGTATGAGTCGGTTTAACTTCAATCCCTCATATAACACTCTTTACGAGTAAGTATACCTAGTATACTAATGGTTTAATTTTTAGTCAATGATAATAAAGTGTTCATATTCTAAGTGTCTACCTAGGTTTTCACCATGGAATCCCATCCGACATCCTACAACTTAGATCTAGGTGAAATCGGAAAATGTAATCAAGCAACCTTGCACTACTTTGATCAAAGTTTCAAAGACATGTCTACCATGCTCAGTTCCATGATGGCACATTTTTCAAATGAAATTTTCCTTTCAACAATCACTAAATAATTATTATCTAGATTAGGATCAGAAAGTTAGATATTAATCATTTACAAGTTGCATACAAGGTACTAATTTGGATTAACCTATAAGAAGACATGCCACTATGACAACTTAGAATGCTTATGGGAAAGTAAGTGTCCCCGTAATGATTTGAATCGTTACTAGACCACTTCCATTACCATAGAAATCCTAATTTGGCATTGGGGTACATATCCATGTGGTACAATCTACCTTTGTAACTCTAACAAAGCTTGTTCTTAAAAGCATTACAAATGTCCCAATTTGAAGGACTTGACGAAGAAAATTAGCATAGTTGCTTTAAGCAATTATATCCAATTAATGATTAGTATCATTAAATGGATACAACCACGTAGTGTTCATAGTGAGTTGGCTTGTCGAGTGCCTTAATTAAAACATCATAACTTAATTGTTTCCAAATAATTAATTAAATCTCGATAGGTTACCCTAGATATCACAACACTTTCACCACAGATGAATCATACTTGAGGTCCCATCACAAGTTAACCCTATTGGTTGACTATAGTTCATTGTTAAATGTTCATTTTCATTTACATCCGTTGTAGATTTAATTTGGCTTACTGCATTAAATCTGCGGCCCCAATCCAGAACTAAAGACACTAATAAAGTGTTAATCCCAAATTTTTCCCTTGATTGGGCTGCCACATGTATAAAAATTACTCCATATTGTTCTTGAATCTTATACATATTTAGTCATGAAAATATTTCATACCCATCATGAAATATGATACATTATACCACTTAACATTAAACCTGTTTCAATATAACTTAGTATTTCGAGTGTAGTACTTGTTGTACTTTACATTATTTTTTTAACCTCTTACTTGAGGGTTTAATTTAGCTTACCACCACATATCTACAGTCCCATTTCTTTGTTAATTACTTAGGTGAAGCTTCAATCCCTGAATGTTCACTTGGTTGACTAATTAACAAAGTGAATGGCAACAATCACAATGGTGCTTATCTCATGTATAAGTAATTCAATACCTTGATACATAGTCATTATATTACTTTATGCCATCTTATCAATTATCAATTTAAGATTGGTTAATCCATTATTTATTTTAAAAGCATAATCTCAATATGAGTCACATAATAATACCTTAATTAAATAATGCAACATATTCTAACTCAACTGATTGTTGTTATTTAAACCATAATAATAATCACAAGTGGTTCAGTCTTATATCATATGATCTTGAAATATTTACCCATGGAATAATGTCATTTATAGATTTATCAATCGATGGCTAAATAGCCTTTACAGTTAAATCAAAACAACAAGTTAATACTCACCCACAATTAGATCATATACTAATACACTTTGAGACATATTTTATTTCCAACTACATTTAATTTATATAACATAATAGGCACATGGCCTTGAGAAGCTATAAGCAATTTCTTTCTTTCAATCCTTTCATGTATATTTTATTTCCACAAACAAATGACATAGTACATAAACAATCACTACAAGCCACATGCAATGCTTTATCCCTTTTTGTATTCTATTACAACTTGCATTGAAATTGTTAAAGTACAAATTTGCACGAGGTCAGTCCAACATGAATGGCATGATAAGTCCTATATTCCACATTATATCTTATGACATTTAATATTAGAATAAAAGAAACTCTACAATATTAAACAAATATTAGTATACAAGTTTCGAAATCAAAATAGAATATTTTAAGATTATTCACTTGACATTCTTAATTAATCTATTCATTGATAACATTTAAGACAACATAGAACATCCCTTTTATTTGTTAAAAAATTTCCTTAAGCTTAATAGGTATATAAATATACATATACAATATAAATAAAACTTATCTTATTTCCTTCTTCTTAGGACATGTATACATTTATACACTCAAAAAGGCAATCATAAGTTTAACAATTGAATTAATTCTTTATCTTATATTTAGATCTTATCTAAATATCAAATTATACATATCTCATATACCAACAATGCCTTGAGGTATCAAATAATCATGTTAGGGCGGAGTTATGAATCTACTTATGGGTACCTTTCCTAGTTAGGAACTGATTTATAAATAATTATAACAACAATAAGGTAACATAATTTATATATGTGTGTGTGTCTACACACACACACACACACACACACACACACACACACACACACATATACATACATTCAAGACTTATATGATTTCTTGTCTTTTCCCAAGGTCTCATTCACATGTCATTGGCATTCTCTAAGGTATATTCTCTTTTACCTTAAATGACCCAAAGACCGAAACCCAAAAAAATCCCAAATTTACTCGAAAGACCAAGAAATGCATCAAGTTGCTATCACACCAAGCAATGCATGAAGATGCTATCACAAACCATCAACACATATCCAACGAAAAAGTTACACGGTGTCATTATGCAAAAATCTCTTAGAGCTTTAGGTCAACGATAAAATGAGTAAAAAATAACCATATCCTTGTGAAACTATCGCAACATGTCAACATTTATCAAACAATCGATTTCATTAGCCACGAGGGCAAGGATGATTCAACATTATCAGCTAAAATTACTAATAGTCAAGGGTATTCTTGATATATGCCAATTTCCATGACCAGGTTAGAAACCTTTAAAATTATTGCGATTAACCAAACTAATCGTAGTCCAACAAAACTACTGAGAATCGATGCCCTTACAACACGTAAATGCAAGGACCAACCTATTCCTTTGCATAGATCTATTCTCATTCCATGATATAGCAATAAAACATCAAAACACACACACACACACACACACACACACACACACACACACACACACACACACACACACACACACACACACTCACACAATGAAAAGTTGATTTAGAACCCGAATTCGAACCTAAAAATCTATATAAGGGTTTCCATAGTTATTGCATATATAAAAGGTACCCACTTAAGGTGAACATAGAAAACCTGCTATTACTAACAGCTACTCATAAGTAAACAATGAGTAATCCATTCATTAGATACCGAGGAGCCTAGATACAACTAAGGAAAATAAAGGAGATGGGACAATACCCATCAAATTTAAACCAGATTATTCACATACCCTTTTAATGGTTTAGCGAATCATTATACTTTGATCAAAAATAAACTTATTTTCAAACCGGACATTATGTTTTAAATCAAACATAGAAATCCCAACTATAGAATGGGTAATTAGAAAAATAATATCCATAGATGCCATAAGAAGCGCTAGTTTTATTTATTCATTAATTAGCGAGCACAATTTTCCCATTAATTCCAAAACCCTCATTTGCATAGCTACATCGTTATAACATCATAGTAATCAATATGCTACAGACATACCCACATGCATAACACATCCCAAACACATATTACAGAAAACAATTATGCCAATACTAAATGATATAAGATATCAGGAGGAAGAGAGATCATATCATGCCTTAAAGGTTTTCATAGATCTTTTCAAAGACAAGGTAAGTTCTTCCACCATCAAAGCAATTCATACTTCCTTTTGTTGTAGCTAGAAACTTCTCTAAAGATCGGTAACAAAGAAATTCTTTTAAACAAATAAAATTCATCCAACTCGAACTTCAACTCAACATGCGAAATGACAAGAAAAATCTAAACTTCTACATGAAACAGCTCCAAAACATTTCTCTCAAAACCATCTAAAGCTCCAAATGAGAAGAACAATGAAGGAAAACAATTAAACCCCCAAAAATGCATTTGGTTAGCCTCTAAGCTTCCTTTTCTTTGAAGTTTGAGAGATAAATTTAATGTCATTAATTTTTTTGAGAGTCCTCTATTTATTTTCCCTCCTTTTCTCCATATATGGCAAAGTGGATAAATCTCAATGTACGGTCCCATATTTCCAATTTAAAACAATTTATTCTCAAAGGCATGCATGGGGTCAAACTGACCGATTTAATAAACAAATTTAAATATTTTCTAGACATCAAACTCACCTAACTTTGCATGTTTCAAAAGGTCAAATAAAATAATCAAAGTAGATCATCATGCTTGTACGGTCGTTAATTGACCCTTAACAATTTAAATTAGACCAGTGAACAATCACAACAGATCTCCCCCATTGTTTGCATGATATACACAACTCAAGAAATCTATACTCTTACTCTTTTTCTTGTTTGCATATTGATAATTAGATTTATCAATTGACTTTAACCATTATAATATGGCAAAGAAATTATATTATTCTCACCATTTCTTTATACCAAGGTCAGGGTTAAATACCATTAGCAATTAGAGTGCCAATCAATAAGATCTTTAAAAATAGGCATCTAAACAATCATCAATCAATTCATGAACCTCGCAAGTGGTCACAATACCTAACAAACATTGATATAGATAAATTTATATTTAACATGTATCATGAGTTTAAAATATCATATGCAACTTAAAACATTTAATCGTGATAATACTTCAACTTATCTTACCCGAACTTGCCATGGTGAAGTCAAAAGGGCCTTTGTTAATAACAATATGACCTTATTTAATAAACGATCGAATGCCAATAAAACATGGTCCTATACCACTTTGTGCGATAGTACACATATGTCGTGGTGCATTGGTTATTAACCAAAAATACCTTCTAGCTATTTCAATCTCCAATTAATATGGAGAGGCTTTAGAAATATAATACCCACCCAAGGCCAAACCATTTATCACCCCTTCAAAAATTAGTGGGCTTCTAAAGCATTTATATAACCGTAGTCATTATCACATTTCAAAGGTGTTTCGATCAGTTAGAGGTATGATCTAACAAACAAGTTCATACAGAATGAATAGTGATAAACACAATGTTATAAACACATCAATGATAGGTACAATATTATGCAAACATCTAATTGACTCGCTCATTTTCAACAAGGTGAGTGTCACATTTTAGCAAGGTGTATATTGATATCTAATACAACCAGCTTCCACAAGCTAAAGGGAATCTCACTGAAACTCAAACATGGAAAACACCAGTTAGGGACTTACCCCTTTTTTGTAATCACAACTGACATGGCGGGTTGTGACAATTTGTAACAATATCACTGCCATATTCTATGTAATCACATTGTTTTCCAGATAACATGTTATTATGAAGACACAATTAATGTTTCACTTCTTCTTGTCTTGGTACTTGAAACCACCACATGGTCAGCAAAAATGCTAGCATGAAATCTACATGTATTTTAGAAAAACTCACAAATTCAAAGTTTTTCTAATCATAATGAAATAATACTTAACATAATTTTAGGGAGAGTAAGAAATACAATTGTCATTTCATTTCATTTTCAAAGCTAAAGAGAGAGATAGAGAGGGGAGAGAAAACACAATTTTTCCACAATCAATTTCTTTCCACACCAAACATCAAAAGAAACTTTCCTACAATCATATGTTAGCATTTATAGAGTTTCTCAATCGCTATTTTTCTCTTGAATATGGTCATACGATAATTTTCTCCATTTTGTTACAAGTTTCCAAAAAATATTAAATTTAGACAAGTAACTCAAAAATCTACGTTAAAAGACAATCTTCGAGACTCAAACACTAAATGAAACAAATTCCTACCTACTCCCCATATATACGAGGGAATCACTAAGAGCCGTGTGAACCCCAAACTAGTGAACTGGGTTCAATTGGTGGTTGTCAATCCGAAGCTACCGATCATAAATGCACCCGAATGAGCTCATCGCCCAAAGTGACCAAAGGCCTACAAAACCCATATGGAAAACTATCTTGCAAGGTGATATTATTCTAACTAAGGGTTGATAGTGATTATCACGGTGAAGTACTAGAGGTATGTGAAAAAATAAATCTATTTCTCCAAAGAAGGCATAGGCTGTGGGTTAAAACTAAACTACATTTTTAACTTTCAAAGCTATCTAAATTTGTGAAATGGTCCTCCTGGACTCCTAAACACATGAAGAATTTTTTTCAAATGAACATTCAAGGAACAACCCATGGTTCAAGAAACACGTTTGAAAATTGATTTTCTCAATTCGGGGTTTAAAGAGATATTTTACGCCTCATTAAAAACATGTTTTATTAAGATTTCACAAGGTTAACAAGAGGTAGTTTTTAACTAACGTTCAAGTTTAACCCACCAACCGCATAGATTCTGTAACTAGTACTGATATCATATTTTTTTCAACCATCTCATGAGGTAATTGGAAGTAGTGTTTACTTTCAAGGTTACTTGTCTAGTTGCGTAAAAATAGAGATACAATTTTCTATTAAAAACTACATCTCATTTCATTCACCTAAAAATTCTTCTTCTTTATTTTTATTAAAAACTCCATTAAAATAGAAACATTAATATCGTGGAAGAAAACGGCAAGATGACCATGCCCGAGAAGATATCAAATTGGGTTATGTGGCTTTGAGAAAGTTAAACATACACAAATTACGTGGATGCAAGAAGGTTGTCCATATCCACCAAGGACCAACTCACCTTGCCAAAGCTACGTCCACATACCATGTTCCAAGTGCCATGTTCAAATGATAGGAAAAATCCACGTGGAGCAACCAACATAATCCACGTGGGGAAACTAACCAAGTCCATACAACTGCCCTAGACTCACCAACACGTTGATGAAAAAGTTTTGTGTTTTCTCAATATAGTTAGGCCAAATGGAAATATGTATGCATATGTTTTATAATATTAGTTTTCCCTGGTAATCTCAAAGAGGTCCTAAAATTCCTCCACGGATTTTGTCAAACAGTCTCCGTGCCTTGTGCTTGCTTCCAATATTTTCAACTCTATAATATAAATCATACAATACCAATGCCATCCACTGCCAATCTTAATCTCACAACATTATGTAATGTAGTGCAGCTAGAGGTGCTGCTACAAAATCTTCCTACTGTATACAAGATCCCTTTCTTATGTGTAAACTTTACAACCATTACAAGCCATAAGGCAACATTTCCTTGAAGAATTTTTTTCAAACAGTTCGTATGCCAAGTGCATGCTTCCACATTTTCATACATCTCTACCAGCACACTTGCAAATAGAATGTATGATATAAATCTTCACAAAGCGTTAAAAATGTTTCACCAAATGCAAACAAATGCACACAACCAACAAAGTTAAAAAAAAAAAAAAGCAAAGCTTTGTGAATGTGTTACTTCTGCAATGTAACCAATATTTGGTATAGAGCAAGGAGGATGCTGGAAACCACCGTCGTGTTTGGTTTTATTCCTGCCAACAAAATTTTCTTGGATGTTCCGATGCCTTTTGAACAAACCCAATGCCCACACCTTTCAATCATTGTGTTCTATGTTGTTGTGTTTCCTTGTGGTGTCTAACAACAGTTTTGCTCAAAAGACCACCAGGTAGGCGCATACCATATTGTCTATAACTCCCACATTGGCATTGGCACATGATGGGGATGTAGCTAGAAGGGTATGAGATTTTGGCTTTACACCTGTCAAAAGGTGCTTGCTTGAAATTTTCAAAAGCCTTTGCAATTAATCCATTTTTGTGTATATACTACTATCATTGCAGGCTTGTGAGGCCACATTGCTTCAAGACATTAAATAAAATAGCTCACGTGCTCTGTCCAGGCACCCATAATTTACATACAGGAGAAAATAATGAAACAAGCCATTTCCATTCCCTTTCAAATCATTTGCATGTTTTCACAGATGCATAGATGTACACCAGGCGCTTGTAACTGCAACTTCTGATAGAATTTCTTCTATCCTTTCTTCTTTGATTAAAGAGCAAAAATTGTGTAAATCTCCTACTTGGCATGAGCTAGGAAGATGCCGGAAAAGGGAGCTGAGTTCGGACATAGACCTCTCCAAATTCCCACATAAAAAAACCAGCAGGCTTCTAAAATCATATCTTCACCATTTTTTTCTCCACATGCTAAGAAGAAAGCAATAACATTCTCTGACCAAAAATAAAAATCCCCAAAATCCTCTAACGTATACCTAGAAATTGAAATAAAAAAATCCTCACATCAACCAAAATTTCTATGATTCTTCCTTGAAAAGAGGTTGGCCCAAACCCCAACTAGTTAGAGAAATTTAGTAATATTTTAAGTTTTAATTATATTCATTTATAATGATTGTTTTAATGTTTAATATTAAAATATTTAATTTATAAAAATTGAACTCTATTTTGAATTTATTTATCATTTATAATGGTAGTTTGAGATTGATAGTTTGAAAACACCCCAAAATGTCACCGAGGGCCTTTGGAAAAGGATTTTAAATAATTTTAATAAAAAAATCGAGGGAGTTATCCCTTAACTCCATGGGGCACACAAGAATTATCAAAAAAATGAACACAAAATAACATTCATAAATAATAAAAAATACTTGAAATAAAATAAAATTCACTATGAATCGGAGGGGACACTACATTCTCCCTCCCTTATAAAATAATCAGCCACAATATGACACACTCCAGGTACTAAGTGGGATGAGTAATCATGGGGAGTCAATAACGAAAAATTATGATTAGCAAAAAGGGCTTTGTTGCTTAAGACGCAACCACTAGTGGGTTAGAAAAAATTAATAATATTATCAATTTCTTAATGTTCTGGGAAAAATTGCAGTTCTCTATTCCATAATGAATTTAATTCAATTTGATATTGTTGCCCAAACTTGTTTACTTATATGTTTCTCATAACTATATTCACAATTTATTTGTTTTACCATTGCATAATTCACTTGTTCAATGTTCACATTGTTATCACTTGTTAAGAATTTCAATTTAAAAATTTCTAGTAGGTTTCCTTAAGCACTTGACATCACCATGTCACAAAAGGTTCAAATAACAATCAGAGCAAACCGGAAAACACGGTTTTAACACATTTTCATGACTAAACCACAACAAGACCTCTAACCCAACCATGGAAAGAAGTAAGTAGTTTACACAATATAGAACTCAACACATATGACCTAGGTATAGATCCAAAACATGCATGTTCCTAACAAATAATAAGGCATCACAATAATACATACACATGCAATTTCACATGACTCAAAACCACGACTGTACCCACACAGTGTCAAGATAAGATCCAATAACACATGTCAACAAAGAGGAGCATCAAGCCTCAAACATCACAATACATAACATGAATCATAGGAGTAACTCATGAATCATACATACCAACTCCATATGTCTCCCAAATATCCATAAGCCTCCCAAAGCACTCCATATTCCTCCCAAGATAAAAAATAATCATAGTGCTAAAACCAGCCCGGGTCACTCACCATAAAGCCCCATCACATTATTTATCCATGTTGGGTAACTCACCAAATATTCCCTTTACCTTACTTCTCCGTGCCAGTCACTCACCAAAGAGTTTTGTCACCTTATTACACCAGTCATGTCACTCACCAAAGATTCCCATCACCTTATCTCTTCATTCAATTAGGTTAGGTCACCCCATGGACCTAAAGTGTCATCGTAACATGTAGTTCAATGCTATAAAACCCCATGACTACCTTGGGGTGTAGTCCTATACAACGAAGCGGGTAGATATGTCCAACCACTCCATAGTGAATCTCATAAATCTATTCCATCATATCACAACATTAGAAATAACATATCAATCAATTTCAAATGATAAGTACCAATAATTTTGAAGCCTTGGGATAAGCTATAAAGATTTTATACTCCAAAATCAAATTTCAAACTAAGTAAATATAAATGACTAAATAGATGCGAATGCAAAGGCCTCTAGTTAGCACAAATACAAATTAAAGGCCCAAATAATCAAGGATACATCAATCAAGAAAATTGTTGGTTCTTAAATGAAAAGAGAAGAAGATCAACTTAAAAATAAAAATACAAACATAGAATAATCGCATTTCAATCACTATGCGGCCCTTCTGCAGCCAATAAAGGGGTGCCGATCAAGTTGCTAGTACTTGGATATCAAGTTTCAGCTCGCAAAATACATGTAACCACAATAAGTATATATCCATATATTTGCATATCACACATACTATGATCCACATAGTCAATATCACATAGGATTGTTCGATAGACAACACAAATAAATGAGAGCAGGGACTCTAGTTTACATAAGCCAAGCCTAATATGGTGTACATCCACAATATACCGAAAAAGCTCAGAGTATACCAAACAAATAGAAGTGGGGTTTCAGTATTGATATGAGACTCCACTTTAAAACTTGTACTTGGCTCAAGGTTATGGTCACCTAGTTCATACCTTCTCTCTCCACACATACACTTCTGGATGTTACCCGTAGGGATCGCAAGTGTAGGGTAAAAAACATAACACACAACAATGTCACTATCACAATGATGATTTACGCACAATATCCATAATGTCTTATGCATGAAAAAATTACAAGGAATAACATAACAATATTCCATGTCTTAAAACACATAACATTTCCACATAACACACCGAGAGTGTGAGTACAATTCATTAGGGGTCATAAAATCACCATATGCCCCTAATTCACATGTAAATTTATTAATAATGTATGAATACATTTATAAAAAAACATAAATATTTAACATCATGACATACATTCGAATATAACACAACATGGAAACATAACACCATAATACAACACAAGGGTAAGTGCACCAAGTTGGGAAGCCAAAAGGGGGTCTTAAGTGGATGCATTTTTCTGAAAAAAATTTCAACTTGTACAAGTTTTTCAAAATAGTTACACTCAAAATTGGAAGATGTTGTAGAAATATGAATCGTATCATTTTGAGTCTAGTTTCTAAGCTACTAAATTTTATTGAAAACGGATAAGTTTAAGTGGGTCAAACAACTAAAATACCAACAGATGCTCCTGTTTTTGTTAAAAACATAATAGAGTGAATTTTGTGCCCCCACCATTTTTTGAGCACCATTTAGTATTTTTGAAAACCCTTTGGTAGAAAGATAGCTAGGAGCATCTAGTTTGGGCTCCATTTTTAAAAGATTTTTATAGCGAATATTTTTTTATTTATGATTTTTCTAGTACAAAAATTTTATGTTTTGAAAAATAACGAAGCTCCAACCGTGCCCCCTAACTACCTAAAAAATTATCAAAAATTAGATTTTTTTAATATGTATAGAATTATGCTTAGTTTGGGCTAGTATATTTTTTTAAAATTTTGATCAGCTAAAAAAAAGATACACCATGAAAGATAGACATATTTACACTTCAAAAAATAGTTATAAAAAGGCATAGTTAGAAAATAAATAATATGGAAACCTTATATTAGTCAGAAAATTTGAAAAATTATACTTTTAGAAAGAATAAACTCTGCTCTACGTCATGGTATAATTTTTTAAAAATGGATCAATTGTTTTATTTTGATTTATCATAGAGGAAGTGGCATTTTTACATTTTCTTGCAAAAACATGTTGTTTGTTATGTTTGTACAAGTCCATGCCTCAGGATTGGGGATCCAAACCAGATCCCAAGCCTTAAGGCATGGCTTGGAAAAAGAGAAAATACAAAACACATACATGTTATAACACGTACACATTTTCTTTGTTTATATATTGTGGCCCCCAACGTCCCTTTCATCTCTTTCATGAGAATTCTGCAAACATTCTGTTTTGTCTGCAATTTTCTCTACATTCTTGCATGATTTTTTAGTAGTTCATTTTGTCCCCTACCCCACTAGTTATTTTTTTCTAATCATGGGTGATAAACATTGAGCTAAAGACAAGAGGAAAGTAAAGAAAAAGACACCAGAGCAATTGGAAGAGAAGAGAATAAAGAAATTGAAGAGAATGTAAAAACTTCAAGCAGGGCAAGGTACATCCGCTATATCAAATGTAGCTAATGTATTAGAAAATGGGGATGAAATACATAATGAAAATGTAGAGAATAACAATTTTTCAATGAATAATGATTTTGAATTGAATGATAATGTTGGTACATATGAAGAAATTGACACGATTCTAATTGTTGAACCCCTACCCGAGAATTCAAATGTTAACCCCAAAATTTGTATAAAAACACCGATCAAGAAAGTAACCTTGTAAAACGAATCTTCACCTCTAAGAACACCTCCTTCCATTTTGTGAAGAAAACCAATTCACTTAATTGAAATTGATGAAAACATTATAAAACCAATGCCTAACAAAATGTCTGAAAGAAATGTGAGAAGAAAAGCTAGTGGAATTTGGGATAATTACTTTGAGAATTTAAATGACACATAAAGATGTCAATTATTTGTTACATTGATGAAATTAATTAAGATGAGACCTATAATGAAGACCCTGGGGTTAAGAACATATAATGTTGTTGATCAAAATGCGTCAATTGTTGAAAACATACATAAAGCATACCAAACGTAGGTGGCAAAAGACACACCAAAGATAGTAATGCTACATGGTGTGCACTTACTAATTGTATAGTAAGTGATAAAACAGTTAATAAACTCTTGATTAGAAAAACAAGCAATGCTTTGAAGCTAAACAAAAAAAAACTAATGAAAGCAATAGAGAGACATAAACATCTTGAGTCAGTCAATAACACTGACTATTGGGATTTCTCTAGCAGACTTCTACGAAAAGACAAGAATACATTTGATATTCTAAAAGAATTAATTGTAAAATTTTGGAATGAGAACACAAGGGTGTCACCGAATAGAAGAGATACAATAAAAATAAGAATAGGTTCTCGTAATTGTGAATCATGTGCAAAATATTTCTTAGATATGACTCAAACAAAATTGTTCTCTAAGTTTAAGAATGAAAATCCACAAATTAACATTAGCCAAAGATTCTTTGAAATGAGAAAACTCTTTTATGTGAAAATCAATCACTCACGTACCACTTGTTACTGTAGGCATCATGTTGAATTTTCAATGCATTATGATATTTTTGTCAAATATGTCATGTTTTACATATTGACATCATGTTGCAAGAGTGTGGTTAAACATCTCTAGGTGCCACGAAGTCCAAGAAATCACCCGTCGAAGATATAGCATGTTTTGGCCTCAGGGCTCTTAAGGGACTACGCCCGGACGAGGTAGCCTGAAAGCATGGGTAGCATAGGGAACCAAAACAAAGCCTCCACTAGCATTTACCAGGCCATCCGACGTGTTGGCTCAGATGGTTCGGTCCCACAAGCTACCGTTTGTAAAATACAACATCTAGCAGCCTTATACTTACTCAGACTACACTATTTCGAGCATTTGCAAACAATAAGACAGCGAGAGAACCGAATAGAGATGGAGAAAACCACAAGAGGATTTTGTAGAGGGCTTCAACATGGAGGTTTTAGATCTGACGAGATGTCTCTAGGTGCCATGGATTCTGAGAAATCACACGTCGAAGATAGCGTGTTTTGGCCTCATGGCTCTTAAGGGACTACGCCCGGACGAGGTAGCCCGAAAGCACGAGAGCGTAGGGAACCAAAAAAAATCCTCCACTAGCATTCACTAGGCCATCTAGATGTGTTGGCCTAGATGGTTCGGTCCCACAAGCTACCATTTGCAAAATATAGCATCTAGCAGCCTTACACTGACTCAGACTACACTATTTCGCGCATTTACAAACAATAAGACAACGAGAGAACCAAATGGAGATGGAGAAAACTATGAGAGGATTTCGTAGAGGGATTTAACATGGAGGTTTCAGATTTGACAAGACATCTCTAGGTGCCACAAAGTCCAAGAAATCACATGTCGAAGATATAAGGTGTTTTGGTCTCAGGGATATTAAGAGACTACGCCCGAACGAGGTAGCCCGAAAGCACGGGGAGCGTAAGGAACCAAAAACTCCTCCACTAGCATTCACCAAGACATTTAGACGTGTTAGGCGATACGAGTTCAGTCCCACAAGCTACCATTTTCAAAAATA
The DNA here is from genome assembly GCA_018340775.1 of Taxus wallichiana var. yunnanensis. Lineage (NCBI taxonomy): Eukaryota > Viridiplantae > Streptophyta > Pinopsida > Cupressales > Taxaceae > Taxus > Taxus wallichiana. The sequence continues at coordinate 417,552,668 of CM031235.1, forward strand.
CAACATCTAATAGCCTTACACTGACTTAGACTACAATATTTCACGCATTTACAAACAATAGGATAGCGAGAGAACCGAATGGAGATGGAGAAAATTGCGAAGATTTCGTAGAGGGCCCCGACATGGAGGTCTCGGATCTGATGAGACATCTCTAGGTGTTACAGAGTCTGATAAATCACCCATCGAAGATATAGCATGTTTTGGCCTCAGGGCTCTTAAGGGACTACACCCGGATTAGGTAGCCCGAAAGCACGAGTGGAGGAAACCACCAATGTTCAATGATTTTTCCACATGATGCAACTATGTAGACTATGAACTTAGTTTTTTTGGGGAGACCACCAATGTTCCAACTGTTCATTTTGAAAGAATGAATATCTTCAATCAAACAAAGAATGAAGAGCCTAAATTTTTTTGGACATTACAAAAGGTTGTTTGGCCAAAAAGAAGCTGAAGGCCATATAAATTTTCAGTCTTCAACTTTAGATGACAATGAACATTGTGAAGAAAAACAATTAGGTGAAGATGTCACTATGATTCAAGAAGAAATGCCTCCTGAAATTCATAAAGAGTCAATTTGATTACCCAAAAACATCTAGAAGAACTTAAAGAGAAGATACGAGCAGAAGAAAAGGAAAAATGGGAAGCGTGGAAGGATCACAACTTAACTTAATGGAATGAGATAACTATATCCATCCATCCAGTTCTCTCGTTGTCCTATTGTTTGCAAATGCGCAAAATAGTGTAGTCTGAGTCAGTGTAAGGCTGCCATATGCTATATTTTGCAAATGGTAGCTCATGGGACCAAATCGTCTAGGCCAACCCGTCTAGATTTCTTGGTGAATGCTAGTGGAGTCTTTATTTTGGTTCCCTATACTCCTCGTGTTTTCGGGCTACCTCGTTTGGGCGTAGTACCTTAAGATCCATAAGGCACAAACACGCTATATATTTAACGGGTGATTTCTCAGACTCTATGGCACCTAGAGATGTCTCATCAGATCCGAGACCTCCATGTTGGGGCCCTCTACAAAATCCTCTCATGGTTTTATCCATATCCATTCGATTCTCTCAATGTCATATTGTTTGCAAAGGTGCAAAATACTGTAGTCTGAGTCAGTGTAGGGATTCCAGACACTATAGTTTGCAAAAAAATCTTATGGGACTGGACCAACTATGCCAACACATCGGGGTGGCATGGTGAATGCTAGTGGAGGATTTTTTTGGTTCCCTACACTCCTCGTGCTTTCGGGCTACCTCGTTCGGGCATAGTCTCTTAAGAGCCCTGAGACCAAAACATGTTATATCTTCAATATGTGATTTCTCAGACTCAAAATTGGCACCCGGAGACATCTCATTAGATCCACTCACGCGCTTCTCCATCTCCATTTGGTTCTCTCTCGGTTGTCTATTTTTGCAAACACGCAAAATATTACAGATCTAAGTCGGTGTCGCTTTTGCCGGACACTATAGTTTGCAAACAAGCTCATGGGACCAAACACACTACGCCAACACATCAAGATGGCCAAGTGAATGCTATTGGAGGATTTTTTTATGTTCCATACGCTTCACCTACTTTTAGGCTACCTCGTCCGGGCATAGTCCCTTAAGAGCCCTAAGGCCAAAACATGCTATATCTTTGACGGGTGATTTCTCGGACTCCGTGGCACTTAGAGACATCTTGTTAGATCCGAGACCTCCATGTTAGGGCCCTCTATGAAATCCTCTCACAATTTTCTCCATATCCATTCGGTTCTCTCGTTGTCCTGGTGTTTGTAAATACGTGAAATACTATAGTCTAAGTTAGTTTAGGGCTCCAAGATGTGTACTTTGCTAACAATAGCTTTTGGGACCAAACCATCTAAGAAAACACATCCAGATGGCTTGGTGAACTCTAGTGGAGGCTTTTTTTGGTTCCCTATGCTACCTGTGCTTTCGGGCTACCTCGTCGGTCAGGCGTAGTCCCTTAAGAGCCCTGAGGCCAAAACACGCTATATCTTGATGGGTGATTTCTCGAGACTCCATGGTACCAAGAGATGTCTCATAAAATCTAAGACCTCCACATTGGGGCCCTCTAAAATATCCTCTTGTGGTTTTCTCATATCCTTTCGATTATCTCGTTGTCATATTGTTTGTAAACGTAAGAAATACTGCGCACCGAGTCAATGTAGGGCTTCCAGACGCTGTAGTTTGCAAACGGTAGCTTGTGGGACCAAACCATCTCGAAAACATGTTTGGATGGCCTTGTGAATGCTATTGGAGGATTTTTTTGGTTCCCTATGCTACCCGTGCTTTCGAGGCTACCTCGTTTGGGCGTAGTCCCTTAAGAGCCTTGAGGCCAAAACATGTTATATCTTCGACAGGTGATTTCTCGGACTCCGTAGCACCTAGAGACATCTCGTTAGATCCAAGACCTCCACGTTAGGGCCCTATACGAAATCCTATCATAGTTTTATCCATATCAATTTGGTTCTCTCACTGTCCTATTGTTTGTAAACGCGTGAAATAGTGTAGTTTGAGTCAGTATAAGGCTGCTAGATGTTGTATTTTGCAAACGGTAGCTTGTGGGACTGAACCATATAGGCCAACATGTTTGGATGGCTTGGTTAATGCTATTGGAGGCTTTGTTTTGGTTCCCTACGCTTCCCATGATTTCGGGCTACCTCATCCGAGCGTAGTCCCTTAAGAGCCCTGAGGCCAAAACATGCTATATCTTTGACAGGTGATTTATCAGACTCTGTGGCACCTAAAGATGTCTCGTCAGATCCAAGACCTCTAGGATGGGGCCCTCTATGAAATACTCTCACAGTTTTCTCCATCTCCATTTGCTTGTCTCGTTGTCCTATTGTTTGCAAATGCGCAAAATATCTTTGTTGTCGAGAGTTAGTGTAGGGCTCCTGAGACGTTATAGTTTGCAAATGGAAGCTCGTGGGATCAAACCAACTACACCAAAACGTTGGGGTGGCCAGGTGAACACTAGTGGAGGATTTTTTTTGGCTCCCTATGCTACTCATGATTTCGGGCTACCTCGTCCAGGCGTAGTCCCTTAAGAGCTTGAGGCCAAAACACGCTATATCTTTGACGAGTGATTTCTCAGACTGTGGCACCTAGAGACATCTCGTCAGATTTGAGACCTCCATGTCGGGGACCTCTACAAAATCCTATCTCATTTTTATTCATCTCCATTCGGTTCTCTCGTTGTCCTATTGTTTACAAACACTTGAAATAGTGTAGTCTCGAGTTAGTGTATGGGTACATCGACAAGTATAGTTTGAAAATGGTAGCTTGTGGGACCAAACCAACTACACCAACATGTCTGGATGGCCTAGTAAACACTAGTGGAGGATTTTTTTGGTTCCCTATGTTCCTCGTGCTTTCGGGCTACCTCATCCGGGTGTAGTCCCTTAAGAGCTTGAGGCCAAAACACGCTATATCTTTGACAGGTGATTTCTCAGACTTCGTGGCACCTAGAGATCTCTCGTAAGATTTGAGACCTCCACATAGGGGCACTCTACAAAAGCATCTTGCAGTTTTCTCCATCTCCATTCGGTTCTCTCATTGTCCTATTGTTTGCAAATGTGTGAAATACTGCATTATGAGTTAGTGTAGGGCTCCCAGACGCTATAGTTTGCAAATGGAAGCTTGTGGGACCAAATCAACTACACCAACATGTTGGGGTGGCCAGTCAATGCTAGTGGAGGATTTTTTTAGTTCCCTATGTTACCCATACTTTTGGGCTATCTCGGTCTGGGCATAGTCCCTTAAGAGCCTTAAGGCCAAAACACACTATATCTTTGACAGGTGATTTCTCGGACTCATGGCACCTAGAGACGTCTCGTCAGATCTGAGACCTCCATGTCGAGGCCCTATACAAAATCCTATCACGGTTTTATCCATATCCATTCATTTCTCTCATTGTCCTATTGTTTGTAAATGCGTGAAATAGTGTAGTCTGAGTTAGTGTAAGGTTATTAGATGTTGTATTTTGCAGACGGTAGCTTGTGGGACCGAACCAACTATGCCAACATGTTAGGGTGGCAAGGTGAATGCTAGTGGAGGATTTTTTTGGTTCCCTATACTCCCCGTGCTTTTAGGCTACCTCGTTTAGGTGTAGTCTCTTAAGAGCCCTGAGACCAAAACACGTTATATCTTCGACATGTGATTTCTCGGACTTCTCCGCACCTAGAGACATCTCATCATATCCAAAACATCCATGTGGAAGCCCTTTATGAAATTCTTTCCTAGTTTTCTCTATCTTCATTTGATTCTCTCCATGTCCTATTGTTTGCAAACGTGTGAAATATTGCAGTCTGAGTCAGTGTAGGGCTCCCAGACATTGTAGTTTGCAAACGAAAGCTTGTGGGACCGAACCAACTACGCTAACATGTCGGGGTGGCTAGGTGAACACTAGTGGAGGATTTTTTTTGGTTCCCTACACTACCCGTGCTTTCAGGCTACCTCGTCCAGGCGTAGTCCCTTAAGAGCCCTGAATGACTAGATTGGCTTAAGAATGAATTTGATAGGGGTATGTCTAAGAACACACGGGAGTTATCAATCACCTAGTAAATCTTTCTTGTTTAGTTCTGGATGGGAGTCAGCTAGCCTACGGCTTAGTGACCTTCCATTCATTGATAATTTATGCTATGATAAACCCATGGATGCTTTCAAAAGTGCCTTCAAAAGGATAGGGGTAGTCATCAAGCCTAGTGAAGGGTGTGATGTGATTTCCAAATAACTTGAAATGCCTACAGATTTAAAGGTAATAACACAAATTAGATAGGATTAGACAATCAAGAATCATTGAGTGTCTGAATCAGAATGTCATTGCATCTGGAGACATTCTCAAGCATTGGAGTAATGTATATGGAGAGACATTCTCAAAATATCAACAGATGAAAGACATCAAATTGTGACGAATCTTGGGTGTTTTAACAGGGGAGAAGACTAAGAAGCATAGAAGAATGTAGTAAGTGCATGATAAGATAGGAACCAATACAAAGAGACCATGAGCAAGAAGAAGTGCAAGTAAGGTAAATACACATATACACATTGATAAATTGAATGAATAATTACTCAAATTAGGTAACTCTTTATATACATACATTATATAAATATTGATTTCCAAAGTTTGATGCATATTATACATTGAAAATGCTAGTACGTGTACATCATCAATAAATGAAAAATAATCCATAATGTATTAAATATTGTCAAGTGCACATCATATTAGTTTCATGCGAAAATAATCTCAGAAATGTAAGGTCTCTTACAAAACTATCAAGCTCCAAATAGTATTTTAATGTTCATAATAAGTACAAAAATGCCCAAATAGGTCATATACCATCAAGTTAAAATGCCATATAGGTGTACATACAATGCCATGCACATAGGCATACAAAAACAATGTCATGTAAGACATATATATTTCTTACTCATCAAAATCTATCCCTCTCTTGGCCTTGCTTGAAGAAGTCCCTCCCTTAGACAAAGATGGAGATCTATGAGATGACTTTGGATCGTCTGAGCCCATGCTTTGAGTCCTCTTCCACTGAATACTCACCTGTAGATGATCCTGTAAATGCAAACAATGTTTTTTTGTCAAAAATTAATTTATATAGGTTTTCAACAGTGTATTTAAGACCATGTTAGAATGAAAGTATTTACATAAATACACAAACTTACCGTAAGTTGTCGATCATGCTGAATTTACATCTCATGCTCAGATGAGTCATTGGGAGCTCCTACGGTAAAAATGGGCATACGAAGATGACGAGATGGAGGAGTTCATTCCCTGGAAGTCAAAATGGAGGGGGAAGTTCCCTACGTACACATAAGATCAGAAAATCTAACATTAGAATTAGTGAAAATAGAACTAAGTACATGTATGTACATAATGTCAATATTTTAACTAATTTTATCAATATAGAACTTATTTTTTTACCCCGCCATGCCCGTGAATCAAATGAATAGGGTTGTTACACTGTCACGAGTAACTCCTGCATATACACAATGAAGGAAATTATTAAATAATTTAATAATTCTACAATGAAAGACATTACTAACATGTAATTTAACATAATATGAATTACACGAGAAATTTAAAAAATTTACATGTTGTTTGAATACCTCACCGAGTTGCTACGCAAATGAAATTGTAAGCGACAACACCTTTATCTACTTGTCACAGAGATGGTGGGGTGTCTAGTGAAGTCAACATCTTTATCAAACATGTATATCACGTGCGTTAGATGGACATACAAGAAAATACATATATTTGACTTCAAAACTAATACACACACACACACATGAAATATATATATATATATATATATATACACACACACATATATATACATACATACATATACACACACACATGTATGTGAAAATTTTACATAATTAACATTCTAAATTACCTCTGTGAATGTATGTGTACACATGGTGCTCGCCACCTATGGTCGGGATGAAGATGCGCCTCCTACATGTTGTAATATCAATGGATATACATGTACAAATACAATTATACAATTATTTCAAAAATTTAACATATATAAGTAAATCAAGTACTCCAAAATTTTTGTAACAAACATAACAAAACATAAAAAATTTACTTGCGAAGGTGATGTCGATGAATGTAATCCAAATATCTCACTCAAAAGGAGATCTGACATAGTGACATTATCGTGTGCACCCCTAGCACTAGGTGCACCAAAATCAGTACACATGAAAGTATCGTCCTCCTCGGGCCCCAAACATATGCTACCACATGACGAGAAAATATGTGGCCTCATGCTAGTACTCCTTGAGGGAATACTTTGTGTACCTCCATGAGCATCTGGCTCAGAAATCTCCCTCGTATGTCGAACAAGGGTCGCAGATAGCCCCTGAAGCGTTTGGAGTGTATCAATCTCTATTGTCTCCTTCACTGCTTGAGGGACAATATTAGGGTGAGGGGGCTTCTGTGTGGGGAATCTACCTTGTTGAATAGGTGCACATTGTGCACCTGGTTGATCCTATGTAGATCCTTTTCCTTGGCCCTGAAAATCTCAAAAATCAAAATAATTTGGGATCTCATTGAGGATAAAATCACAATAGAGTTTCCTCAAAAAGTATAGTGGCACCTCGTTGTTATTACAAGGTGTAAAATCAAACACCATCCACCATCAGTCCCAAAAATTATTTTTAATAAAATTATTATTGCACCAATGGATGGGAAACCATTTACATGACAACGGAACAGAAAATTAGTATGGGGGTCTGTGAATAAGGTGCATATGAGGTCTTTTGAAATTTATTTTTTCTTTACATCCACATATGACAATTTATTGGAATAATAAACCCTACAACCCTCTCTGTAAGTTGTCTAATGATCAATTTTCCCGTTCTTTGCGTCAACTTGAACAAGTAATGCCTCTAATGTGTTTGTAAGAGAGGTGCGGTGGGGGTTTGTAGATTGTGAATCCCTCATTTTTTTGATTAAATCCTCAATTTTAATTTTGTTTTCAACTATGTGGGTTGCTAAATATTCTTGAATACCCGGGGATGTTGAGAAATTGTGGGAGTGTCGGGAGGGATGACAAGAATAGCAGGGTTTGGTTGTGGTTGATTCCCTTGACCTCTAACTATAACAATAAAAAATATGTATTCAATTCAAATTTTAATCTATAATTATCATATTTCAATGCAATTTTGAGAAAAGAATTGTGCTTACCTCTTCTCCATGGCACCATCGTCGATTTAGATCTTCTGGTGATCTAGAAATGATCCTTTGAGCTTGAGATCCAGCTGAATGAAAAAACGTGAGGGCATGGTTAAGCTCTGAAACTCGTGTTTGAGGGAGATAAAATGATAGAGGCTCAAGCCTCTTTTTTCTTTATAGTAGGCAAAATGCATACACATTATAATGGGTACACGCTATGTAATGTGTACACATTATAACACGTATGTGTTATGCCTCGGTAAATCCCAAACCTGACAATTTAAAATGCAAGCGCATTATAATAGAAAGCGTATGTGTTTTGCTTTTTTCAGGTTTTGTCTACTTTTTGGCCCCCCTACTTCATGCACTTACCCACAACATGGTGGGAATTAACATGATATAACATATTTCACTAGAAAGCACTTTTTCGTGCAACACATTGGTACACAAAAGTAATATCCCAAGATAAAGGAGCACTACAACACTTTCATAGTTCACAAAACATTTCCTTCACACAACAAGGTGATAATAAAAATTAATTTCATGTTGAATTCACAAGAGAGAGAAATTTCTCTCATCGAGAAACACATCAACATTGTAACTAGTCCACTCTAAGAGGTATGCACAATAAGTACATTCATATAATCACAAGTACCACATTTGTCACATCACAAAAATAACACATTACTCTTCCAAATCCTCCACCATCATGAATAATTTCCACAAAACCAGATTGTCTAAGAGGTTTGAGAGTATGAACCTTCACTCTAATACCATATGTAGAACCCACCCATGTGGGATCCAAATACAAGACCAAATAAACTAGGATAATTTATTTTTTTACTTTCATTTACCCGATACAACTCTATGACACCACTTAGGCTCACCGAAATTCTCCACATCACATAAGACGTCTACACCATAATGAAAAACATGTAAAAATATGATGACACAAGATGCACATCCAAGCCACACTTTTATAACGAGCAAGTACAAAACCAAAACCTAACCATAATATGAATATCACAAATACACACTTTCGAGAATAGAACATTTTCATTGTTATAACTTTATTATAATCATATTTCATTATTTAACCTTAATGATTTGAAGAGCACTTAACTTGATAACATAAATTTTCCTTTTCTCTAGACTACATTTATTTTATTTCATTAAACACTTAACTTATAATGGTTCCATCTAATTCAGTTTTTTATTTTATAACAAATAAGTTATAGAACTAAATTTTCATTCGAATTATCTTAACATTTACACATCATAAGTTTTTATTCCCAAATTATAAACTATGTGTTCTCAATTAATTGATTTTACATGGATTAATTCACATATACTTTTAGATCATAAAATATGTTTATCAAGTTATAAGTGATCTTCACGATACTTAAAATTTTTAAACCGACATCACAAGGGTACATTCTCAATAACTAAGAGCAAGTTACAAATTTCCTTTAAAATTAGAATCTTAATGGTGCATTAATGCATATCCTAATTGTCCTTGAGATCCCAAACACTTTACATTATCTTACCCTTATAATGATATTTAGTTTCTAGAACAACCATACGAATACATGTCAAACATTTAAATCGGTATATCACAAAAGTGACATTATACCTTGTATTTAAGCATATTACATAATTTCATACTTATAGGAATTCTCTCTACTAGGTTCCTAGGTAAAAACATACAAAATCTTACCATGCCCCTAAGTCTCTAGGACTAAAAAATAATTTTAGATTCAAACATAACTCGAGGCTTACAAAAAAAGACCCTCATTTTATCTTATAGAAAAAATTCGTAGCGTAGTTGATCCGTTACAATTCCCATGGGGTGGTTTTGTATATTTTGATTTTAAGAAAACATGTTCTTACAGTAACATGGATTTTTGATCTTATCTCCTCTTGTGTAATTAAAATTCTATAGTCCATAAATGTTTGGATGCACTTTGAGATATACATGGGTCATATGAGTCACATATTTGAGAAATAAGGTTACATTGTCAAAATACGTGTTCCCATAAGGAGCAAGTCATCTTAACATTAAAACATGGATGGAATTACTAATGATTTGGAAGGGGTAGATTCCCTAATTTTCTTCTCTCCTAAGATCAACATTCCATGGACAAAAATCAATAGAAAAACTCATAACATGTTTTGTTTTCCAATAAATATCTTAATAGGGTATTAGGTTTACTTCTTTCCCTTTTGAACTCAAGGGATCTACATCTTGATACAAGTTAACATTATAGAAATCTAACCTTTGTAAGATCAATTAAATCTGAGAGGGGGTTAATGGGGTCAAACATAAGGGTTTAATGCGTATGTAAACTAGTAAACTAACTCCACTCACATCTCTTATATATCTTAATGCTATCATTCAAAGGTGCAAGACAAGAAATGGCATGTGATGGGTTTAAGTATTTTCTTAAATTGATAGGACTATTGAAAAACTAAACAAGACTCAATTAAGAGGGGAAAATGGAAAAAATGGTTAAGAACATGGCTAATTTCGATAGTTTAGGAATAGTAAGTTTATACCAAACAATACAAGTACTAAGAGATTATTTCAAAACATCTAAACCATAATAATAACATATAACCCGTGATAAAAATCACTCCTATAATAGAATGCCCATTTTCCAACATACCAATATGCTAACAATGTCATACTCATCACAGCAAACAACAACTAATATTTCTATTTGTAAAATATCATCATTGATATATGTAATACATTACATTATTTTTAAGATAACATGTTAACATGAATACACAAGTAACACTTCACTTCTCCTTGTCCTGGTACCTATAACCACCACATGATTAACACAAATAATGGAATGAAATCTACCTATAATCTATCAAAAATCACAATTTCAAAGTTTTTCCAATCACAATGAGATAATACTTAACACACTTTTAGGGGGAGTGAGAAATACAAATGCCATTTAATTTAATTTTCAATGCTAAAGAGAGAGATACAAAGAGAAGAGAGAAAACACCATTTTCCACAGTCAATTTATTTCCACAAAAACTATCAAAATAAAGCTTCCTACAATCATATGTTACTTTTTATATGGTTTCCCGATCAATATTTTTCTTGAATATGGTCATACGGTTGTTTTCTCCATTTTTTTACAAGTTTCCAAAAAATGTCAAATTTAGACAAGTAGCTCAAAAATTTGCATTGAAAAATAATCCTAGAGACTCAAACACTAAAAAAATAATCTCTACCTACTCCCATATATATAGGGAAACACTTGGAGTTGACAAAACTCCAAACCGGGTGCAATTTCCGCACATCTTTCTGGAGTTTCCAAGTGGAATTTTCTCGATATAGTTGGGGAAAATGTAAATATGTATACATATGTTTTATAATATTAGTTTTCCCTAGTAAGCTCAAAGGTGTCCCAAAATTCCTCAACACATTTTGTAAAATAGTCTTCATGCCTTGTGCTTTCTTCCACTTTTTTCAACACTACAATAAAAATCATACAATACTAATGTCATCCAATTCCAATCTTAATTCATTAGCTTTATGTAATGTAACCTGTGGAGTTACTTCGCAAAATATTCCTACTTCCTAAAACCCCCTTTCTTATGTACAAAATTTGCAACCATCAAAATCCATAAGGCCACATTTCCTAGAAGTATTTTTTCAAACATTTTTCATGCCAAACACATGCTTCCACATTTACATACATATCTACTAGCATACTTTCAAATATAATGTCTAAAAAAGTCTTCATAAAGCATTGAAAATGTTACACCAAATGTAAATAAATCCACACAACCAATGGAGTTTTCAAAAATAAACCTCTATGAACGTGTTTACTTCCACACCGCAACTAAGATTTAGTGCACATTAGGGAGGATGATCAAAACCATTATAGTATTTTGTTATATTCATTCTAACAACATTTTCTTAGACATTCCAATGAATTTTTAAAAACCTCAATGCCCACACCTTTCAATAATTTTGTTATATGTTGTTTCATTTCATCGAGGTGTTAAATAATAGTCTTACGCTCAAGCTTTGCCGAAAAACATTAGGAAAGTGCATACCATGTCTATAGATCCCACATTGGCACATGATGAGGATTCAACTAACAAAGGTGCATTCTTGAAAATTTCAAGAGCCTTTGTAATTAATCCATTTTTGTACACATGTTGCTATCATTGTAGGCCTATGAGTCCACATTTCTTCGGGCATTAAATAAACCATATCACATGCTCTTTCCAAGATCCCAAAATTTGCATACATGGAGAAAATAATGAAACAAGCCAATGTCATTCCCTGTCAAACCGTTTGCATGTTTTCACAGCTACATACAAGTCCACCAGTGTGTTTGTGACTATATATTCTGATATAATTTATTCTAACCTTTCTTCTTTTATGGAAGAGAAAAAATATATCTAAATATCCTACTTGGCATGGGTTGGGAGGATGATGGAAAAGGGAGCATAGTTTGGCCATAGACCTCTCCAAATTCCCATGTAAAAAAAAAAAAATAATAGGCTTCCAAACTAATAACTTCATCATTTACTTGTCCACATGCCAAGAAGAAAACAATAACATTCTCTGATCAAAAATAAAATATCCTCAAAATCCTCTCACACATGCCCATAAATTGAAATAAAAAACATCCTCATATTAACCAAAAATTCCATTATTCTTCCTTGAAAATAGGTTAGCACAAGCCCCACATAGTTAAAGGAATTTGATACTTTTTATTTTTATTTATATTCATATACATTCATTGTTGTAGTGTTTAATTTTAAATTATTCCATTTATTAAATTTTGAACTCTATTTTGAATTTATTTATTATTTATAATGTGTTAGTGAAATGATTTTTGGTGATGTAAATTATGTGTTTCCACCAATGTTCATGGGTTTATGCCCCTCCTTATTGTGTATTAGGAGGCTCACATTATTGAATGTAAACTATTTTAATTCTATATAAATGTTATGGGGTGGCCAAATAGGCCAGGGATCACACAAAAACACTTCACTTTGGTCATTGGTGTTGTCCTTTGGTCATTGGAGATAATTGGCTAGATCTATATTATTAAACATTGGTCATTGATGTCAAGTGGAATTTATGGAAAATGAGTGAGTGGTTAAGTGTGGATTTTTAAGAGACATGGAGGTTGATTGGTAGCATCTCATCATTGGTGTATTGAGCATTCAGGATGGGTTCAAGATGGTTTCAGTGTTCTATAGGATTAGTCAATGAGGAATGAGTCCATTGGAGGTATGGACATGGGTGGAAAACTTGGAACAGTGATATATAGGCTATACATGATAATTATAACATGAGAAATAGTTTCTAGAGTGATTAATAGGTCAATTGTTGAGATTCATAGTTGTAAGTGAATCATTTAGGCCTAGTTCTAGAACGTAATGAGGTGTAAGAGCTAAATGAAGGTCATGAAAAGATCAAGTAAGCATGGGAGAATCCTAGGAACATTTTCTAAGGCATGTATGAGAATCCAAAAGGTCTATTCTAGCTCTTGGAGGAAAAATTCAAAAGTTCACCAAAGTTGGCTTTGAGGACTGACAATGTATGTTGAGGTAAATGAGATAAGTTTGAGATTTACAAGTAAATTTATGGCTCACCAACCTTTGGAGAGTATATAGTGGTTTCTTTTAGCACTTCATGCCAAATTTCATCAAGTTTTGAAGAGGTATGTGGAAGTTATACAAGTTTTCTTAATATTGACTTCTTAAGGAATGCAATTTGAGCATCTTGTCTTCTTAGCACCCAAGAAAAAATATGGAGCCTTCTTCAGATAAATCATAGAAGTAATTTTTGTAGAGAACTCCAAGCCTGAAGTATTGCAAAATGTTTGAGGAAAATTGGTTAAGAATCAGAGAAGTTATGAGCATTCTACTAACATGATTTTCTCTCTCCTTAGGCTTGCTTCTTGAAGTGTTTGAGATGAAATGAGTTATTTTGATTTCTTGTCAATTTTGTGAAGTGATTCAACTACTCAGAACTTAATGAGGATTTCTCCATTCCATAGTGGTGACAAGTATGGACTTCAAGCATATCCCTTCTAGCCAATCCATCTCAAGTCGTTGCAAGGGCTCTTATACAATCATGAGAACTAAATGATATAATCATAGTACATCGATCTAGGTTATGTTTGAAGATAAAAAAGGTTCTATTTGATGGAGAATTTATTAGGGGTGATGATATTTGAATCTCAACCACTCTACCTCCTCATTGTCTTGTGATGGTTTGTCAAGTTGTCAAGAAAACAACATTCAATGTGTCCTAGAAACTCATTATGGAAATCCTTCCTATCAAGAACGTGCTAGTAAATGTTGTGAATTAAGATTATGACCAAAATTTCTTCTTCAAGATCATTATCTAGGTGGAAAATTAAGTACTTCATAGGTGAAGACCAAGACAAAATGGAGAATAATGTGTGTATGCCTAATAAAAATCAACATGTGAAGTGAACTCCACTATGCAAAATGGAATCAACATAAAGGTGCTTGATTAGTGTGTAAATGTTGTGTTAGGAGATCTAAGGATGTCAATAATACCTCAATGTTTATTCATGCCAAACCAAGTCTAAGGTAAAACCCTAAATCACATTATGAAGTTGTTGGTGAGAAAATTTTTCAAGGACAAATTTGTGGTTATCTTGCAAACACTTTGGGAGTCTAAGTCCCTCTACTTAACCACAAAGTGTAACTATCGTGCGTGTATGCACAAGTAAAAAGTGAGTTTTATCCTAGTGGCCTTTCAGTCGGGGATCCAATAGGGGAACTCCACTGACCCCATGGAAACATCTTGCATTTATCTCAGTAGAGAGGAATTCGCTAGGAAGCGAGAAAGGGAGTGAGAAAGTTATAAAAGAGAAACTAATGCTGAAATTAGAAAATTAGAGACTTACATACACCACCTAGAGGTTTCATTACATGCACATGAATATATAAGAAAACAAATCGTGTAATAACAAAAAGACTAAATAACATTTAATGAGAAAAAAGTACCACTAAAATCCTCGGTCAAAAAGGATAAAAATCCTTATTCCTTTATTGAAGCTCAAGAAAAATTGTACATAACATAGAAATAGAGGACATTGTGAAGTAGGGAAAATATAATAAATTTTCTATCTCTTTGATATTTTCACAAGGATGTCTCTCTCATGAATTCGCAAAAAAACAACTCCAACATTTAAGAATTTTCAAAAGTTGTTTAAGAAGAAGGTCAAATGAGGAGCTTGGTACAATTTATAGAAAAAGATGCAACTCTTCATCTTCTCGGTGACTTTTCAAATACTTTAATGTAACTTTAGACTATTCATATTCCACTTAAATATTTAAGTCCCTTTTATAAAGACAATGTGAATTAAAGTTTACATTATATTTTTAAAGTCACTTAAAGTTATATTAGAAAGTGTAAGCCTCAACGAAAAATATAACATGGATGAATGAGAGCGTTGGGTGAGAAGAAAAGAGAGAGGAAGAAGAGGAAGAAGAAGAAAGAAGGAGAATTATGTAGAAGGATGGGCCACCGGTGGAATTGAACTCACTCCCTGAATAGTTTCCACTTCGCGCTCCTGAGAAGGCCTCTATTCCTCCAAGCTCTTTGCTGAAATGAGTTTTTGTGGGTCTCACTTTTTCGGCATGAGGAATGCGAACGCAGCTCAAGGTATCTATCCATCCATTGGCCACACTGTTGATGTCTTTGCACTTCCTAAACCATGATGAATGTTTCTCTGCGATAAGTGCAATGGAGGCCTGAATCTCTGAGAGGAAGTCAAGGGTATCCTTAGTGAAGGATGATGGGTTGCCTACCTCTTTCTTGATGTATTCTTCAAATGGACCAATCAAATCATCGGCAATTGTATCTTCACCCATTACAGTACTCCAAGTTTCTAAATTTTCTGATTTACACTATCATGTAATTTATACACTTGTTCCTCTTTCTCCTCTAGCTCTGTGATGGCCCGATTGATTACCTCAAACCTGATTTCCAAGGCTCTCACCCATAAAAGTGACAAGTCTTTTGAGGTATTTTTAAAGATCTTCCTGTTGATCAACTCATGACGATGAGTGTTTCTCATTTCACCTACTACTGGGCCCAAAGGTTTCCAATAGTCCATTTCTTTCTTCAATTCCTCCTTGAGTGTCTGTGTCCTATTTATTGTCGCACACATATAAGTGAAGAGTTTGACCACTTCTTGGAGCACTTAATTCCATTTTTCAGAAGTTGAGTTGATCCATTCATTATTTGCTCACCCTTATATGGTGAAATTTTGTGTCTTTTTATGGATTCTGGATTAAAGCTACTAATGGGTGCAACTTCCTCAATGGGAATTGTCATGGCATTAGGATCAAATAGATGTTGCACATAGAATGACAAAGTTCAAACCTACTCTTTTAGTTCATCAATCTTCTTCTTATACTCCTTATTCCTTGCCACCACATGAGCAAAATATTGTTGATACATGTGCAAATCCCTTTCATGGGTTACCGGTCCCAGTTGAATTGTGTTCATTTCATAGTCAGCTAGTGTCATCTCATCCAATGGCTTGATTACTTTGGGCCGAGCCACTTCAATGTATTGATTACCTATTTCCCCACTGTAGAACCATGAGGCTGTATGTGTGAGCTTCCTTGATATTTTTTCTTTGGCCAATGAGACAATTGTTGATAGATCAAGGGCTCTACTTGCTGCATAGTGCAGGTGTCAAGGACAATTGTTTCCTACATCTAAGGAAACATCTCATCGGACTTAGGTTCAATGATAGGTGCATCGATGGCACCTTGTTTGGAAGGATGAGGAAAATACTGAATGAGAGATTCATGGGTGTCAAAAATAGGTAAAACCTCTTGTTATGGCTCAAAATTGGATCTTGAACCATGTGTTCTTCATTCACTTGTGTTTCTACAACTGGATTTTCTTCCTGTATTTTTGCCATAAAATCCTTCTCTCAAATTGATGCAAATGAGCCTTCTTCTACCTTGAGTTTCTTTGGAATCTTCTCATGAGGAGAAGCTTCCAATTCTTTGGCCTTCCTTTTTGAACTTGCTTCGAAGTGTTTAGAAATGGAAGTCACCTCTATGACTTTTGAAGATGACTAATGGGAGGCTTGCTTCTGACTTGGGGAATTCCTCATGATTAGATGATCATGGCTCAAATCTTTAAAACCAATTTCTCATTCTCCTCACCACCTTCTTAATCCGCTCCATTATATCCCCTGATTCACAAACATACCAATTGATTGGAGCTACAAGGGACATATTGAATGCTGCGTACTAAGGATCATACATCTCTGTCCCATCATCATGTAAAATATCTTCATACCAGGAGAACTTGAATTTTCTCATCTCATTGATCAACATCCTCATATGGTACTTTTCACGCACTTCAACCTCATCAATGCAACTGGCCCAGTAGTCCTCGAATTGTGGATTGTATTGCAATTATGGGACATAGAAAGAGTTGGGATCTTCTTGAATGTCAAAATTAGGCCTGAAAATGTGGGAATGCAAAGTCAAATGAGTGAAAGAAACCTCTAGATGAGATGCATCATTTGAGCTCTTGCACGTGAATACCCTAAGAGAGATAAGGAATGGAATCAACTTCTTCCTCTTGCTTCTAAGCTTATTATTCACTTGAATGATTTGTCTACAGACCTCAAACAATAAAATTTGATCACTAAGGTACTTGGGTAGCCTTAGTGGCACTTGGTCGAAGCCACCAACTCGAAGGTATAAGAACGTCGAGAATCATACGAAATAGGAGCCATACTTCTTGATCAAGGATGCCACTTGTGATGACATCCTAGCTTTTAGATCTCCTTCCAAGCTTCGACTACATACATTGTGAATGCATCATTCACATGAGTGAAATGCCTATGACTTTCCTCCATCACCACCTATGGAAGTTTCTCAAATGCAGGAACCTTGGCGAAATGTTTTGCATGAGAGCCAATCCCTTGAATGATCTTGAGCTAGCGAGGAGGTAGACCAAGTAAGAAGTCATGTGGAAATTCTTCATCATAGGTACTTGGAGCAGTTGCAGATGGAGGTTGTTGTTGATGATCTTCCCTAGTTAATTCTCTATTTTCCTTCATTAATGTCAAGATGAAAAGGCCCTTTTAGTATTAGAATTCTCTTGAGATTTCTTTACCCATTACTCTACTGAGGAGAGTGATGACATCTGAATACCCTTCTCAAAACTCACACCTTGGAAGGTTTTTAGGCATCCTTGAGGGATTTCTCCCTATTTTCAACCATGACCCAAGTGCAACCCCTTACACGTATGCATCCATCGTTTCCCAATCATGCAAGGCCATGTCTTTTGAGATGATGACCTTGTTGGGTGATTTCGGTATCTACAGAGAAAGTGAGATGGTTCTTGAGATGATGACCACCATTTTTGTACCATTTTTGGCTTGGATGGTTCATGTTTCAGGCTCATATTGATGAGAGAAGGTTAGGACCAACTCATGACTTTGGGAAGACACTAGGTGTCCTACTGAGAATAAGCCACTGGTGAATATTTGATCTTCAATTTTATTTTGGTCTCTAGTTGTCATGCAAGTTCTTAGGTCATTCAGGTCTATGTATAAGACATCATTGTCTTCTATCTCATACTCACAGGTGAAGGGCTGCACCTGACTTCTATCCCGTCCACTTTTGCTTCATGTTTTCCCTAGAATAACAACTTACTATTTTTAGTAAGTATGAAAAAACAACTCCCTTGAACCTCAACTAGATGTTGTGACCTTGATTCCCCCTTTTCCCTATGTTCCTCCCTCCTTCTAGATCAACTTTCTATTTTTGGTAGGTGCTCGTGGGACCACTTACTATTTTTAATAAGTTCCAAAATGCCCGTTTTGATGAATTCTCTGCTCTGAATGCACCTCCAATGTCTTTGTCTCATGCGAATGTTTTTTTGATGATGACTTACCAAAAATAGCAATCCCCTATGCAGAAGACTTGATATTTTTGTAAAGTGTGATTCTGGACATTGGATTGACGTGAAATGAATTTTTCTAATATGGGATTTTTTCCCAATATTACTCCTTTGAAATTTTAGACCTACACGTTTAATAGTCCAGGAGATTTTAAACTTTCAAATTTTGGACTTGGCAGTGCTTCTGGATGTGGCAACCATTAATGGAACTCAAAATTACAAGTATGGTTTTCTCCTCCATTTGCAAAAAAATTATATTTCTGATATGGGTTTTTTCTTCTAGTGCTTCACATGAAATTTTCCTTCAATCTGAAAACCAATTTGACGGGAAATTCAACTTTTTCTTCATTGAGACGGAAAGGAGATTTCTTTGCTGTGAATGATCTATTGCATGAGAGGAGAGTTTGAAAGTATTTTTTTGATGGTCTTGGACAGAGGAATAAATAGAAAAGGATGGTTTGTTTCTTTGTGCAATTTGGTTTACGAGACTTGATGAAAATTCCTTTTGAGACCTGTATATCACCATGGGAAAGGTATTTTAGTGCTTTGGTTTATCTAGTCTTATAATTTATAGTATCGTAGTCATGGTAAAAGGTTACGTAGGAAGCGAGATGGTTCTATGCACGGAGGGTTAGATATAAGAAGTGGGAAGAAAGCGACAATTAAGGATTTTTAAAAAATTCAAAAAACATGCACAAAGAGGGATAGGCACATTTTATTGTCCCTAATGTTACTCACCTCAAAGGTATGTGAGGGACATCATTTTCCATGGTGAGAAAGAAAGTGACATGTGGCAGCTATCCGAAGACAATGAGTGAGAGCTCCAAAATCAACTTTAAAGCACTGAGGGGATGGAAGCAGGTCACAAGGGTGACTAGAATTATCTCCTAGGGGGTTGGGTGCATTTTTCAAGGTTTAATGTCCCTAACCTATGAGGGACATCAAATTCCACAGTGATCTGGGTGACACGTGGCGGAGATCCGACGATAGAGAATTTGAGCTCCAAATTGCACTCGGGGGTTGAACTGGCAATCTTGATGGTCGCATGGGGTTCCAAAAGTCACATGGGGTCTGGGTACATTTTTCTAAGGTTTACGTACCTGAACTTGAAGGAATTCAAGGACAAAAACTCCCGCAGGATCCTGGAGCTGACATGTGTCCTCCCAAAATTTGGCTAACTTCGAACTCACTTCAAGAGGACAACTTGCAATGATGATAACTTGAGCTCTTGATGGAAATTTTCAGTAATTTTTATATGATCCTAACTATAAATTACCTTTGAAATCAAATGGTTTGGGTATCATGTCTTGATTCTTCCATGTGATCCCCGAAAAGAGGATTTTTGATTTGGTACTCCACATGTTCTGAGAAAAACTACTTGCAAACCTAATACACCAAAGTTTTGTGAAAAATTATTTTACCATATTGTAGGGTTTGGAATTATCTTTCTAGATATGTTTTTGTTTTCTCCTGAATCCATTTTAAGCTCCTAGAATCACCTTCTAAAGCTCAACGACTGTTTTGGCTTTTGTGTGACTAGGCCCGTGAACCCTAATTTTGGTGAAACTACCCCAACTTCTCCGAGCCCTTACAAAATCTTATCGAATCATTTCTATGATGTCCCAAGACCTTTGAATCACCTCCAATTATTCTTTGTTTCTTCTTCTCCACTCCATGGGATTGCTCCAACCCTAGAAAGGCGGTGATAACCCTTCCCATGACCGCCTATAGCTTGCAACTTTTAATGAACTCCTAAAATCCCTAGGGGAGTGAATGGACTTATGCAAATCACCTATGGGGATTAGATAACTTTAATCAATAGGTCACTTGGACAAACTAGGTAGACCGGAGTGTCTTGGAATGATAGGACTTGAAAAAAATAACACGGGGTATAGTTGTCATGCTCGAAATTATGGATTTTCCTTATTACACATTCACATGACAATAACGGCTCTAGCTTGGGGACATGACATGGACTGAACGTAGTGAAGAAATGACATGGGGAATATAGAATCTCAATTTCAGACCATATGATCTGTTGACCAGTGCCTTATCCATTGGGCCCTGTAGAGTCATGTACAATTTACAATAGAGAAGGATAACAAAGAAGGAAACACACACACAAAATAATGGAAAGGAAACACATAAAACACAACATAAAGGGAAACACATCTAACAATCACCTATATTACAAGGTGGGGGACAACTCGATTTCATTGATGATACAATTTTAGGTATTGGCCATTGCGAGGAAATTCCAGCGGCGTTCCATCCAATTATGAGAGTAGAAAAACATTCTCACCGTAAGCTTCATGAATATGGAATGGGATGAGCCATAATGAATCAAAATTTCCATGGTTGCCTTTCGGTTCCCTTCTCTTATCCCATAGCAGGATGAAGTCTCCAACTTTGAATTCTCTCACTTTGGCTTTCTTATCAAAAATGTTTGTTACTTTCAACTGGTGCTCTTTAATATGGTCCACCACTCAGAGTATATTTTATTATAACTTCTCAAGAAAGAGGATCCTCTTGTTAGTGGAATCCTTGTACCATCCATATTCTATTCCCTATAGAAACTTTAGAGCAAACATCTCAATCATGATGGGAATTTTTTCTTCGACTCCATATAGCAGTTGGAATGGTGACATACCTATTGCCTTCTTCGGAGTGATCCTATCTTCCCACAATGCATAATAAAACTTTTTGTGCCAAGTCCTTTGGTTTTCATCTACGATTTTGCGAGATGATGGTTACAATGTTCTTGTTGTTTGATTCAACCTATCCATTTCCCTATGGATAGTAGTTTGATGAATGAGATAAAGAGATTATGTAGCCGTAACAAAACTCAATCAACTCCCTTGAAGAGAATTAGGTGACATTGTCTACTACACTCTTCTCGTGGCACTCCAAAATGTAATGTGATATTCTCCTTGATGAAGTTTTATACTTTTTGGTGTTGGCTTGCTTGGTTGGGATGGCTTCCACCCATTTTGTGAAGTAGTCTGTCGCTATGAGCACATAGGTGTGCCCTACGCTTGAGTGAGGATTCAGAACACCGATGAAATCTAGTCCCCACTACTAAAATGGTTCTTCAATAACAACTGGCTTGA
The DNA here is from genome assembly GCA_018340775.1 of Taxus wallichiana var. yunnanensis. Lineage (NCBI taxonomy): Eukaryota > Viridiplantae > Streptophyta > Pinopsida > Cupressales > Taxaceae > Taxus > Taxus wallichiana. The sequence continues at coordinate 417,574,437 of CM031235.1, forward strand.
GTGGTAGTGCAACAAGTTGTGGTCTCCCAATGAATTGTTGGCATGCTTCACATTTGGAAACCCATTCTTGAGTGTCTGCAAAGAGGGTGGGACAATAATACCTTCCTTAGAGGATCTTGTGTGTAGTGACCATCACTAAGAAATTTCCACCACACACTTGGTCATGGTATGCTTTAAGAAATTTTTCTTATTTCTCTTTATCTACACACCTGAGGAAGCATCCATCCAAACCTCTCTTGTAAAGTGTGTGATTCCAGATTACAAAATTTGTTTCCTTCATCTTGAGTGTTCTCCTTTTCTTGTAATCAAGATGAGAAGGGAATTCTCCATAAGTTAAGTAATAGGAAATATCAACATACCACTCATCAGTAGTGGTTACAAAGAGAACCTGTGGATTATTTTCGAACAAGTTGAGCAAGCACAATTGTCTTCACCATGTTGAGCTTTGAGTGTTTCATCTTCAACAATCAACCTACACAAGCCATTTCCCCTTACCAGATTGGAGGGTCGAATCTCTAATTCATATTCTTGAGTCTTTACAATCCAATTTCCTCTTTTAGCTCTGGGATCCTATTGTGTCAAGATGGACTTGATTGCACTTCAGGGACCATCACCACCATATGAGAGTTGAGGATGTAAAACCTGAAATTTTTATAGCCTTGACCACTGCATAGGCATGCTTCTCCAATTGGTTGTAGTTTAGTTCATGTTTTTCAATAGACAACTCATGAAATAAATAGGTGCTTCCATGCCTTCATCATTCTTTTGAACAAGAACGATAGAGAGGGTATGTTCTGATGCATAACAATACATGATGAACTCTTTGTTAAAATCTAGAGACACAAGGGTCGGAGCCTTAGCAATGGATTTTTTGATATCTTCAAATGCTTCCTTCCCTTAATTTTTCCATTTGAAGTTTCCTATGGTTTCATCATGGTGGTGATGTGCTTTGTCAATTCAACAAACTCAAGAACAAAGCAACAAAGAAAATTCACCTTTCCGAAGAAGGAATGAACTCCTTTCTTGCTTGTGGGTAGAGATAGTGCTTGAATGGATCATACTCTCTCAAGATCAATGTGTGATCCATGTTTATTCACAATGTGCCCCATTAACTTGCCTTTCATAACTTCAAAATTCCCTTTTTAAGGTTTAGTGATATGTCATGTTTTCTACACCTTGCAAGTACATGTTCTAAGTGATGGATATGATCTCCCCTTTTCTTTGAAAACACCATGAGATCATTAAGATATATGACGATGCAATACTTTAAATCCTTGAATTCCAAATCCATCGCCCTTTGAAATGTAGCTCCCGCATTGATTAGGTAAAAAGGCATTCAGTTCTAGGAAAAAGTGCCCCAAGGCATTATGTAGGTTGTCTTGGTGTGATCTTCCTTTGCCACTTTGATTTGATTATACCCTGAGAATCCATCAAGCAATGAAAGCATTTCAAATCCAGTTCATTTGTTTGCAAAATGTAGTCCATCATAGGGAGAACATAATTATCTTTCAGTGATACTTGGTTCAAGTTATGGAAATCTACACATATTATTATTTCACCATTCTTCTTCTGCATCGACACAATGTTGGCCACCCATGTTGAATGATGGATGGGAAAGATAATCCTTGCATTAAGCATATTCATTACCTCCTCTTTGATGGTATCAACAATATTTGGGTTATATGGCCTTTGTTTTTTCCTAAATGGCTTGGCATCCTGCTTCAAGGGGATTGAGTGATGCATTTCCTTTGGTTGGAAGGATTTGAGTTCATCATAAGAGTAGGCTAAAACTTTGAATATTTCTTGAGTAACACAACAAACCTTCTCTTCTCCTCGGGTGAGCAACATTTTCCAATATTGACCATCCTTGGCTCCTCTGGGGTGTAGATGGTTTCAGTACGACGAAAAAGTGACATGTGAGGATGATAATCGGCAGTGACCTTCCCCGTACCTGACCTCCCGAGGTCATGCCTAGACAGCCGGTGGTTTGAAATGCGGGTGACTTAGATGAAGTCAAAGCCAAGATTATGGTTAGTTTTCTATGATAGAAAAGCTACAGGCAAGGATGAGAATCGACAAGCAACTTTCCTATGGCTAACCATGGGAGGATCAGTGACTAAGATTTGATAGTGTGATCTCGTGGTAGCTGAAATGACAAAGGGGAGATTTAGAGGCTATGAGCAGGTAGCGTAAATTCCCTTAGTGGTTTATCCTCCTAACTAGAATTTCAGTGTTAATCTAGTTATGAAGTCTCTAAATTAACTTAAACTAAAAATAACAATTTATACTACTGTTGAAAGGGAAACTAATCTAAACAAAATATACGATTGAAACATTATAATTACAAGCAACAATTAAACTACTTTTATACTAAAACTAAACAAGTGAGATAACCCGGTGTGGTTATTCACCTGTGTAGATGTGTGAATCTAGATAAAAGACAACCAATTAAATTAATTGAAAACCTTCAATCCTACCTCAGAAGTGAGGAACAAATCATAGTTTCTCATAAAACTATCATTCCCCACAACTTCCCTGGCAATATTGAAAGTGAGCTTAACTAAAATAAAATGATTCGCTACTCTATTTGATAATAACTTTGACAATTTAAACCTGGAGTTTACTGAGCAGAGGCAAATCCAGTTTTGTTGTAGCTTGTCCCCTCAGAGTGATCTCTTCATTCTTGCATGTTCACGTGAATCCAGAAAGAGTAGGAGTATAGCAACATCAGCAAGAGAAGGCACTGGGACGGTAGTCACTTTGAAGTAAAAATGGCATGAAGCACAAGTAGGAGAGGGATGGCACAAGAGAACAGAGCTTGGCCTATACAATTCCTAGCAGGTCGTTGCAACAATGATGAAACAAAATGATAAACAATAGGTACTCAAACAATGAGCAATAGCAGCTTCAGAGAAATACAACGAAGTACAAGTAGGAGAGGGATGGCGCAAGAGAACAGAGCTTGGCCTATACGATTCCTAGCAGGATCATTGTCGGTGTACAGTGAGGCATAACTAAATATTCAGAATTCTAATCCATGCTAAAGATAAAATGATTCATAAAATAAATCTAGGACTGAGTATTGAAGACTGAAGCTCAAGAATGAAGACTCCAGACCAAAGAACCAAGACCATTTACTTGTAAACAAGCTACATATTTATAGCATTTGCAATGACTAGAAGGCAAGTTCAAATTGAACTCTCCCACCATTAAACAAAGATAAATCACTATTCAGGCGGCTAAAACATAAATACAAGCTTTAGTGGTTGAGAAATGCGGGTGAAAATTGAATTTTCATGCTTGACGCGATCGTGAGCATTCTAGAAAGCACGATAGACCACCATCATCCTCGCGTGGCGGCGACGATTACAGGGACCGCCGCCCTAGCCTGGGTGACGGTTACAGGACCCCCCTAGCTGGTGACTGGTTACAGGGGCCGACGATGGTTACAGGACCACCGCCTCCACCTCCCACAGGAGGCGGTCCTGTAACTAACAACAAAAAAACAAGGAAAAAGAGAGAAAAGGCTAGGACAAAACATGTAGAGGCTAGACAAGGATTTTTGGGATGCAAATGTATACTCAACGAGCTTTCTGGATTCCAAACACCTTGCGAAGAGATCTTAATCATCATTGGGGTTTCCGTAACCAATTTCTGACTATACAATACATAAAATTTTGGGTACATACATATTGCCCCCTCGGAGAAGCGTTTTAGCCATGAAGAGGCATAAAACGTTGGGTCCGAGTATGGAAGTCCCGAAATGGGGAGTTAGAGGCTATACCTGACATGCCCATGTGCCGAAATGCCACCATCCAGATTCCCGCTATCTGTAAAATGAAAAAGGGACTCAAGTGTAGATAGATAAAATAAATTGAAAATAAATACTAAATTGATATGAAATGAGGACTTACCATTTGCGCGAGGATAAGAACTTACCTCTATCGGCGCTCCAACTATGGGAAAGAACATTCAAAACAAGGTTAGAATGTCATAAATATACAAAACGAGTTCATTTTCCTATTCATTTGTGCGTATCGATTTGGTAATTTTTGAGCTTTGGGTCCACGGTGATCACTCTTTTCATTTTTGAGTATGATTGAATTGGAATGAGCTTGGGAATGGTATTTTACATTAGGCTTAGCTTTTTGCTGTTTTTGAATGCTTTTGAGAAGAACTCCTAAGAAATTTGTAACTAGAGTAGTCATAATGGGCCTCAAAAGGGCGGATAGGTAGAGTTCCTTTATTTCTTAGTCTCCATTTTGTGAGGCATGTATGTTGTTTTGGTATTTTGTGCTTATTGCAAGCGTTTTGACCGCACCTAGTGTGCGATGACATCGTAAAAAGCTATGACACACCGTGATATGTACATATATCTCTTTTTGGCTTGGTTATTCATTGTATAGGGTTGGCTTGACTTGATTCATGTGTGTACTCTTAGATGTTTTAGAATTCCCGATTTTCATATGCTTTTCAGAATGTATGCAATGGATGACAAGTGATAACAAATGTTAAACAAAATGTTTTTACTTTATTTTTTTTGCAATGCTGATATGTGATGACGAACATGTTGTAGTATTGAACTTTTGGCCTCTTTGGGCAATGTCTATGATTTCTTCTTATGTTGGAAAAATGTGATGAATGTATAGTGATAAAGAGATGAACTTGCCCCAATCCCAAATCCACGCAACTAGTAAGATGCGAGGGCTCAACACCAAGAATTGGGAAGGGCACAAGTTGTATGAGTTTGATTTGAGTGGAATGATGAGAGACAGACAAAACAAGAACAAGAACCAAATTTGGACCTACACACCCACCCTACTCAGAACTACTACCAAGCTTAGAAGGCCACTTACTTTTCAGTTTATCTAGACTTAGATTCATAAATGGCAACCTAGTTGACAAAATCTGGTTTTGAGGATTTGATCTCTTTGGAATTTGGATGTTTGGATATTTGCCTTCTCTTAACAGAATTTGACTTGTGTTTTTAGCATACCAAGATTTGTTAGTTTGTGTGACTGGACCCCCCACACCCTACCTCATGCCACTAGTAAGAAGCATGGGTTTGTCACCAAAGGCAAGATACAGGTGAGTAAGGGCACTTCTTTCCTTTCCCAACCTCACATCACCAGTAAGAGATGTGGGCTTATCACCGAAGGTTGATGGGGCAAAGAAGTGTGTAAAATAAAATATTTTGTTTGCTTGGCGCTTTTGATTTCATTTGATTTTGACATTTCTGATCTATGACTTTGGGATATCCTTTTGTTCCAAGAGATTTTAAGAGGGATAGATGTGACACCAAGAAGCTTCTAGAATAGACCGTAGGCAAGGAACAACTTCACCTAGTAGAAAGAAAGAGCGAAGCCAAGTATGCAGGTCTTGGTATGGTTTCCATCAATGTTTGTCTGTCGAACTTGATGAGAAGATTTGAAAATACTTGATGATGTTTGAAGAGATGTGATTTGAATAATTTTGCCAATATCTTCAGAAATTTGTAACAAATTACTTAAGAGTAAGTTCCTGGACTACAATATTTATGAAACGAGTGAACAAAATGAACCTATCTAAATGAATATGTAATGCAACTGTAACCATGTACATATGAAAATGCAGGTGGAACTATATGTCATGATGTCTAAGGTGAAGAAAGTTGACGAATATCGAATTCTTCACCCCTAGAAGTACACAACGGAGAACCATTATCCTCAAATTTTCATTCTCTTGATGAGGGCCTACCATTCTAGGTTTGAACTTACAACCCTTTCCCAGAGGTGTATATGTCCCATTATTAAAAACATTTTTCTGAAAGAGGCATTCACGTGCCTCTTTGTCATGTTTTTGAGAGATGGCATGTGGGTGAGCATGACTATGCTGCTCGACCTTCTCTCTCATATCGAGCATTGTGTTTATTTGTAAATTTTGTCAAATGATGAGGTCTTGCCCCATGGATAGGGAAAACTTAGCTTCAGACACGCATGGGTCGAAACTAGGCTTTAAAATAGGGTAGTGCCTAGAGATGGTTTTGATAGGCATCGTTTCAATTTTAAATTGCCCTTCTTCATTTGTTAATTCTATCATGTTCATATCTAGATTTAGGTCATCGGAGGGAAGAGATGCTATACCGAGAAGACTACCCATTCCTTGAGGTTCGAATGGGAGAAAGATCGGTTCGTCATTCTCCAAGAGTTTCATAATTCCTGTTGTGGTTTTAGTGGAGACTGTTTCCACAGAAATTGACTTATCTTTATTTGTCTTTGCCACCTCATATATTTTTGGGTCAACAAATTCAACCTTTGGAATGTCTGGGGTGACCGGGACTAACTCTTTTGTTAGAGGTGGTTTGTTTAATTGATTCATGGGAAGTTCATGCTCTGTATGGACTCCTTTCTTTTTCTTGAGGTTTTCTAAGTGTATATCAAAGGGTTTAGGATCCCCTTGAGCGATGAAGACTTTTCCTAAGTGTAGAAATCTTATTTCTTGGAATAACGTGGAAGGGATTGCCTTCATGCGGTGTATCCATGGATGACCGAGAATCATATTATAGTTGGTTTCCCGATCTATAATATAAAATTTAGTGAGGATTGTTTTGGGTCCTAAGGTGACCGGTAGTATTATAGTTCCAATTGAGGTGGCTTTAAGGCTATCATAGCCTCTTAGCGTGTTTCGTGTGGAACAATTTGTTTCTCCATATCCTAGCTTTTGAAGAAAAGTGAAGGGGACTATGTTAACTATTGCCCCATCATCAATCATTGCACGCTTGAACGTAGTTGTTGTAAATCCAAACCTGTAAATGTGCAAGGGTGGATCACCTCTACGTGAAATTTCAGCATCTGTTGGCATTTTACTTATGTCAAATACAAACTCAGTATCCCTATCTGCTGCCCCGGAGGGTGGACATCAAAGTCTACATGGTTTATTTGTTTTCAGGAGGGGGTATGTTGATTAGATGACCAAGACCTAATGCATTGAGCAACGCAAAGTGATGCGTGGGTGAATTTTTCAACAAATCTAGGAATGAAATGTGAGAAAAGGTCTTGTTCAAATCTGATATTAAATCATAGGATCCTACCGGTTTAGCAATTGTAGGAACTTCATCTCATGTGTGGAGAAAAATATCGGTAGGGGTTGTGAAACATACTCCTTTGTCCGAGTTGTTGCATTAATTTCACACTCAACCTCTAACTCAACTAATCCTAAGATTTTTGTATTACCATTTGAACCTAGGTTAGGAGCAATCTGAGAGTTGTCAGGAGTTGAGGCATCTTGATTGTTATTTCTTATTATGATACCTTTTTTTTCCCATTTGGATCTAACCTATTATTGTTAGAATGATTTGGGAGAGGATCATTGAAGATCTTGAGAGGTGCATTTTGAGTGGAAACTGATCCCATACCAAGTGGCAGTGTAGGATTTTCCAGAAACATATCTACAAAGAGTTGTTTTTGCTCTTCTGGTAGACGTTGTAAGAATTTGTTGCAGTCATGGCAAGTCCTAGTATCATGACCCCTAATTTTGTGGAAACCACAATATAGATTGGATTATAGTTTCGTGGTCGTTGGTTTGAATCTTGTTGTGGCCCAAAGTTCTGATTGGGCTGTTGGTTGTTATAGTTGAAATTTTGAGGTTAGTGGCCTTTGGCTTTGGTTTTGATATCCATCTGGGCCCCGAGCAAGGCCTTGTGACTAGATTTTCTACTGTGGAGGATGATTAGAATCCACCGTATTGATCGATGGAGTGAAGTTATTATTGCGTTGATTGTTAGCAGGTGCCAGGGTGTTCACAACATTTGGTCCTTTGACTTGACTAGTGACTCCATCTATCAGTAACCCCACGGTTTTCATTAAGGATCTTAGGTCCTTGATCGGTATTCCCAAAGATTAGGATAGGTCATAGTGTTTTGATTGGGAGTGATTAATTTCCCATTTGTTCCATATGTCTTACGACCACTATCTATCACTACCTGATCTATTCGGAGAGTGCTCTCAAGTACTTCATCATAAGTTCTTAGCAGGAACTTCTAGACTTCTTCCTTCACCTCTCTGTTAAGATAATAAAGGAATAAATCACATAGTTCCATCTGATCCATGTTCGGAGCACTTTCAAGAATAAAGAACCGTACGCCACCTCTGGATGAAATGGGTGACAGATTCATTGTGTTCTTGCTTAATGTGCAAGAATTCTCTGATTCCTGTTCTTAATAGTTTGTTCATGTCGAAGGCCTTAATGAACTCTAAATGAGTTGTTTAAATGAATGGATGGAAGCCTCAGGTATTCTATAATACCAATCGAGAGTGATGCCTTCCAAGGTTTTGGGAATATTTTAGCAAAACCCCATCCCAAGGGAGTAGTTCTCGAAATGGTCAGTAGCGTAAGCCTTGATATGTGCATTCGGATCTCCCTCACCTTTGTACTTGGGAAAATCGGGAAGAGGTCTTGGAAGCATGATGCTTCATATGGTGAAATCTAAGGGCTCTTTCAAATATTCTGAATAAGTCCCTATCGCATAGTTTCACCATCGATGGTGCCTGCGAGGAGTGGAGGTGGAATGGGTTGTTGATATGGCGTAGCATATACATTGGTAGGGGCATAAGGAAACACCTGTGTTTGAGAAAACATGCCGGGAGAGGAGAACATATCCCTTGTGGTGATTTGGAGTACATGTTTAAGTATGATGGGGTATTGTCCAGAATGGATTGTTTTGTACTAGACCGGGAGGAACAGCGTTAGAGATGGTGGGTCTAGTTGGCGTTTGTTGTGAATACTGAGGAGTCATGCCTAACGTGCCTACTCCTGTGAGGAGGTCTACTTGGCTAGGATGGTGTGGAGGATTAGAATTTCCTGTTTGTATGAATTGAGAATGGTGATTTGCTTGAGCAAGTTCTAACCCTCTCACTTTTTCTACTAACGTTGAAATGACTTCATTTGGTGAAGTCACGGTGTTTTTCCTTAGTGGTGTTTGTTGTATATCATGGTGTTGTATAGGCATGTGATATCCCGCTATGAACTAATCATTGCCCCTGCCAAGTTTCCCCGAGGGCATTTCCTATATGTAGTGGCATGGAGGTATTTTCTTGAAAAGAGACCTCGGGTTGTGTTTGTAAACCTCCTATAGGTGGGTACATACTTCGAGAACATTGTTGTTCATTCCTGGCATAACATACCGAATGTTCATCATCTAAACCTCGGTATGAGTCTGATTGTCTACTAATTTGTGGTCTAAGTAGCACCTGAGGAGATGAACTAGATTCTCCGGTGAACGTCATGTTATTCGAGCCTGAAGGCTCTGTTTGTTGTGTTTGAGCGAGCTGATCCAACTCCTCTAGTTTTAAAAGATGAGTTATATCTAGTCGATCCTTGGAGTTTGTGTTGACAACTGGTTAGTTGAGTAGTTATCACCCCATACTGAGAGTGAGGGTGATGATTGTCTATTTTGTTGGGCATAGTATGCCTCAAGACCCAAGAGGGGTTCCATATGCATCGAATCCCGACATATTCGGGGGGTATATGAATACCCGTAGAATAATGGGAAGGAGCGAAGGTGATGGTGAAAGCTAATGAGGTGGAAAATATGAAAAGTATACTAATTTTGAAGAACATGTAATAATATGACTCCGAACTAGAAAGTAGGAAGTTCACGTCGGGTTCACCAATTTTGTACGACAGAAAAGTGACATGCGAGGATGATAATCGGCAAGTGACCTTCCCCATACCCGACCTCCCGAGGTCGTGCCGAGACAACTGGTGGTTTGAAATGCGGTGACTTAGATGAAGTCACAACCAGGATTATGGTCAATTTTCTATGATAGAAAAGCTACAGGCGAGGATGAGAATCGACAAGCAACTTTCCTATGGCTAACCATGGGAGGATCAATGACTAAGATCTGGTAGTGTGATCTCCTGGTAGCTGAAATGACAAAGGGGAGATTTAGAGGCTATGAGCAGGTAGCATAAATTCCTTAGTGGTTTATCCTCCTAACTAGAATTTTAGTGTTAATCTAGTTATGAAGTCTCCGAATTAACTTAAACTAAAAATAACAATTTATACTACTGCTGAAAGGGAAACTAATCTAAACAAAATATATGATTGAAACATTATAATTACAAGCAACAATTAAACTACTTTTATACTAAAACTAAACAAGCGAGATAACCCTAGTGTGGTTATTCACCTGTGTAGATGTGTGAATCTAGATAAAAGACAACCAATTAAATTAATTGAAAACCTTCAATCCTACCTCAGAAGTGAGGAACAAATCATAGTTTCTCAGAAACTATCATTCCCCACAGCTTCCCTGGCAATATTGAAAGTGAGCTTAACTAAAATAAAATGATTCGCTACTCTATTTGATAATAACTTTGACAATTTAAACCTAGAGTTTACTGAGCAGAGGCAAATCCAGTTTTGTTGTAGCTTGTCCCCTCAGAGTGATCTCTTCGTTCTTGCGTGTTCACGTGAATCCAGAAAGAGTAGGAGTATAACAGCATCAGCAAGAGAAGGCACTAGGATGGTAGTCACTTTGAAGTAAAAATGGCACGAAGCACAAGTAGGAGAGGGATGGCACAAGAGAACAGAGCTTGGCCTATATGATTCCTAGCAGGGTCGTTGCAGCAATGATGAAACAAAATGATAAACAACAGGTACTCAAACAATGAGCAATAACAGCTTCAGAGAAATACAACGAAGTACAAGTAGGAGAGGGATGGCACAAGAGAACAGAGCTTGGCCTATACGATTCCTAGCAGGATCGTTGTCGGTGTACAGTGAGGCATAACTAAATATTTAGAATTCTAATCCATGCTAAAGATAAAATGATTCATAAAATAAATCTAGGACTGAGTATTGAAGACTGAAGCTCAAGAATGAAGACTCCAGACTCAAAGAACCAAGACCATTTACTTGTAAACAAGCTACATATTTATAGCATTTGCAATGACTAGAAGGCAAGTTCAAATTGAACTCTCCCACCATTAAACAAAGATAAATCACTGTTCAGGCTAAAACATAAATACAAGCTTTAGTGGTTGAGAAATGCAGGTGAAAATTGAATTTTCACGCTTGACGCGATCGTCGGAGCATTCTAGAAAGCACGTACAGGACCGCCGCCCTGCGCAGGGCGATGGTTACAGGACCACCGCCCTGGCCTGGGTGATGGTTACAGGACCGCCGCCCTGGCTGGGTGATGGTTACAGGACCGCCGCCTGGTGGGTGACAGCGATTCTGAGGACCGCCACCATGGCAGGGAGGCGGTCCTATAACTAATAACAAAAAAACAAGGAAAAAGAGAGAAAAGGCTAGGACAAAACATGTAGAGGCTAGACAAGGGGATTTTCAATGGCTTTCGATGCAAATGTATACTCAATTTCTGAGCAATTTTGGGTACGTATAGTTTCCTTATCAAAATCATATGGGCATTAAAAATAGATCTTAATCATCTAGGGAAGCCAAAACTGCAAGATAATAAACCTTTTCATTATTTTCTCATGGGATAGCTTCGATGGAAAATGCATCGAAAGATTCAATGCAGTCCCATACTCTATTTCTATAATGTCGAAGTCTTATGTTTTTCACCTGATATTGTTGCCAAAATTACTTTACTATCACCTCCACATCACCCTAAAATCTCAGCTTCTTGATTCCCATGTCTTCTGCCATGCCCATTCCTAAGAGGAGAGATTCATATTCCACCATGTTATTTGTATTATCAAATTGCATCTTGTAGGCAAATGGGTACAATTCATCGGAAGGAGAGTACAACACCATGCCTACTCCCAAACTGCATTAGAATGACTACCATCAAATTCCATCATCCAAATTTGATCTTCTTCCTCCTTTTTAAGAAGTGGAAAATTTTCATCTTTTTTTGATGTGAGAAGTAGTTTCCTAGCCATTTATCTTGAAAGAGAATGTTTACTTTTGGATCATCAAAATTTTGTACAATGAACTTCATCTTCCTTCTTGCGTAAACTTCTTCATATCACCTTTCGTTGGAATAGTTACGGATGATAAATCCATTTTTATTTCTCTATCCAAGTCTCTCGTAGAAAATTTGGCTCATTAGCATGTTAAAGGATCTTTGGGATGTCACCACTAGGATGGTTAAAAGCACCTTATTATCTAGAAAATTAGCTAATGTTACCCGTGCATCTTTGATTCTTCCTACCAATGGCACTTGTTTGGATTCCATTGAATAACAGTGCCATTTTTATGGGTCAAGGTGAGGCCTAGAGAATTTGTAACTTTGATGGGCATCACATTATTTGAGGCTCTAGAATCTATGATGCAATTATTTAGCTGGAAGCCTTTAATGAGGAGTGATAGGTAGAAAGGTTTAACCTTGTTGGTTTTGGAGGCACTGAGGGCTAACATGTTTTGAGAAGGTGGTGTGGATGGTGTGGGGAGTAATCCTTTGGAATTTGGACTGAGGTTATAGGATTACCACCATGGACTACATCAATGAACCTATCAAATTAGGTAGGGTGTGTTTGTAGGTATTCTATTTATGTGAGATGAAATTTAGTTTTTCTTACATGTTCCACAAAGTCAAATGGGCTTATGGCAGGCAAGGTAGAAGTTTCGAGAATGAAAAAATATTTACATGGTGAAGGATTTGCTACTTTTGGGAGTGAAATTTCCTTCACGTGTGCAGTAACTGGCTTGAAAGGAGGTGAGGATGTAGATTTTTATAGAACCTTAGATGTTTTTGTAGGAAAAACATTTGAAGGAGAATTATTTTTAGTAACTTTTGAGCTGGGAGAAGGACTAGGTGACTTACTTGGTGTGGCAACATGATCCTTTCTAACCAATGGGTTTGCTTTTTGTTTAGCTGACTCCATCGAAGGTGGTAGTGGTGATCCTCTACTAATGATTTTATTTTTTGGAACCTCCACAGGAGAATCTTCTTTCTTCTTCTTGTCATTTACCATAGCCGTTGAGGATGGAGCACCTTTCTTGGATTGTGCGCGAGTGAAAAATGTGCATGAGAAACTTGGAGCTTCATCATCATCATCATCATCATCTTCATCATCAATGTACTTAATTAGACCATTGTGGTATCACCATCAACTTCCTCAACCTCAAGATAGTTTTCATCATCACATGCCCTCCTTCTTCAAGTTCTTCAATTTCCACTTCATCCTCTAGTTCTTCGGTGTCACAAACAACATTGACTGGTGGTGCTTTGAGAGTGAGTTGGTGAGGAGGTGGAGCAATCCTTGGTCTATTGGGAGGGTTTGGCTTCCTTGGAGTGTTCCTCACTGTGATCTTGGAGAGATCTTTCTTCAAGGTAATGAAGTCATTTGCCATTTTTGGAACATTGGGTCCGTGGTGACTGAGCTTGAATTCTAGCCTTTTTGCTTTCCATTTGGGCCTTTCACTTTACCAGAAAAGATTATATCATCATCAATTTCTATCACATGTTCTTGAGCTTCCTCAATGTTCTTGGTTGGGTTCTTCTAAGGAAGAAAACTACTTATGATGGCAAGGCACTGATGAAGAATCTCTTCAAATTATTTTTAGGAGGCACCACATCTTCAGGGATTCTTCTTATCACTTTATTATATCTTACTATGAAGTATCTCATTTATTCAGAGGTTTCTTTATTTATTTGGACCATTTAGACCAAGAGATCTTGACAGTCTTCTATGGTCTTGAACCTGTGTTCGAATGCACTTCTAATATCTTCCTAGCATGTGACAAACCTCGAGGGTAGCATGTACAACCATTCGAAAAAAATTTCTTGGAGTGAATCCATAAATATTTGGACTGCCTCATCTACCTCTTCAACACCCAATACACCATAAGTGGTGATAAATGTTGCTACATGTTCTTTGGGGAGTTGAGAACCATCCCTTCAATTTTATAAAAAAATTCTTGAGACTTTTGGTAACTCGTAAATTGGTTGAGCAAGGGCGAGTGGGATGGTGTTTCCACCACATGGTACATTAGGCCTATGAACCTCACAAAGACATTTCCCCATTTTGATTGTGTTTCTAGATTCCAACCTCTCTAAGGTTGCGGTTCTCGCCGCTGCTCTTACGTCCGCCTCAACTCAAAGTGTTTTAATTTCTTCAAGATGAGATCATATTTCCTCTTCCGCTCTTGCTTCTCTTTCTCTAGATTCTTCTTTGGTCTCTATGTTAGTGAAATATTCAAGGTTCTCATTGATGTATGGAAATTCACCATCCAAAGGATTGGTAACACTTAGGTTCCCAACATGACTGGTTGCTTGACAAAAGGGAGATTTCTGAATTCTAAGAAGCTCTGTATTCTTTGAAGCTCTTCAAAAGTGGGGTCTATATTTCGTCCTTGTCTTTTTGTCGGGCATATCTTCTATCCGAAAAATTAGAAATATATGCTCTTCTTTGTGGTGCTAGAATTTGTCTTTTCCTTTCCAATTCAGTAGTACATTCCTCTTCAAGGTAAAGAATTCTTGTGGCAATGAAGTAGTGGTTAACACTTCACTTGTTATGCCAGATAGCTTCTCTCAAATCTGAAGCAATATCCTCTTGGATGTGGAAGAGAAATTCAAGTCTTTCAACAAGAGGATTTCCCAGAATAGACATGGTTTGTAGACATGAGGCTCATATAGCTATTCAAATTCTAGAAATTTTCTTTTTTGAATTTTGAATTTTCTGATTTTTTTGTATTTTTCTAACCTTCTAGTTGTATTCGTGTAGATGTTGCTAAATCTGCCCCATGGTGGGTGCCAAAACTATTGGTGAGAAAAATTTTCAAGGACAAATTGGTGGTTATCTTGCCAATACTCTGGGAGTCTAAGTCCCTCTACTTAACCGGTGAACTACCGTACGTGTATGCATGAGTAAAAGTGAGTTTTATCCTAGTGGCCTTTCACTAGGGATCTAACAGGGGCACTCCACTGACCCTATGGAAAAATCTTGTATATATCTGTAAGAGAGGAATTTTCTAGAAAAGTGGGAAAGGGAGTGAGAAAGTTAGAAAAGAGAAACTAATACTGCAAGTAGAAAATCAGAGACTTGCATACACCAACCAAAAATTTCATTACATGCACTTGAATTTAGAAGAAAATAAATCGCATAATAGTAACAAGACAAAATAGCATTTAATGATCACAAAGTACCACTAAACTCCCGAGTCAAAAAAGGCTAAAATTACTTCTTCCTTTATTGAAGCTCAAGAAAAATTGTACATAACATAGAAATAGAGGACATTGTTGAGTAGGAGAAATGGAAGAAATTTGATATCTCTTTGATTTTTTCTCAAGGATACCTCTCTCATGAATTCACAAAAAACAACTCCAACATCTAAGAAGTTTCAGAATTTGTCTAAGAAGAAGCTCAAATGAGGAGCTTGTTACAATTTATAGAAGAGGAGGCAACTCTTCATCTTCCCGGTGACTTTTCAAATACTTTAATGTGACTTTAGACTTTTCATATTCCACTTAAATATTTAAGTCCCTTTTATAAAAACAAGGTGACTTAAAGTTTACATTATGTTTTTAAAGTCAATTAAAGTTATTTTAAAAAGTGAAAACCTCAACATAAAAATATAACATGGATGATAAAGAGCATTGGGTGAGAGGAGAAGAGAGAGAAAGAAGGAGAATTATGCAAAAAGGATGGGCTGGTTTAGTGGAATTGATCTTGCTCCCGACTAGTTTCCACTTCGCGCTCCTGAGAAGGCCTTTGTTCCTCCAAGATCTTTGTTGAAACGAGATCTGCAGTTCCCCTTTTCAACATGATCAATGCAAACGTAGCTCAAGGCATCTCTCCATCTATCGACTAAATTGTTGATGTCTTTGCATTTCTGAACCATAATGAATGTTTCGTTTGAGATAAGTGCAATGGAGGCCCAAATCTCTAAGAGAAATTTGAGGGTATCCTTGGTGAAGGATGATGGTTTTCCTACCTCTTTCTTGACGTATTATTCAAATGGACCAATCAACTCATTGATAGTTGTATCTTCACCCATTGTAGGTACTCCAAGTTTATGAATTTTCTGATTTACACTATCTTGCAATTTGTATGCTTGTTCCTCTTTCTCCTCCAATTCTGTGATGGCCCGACTGATTTCCTCAAACCTAATTGCCAAGGCCCTCACCCATACACATGAAAAGTCTTCTGAGGGAGTTTCAAAGATCTTCTTGTCAATCAAATCCTGGTGATGAGTGTTGCTCATTTCACCTACTATTGGGCATAATGGTTCCCAATAGTCCTTTTCCTTCTCTAATTCTTCCTTGAGTGTCTCGTGTCCTATTTTTGTCACACACATATAAGAAAAGATTTTGACCACTTCTTGAGCACTAAATTCCCTTTTTCATAAATTGAGTTAATCCATTCATTATTCACTCACCCCTATATGGTGAACTCGTGTGTCTTCCTAATGGATTCTGGATTGAAGCTATTGATGGGTGTAACTTCCTCAGTGGGAATTGTCATGGCATTAGGATCAACTAGATGTTGCACATAGAATGATAGAGTTCACACCTACCCTTTCAGTTCATCAATATTCTTCTTATAATCCTTTTCCTTGTCACCATGGGAGAGAAATATTGCCGATACATGTTCAAATCCCCTTCATGAGTTGCTGGTCCTAGTTGAATTGTGTTCATTTCATAGTTAGTTGGTTTCATCTCATCCATTGGCTTGATTACTTTGGGTAAAGCCACTTAGATGTATTAATTATCCATTTCCCCACTATAGAACCATGAGGCTATATGTGCGAGCTTCCTTGAACTTTTTTCTTTGGCCAATGAGATAATCATTGATAGATCATGGGATGATATTTGTTGCATAGTGTGGGTGTTAAGGATATTTTTTTCCTACATCCATGGAAACATCTCATTGGACTCGGGTTCAATGATAGGTTTAACAATGGTACCGTGTGATGAAAGAGGATGCAAACCCTAAATGGGATTGGAATGGATGTCAACAAGATGTGAAACCTCTTGTTGTGGCTCGAAGACTAGATCTTGAAACATGTGTTCTTCATCCACTTGTGTTTGTACCACTAGATTTTATTCCTGCATTTATGTGATCAAATCTTCCTCTCACAGTGATGCAAATGAGCCTTCTTTTACCCTGATTTTCTTTGGCATCTTCTCGTGAGGAAAAGCTTACAATTCTATGGCCTTTATTTTTGAACTTGCTCCAAAGTGTTTAGAACTGGAAGTCACCTCTATGAATTTTGAAGATGACTGATGGGAGACTTACTTATGACTTAGGGGAATTCCTCCTGATTGGATGATCATGGCTCACTTCTTTTCAAACCAATTTCTCATTCTCCTCACCACCTTCTCAGTCCACTCTAATATATCCCCTAATTCACAAACATACCAATTGATTAGAGGTACATGGGACATCTTGATTTTTGCGTACTTAGGATCATACATATCTATCCCATCATCATGCAAAATATCTTCATACCAAGAGAACTTGAATTTCCTCATCTCACTAATCATCATCCTCATATGGTCCTTTTCACGCACTTCAACCTCATCAATGCAATTGGCCCAGTAGTCCTTAACTTGCAGCTCATGTTGCAATTCTGGGACATAGAAAGAGGTGGGATCTTATTAGATATCAAAATTAGGCTTGGCGATGTGGGAATACAAAGTGAAATGAGTGAAAGCAGATCCATATGAGATGCGTCATTTGAGCTCTTGCATGTGAATACCCCGAGAGAGATAGGGAATGGAATCAAATTCTTCCTCCTGCTTCTAAGCTTGTTATTCACTTGAATGATCTATCTGTAAATATTGAACAATACAATTTGATCACTAAGGTACTTGGGTAACCTTAGTAGCACTTAGTTGAAGCCAAAGAACTCGCAGATAGGATAATGTTGAGAATTGTATCAAATAAGAACCATAATTTTTGATGAAGGATACCACTTGTGATGACATCCTAGCTTCTAGATCTCCTTCTAAGCTTTGGACTATGTACATTATGAATGCATCACTCACACGAGTGAAATTCCTATGAATTTCCTCCATCACCACCTGTGGAAGTTTCTTAAATGCAGGCACCTTGGCGGAAATGTTTTGTGTGAGATCCAATCCCTTGAATGATCTTGAGCTAGTGAGGAGGTAGACCAAGTAAGAAGTTATGTGGAACTTATTTGTCATAGGTACTTGGAGCAGTTACAAATGGAGGTTTGTGCTGATGATATGCCTGTAGTTAATTCTCTAATTTCCTTCACAACATCAAGATAAAAGGGCCCATCTAGTCTTGGAAGTCTCTTGTGCTTGATTTTCCCATTACTCTACTGAGGAGAGTGATGAAATCTGAATACCCTTCTCGAACTCACACCTTGGAAGGTTCTTGGGAATCCTTGAGTGATTTCTCCATGTTTTCAACCGTGACCCAAGCACAACCCCTTGTACGTATGCATCCACCATTTCCTAATCATGCAAGGCCCTGTCTTTTGAGATGATGACCATGTTGGGTGATATCGGTATCTACAGATAAAGTGAGATAGTTATAGGGATGATGACCACCATTTTTGGTTTAGATGGTTTGTGTTTTAGGCTCATAGTGATGAGAGTAGGCTAGGACAAGCTCATGAATTTGAAATACAATGGGTGTCCTATGACAACGAATAAACTATTGGTGATTATATGATCTTCAATCCTCTTTCGGTCTTTATCTGTCATGAAATTTCTTAGGTCATTCGATCCATGTATAAGATATTGTTGTCTTTTATCTCGTACTCATAGGCAAAGGGTTGTGTCGGCTTTTGTCCCATCCACTTCTCGCTTCATTTCCCCCTAGAATAACAACTTAGTATTCTATCAAGTATGTAAAAGCAACTCCCTCGGACCTCAACTAGATGTTACAAATTTGATTCCCCATTTTCCTTGCATTCCTCCCTCCATCTGGATCAACTTTATATTTTTGACAGGTTCTCGTGGAACTATTATCCAAAATGTGCCCCCTGCTCATTTTGTGGCTAACCCCTCTAGTTCTTCCCTCTATTGTGCTTCAGTCACAAAATTTTGCTTTTCAGGCACTCAAAACCTTCTAGAAATGGCACCATTGGATAGAGCTCTTTCTCATCTTTCTAGAAAGGTAAAGTTTTCCTCCTAACTCCATGTATTTTTCAAGTTATGGCTCGACGGAGTTTTTGTGGGAAATTTTCCCCTAGAAGGCCCGCGCCTAATGAAAACTTACCACGTCGCACCTAGACTTGCAGAACGCGGAAAAAAAATTTTGAAATTTTTTCCAAATGACCAAAAAGGTAAAAATTCAAAAAAATTCCCACACCCGATTTGGTCCTATTTTGACCTAAAACTTCAAATCGCCATATCTTTTGATCTAGAGATCAGTTTTCCACGTTCTTTATATAAATGGAAAGTTGGTAAAATTATCTACAAGATTCAATGGTCATTTTTGCATTTTGGTGGAGTTTGGAGAGAGAAAATCAAGAAACGCCTCTGCCACGTGGTCATGGATAGAAATGACGTTTCAACCACCGTTTTTAATGAAGAATGGCTCGCATTCTCTCCCAGCATGGCTAAAAATGTCAGGGGATGGGTCTGTAAGGATACCCATGTTGTTTTGAATGCATTTTGGTCAATGGTTGAATCCCTTCTATGTTTTCCCGTGTTTCTCTCTCCTGGGCTCGTCCCTTGCACTGTAAAAGCCAGATTTTGGCTCATTTTCAAAGGGTTGAACATTTTTTGTGTATTGCAGGTCCCCTTTCTCACCTTGGAAGTGATTTTGGTGGAATATCAAACCTTTTCTAAGAGCTGCAACTTTATTTTCCTCTCAGGTGTTGTAATGCAAGTGATTTTGATGATTAAAATAACAATACAACCTCTGTGATTAGTTTTCATCCTCTGCCTGTGTTGTTTGGTTAATTTATGATCCTTCATTACAATTATCAGTTTGTGCATGAGGTTATTTGTTGCATTTTTATGGACTGTGTCAATCTGCAGAAGTAAAAAATGCTCACCACTCCTTTGGTGCATCACCTATTAGCATTAGTTTTAGCTTTTTGCATTCTCTATCTCTGTCTCCTTTGGAATTTAGGGTAGGGTTAGGAATATAGACCTCTGCAACTTGTAAGTGATAAATCTAACCAGAGGAATTGAGGAACCAGCCTCTAAACTGGAGATTCCTTTCTCATTTTGCAAGTCCCACACTTGGGGAAAGGATTCAATGTTGTGCAATCACACTGGATGCTAGTATGATCAAACTAGAAATTTGATCAACATCTAGGGGGTGCTGCTGATTTGCAACAACAGTTTTGGCACGCCGGGTGGGACCTTAGAGGTCTTCCACTTTATCTTTGATAGGTTGGTGTGTTCTTGTTAAAGATTCAGCCTTTTGGAGGCACTTTCAAAAGCACATCTGATGACTCCATCTGGTAAACAACTCATTCTCTAAGTTACAGACCTGTTTTCCATTCATTTCCATCCATTCTTCTTTCCATCATTTTCATTCTTTTCCATTCCATGAATTTATGCAATCATGACTTCATTTCCATCATGGAATTCACATTTACAAAAACATTATATCACACCTCCAACATGTTTTACAAATCCTCCAAATCAGCATTTTGATCAAATTCAAAATCAGCATGTCTACCCATATGAGCAGCAGTGCCAAATTCAGTTTGGATATGAAGCATGTCAAGCACAAGGGTATGCTGGTTGTGAGGGTAGTCAAGAAGAAAATGGAGATCTGCTGGAACAAATCCAAAATATGGAGGTAAACATGGTGCTATCCAGGGCTCAAGCACAAATGAAAGCATTTAGAATCGGTTGTAGAGCACCTTGTTCATGGGTGGGACCTTTTCCAAGGCATTACAACCCTCAAGAGAAGCTAGACTTCATGATTACAACACTACCATTGCTTACAAAAAGTGGACTGAAGGAATAAAGGTGTATGAGAGGAGTATTCAACAACCTTGTCAACAATTAAGCACACCATCTCATGCCTTTTCTCTCCCTCTTTCCCAATTTGTTTTATCTCAGCAGTGTCAAGTTTTAAACTCTCCATCTGCTGTCCCAAGTGTTGAATCCATTTCTCCATTCCCTAGTCTTCCACCCCATCTCAATTCTTCTATCCTTTTCCCTTCCAAATAGCCATTCCCTCCAAAGAAACAAGAGTTCCTACCTCCTCCACCACCATAAAAATTGCAAAATCAATTGAGTTACAATCCACTTCTCCTCTTGCATTCCCAAATCCATGTTGGGAGGATAAAAATCAGAATGCCAATCAAGGAAAATAGTAGCAGAAAGAAGAGCCAAACAAGGATGAAGAAATTCAAAGTCTGAAGAGTTGGGCTCTTAAATTCAGGATTACAAAAATCCCCTTGATGGTGAAACCAATAGAGGATGTTGAAGTTGGAGAACAAGTGGAAAACAAGGCTGATTTTATAACAGCAGTGAAGTGAGAAAAATAGCAGTTTGTTGGTGATGAGTTGGGTGTCCATGTTGGCACTTTGCCCAAAGAAAATGCTGATCCAGTTTGCACTGCAAAATCAGCCATCGAGAAGGAAGGAAAACCATCTCAAAACCCCATCTTTGAGGAGAAAATGGATGAGGTCAAGTCAGTTTTTACAATAGTAGAAGAAGGAAGCATTATTGATACATTTTTGCTTTCATTTGAAGGGGCTGATTTGATTGATGAAGCCATTATGGAGGTGAACAAAACAGGTCCAAATTGTGAGCAAAAGGCACAAGAAATTTCATGCTTCTCTCCCACTTCATCTCTCCAACAATCTAATTTTTGGGATGAGTTTGGATTGACAAGTTTCATGTTTGAAAATGAAGTTATACAGGGTGAAGAAAATGCAGATTTGGAGGCCACCATACAAGAGGGAGAGACTTTGCTACAACAAGACATTCAAGAGTTTGATTTGCCATCAGACTTAGAAGAATTTTTAGATGAAGAGCTAGCTGAAATTACCATGTTTCCTTCTTCACCATTCGTTCTCCAACAACAAGAACTTGCTGCCATGGACAAAAGAGTTCAAGGACAACAACCTACAGTTTGCAACATGCCTCTTGAATCAAAGCTGGAAGAATTTGATCTTCCAAAAGCTACAATGGAGGAGCTCCAAAGCCAACAATGTATTGTAGTAGGTAACAACAATGCAAAAGCAACTTCATTAGATGTTGCAATCAATAACGAGGAGTTGCACACTATAGAAGAGTTCCATGTTGCCATGAAGGAAGAGAAAGGGCAGAAAAGTCCTACCATTGCTTCCACATCACCCACCCAAGAAGGTCTACAAGAAGACTCCATTTTTGGAGTTGAAAATCAGAGCTATGGGCATATCAAATGGATCATACCTTGCCCAATAAGGTATTTGACTTCATTGGAGTCAAAGGAGAAGTCACAACCAGTCATGCTTGCTTCTAAGCATGAGGGTGAGCTACAAAGTACCAAGGATCAGCTGTTATACCTCTTCAATCCAAATCCAGAACAACTAAAAGAGGTATTGGATTTGTTTTCAGTTGACACCTTGATGATTTGGGTAGAAGACCAGCTTCTTGTTGATTTTCCACTCATCCAATCAGCCATGTTCAGTGCCAAATCAGTTGCATGGTTGCAACTTTTGAGAAAGGGAAGCTATTTCTCCCAACCAGTTGCAGGGTTTGTTTAGCCCACTTTTGCTTCCAGTTAGAGTAGGATAGGTAGTTTTGCTTTCAGTAAAAGAAGTGCTTGTGCACACTCTACATGTTCCATTTTGGAGCATGTATGACCTTTAGTTTTGTACATAGTTTTTGTGGTGCTGGTTTTGCTCTTGCACAGTCCATTTTAGTGGGTTTCCAAGTGGCTCAGAGAGGAGGTTTTCAAAGTTCAGATCAGTTTGCAGGCTACAACTCATGACTCCATGCCCAATGGATTGCTTCAGGCAACTGGTAACTTCATCCAGCAGGCAGATGACCCCTCTGAGTCGCCAAAATTGTTATCCAAAATGTGCCCCCTGCTCATTTTGTGGCTAACCCTTCTGGTTCTTCCCTCTATTGTGCTTCAGTCACAAAATTTTTCTTTTCATGCACTCAAAACCTTCTAGAAATGACACCATTGGATAGAGCTCTTTCTCATCTTTCCAGAAAGGTAAAGTTTTCCTCCTAACTCCATGTATTTTTCAAGTTATGGCTCGGCGGAGTTTTTGTGGGAAATTTTCCCCTAGAAGGCCCGCACCCAATGAAAACTTGCCACGTGGAACCTAGACTTGTGGAGTGCGGAAAATTTTTTGGAAAATTTTCCAAATGACCAAAAAGGTAAAAATTCAAAAAAAATTCCCACCGACCCGATTTGGTCATGTTTTGACCTAAAACTTCAAATCGCCATATCTTTCGATCCAGAGCTCGATTTTTCACGTTCTTTATATCAATGGAAATCTGGTAAAATTCTCTACAATATTCTGGGGTAATTTTTGCATTTTGGTGGAGTTTGGAGAGATAAAATCAAGAAATTCCTCTGGCACGTGGTCATGGACAGAAATGACATTTCAACCACCGTTTTTAATGAAGAATGGCTCGCATTCTCTCCCAGCATGGCTAAAAATGTTAGGGGATGGGTCTGTAAGGATGCCCATGTTGTTTTGAATGTGTTTTGGTCAATGGTTGAATCCCTTCCATGTTTTCTGTGTTTCTCTCTCCTGGGCTCGTCCCTTGCACTGTAAAAGCTAGATTTGGCTCATTTTCAAAGGGTTGAACATTTTTTGTGTATTGCAGGTCCCCTTTCTCACCTTGGAAGTGATTTTGGTGGAATATCAGACCTTTTCTAAGAGCTGCAACTTTATTTTTCCTCTCAGGTGTTGTAATGCAAGTGATTTTGATGATTAAAATAACAATACAGCCTCTGTGATTAGTTTTCATCCTCTGCCTGTGTTGTTTGGTTAATTTATGATCCTTCATTACAATTATCAGTTTGTGCATGAGGTTCTTTGTTGCATTTTTATGGATTGTGTCAATCTGCAGAAGTAAAAAATGCTCACCACTCCTTTAGTGCATCACCTATTAGCATTAGTTTTAGCTTTTTTGCATTCTCTATCTCTGTCTCCTTTGGAATTTAGGGTAGGGTTAGGAATATAGACCTCTGCAACTTGTAAGTGATAAATCGACTAGAGAAACGAGGAACCACCTCTAAACCGGAGATTCCTTTCTTAGTTTGCAAGTCCCACACTTGGGGAAAGGATTCAATGTTGTGCAATCACATCACCTTTGATGCTAGTATGATCAAACTAGAAATCTGATCAACATCCGGAGGGTGCTGCTGATTGGAAACAACATGAACCACTTACTATTTTTAGTAAGTGCTAAAAATTCCCGTTACGATGAATTCTCGGCTATAATGCACCTCTAATGTATCTATCTCCTTCACAAGTTCTTTTGTTGATGACTTTCCCAAAATAGAAGTCCCCTATGCATAAGACCTCATATTTTTAGAAATTGGGCTTATAGAATTTGGATTGATGTGAAATGAATTTTTATGATATGGTTTTTTTCCCATTATCATCCCTCCGAAGTTTTAGACCTACCTGCTTATGATCCAGGAGATTTTAAACTTTCAAAATTTGGACCTGGTAGTGCTTCTGGACGTGGCAACCATTAATGGACCTCAAAATTGAAGGTCTTTTTTATCCTCCATTTTCAAAAAAAATTATATTCCTGATATAGGTTTTTTCTTATGGTGTTTCATGTGAAATTTTTCTTCAATTCAACAACCGGTTTGATGGGAAATTCAACTTTTTCTTTGTTGAACCGAGAAAGAGATTTCTTTGCTATGAATGATCTGTTGCATGAGAGGAGATTTTGAAAGTATATTTTTGATGGTCTTGGATAGAGGAACAAAAAAATATGGTTCATTTTTTCGTGCACTGGTTTGTGAGATTTCTACGAATCTCCATTTCATAACAATGGAGATTTTCACTGTTTTCTTCGTTGTTCTTTGTTTCTCCTTCTTAACTCGATGAAAAATCCTTCTGAGACCTACATATCACCATGGGAAATGTATTTTAGTTCCTTTGTTGAGCTGGTCTGATAATTTTCAATGGCGGAGTGATGGTAGAAGGTTGCAGAGGAAGTGAGATGGTTCTGTGCATGAGAGACTTAAATATAAGAAATGGGAAGAAAGCGGCAGTTAAGGATTATTAAAAAAATTTAAAAAACATGTAAAAAGAGGTCCTGGGAAAATTTTATTGTCCCTAAAATCCCTCACCTCAAAGGGACATGAGGGACATCAGTTTCCACAGTGAACAAGAAAGCAACACGTGGCAACAATCCAATGACAGGGAGTGAGAGCTCCAAAATCAACTTTAAAGCATTGAGGGGCTGGAAGTGGGTCACATGGGTGACTAGAAGTCTCTCCTAGGGGGATGGGTGAATTTTTCAAGTTTTTATGTCCCTTACCTATGAGGGACGTTAGGGACATAAAATCTCACAAGGCTCCTAAGCTGACACGTGTCCTCCTAAAATTTGGCTAACTCCCGAACTCGCTTCAAGAGGATAGCTTGTGAAGATGATAACTTGAGCTCCCGATGGAATTTTTCACCAGAATGTTATATGAACCTTACTGGAAATGGCCTTTTGAATCCAATGGCTATGGTCGTATGTCTTTATTCTTCCATTTGATCCCTAAAAAATCAGAGTTTTGATTTGGTACTCCACATGTGCCTGAGAAAAATTCCTGCAGACCTAATGTGCCAAATTTTTGTGAGAAAAATGATTTTACCATCTTATAGGGATTGGAATTATATTTATAGAGATGTTTTTTTCTCCTAACTCCATCCAGATCTCCCTAAATCACCTTCCAAAGCTCAACAACTGTTTTGGCCTATGTGATCGACTAGGCTGTGAACCCTTATTTTGGTGAAACTTCCCCAACTTCTCTGAGCCCTTCCAAAATCTTCCTGAATCTATGATGTCCCAAGACCTTTAAATCACCTCCATTTCCACTTTTTATCTTCTTCTTAGCTCCATGGGGTTGCTCTAGCCCTACGAAGGCCAGTGATAACCCTTCCCAAAACCACCCATATCTTGTGAACTTTTAATGAACTCCTAAAATCACCTATGAGGAATAAATGTTATTTCCTAAATCACATAAGGGGCTGAGATAACATTAATTGGGAGGTCACTTGGAATGAATCGATAGACCTGGGGTGTCTTGGAATGATAGGACTTGAAAAAAATTAACACAGGGGTATAATTGTCATGCTCAGAAATTGTTGATTTTCCTTGTTGCACATTTGCATGACAACAAAAAAACTTTCATGAGTATTTTAAAGTTGTACAATCTTTTTGCACTATCATTTATTATTTTTGGGAATGATTAGAAATGTTTCAAACTCTTTAAATGTTTGGAATAGGTACAAGGCTCTCTCAAAGGTCCACAAGAGGTGGAATTTCCAAATTTCATTTTAAAATGAGAGAGAAATTAAATTTTTATGCTCCTTGGGCTAGAATAGTGTCCAAAACCCTAATTATAGGGTTTGAAAGTATAAAATGGCTGAATTTCAAATTCTAGCCAACGAAAAATTTCCAAAATTTTGAAGTCATCTATTTTTTAGGGATATGACTACTTTGCAAAAATAATCATGCAATTTAATTTTTAAACTAGGGATATTTCAATGACAATTTTCTCTAAAGATGTTCTCCATTTTTGTGTAGGTAGGGTAATATTAGTAAATGCCAAATCATTTTTGATTAAACTTCAAAAATTTCATACAAAGCATATAAATTTTGATTAAGTAATAATGCATGCTTAGTTTGATCTAAATTTTGTTTGGAGGTACTAAAATATCGTGGCAAAGTGATGTTTTTAAAGACTAAGATACTAGTCTACTCTCTCAATTGATAGTTAACTTGTAAAGTTGTTTCAACAAGGACTTAGAGCTATGAAATATGTCTCTTGGAGCATTAAAAATAACCTTGGTATACATCTTAATGTTTTAAATGTCAGTTTTCTCGTGTCATTGTTGCACAAAACCTCTATAATGCTTTGGCAAGATAAGCTAAGTTGTTGTTTGGGCTTCTAGTGGATGTGAAGAGTCTTAAGACATCTTTTCAAACAATATGGGTTCATGGATAAGGTCAAGAGCCTTTGATAAGTTAAAAAACTCATTATTTCTTCCTCCAACTCAAGATACAAAGGTGAAGAGACTGTTTGTAGTCCAAAAATAGTAGTCAAAAAGACAAAAAATCCAAAAACCAAAAGGAAGTTGAAAAGATTACCGTCATGTGAGATGAGCTCGATCTAATGTAAGTTTCATGGTGTAAGGTAGTGTGTGGCATATAATGTGAAAGGTTTTATAATAGTTTTTGGTGTTTTTGAATAGAGTGAAGGAGACTATGAAACTAAAGAGTGTAGTTAAAAATGTGAAAATTCTTGAGAGATGTGGATGTGGTAAGGAGTGATGAATAGTACATTGAACATGGCAAAGTAAAAATTGACTGAAAGTTCATTTTTCTTGACCGAGATAGAATTTTTAGAGATTTTGGGAACTAAATACAATCATTATGAATCATATATGAATGATGCTAAGTATGTTAAGAATATAGAGATTATATGATGAGAAAGGAGATAAAGCACATGAAGGTGAAAAAGGAATATCCTATTGTTTTGTGTAAAATGTACAAAACAAGACTATGACATAGGGATGTTTCTAATTGAAAGAGAGTTAATAATATGAAGTATAAGAGATTTTCAAGAAGGTATTGAACCCTAGAAGAATAAGATTATATAATTTGAGGATAGTGAAGAAGATGATTGACATAGGTGGACCGAGTATGAAAATAAAAGTCTTATGATGTTGTGAGTATCAACTAGAGTGAGAAACAAATTAGTTTCATCAAGAGATAAGAAGGAATGAAATGAAGCTTGGTATATGAATAATTTATAGAGATTCGTGTCTTGAAGATGAAGAAGGCTACCTGTAACATATTGAAGAAAGAGGAATTAGGAGTAGAACATAAGAAGTAAGTTAATTTAGAGGTCATTCTTAGTTGTGTAAGAAAACAAAGTGTGACCAAAATAGTTAAACAAGTCCATGTAGTAGCTTAACATTTGGGGAGTTACAACTTCCCTGTGAGTTTAAGCTCACTAAATATCACTTGTAGCTAGTTAAATTATAGGGGTTGAAGCTTCGTAAGTTGAAGATTACTAAAGGTTAGTTGTAATTGAACCAAAATTTGGGAGTTGAAGATCCTAGAATAAGTAGTAGCTTGGTGAAAATTTGGAGTTGTAGATCCAAGTTCATTTGAAGCTCAACCATGAAATCAATGTAACTAATACATGAAAAAATTGTCCTAATCCTAGTTCTGTTTTTCAAAGGGTTTTACCTAGCTTGGGTTTCCCACATTAAATTATGTGTCTCTGTGTGTTCTCTCCTATTATTTTCTTGTGTATGATTTCATGTGTTCATCATAACAAGATTAAGGAAATGGAAATGTCTAAAAAGTTTGATTAGACATTGATTTAACCCCCTCTAAGTTCCTAGTTTCCAACAATTGGTATTAGAGCCTGGTACTCTTGAAACAAGTCTAAAAAATTAGATTAGGTCCTTCCTAAAACACAAGCATGGTTATTGAGGTAATTCCTAATAGAAGCTCAAGAGATAGGTATGTCAGTGAGGATGAAATCTCAGATGAAGAGGAAGTTGAGGTAAATCTTGAAGCAAAATTGATAAGTGCCCTAGATGAATTGAAACATCAAAGGAAGAAAACATAAAATTGAAGATAAAGATGAAAGATTATGAATATAAGATCAAGCTTCTTGAGGAGAGGAAGAAGTAGAAATATGAAGATGGAATCAAATATGTTGAGGCATAATTGGAGCTGATTAACCATATCTTAGAGACAAATAGAAAGAGCATCACAAAATTAGTATAGAGCTGAAATCCTAGGTTGAAATAATGTCAAAATATCTACATGTCAAAGAAGACACCTGCATGAGACATGAAGAAGAGATGATATCCTTAAGAGATAAATTAGAGGAAGAAAAAGAGATACTAAAAATGTATAGAAAATTGGAAAAGAGTTATGAATCTCTTGGTGGAATCTTGGAAAATCAAAAGTCACACAGTGATAAAATAGGTCTAGGATTCAGAGGAGAATCTATAGAAAATAAATAAGATGACAAGGCTAGTCCCAACATGCAAATAGACATGAATCTGATCAAGGAGACAAACACAAGAAGACCTAAGTCAGTTAGGAAACCAAATGCATCTAGGTATGAGAGAAATTTCAATGGATATATTTTTCTTGTCATAACTATTTCCATAAGGCTAAGAAATGTAGAAAACAAATCATAGATGAGCATTCATGGAGAGACAATATAAGTGAGACATTAAAAAACATATTTTGTTTCAATTGTGAGGGAAAAGGCATATTGCCAGTACTATTTAGAAGAACCTTCAAGTCAAGTTTTGGGAAAAAGAACACTTAAGAGGCATGAACATGTTAGTGTGCTACAACTGCAACAAATTTAGACACTATGATAAAAGGTGTCATGAGTTCAAGGTTGCAAATTATGATAGGAATGACAATTCACACCAAGCCAGAGGAAAAAGTAATGTCATGTGTTATACTTGTCACAATTTTGGGCATTTTGCAAAGAATTTCTATTACCATGAGAAATCCAAGTACAATAGAATATATTGTACTTTTAAAGAGAAATATAATAAGTATTACAATAGGAAGATCAGTCCTAGAAATGAGACTAAGTCAGCCATGGTTAAAACAACTCCTAAAAAGAAGAAAGATAAATGGATATACAAGGTCAAGGAAGTAAACCCAAGAGTTGAGGAAGCAAATAAGGACAAGAAAATAGTATGGGAAGATGATGTAGAAATATAGGAAGGAAGACAACTCTAGTGCAAAGGATGAAGTACTTCTGCCTCAAATAGTGCCAAAATAGGTGTATGAGATGCAACAAGTATGTTTATCGATTACCTAGTCAGACATGTGAAGGATCAAAACTAAAATTTTCATACCTATAATCACTTCCAAGAATAATAACAAGGTTTCAAGGACAAGAAAGGAAATAATTGAGTCATCAGGCTCTTTTGATGACTTTCTATTGTTTTGAGATGATATCACAAGTGGTATGCCTTCTCTAGGATTCTAGAAGGTATACACTAATTGAAGGAAGCATGGTTTGGGTGTCATTGGTCTAAAAATATGCCAACGAACTTCAAGATAAATTTGAGTGATTGTGTCAAAGATGCTCCTAAAAGGTAGTTGTTATCATTTTTTGTTGTTTGGAGTTTTTCATCAGGTTGTCAAGGTATGTCAAATATAAAAAAGTTTGGTTGGTCCCATGTTGATGTATTGGTGCTCATTAAAGCTATTAAATGTTTCTTTTTGGGTGTTTATGCCTAGAGTATGTGGTCAAGAGGTATCAAAGTCTAATTTTTTTCCTTTATGCTATCTATTTTGAATCATAATTGAGTCATGGCTCCCGAGGTTGTTGTCATAAAAACAAGGTTTCCAAAAGAGAGTACAATCCTATTGAAAGTTATATAGTATTTTGATCTGATTTATTTTATAAAAGATGAACCAAAAAAATTCATAGGCTTTATCATGTCAAGGTTTTTATAGTCATCAATATAAGGGTATAGTGAGAGGTTCAGTCAGAAGTACATATCCACTAAGTATGTATAGTGTTTCATGATGGTTTAAGAACAATAAGTAACCTGACATCTCATAAGTGTGTAAAAGAGGTGGCCTAGGAGTCTAGAAAAGTCATTTTTGATGGTTAAGAAGGGACTCCAAGGTGCAAAAGTCTACTAAATGGTGGTGAAGGCATCATGATTAAGTCAAGTTGTCCAATAAGTATCTCTCATATCAAAAAGACATGAAGAAAAAAAGGTAAGCATGGATACGTATGATGTTCTCAAGTGATTCATGAGGGTAACAAATAGTTCCTACAAATTTTTAAAGTAAATATGAAACTTTCCTAATTAAGTTGATTGTGTAAATGTGCAAGAAGTAATCAATACACTCAAATGGAAAACTAATGTAATTCTGAAAGAGATATAGTCTTGAGTATGAGAAGTTTCGGTGGCGATTGTCATTGATATAGAAGAAGAATAAGGATCAACAATGTCTGTGTGCACTAAGAGGCGATCCTATAAATGGTTCTAGAGTTTGTAAGAGTCATAAATGATCCATCATAAGGTACAAAAAAGTTCTTATTAGTCTAAAATAGTGATTAGATAATTCTTCTTCAGTCATTTGTACGCTGACCATAAGTGCTAGAATGAAGAAATAATGTAGAAGGATAAAGTTCAAGTTGGTGAGAAGTGAAAAGAAAAAGAAGCTTCATCAGTTGTGATTATCATAGGAGTTGTAATGTTTCTAAGTGCAAGACATGAGGTTTGGAACAAGTGATAATCAAATGAATATCCTAAACCAAGAAAATAGAGCCATGATTTGTCCTTGACCAAGATGAGAAAAAGGAAGGTTATGTATAATGAGTTCATAATGATAAGAAGAAGCTTAAATAAAATAATATTTTAAGAAGGATAAAAATAATTGTAGTGAATTAGATGTTTAGAAAATTGAAATGCCTATACCATGGTGTCTGAATAGACTAGAGATAAGACTGTAAAATATAGATATAGTTGGCAATCCTAAAAAGGAAAGAGTTACATAGGAAAGAGATCTCGGTTCTTCCCATCAAAGGAAATATCTGAAACTTCTTACCATATGTTCAATGCTTATTTTTTGAGAAGGTGTGTGATAGTCATGTGTGTGAAAAGAAATTTTGTTAACATTCAAAGGAATAAATCAATCAAAAGTGGTGTACCATCTCCTGATAAAGAAATGTAATGATTGCAAACAAAGTTGTTGTAAGTTATATCAATGTTTTGAAAGTCTAAATCTATCAAAAGTTGGGTTGAATTTTTCATCTCAGTATACATATAGCTGAGTGTCAAGTAAATATTCTGAGTTCTGAGTTTAGACTTATATTCAAAGGACCTATGAAATATCTAGAGATTTGACAAAGGAAAATGAAGGAACATAGAGGGTTCTCAACGAGGGAAACAATATATACTTATTGCAAGAAGTCATACTTGCATATGAAGGTTCATGATCTATTCTCATTCCTTTAATGTGTTTAGGAAAACAAGTTTAGGTTGATGTATTCATGTCAAATATCATGAAGTTTAGGAAACAACCCTTGAAGGATGGGTCAATTATGTGTTGAACCTAAAGGAGCTCCAAGACAATTTTCCATCCAAGTAAAGATAAACAATGATAATCTCAGGTATGTTGAGCATGTTTCATATTGTAGGATGTAAAATTCAGTGGGCCACAAACTTGGAAGGATTATTAGAACAAGGGAATTAGATGAGTCAAGAAAGTAGTTTTTGTAGTGGCTTAGGAGACTATAAATATTTATAAATCACAAGACAGTTTATTTAAGATGGAATTTTGTTTGAGGGATCAATTTTTTTATCAAATTAGTAAAGGGTCAAGATAAATCCCTGAGGAGATCTTTGATGAGTGGTTAGATATGAATGTCTTATCTTGATGTCTTGAGTGCAAGGAAAGTGATTGATGACATGTAGCTTCAAAAAAAGGAGGATAATATGATCCCAAGGGGATCAATATGAGTTTTTTTAGCAAGGTGAAGTGAAACATCTGAATATTGAGAGAATAGGTTTAGGGGAGCTATGAGGCTGATTGATGAAGACATTATTGCATGTAGTCAAGACACAGTAGCAATATAGTGATGTTAATAAAAGGGAGAGCTTCTTGAGGTAAGATTATGTTTTGCAAATGATTATATGCTTGTTTTTTTCATTCTGTAACGCATGATCATTTTTCATAGATGTCAAAGGAGGAGAGAGTGCTATTAGAAACTAGGAAGGGTGATGTGAGCTGCTGGTGTGTGTTTTCCATCAAAGGTTTCTAAGTATGTTTCCATCAATGAAAAAGGGGAGATTGTTGAACCCTAGTCATTGGTGTTGTCATTGATGTCAAGTGGCATTGATGGAAAAGGAGTGAGTGGTGAAGTGATGATATGTAAGGGACATGAATTTTTACCAATAGTGTCTCATCATCGTTTATTGTGAATTCAAGATGGGTTCAAGATGGTTTTAGTGTTCTGTAGGCTTGGTTAGTGAGGTAGGAGTCTACTAGAGGTATGGAAATGGTTGGAAAACTTGGCACAGGTGATCTATAGGTCATACATGATAAGTCTAACATGAGAAATATTTTCCGGAGTGAGTAACAGTCAATTGTTTAGAGTCACAGTTGTAACTGGATCATTTAGGCCTAGTTCTGGAGCCCAATGAGGTGTAAGAGCTAAATTCACATCATGGAAATATCATTTAAGCATGGGAGAAGAATAAAAATATTTCCTAGGGAATTTATGCACATCCAAAAGATCTATTATAGCTTCACGGAGGAAAAATTTGAAAGTTCACCAAAGTTGGATTTGAGGACTAAAAATGTATCTTTGAGGTAAATGAGATACGTATGAGTTGAATAGGAAAATATATGGCTGAAAAACCTATGGAGATGAGAGGGGTGTCTTTTAGTGCTTTGTGCCAAATTTCATCAAGTTTTGAAGAGGTACGTGGAAGTTATACAAGTTTTCTTAGAATTGACCTATTAAGGAATGCAATTAGAGCACCTGTCTTCTTAACACCCAAGTAAAAATATGAAGCATTATTTAGATAAATCATATAAGGAATTTTTGTAGATAAATCAAATCCTAAAGTATTGTAAAAATTTTGAGGAAAATTTATTAATAATCAAATAATTTATAAAAATTCTACTAACAAGCTTTTCTCTCTCCTCGGACTTTCTTCTTGAAGAGTTTGAGATTAAATGAGTCATTATGATTTTGTGTCAAGTTTGTGAAGAGAGTCATATTCTCAAATCTTAGTGATGCTTTCACCATGCCATATTAATAAAAATTATGGACTTCAAGCATAATCCTTCTAGCTAAGCCATATCAATCTTTGCGAAAAGGATTTCTCATACAATAATGAGAATTGAATGTCACAGTCATAGTAAAGTGATCTAGGTTATGTTTGAAGATATAAAATGGTTTTATTTTATGGAGAAATTAGTATGGGTTATGAGCCTTGAAGCTAAACCAATCTTCCTACTCATTGTCTTGTGATGGTTTGTCAAGTTGTCAAGAAAACAACATTCATTGTGTACTCGAGAACTCATGTCGCAATCCTTCCTATCGATTACGTGAAAGAGGGATTCACGAGAACCGATGCGAGAAAAGTGATGCACCAAAATGAAGTTGCACTACAATGGTAACGTCAAGCCAACACAATACACAAGATTCAAAACAATGGAAAAAATATTGCAAGTAAGAAGAATGGGTTTGCTCATGCTCATAGATAAAAAAATAGGAAATATAAATAGGGGTGCTATGTAACCCCCATGCCTAAACATGGAAATAAACTAAATGATGCCACTAATGCATATGACATTGACTGATGCATATGATGCCACTAGAAGAGGAGTTACAATTACAAATAAGGAATGTAACTCCTATGACGCATTGACGTAAATGACAATGTCAGATTCTATGACAGAATCGACACTTGTCATTTGACTTCCTAAGACCGATGACTCTCACAAGGTGAGATGAATCACCTAGGTGATGTGGACGATGACCGGATAGTCACAAAAACTAACACCCCCTTCACCGAAGGCAGTGGGAAGAGGACAAGGTAAGCCAGAACAAAAAGAAGACTCCCCTAGACAACTAAGAAAGATGTGTCAATGGGCCCTAGAAACTAAAGGCCTGATAAGGTGCCCATGTACAAACAACATCTTTCTAGAAAGAAGAAGAGGAGAAGAGAAAAAAGGAGCACTATCCAGCTCCCTCGGAAGATGATTTCTGATGGACTCCTAATGAATCTGAAGGGACCAAAGGTCATGATCAGAAGGAGGAGGAACATGGAGAGTGCCGGAAGGTGGCCCAATATGAGAAGGAGATAATATATCAAGAGAAGTGGTGACAATCCTATCAATCTCCATAAGGTGAGAGTCTACAAATATAGATATATCATCAAGAGAGCCCTGAAGGGGAAAATGAACCTGCTGCGGTGGAGAGTCAGTGGAAGCTGGTGGGATGGAAACTCGATCTCGAAGAGGCAGTAGGTTGAAGAAGATGTTACACTGTGATGTCGGTATCCTCGAGCATATCATCCAAGTCTGAGTCAAGGAGATCAATGTCCTGTTGTGGAGGATTATAAGAACCCTTTGAAGAAGCAATCTCGAAGTCTCTAGAAGCAACAAGGGATGGAAGAATCTCTAGGCTAGAATCAATGGAATCAGTAGATGCTCGTGATGGGGAAAACCAGAGATCCAAGGCAGCATGGTGCATAGGTGAGAATTCAACCGAAGAGTCTTGTGGAGGAGAGTCACTAGAAACTATGATAGGAGCAATACTAAGTTCTGAAGGAGCATGCACAAAAATATGTGTGGGCTTCCCTTTGTAAGAAAAAGTATCAGTGAACTCACTTTCCTCCATGGATGCAAGATCATCAGAAGATCCATAACCAGATGAAGGAGGATCAAAGTCTCCATGAAAATTCTGAATGAAGATCCAAGCTCTGTGCATAGACTCGGTGAATTCTAATCGACATTGAAGGTCCTCCGGTATAGTAAGACAAAGAAGCCCGTATGCCATATCATTCTCGTTCAACCAATTTTGGTGATGAATGCAGTCAATAGGTTCAGGTGCCAACCCAAGAAGATGTGGTAACAAATTGTACATAATACAATGATCGAGTATCCCACTCTTCCATTGTAGGTAGTTTCCTGGTCCTAGTTGAACAACGGAGTGATGAAATTCAATGTCCATGATGAGAGGAGCCTCCAAGGAACACAAGATTAACCCCCCCTTTTTGTGGCACTTTATAATTTAGTGCATTGATTACAACCAGATGCGACTGTGTTCCGAGAACCAGTTTGTCACTCACCTTGTAATTAGCATAATAACGTGCAATGGTGGAGACAACAATCAAGGTTCGTAGGGCGCAACAGATCGACACTACAAGCAAGCACAGAAAGAGAGAAGCAAGAGGGGGAAGAAAGAGATTTGTGAGAAACAACATCTCACGTCACACGAAAGAATCCCTTTGTCGTAAGACTGTGGTGGACATGCTCACAAGTCCACAAAAAAAGGAATAAAACAAAGCTCAAGAAAAAATGAGTTGAATTAAGCAATACAAAGACACCCCCCAGAATGCGACACTTTATAAAATTAGTGCATTTACAAAGCTAATGATCCCATCATCTAGAGTGCAAAAAAACATGTAACTTTGACTAAAGAAGTGCTCAAAACCGAGCAACAAGTCAAAATTTATAACAAAAACCAATTCCCGCATGAATCGATGAGAAAAAGCCAATAAGCCAGAAATGGATTAAAAAAGTGCCCTAAACGCATGCAAAAGGTGTCGTATGTATGCTTGTTAGAAATGACATAGAATTTGAGATAGGTTTTGTTTGTATTGCGAAGGGGGGATTAGCCACTTGCTAATCCTGGACCTTCGTCTTTGGCACTCGACGGAAGGTTAAAAATACAACAAGCCACAAGACCAAATTTTATAATGCCAAAGAAATGAAATGTGTTTACCTTATACCTTTTAAAAGTAATGAAACAACATGTTTTAAGAAAAGTGATAAGGTAAAATGAATACAAACACGTTTTTTAAGAAAAGTGAATAAAAAAATGTATTTTTGGAAAGATATTACCCGGCGGTGGTGAGAAAGCCACATGGTCCACTACAAAAAAATGTAACCATCCACAACAAGAATACGCTAGCTGAAATAAACACCTCAATAGTGTAAAAACACCAATTGAAGGAGAAAATGCCTGAACAGTCCAAAAAAATGCCCGAACAGTCAAAAGAAGCCCAAATAGTGCAAAAACAAATAGAATAGTGTAAAAATGTAGCCACTAAAAGAAAATGCCCGAGGATAGCGGAAAACACAGCCAGGGCTTGCAAAAACATGAGTAGATCTCGCAAAAATGTGAGAGACCAGGAAAAACATGAGAGGGCTCCCAAAAATGTGAGAGACCAGGAAAAAACGTGAGTAGGCTCCCAAAAATGTGAGAGACCAGGAAAAAATGAGTAGGCTCCCAAAAACATGAGAGACTAGGTAGAGGTAACTTCAAGACAAGAATGAACCACGGTGATGAGGATAAAACTTGGAATAGTCCGAGTATACACCGTAAAGAAAAACAACAATCCCAACCAAGTAATCATAGGTCTACGCCAACTAAGAGGAGAAGGCTCGAGCTCATTCGAGAGATCTTCTTCGGATTTTTAAGCGGCATTACCAGCATGTTAGGCCCTAACTTTTAAAAATCTTACTTTCCTTCAAATGATTTCACTAGAACAACTCTATTCAGATGATTTTTGGTTTAGTTGGTTTTAATGGTAGCAATGTATGAATTATCTTGTTGTGTTTTCATGCTGGCTCGACTATTCAGTTGATTCCTTGTTGGGAGTACATTTGGTTTCGTGTTGTCGAATTATCTTGCTGTGTTTTGCATTTTGGTAGATTCCGAAGAAATGCTTGCAATGATAATGTATGAAATTGGCTCTGTGGGAGTCCATGTATTGTTTTCTTGTTTGATTCAGACTTCAGTCGAAACCTTGTTGTTTTCACTTGTTGAAAATGATACTGTTGGAATTCTTGTAATGTATAGTATATTTCGACTTCTGTAGAAGTTTAGTCATGAGTACTATATGTTATTGTTGCTGTTGGAATTCTTGAAATGTATAGTATATTTCGACTTCTGTAGAAGTTTAGTCATGAGTACTATATGTTATTGTTGTTGTTGGAATT
Organism: Taxus wallichiana var. yunnanensis; assembly: GCA_018340775.1. Classification (NCBI taxonomy): domain Eukaryota; kingdom Viridiplantae; phylum Streptophyta; class Pinopsida; order Cupressales; family Taxaceae; genus Taxus; species Taxus wallichiana. The sequence continues at coordinate 417,612,218 of CM031235.1, forward strand.
CTTGAAATGTATAGTATATTTCGACTTCTGTAGAAGTTTAGTCGTGAGTACTATATGTTATTGTTGCTGTTGGAATTTTTGATATGATAGTATGTTTTGGCTTCTGTAGAAGTTCAGCCGTGAATACTATATGTTATTGATACTGTTGGAACCCTTGCAATGGATAGTATGTTGCGACTTCTGTATAGGTTAATTGAGAATACTACATGGGTTCGACTCCTTTCGAGTCCTTGAAACGTTATTAATGTTTCGACTTCGGTAAGAAGTTTTGTTGAGAATTCTGTTGGAATCCTTGTAATGTATAGTATGTTTTTAACTTCTGTAGTAGTTTCATAGTGCATACAATTGGAATCCTTGAAATGGGTGGTTTGTTATTGACTTCTGCGGAAGCTTGTTGTGGATACTCATTGGTTTTGAGTCTGTTGAAGTTCTTGAAATGTAACTAGTGTTTCTACTTCTGTGTAAGCTCAGTTGTGAATACGGTTGGTATTGACTCAGTGAGAGTCCTTGAAATGTATCTCGTATTTCAAACTTCTGTCTAAGCTTGGTTATGAATGCTGTTGTTTTGTTAAGAATACTAAATGTTACTGACTTCGATGGAGTTCTTGGAACGTAATTTATGTTTTAACTTCTGTAGAAGTTTTGTTGTGAGTACTTTTAGGATTCTTGAATTGTTGTCGTATGAATTCAACTTCAATCGAAACCTTGGTTATAAGTACTGGTTGGAATTGACACTGTTGGAGACCATGATATGCTGCGTGTTGGCTCATTTCTCGATTTGAGTCTTCGCTGAGCATGCATATTGTTTTGACTCTTTCTTAATATTGTTGTGTTATATTTCGTAGTAGCTCGATGAAACTTTGAGGAAAATTATTGATAGGGAATTCGGCTTCTGTGAAGACCGTGTTGTGATTATTCTTCTTGAAATCGGCTTCTAATTTACATCCTTGCTGTATAATCATAGGGATTTGTTTAGTTGAATGAAGCTGTGTATGTTGCTGAGTGTTGCGACTCAGTGGGAATGTCGTTGTGTTTGCACATGGTTACCTCTTCTGTTATTGTGTTATCTAGTCTTGTGCTTGACCAGGGTAAAGAGTTACTAGCTGTGCCATGACAGGTGATGGAGTTGGATATTTTTCATGTTGTTGTATAATATGGAAAGTTTTGTGGAGCCTATTGGAGTTGGATTATTTATTAATGCTTGTTGCGTGAACTCTTGAATCGTTTAGTAGCTACAGGTGACCTTTATATTTGGAATTAGATGGAACTGTAGCTCTTCTTGTAATTTTGACTGTTTAGTCGCATGCGTAAATGTATTTGCATTAATCGGTACAGTTCAGAATGTTATTGACTTAGGATTCTGATGGACTCTGTTTCTTCTTCTAGACTGTAATTTATATGTTGATGTATAAATAAGTTGAAGGGAAAATTCTCTCTCTCCTAGTCAGGAAACCTTGTGTGCTTTCTTCTTGCATCCATTTGCGATCTCTATGGTAAGGGCATAACAAGAATAAACTGAGGTATTGTATGGAGAGACTGGTATAAAATGTGTGCTGCTGTATAAATAGGTATACTTGTCAATACCATTGAAATGTGTTAGGATGATAAAAGAATTAAGACTGTGAGATTGTTGAATGTTTTAACTGCCATTGAGAAATTGTAGAAACAATCTTGTAGGAATTTTGTTGTCTTAAGAATGGTTGTATTCATATGTTCTTAGTCTCTAACATATAGGATGAATAGCCTGATTTAAGTTTGGAATGTGAAGAAATGATTTCATTTAAACAGGTTGTTTAATGAAAACAATTGGTGGATTGCATTTGTTTTAAGAATTAGTGCTTATCATGCTCAGTTCACCGAACTGACCCGTGTTGACAATTTTTGCAGATGATTTCCGTAAGTGGTAAAGGCACGTAGATCTGATATGATGTTCAGATTGTTTAATTTGGTTTTATGATGAATTTCAACTTGATTCTCTAAATGTACTACTTGAAGAAAGATGTTCTTTTGCTGTTGAGTATTGTATCAAATATGTTGAATGCATAAAATGTATTTGATTAGCTTTGAAATGAATGAAATGAGGTATTTGTTACTTATGTGTTTGCATTCGTATCTTGATGGTTTGATCTTCTTCGGTTCGAATGATTTTAAGAGCATTGTTATTATTGTATAACTTGGAGACCTTTGTGATTATCTAAGTAAGCTTGCAAGGTTATGTGACTGAATACTTATGATTGTTTAGTAGTTCTATTATGTTCTATCTAAAGCTAAATTGGAATTTAGATCACTGTCTTTCGAGAAGCTAAGGTTAAAATAAACCTCAACAGGAAGCTAAATGAGCTGAATAAATTATTACTTCCTAGTCTTGATCTAAGTCAAGACAACGTTTAATTGGATTTTTAATCACTATATCTCAATACTAATAAGTAAGATATATTTCAGCTATGAGATCTGATATAAACCAAAAAGGGTTTGGTTAGCAATCTCATGTGAAGATTAAGGGTTATTGTCCAGTTTCGTTGATTTAGATTTATGTTTTTCTATGAACTCCTTGTTGGGACCTCAAGTCTTAATAACTTCTCTTTGCGTAATGGGTTTTATTGAGAAAGGTAATCCTAAGGTGAGGAACCCAGGGGTTGGGAAAAGACTACCCTAAAAGGAGCGTCTTAAAGTATAACTTTAACTCAACGTATGTAACACTTATATATAAGTAGATCTTTTCGAGGTGGATTTGAAGGTTGATGGCACAAGTCAACTATAGGGTTGTACCTTCGAGAAGATTAGGATCTTCTCGAAGATACAACAATACAGGTGACTTATGGCGACACCCTTTGCATTGATCATTAAGATTTACACCTTAAACTCAAACAAGATTTACTCTGGGACTGATTAGGAACGTGGTTATGTTATAAGGCTGCCCCAGGAGACTCGGGGTATCTTGACACACTGGGTTAACTAGGGTTGACCCAGTATGTCAGCGTATCCCTAGCCCTCGGGAGCATCCCTATAACATTGTCATATTACTAATCCATTCCTAAGTGAATAACTTGGGGCAGGAGAGACTGACAGAAGTCAGTATAAGACATTCTACATAACATAGGAATGGGGTGAAGGACGTATTCCAGAATGACGAGTATGCCGTCAAGGAATATGAGACATAAGTAGTATGTTTCAAATCTTTGGCCAAAGTATCGCAAGCTGCTGATTACGTTGTCCTATGTCACCTAATCTAAGGGACGAGATGCCAATGAATAATGGTAACAATTATTTAGATAGGTTCCTTGGACAGAGCATTCTGAATCCCGGATTAGGGAAGAGAACCGCAAGAGTGATGTGTTAAAATAAAAACACCAACTCTTTGATACTCATGAATAGATCGGTGGATTACCGAGTCATGGAATGAATAGATCGGAAGTACTCCGAGTCATTACAGCTGCATATGGTTATCTGTTATAAGAATGGTGGTTTTGATTTGTGAGTTCTAAATTATGTATTTAGAACTAGGAAGCATTTATCAAAAAAAAAAAAAATTTACTTGTTCTAATGTTCTTAAATGGGGATGTTACATCTTGGTATCAGAGCTGAAGGTTGTAGCTCTTGGACCTATTGTGTCCATAATCTGATAAAAACCTGAATTTTCTTGTAACAAAAAATGGTTAGAACAAGGGGGAATGTTGTGAATAATGCTCCACCAGAGGGAGGGGCAGCAACAACCCAAAAGCTTGATGAGATCCTTGCTGCCCTATTGGACACAAGAGATCGTTTAGCTGTACTTGAACAACAAGTAATGGGAAATGAGGAGGAAGATGAAGCTGGTAATAACAATCAGCAACCTCCTGAGGACAACCCCGATATGGGTGTTGATAATAATGCTGGAAATGCACCTGTCCAACCAGAAAACAAAAAGGCCAGGTTGGCAGCAGAACTCACTAATGATATAAAAAGGATAAGCCCACCTAAATATGATGGCACCACATTAGGAGATGGAGCTGAGAACTGGCTCAGTGAAATGGAGAAGTACTTTGCAATAAGAAACTTCTCAGAGGAAACCAAAGCTATTTGGGGAGCCTATCAACTTTCCCATGAAGCATCTTCATGGTGGGATAGCCGTAAAGCCGAGCTGAATATTGATGAGACCAATATTACTTGGGATCAATTTAAGGGCTATTTTAGGCAACGTTGGCTGCCATAACTCTTCTATGATCAGAAAATGACAGAATTCTAGAACTTAGCTCAAGGGAAGCTAATGGTAACTGAATACTGGGAGTGGTTTACCAAACTCCTCAAGTATGTACCGCAGTATCAAACTGACAAGAAGTTCAGAATACGAAATTCATCATGGGACTGAATCCCGTGATAGGGGGAGAGTTTGATGTTCACAGTCCAACCACTATGGAAGGAGTTGTTGAAAAGGCCATACGACAAGAAAACAAATTAAAGGCTATTTCGCTCATAAAGAGGAAGTGCGGAAGAATATTTCAAACCCTTCTTCAACCTCTTTGGCACCCAAAAAGGGACCATGGAAAAAGTTTGGAAACAAGACGTAAGTTTTTGGGGGATAATAGTAAGAAACCAAAGAGCAAATAAGCCTCATAGAAATGTAAGGGATAATTTTGCCAAAAATTATAACAATGGGCGTAAGCCCTATGGAGGACAACGAGATAATTACAAGGATGGAGGCAATTTTGAGACTAAAAAGGGACCCGTAGGAGGCTGCTACAATTATGGCAAAGACCACTACGCAAATCGCCCTTTGAAGAAGGATGATCGTAATCAACAAAGATAAGATACATGCCGCATAGAGTGCATAAGCAAGTCAAAAGCAAAGGCGACACCTATAGAAGTTTTGGGTAAGTTATTTGGCATACTCCGTCACTATTCTTTTTGATACAAGAGCCACCGAATGTTTTATTTCTAGTAAACTTGCTTCTAAACTTAAGAGAAAAGCTAGAAAAATGGATAAATCTTGGACTGTACAGTATGGTAATAATTCTGTTCATATAGTGAGTATGTGTCTTTTTGGGGCAGTCCTTGACTTACCTAACTTTTCCACGGAAGTTGACCTCTATGTTACACCTTTGGGATCGTATGACATTGTCATCGGTGTCAATTGGTTAGCTGACCATAAAGCAAAAGTAGACTGCTATGAAAAGAATATAAAATGTTTAGATGATCGGCTGAAACAAGCAGAGATTCAAGGGGTGAAATGGGAAATTTCAGTTAGAAAACTGTCAGCTATGCAGCTTAAAAAGGCTAAAAACAAAGGATGCACCCTTTATGCAGTAAAGATATCTGAATTTTTAGAAGAAGATGGTGATTCCATGAAACGATTTCCTCTGCTACAAAGTTTCAAAGATGTTTTTCCGAGGAATTACCAGGGTTACCACCCAAGAGGGAATTTGACTTCACCATCGAAATCAAACCAGGAATGGAACCTATTTCTAAAGCACCTTATCGGATGACTACTACAGAGTTAGTCGAGCTTAAGGCTCAATTGCAAGAACTTTTGTCTAAAGGTTTGATTAGACCAAGTGTTTCACCTTGGGGAGCACCAGTAATATTTGTGAAAAAGAAGGATGGAACACTTAGGCTGTGTATTGATTATCGGATGTTGAATGAAGCAAAAATCAAGAACAGATACCCACTTCCAAGGATCGACGATCTATTTGATCGATGCGTGGGGCAATGGTTTATTCTAAGATAGATCTTTGATCTGGTTATCATCATTTAAGGATTAGAGAAGAAGATATTCATAAAACAGCTTTCCGAACAAGGTACTGACATTATGAATTCACGGTTCTACCCTTTGGATTAAATAATGCACCCACAACTTTTATGAACTTAATGAATAATATCTTTCAAGAATATTTGGACAAGTTTGTACTTGTATTCTTGGATGATATTCTCATTTATTCTAAAAGTGTTGAAGAGCACAATGAGCATTTAAAGATAGTTTTGGGAATTTTGAGAAAAAGAAAGTTGTATGGTAAGTTATCCAAATGTTCTTTCTTTGATTCAAAAGTTCACTATTTGGGTCATGTCATTAGTAAAGAAGGAATTGCTGTAGATCCTTCAAAAATAGTGGCAATAACTGAGTGGCCTACACCAAAGAATGTGCACGAAGTAAGAAGCTTCATGGGTCTTGCTGGTTATTATAGAAAATTTGTTAAGGATTTTTCTAAAGTGGCTGCACCGATAACTTCATTGCAGAAGAAGGATAAGAAATTTAATTGGAATGATAAGTGCGAGACTGATTTCAAAAGTCTGAAAAGCCAGTTGACTTCCGCACCTATTTTAGCTGTACCCGACCCTAATGGGAGCTTTATAGTTGTAACGGATGCTTCTGGGGAAGGCCTTGGAGGTGTTTTGTTACAAAATGATCAAGTAATAGCATATGAAAGTAGAAAACTTAAGTTACATGAGCTGAATTATGCTCCTCATGATTTGGAGCTTGCTGCCATTGTTCATGCGCTTCAAGTCTGGAGACACTATTTACTTGGGAAACCTTTTGAGTTGAAAACTGATCACTTAGGACTGAAATATATTTTCACTCAGCCTAATCTAAATGCTAGACAGAGAAGGTGGTTAGAATTTTTATCTCAATATGATTTTGATATTAGCTACATCAAAGGGAAAGAGAATAGGGTAGCAGATGCTCTAAGTCATAGGAAGCACATTTCTGCTCTTATAACGTTAAGAACTTAGTTTAAGGATGAGATAAAAGTGCCTCAGAATCTGATATATACTTTCAACAAGTAAAAGCAACGCTTGCTGCAGAACCTAATGATGAAAGGTATAAGGGTTTTCATTTTGATAATGAAGGAATCTTACGTTATGAAAACAGGGTATACGTACCTATGCTGAATGATTTGAGAAAGAAGTTGTTAGTTGAATTTCATAATTCGCCTTTCTCTGGACACCCGGGTATCACAAAAATGCTTTCTGATCTAAAACAACAATACTTTTGGAAAGGTATGAAAAAGGATGTCATTGATTTTGTGACTCATTATCTGGAATGTCAGCGGGTTAAGGCAGAACACATGCACCCTGCTGGACTATTATATCCTCATAGCATACCGCAGTACAAATGGAAAGTAATAAGCATGGACTTTGTACAAGGGTTACCTATGTCCAGGAATAAACATGATGTTATCCTAGTAGTCGTAGATAAAATAACTAAGGTAGCTCATTTCATCACTGGAAATCTAAAGGATGATTCACCAGTGTTGGCCAAAAGATTCGTGCATGAAATTTTCAGGTTACATGGTGTACCAGAATTGATTATATCTGACAGGGATCCTAGAATGACGTCAAGATTTTGGAAAACGCTTAATACAGCTCTTGGAACAAAACTAAACTTCAGTTCTGCATATCATCCTGAAATGGATGGACAAACCGAGAGAGTAAATCAAGTGTTGGAAGATATGTTGCGACTATATTGCATGGATCAACAGTATAAATGGGAAGAGTATCTTCCATTAGTTGAATTCGCATACAACAACACTTATCACTCATCTCTTAAAATGGCACCTTTTGAAGCACTTTATGGAAGAAAGTGCAGAACCCCTGTTAGTTGGGATAGTATTGAGGATAGAGTGGTAATTGGGCCAGAGATCCTCATTGAAATGGAACAGCAAGTAAAGTTGATTCGTGAATGATTAAAGGAAGCAACAGATAGGCAGAAGAGCTATGCTGACCTTAAGTGGGTTGATCAAAGGTTTGAGCTTGGTGAGAAGGTTTTTCTTCATGTTAAACCCGAAAAGAGTTCTATAACTTTTGGCAAGGCTGCCAAGTTATCACCTCGTTACGTGGGACCTTTCGAAATTGTTGAAATAATCAATCCTGTAGCTTATCGATTAGCATTACCACCGCTTTGTCTCGCATGCATGATGTTTTCCATAATTCTTTGCTTAAGAAATACGTTTCAGATTTGTCACATGTCTTAAATTGAATTCCTCAGCAGGTCCAAGACCCAGAATAATCATGGTTAAACCCACACGAGTGCTGAAACTCACCAATCGTATTTGAGAAATCATGAAATACAAGAATGTAAGGTCCAAAGTGGGACCAGCTTTAATGAAGAAAGTGCAACTTGGGAAAATATGGAAGAAATGAAAATTGCTTTTCCTTTTCTTTTTCAATAGAATGAAATATGTTGACAAAACATTTTTTTTTAATGAACTTATCTTTTTCATGTTTATATGAAAGCCAGATTGAGGCAAACATTATTCAGGCTGAATAAAATGTATCGTGACATTGATTTCTGGAACTATTCAAGTTGGAAATAGTCACATTGTATTGTGAACTAATAAATTGGTTGACCTGAAGGTAAATCAAATATGTAATCATCGGGACGATGAATCTTTTAGGAGGGAAGCATGTAACACTCTGAACTATTGTTACTTCCTCCTGAGCATTCAAGTGTTGATATATGATTTCTTCTGTAAAAAGGACGTGTTCCTTTGATTGTGAAGTCATGCTTGATATGGATTGTATCTTCTTTGCTCTTGAAGATCTTTGACTGAGTCAGGATATGCTTGGACTCTTTTATTTCTTTCATTTTTAGCACCTGAGTTTAATCTGATTTCGGGGTGAATTGTGGATTTACCCATCTTTATGACTCACCTTGATCGGTTGCATTGATCCAAGAGATGTTTTAAGTTTATTCTGGATGAACCAAAAATTATAGACCTTACGAAGGTTGCAAGGTCTGAATGTGTGGAATGAGTAATTCAGGAGTTAACTCAGGCTGATCTTGTTATATGAATTGGTTCCCGATATCGTAATATCAGGAAGGTCTAGACCTTGAGCCAGGTAATAAATTCTGGTATACATATTGCTAGCTTATTATCAATGCTGGATTGAATCCATTTCGGGAATGTATATCTGTTGGTTCTTATACTGAACGATTCTATTTGTTAGACCTAGACTGGATTTATTAAGGTTAATAACCTAAACCTAAACTATAACCTATGGGTTGGATTAGTGCTAATCTAACCTAGCCCTAAACTATAAGCTAAATGTTTCTAAGGTTAGTGACCTAGCACTAAGGAAGTTAGACTAAGTATCACCTTAAGATCTAACCTATGTTTCTAACCTAACTAATGACTATGGATGAAGGGGGACCTATGAAGGGGTGCGAGCCATGGGTGGTAGTTTCTATGGCATTAAATGAAAGGGATAAGCATGAAGGACAAGGGATTTAGTGGAGATTTCAAACGGCCAATGAGACCGACGTGGCAGAGTCACCAAATCTGGAAATGATCTTTGGTTTGCATTTGTCCATCGCCAACTATGGCGGTTGGTGGCAATGGAGATTGAGCAGGAATTTTGGAGTAAATGCAATTAATGAACTCGGTTCCCAAGCACAGATTGCTCGGGAAGGCATGCAAAATGGAAAACTAGTTGGTTGTTTGGTTTTCCATACGCTCCGGTTTTCTCTCTGTTTGATCACTGGTTCTTCAAACCAGTCTACTTGGTGTTGCATGGAAACTATGAGAATAACTAGCTCTTTTCTCTGTCGAGGAAAGTTTATAAGGCATGGAAATAACAAATTATTGTTGTTGAATCTAACGTGGAAGAAGAGGAGAAGGCTCAAGCTCATTCAGAGATCTTCTTCGATTTTTAAGCGGCATTACCAGGCATGTTAGGCCCTAACTTTTAAAAATCTTGCTTTCCTTCAAATGATTTCATTAGAACAACTCTGTTCAGATGATTTTTGGTTCAGTTGGTTTTAATGGTAGCAATGTATGAATTATCTTGTTGTGTTTTCATGTTGGCTCGACTATTCAGTTGATTCCTTGCTGGGTGTACATTTGGTTTCATGTTGTCGAATTATCTTGTTGTGTTTTGCATTTTGGTAGATTCCGAAGAAATGCTTGCAATGATAATGTATGAAATTGGCTCTGTGGGAGTCCATGTATTGTTTTCTTGTTTGATTCAAACTTCAGTCGAAACCTTGCTGTTTTCACTTGTTGAAAATGATACTGTTGGAATTCTTGTAATGTATAGTATATTTCGACTTCTGTAGAAGTTTAGTCGTGAGTACTATATGTTATTGTTGTTGTTGGAATTCTTGAAATGTATAGTATATTTCACTTCGTAGAGAAGTTTAGTCGTGAGTACTATATGTTATTGTTGCTATTGGAATTCTTGAAATGTATAGTATATTTCACTTCTGTAGAAGTTTAGTCGTGAGTACTATATGTTATTGTTGCTGTTGGAATTTTTGATATGATAGTATGTTTTGGCTTCTGTAGAAGTTCAACCGTGAATACTATATGTTATTGATACTATTATAACCCTTGCAATGGATAGTATGTTGCGACTTTTGTATAGGTTAATTGAGAATACTACATGGGTTTGAATCCTTTCGAGTCCTTGAAACGTTATTAATGTTTCGACTTCGGTAAGAAGTTTTGTTGAGAATTCTGTTGGAATCCTTGTAATGTATAGTATGTTTTTAACTTCTGTAGTAGTTTCATAGTGCATACAGTTGGAATCCTTGAAATGGGTGGTTTGTTATTGACTTCTAGAAACTTGTTGTGGATACTCATTGGTTTTGAGTCTATTGAAGTTCTTGAAATGTAACTAGTGTTTCTACTTCTGTGTAAGCTCAGTTGTGAATACGGTTGGTATTGACTCAGTGAGAGTCCTTGAAATGTATCTCGTATTTCAAACTTCTGTCTAAGCTTGGTTATGAATGTTGTTGTTTTGTTAAGAATACTAAATGTTATTGACTTCGATGGAGTCCTTGAAACGTAATTTATGTTTTAACTTCTATAGAAGTTTTGCTGTGAGTACTTTTAGGATTCTTGAATTGTCGTATGAATTCAACTTCAATCAAACCTTGGGTTATAAGTACTGGTTGGAATTGACACTATTGGAGTCCATGATATGCTGCGTGTTGGCTCATTTCTCGATTTGAGTCTTCGCTGAGCATGCATATTGTTTTGACTCTTTCTTAATATTGTTGTGTTATATTTCGTAGTAGCTCGATGAAACTTTGAGGAAAATTATTGATAGGGAATTCGGCTTCTGTGAAGACCGTGTTGTGATTATTCTTCTTGAAATTGGCTTCTAATTTACATCCTTGTCAGAAATCGTAGGGATTTGTTTAGTTGAATGAAGTTGTGTATGTTGCGATGTTTCACTCAAGGGGGAATGTCATTGTGTTTGTACATGGTTATCTCTTCATTATTGTGTTATCTAGTCTTGTGCTTGACTTGTGGTAAAGAGTTACTAGTTGTGCCATGATAGGTGATGGAGTTGGATATTTTTCATGTTGTTGTATAATATGGAAAGTTTTGTGGAGCCTATTGGAGTTGGATTATTTATTAATGCTTGTTGCGTGAACTTTTGAATCATTTAGTAGCTACAGGTGACCTTTATATTTGGAATTAGATGGAACTGTAGCTCTTCTTATAATTTTGAGTGTTTAGTCACATGCGTAAATGTATTTGCATTAATCTAAAGGAATCGGTATAGTTCAAAATGTTATTGACTCAGGATTCTGATGGACTCTGTTTCTTCTTCTAGACTGTAATTTATATGTTGATGTATAAATAAGTCGAAGGGAAAATTCTCTCTCTCCTAGTCGTGAAATCTTGTTTGCTTTCTTCGCATCCATTTGCGATCTCTATGGTAAGGGCATAACAAGAATAAACTAAGGTATTGTATGGAGAGACCGGTATAAAATGTGTGTCTTGTATAAATAGGTATACTTGTCAATACCATTGAAATGTGTTAGGATGATAAAAGAATTAAGACTGTGAGATTGTTGAATGTTTTAACTGCCATTGAGAAATTATAGAAACAATCTTGTAGGAATTTTGTTGTCTTAAGAATGGCTGTATTCATATGTTCTTAGTCTCTAACATATAGGATGGATAGCCTGATTTAAGTTTGCAATGTGAAGAAATGATTTCATTTAAACAGGTTGTTTAATGAAAACAATTGGTGGATTGCATTTGTTTTAAGAATTAGTGCTTATCATGCTCAGTTCACCGAACTGACCCGTGTTGACAATTTTTGTAGATGATTGTCGTAAGTGGTAAAGGCACGCAGATCTGATATGATGTTCAGATTGTTTAATTTGGTTTTATGATGAATTTCAACTTGATTCTCTAAATGTACTACTTGAAGAAAGATGTTCTTTTGCTGTTGAGTATTGTATCAAATATGCTAAATGCATAAAATGTATTTGATTAGCTTTGAAATGAATGAAATGAGGTATTTGTTACTTATGTGTTTGCATTCGTATCTTGATGGTTTGATCTTCTTTGGTTTGAATAATTTTAAGAGCATTGTTATTATTGTATAACTTGGAGACCTTTGTGATTATCTAAGTAAGCTTGCAAGGTTATGTGACTGAATACTTATGATTGTTTAGTAGTTCTATTATGTTCTATCTAAAGCTAAATTGGAATTTAGATCACTGTCTTTCGAGAAGCTAAGGTTAAAATAAACCTCAACAGGAAGCTAAATGAGCTGAATAAATTATTACTTCCTAGTCTTGATCTAAGTCAAGACAATGTTTAATTGGATTTTTAATCACTATATCTCAATACTAATAAGTAAGATATATTTCAGCTATGAGATCTGATATAAACCAAAAAGGGTTTGGTTAGCAATCTCATGTGAAGATTAAGGGTTATTGTCCAGTTTCGTTGATTTAGATTTATGTTTTTCTATGAACTCCTTGTTGGGACCTCAAGTCTTAATAACTTCTCTTTGCGTAATGGGTTTTATTGAGAAAGGTAATCCTAAGGTGAGGAACCCAGGGGTTGGGAAAAGACTACCCTAAAAGGAGCGTCTTAAAGTATAACTTTAACTCAACGTATGTAACACTTATATATAAGTAGATCTTTTCGAGGCGGATTTGAAGGTTGTGGCACAAGTCAATCATAGGGTTGTACCTTCGAGAAGATTAGGATCTTCTTGAAGATACAACAATATAGGTGACTTATGGCGACACCTTTTGCATTGATCATTAAGATTTACACCTTAAACTCAAAAGATTTACTCTGGGACCGATTAGGAATGTGGTTATGTTATAAGGCTGCCCCAGAGACTCGGGTATCTTGACACACTCGGGTTAACTAGGGTTGACCCAATATGTTAGCGTATCCCTAGCCCTGAGCATCCCTATAACATTGTCATATTACTAATCCGTTCTCCCGAGTGAATAACTTGGGGTAGAGAGAGACTCCATTAAGTCAATATAAGACATTCTACATAACATAGGAATGGGGTGAAGGACATATTCTAGAATGACGAGTATGTCGTCAAGGAATACGAGACATAAGCAGTATGTTTCAAATCTTTGGCCAAAGTATCGCAAGCTACTGATTGCATTGTCCTATGTCACCTAATCTAAGGGATGAGATGCCGATGAATAATGGTAACAATTATTCGTATAGGTTCCTTGACAGAGAATTCTCAATCCCGGATTAGGGAAGAGAACCGCAAGGGTGATGTGTTAAAATAAAAATGCCAACTCTTTGATACTCATGAATAGATCGGTGGATTACCGAGTCATGGAATGAATAGATCGGAAATACTCCGAGTCATTACATCCGCATATGTTTATCTCGTTATAAGAATGGTGGTTTTGATTTGTGAGTTCTAAATTATGTATTTAGAACTAGGAAGCATTTATCAAAAAAAAAAAATTTACTTATTCTAATGTTCTTAAATGGGGATGTTACACTAGGCGAGTTAACTTCAAGACAGAATGAACCACAAACGATGAGGAAAAAACTTGGAATAGTCCGAGTATACACCGTGAAGAAAAAACAACAATCCCAACCAGTAATCATAGGTCTACGCCAAAACACGAGCTCTTTTTTTACCCTGCAGGCGGTGAATCTGAACACAACCATCAAGAAACACACAAACAACCTAGAAACAACAGCCACAAAGATCTAGAAATATCTAAATACGAACTCAACTGATAAGCAAACCAACCAAATACCTTAACTTACAACTATTGAAACCTCAATACGAGGTGAGCAATAATTCCAAAATGATAATTGAAAAAAATTGCACACAAGGAAATGAGAAGAAACCAGAAGTAATAAACAATTGAGAAACGAAGAGTGCACGTTTACCAAAACCTTGCTCTGATACCATGAAAGAGGGATTCATGAGAACTGATGTCAAAAAGTGATGCACCACAACGAAGTTGCACTCATGGTAATGTCAAGCCAACGCACACGCAAGATTCAAACAATGGAAAAAATATTACAAGTAAAAAGAATGGGTCCGCTTCATGCTCATAGATCAAAAAATAGGAAGTACAAATAGGGGTGTCAGTAACCCCATGCCTAAACATGGAAAGAAACTCAATGACGCCACTGACACATACGACGTTGACTGACGCATATGATGCCACTAGAAGACGAGTTACAATTCCAAATAAGGAATGTAACTCCTATGACACATTCACGAAAATGACAATGTCGTGGTTCTATGATAGAATCGACACTTTTCATTTGACTTCCTAAGACCTATGACTCTCGTAAGGTGAGATAACTCACCTAGGTGATGTGGACGATGACCTGACAAATCACACACACCAACAATCTGTTCTAGTAAATGTTTTGAATTAGGAATATGACCAAAATTTCATCTTTAATAACATGGTATAAGTGGAAAATGAATTACTTCATAGGTGATGACCAAGAAAAAATGGAGAAGAATGTATGTGTATGCCTAATGATAGTTATAATGTGAAGTGAGCTCCACTATGCAAGATGGGATCAACATAAAGTTTCTTGATTAATGTGTAAATGTTGTGTTCAGTCCTCTAGGGAGGTAAAGAATACCTTAGTTCTCATTCATGCCAAACCAAGTCTAAGGAAAAACCATAAAGCACACTATGAAGCAAATTACATGAGTATTGTCAAGTTGTATAGTCTATGTGCACTGTCATCTCTTTTCCGTAAGAACTATTAGAAATGTTTCAAACTATTTAAATTCCTAGAAGATGTGTAGGGCTTTGTCATAAGTCCACAAGAGGTTTAATTTCCAAATTTCATTTGAAAATGAGATACAAATCATTTTTCTATGCTCATCGGGTTAAGCACGGTATCCAAAACCCCGATTCTAGGGTTTGAAAGTGAAGAAATGGTCAAATCTCAATTTATAGCAAAATGAAAATTTTCCAAAATTTTGAAGTCATCTCTATTTGAGGGATACAAATTCTTTGTAAAAATAATTATGCAATTTACTTTTGAAACTAGGGATATTTCGATGACAATTTTCTCCATGGATGTTCTCCATTATTGTGCAGAAGGGTAAACTCAAGAAATGCAAACTCCTTTATGGTCAACTTCAAGACTTTCATAAAAAAACATCTAAACACTAAGGAAGGACTAATGCATGCTTAGTTTTATCTAAATTTCATTTGGAGGTAGTGAAATCTCATGGCAGTGATGTCTTTGAAGACTAAGATATCAGCCTACTATCTCAGTTGATAGTTAACTTGCAAAGTTGTTTCAAAAAGGCCTTAGAGCTATGAAATATGTCTCTTGAAGCATACGAAATAACATTTGTATATTTCCTAATTTTTCAAATGTCACTTTTCTCAGTTGTAGCACATAACCTCTCCGTAATGCTAACAAGAGAAGCTAAGTTTTTGTTTGGGCTTCCACTGAATGTGAAGAATCTTAAGACATCTATTCAAAGAAGATGGTTTCATGGAGAAGGTCAAGAGCCTTTGATAAGTTACAAACTCATTATTTCTTCCTCCAGATCAAGATAAGAAGGTGAAGAGAAAATTTGTGGTCTAAAACAATAATAAAAAAGATAAAAAAATCCAAAAACCAAAAGGAAGTTAAAAATATTACCTTCATGTGAGATGAAATCTAAAAATCCAACTTGAATGGTGTAAGGTGGTGTGTGGTATAGAATGTGAAATGTTTTATAATAGTTGTTGGTGTCTTGAATAGAATGAAGGAGACTATGAAACTAGAGAGTGTAGTTTAAAAAGTGATAATTCTTAAGAGATGTTGATGTGTTAAGGAGTGATGAAGAGTACAATGAACAACGAAGAGTAAAAATTGATTGAAAGTGCATTTTTTTGACTGAGATAGAATGTTCGAGATATTTTGGGAACTAAATACAAGCATTGTGAATCATATATGAATGATTATAAGTATGTGAATAATATATATATTATATGATGAGAAAGGAGATAGATCACAACAAGGTGGAAAATAAATATCCCATTGTTTTATGTAAAAGGTATAAAAATAAGACTTTGAAATAGGGATGCTACTTGATTGAAAGAGAGTTAAGAAGATGAAGTACATGAGAATGTCAAGAAGGTATTGAAGCATAGAAGAATAAGATTATAAAATTTAAGGAAAATGAATAAGATGATTGACATAAGTGGATCAAGTATGAAAAGAAGATTCTTATGAAGTTGTGAGAATCAACGAGAGTGTGCAAAAAATTAGTATAGTCAAGAGATAATAAGGAATGAATTGATGTTTGGTATATGAAGAACTTGTAGATATTGGTTCCTTGAAGATGAAGAAGAGTACCTACAACAGATCGAAGAAAGAGGAAATAGGATAATAAAAGGAGAAGTAAGTTAATTTATAGGTAATTATCACTTGAGTAAGACAAAAAACTAAGTGTGACAAAAATAGTTTAAAAAGTCTAAGAAACAACTTAGCATTTGGGGAGTTGTAGCTTCCTTGTGAGTTGAAGCTCACTAAAGATCAGTTGTAGCTGGTTAAATTATAGGGTTTTGAATCTCCTTGTAATTTGAAGCTTACTAAAGGTCAGCTGTAGATGAACCAAATTTTAGGAGTTGAAGATTTTAGAATGAGTAATATCTTGGTCAAAATTTGGAGTTGCAGCTCCAGGTTAAGTTGAATCTCAACCATGAAATCAATGTAACTACTATAAGAAAATTTTCTCCTAAGCCTAGTTGTTGGTTTCAGTGGGGTTTTTCCCATCTTGGATTTACCACATTAAATTTTGTGTCTCTATGTGTCCTCTTGTTTTATTCCTTTGATGCAAGCTTAGGTGACAGTAATGCTTAGTGCTTGGCCCCTTATTTGAGAGAAACAAGTAAGTATATATATGATTCCATTATTTGAATTTCATAATTGACAACTAGAAGGATGACCCAAAGTATTAAAATATACCCAAGAAGTAAAGGAGACCCAAAAGGGTAAGAAAATGATAGAGAGTTTCAAGAGTGCCCAAGAGGGATAGGAGCACCTATGTGCTTCTCACATAACTAGGTGTTAGCGTTTGAGGCCATAAAAAAATTAGTTTAAGTTTTTGTAGGGCTATAAGAAGTGTAAGACGAGAAAAATACAAGAGATAAATTTAAAAGGTTAAAATGAGTTTCCAACCACCGGTTTTCTTGCTCAAGAATAATGTATATATTAGTATGCTTTATGACCTAGAAATGTACCCAAGTGCATAGATTTTATGTCTAAATTTTCCCATACTTTATTTTTATTGAGTTAATACTTGATAACATAAAGTAGATAGAAGATGCATGCCTTGTGATCCTATAGAGAAGAGTGTAGCCAATAGCGCCCGACTAGACAAGTGAAGCGTGAAGTTATCGTAATGCGAAGCATGCAAACTAGGAAAGGGAAGTAGACCTTAGGGGTGAACTATATCTGTAGTATCATGTTATTATAACTTGTGCTTGCTGATGTGAGTTGCTTCATGTTGTATATTAAGGAAAGACCTACAAAAGAAGAGAGAGAAATTATTCAAAGTTTCATATATGAAAAATCAAGGTAATATGTGTATAAGCATGTAAAAGGTGTGTAAATGAAAGTGTGCACATGATGTATGAGAGAGTAAAGGATAGAAATTTGTCATGTTGCTTTGGAGAAGGTTTTGAATTTGATTGTCTATATTGTTGAAGGGTAAGGTTTTGGGCAATCTCATGTCGAAAGTGAGTTTTTAGCGATCTCATGCCAATATCGAGTTTTTTTGGATGATCTCATGCTAAGAGAAGAGTGTTGGGGAGAGAGGCCTTGTTTTTCTCTCCTTCTAAGATGATTCCCGATAATCACCACTCTAAATGGTATATATATGATTTGTAACATGTTATTCATGTTGAACTCGATTCTAATTGATTGAATATATTTTTTAACTAGAGAAAAGTGCATGCTCGGGAGAAATGAAATATAAACTAGATAAAATTGTGTCGAACGAGAAATTTACTAATTTCCCTTGGACATAAGCACCCAATGCTACTATATGGGATTGGGCGTTAGTGTTTCCTCTATGTTTAGGATCAAAGTATGATTCTATCCCATTTTGTGATTGTGTGCCTATGTTGTTTCTATATTTTTTGTTCGATCTATAGATTTGAGTTAATTTGGGGATGATTTGTTCACCCAATAGATGGCCCCCTTGTTTGGGGTGCATGTGAAAACTATAGGAGAATGTGGCCCAAAGGAGAGGACCAAAAGTTGTTTTACATATCATGTAATGTATAACTATAGGGGTAGGGGATGTGCATGGCGTAAAACCAAGGCACATGCAAACAAAGTAAGATAGAAACAAGTGTTAGTGAAAATGAGTTAGTATGTAACAGAATATAATGTAACAAAAACTAGAAAGATAAGATGGACTGCAAAAAGTAGGTTTCATACATGGGACATCACTCATAATTTCACAAGATAATCAGGGGCCGAAGCATCCATAAGAAGAAAATAAAACAATAAGACATATGACATAGCCAACAAATAATAACAATCCATAGTAAGTAAGATGTGACAAATAGCCATAGTTGTATAGATCCCGCAAAGCAAATACTACACATGAAACACCCTTTAACATGTTAAAAATATAAATAGTATGTCAAAGGGTGTATATAGATCAGTTAAAAGCAAAGTGATAGTAACAAGTAGTAAAGAGTGTAACTCAAGGACCTGTGATGTGTAGAGTATGAGAGAAGCAAAGGTAGATGGCCCCTACAGCCTCATTGGGATTGGTAACAAGTAGTTTCAAGCATCATGCATCATTTAAGAATATGTAAAAGTACTACATTTACCTCAAGATACCAAGTGAATGTGCATGTGTATATAGAAGAAGATGATGACATACTAAGTATCCAACTAGCATAAGAAACAAAGTGTAACATGTGAATAGTATAAGCTAGCAAGAGTAAATGCAACCAAGATATGCAAATGTTGTGCAAGTGTGATGGGATGCTATGATGTGTAATATGTGAATATGAGGAGAGCCAAGTTTCCCCGGGGGTGTGCATGAGATGAGGTTCATTTAGGAATTCCCCCTCAACAGTCAAGTATGAACAGTGGAATTAGAGTGCACCATCGTGTAATGAAGGTGTGGTATGCGATTAAGAGTAGACACTAGGAAAGATGTATCATGAAGCATTGATCATGAAGTTTAGAAAGAGTATATGATGTGACGTTCATTGATAAAGTGTTCCCTCAACAATCAAGTGTGAACTATAGCACTAGAGTGCATCATCGGGTATTGTGGAGGAATTAGGATGCCCCTAAATTTGGATGCAAAGATGATCTATGCAATGAGAGTATTAGGAAAGGGCCCATGATATGATAAATAAGATGAATATATTTCATGTGAATGTACATTTATCATAAAATGTGAAGTAGTATTATGCCATGCATGTGGAAAAATTAGAATAGGTAGAATATTGGTAAAAACAAGAGCTACCAAAGAATAATGTTAACATGGTGAAGGGAAAACCCTATAGATTCTGATTTAACAAAAATAGAATTTAATCCTAAACCCTAATTACAGAGTAACTAAATGTAAAATATGATATACATCTGCTAGATATAATTTGACATAAGAAATAAGAAAGTAAATATGAAACCCTAAGTGCAAGAGAGAGAGGAATGGACTTAGCTTATTTACACTTGATATGGAAGCTATACAAACTAGGAAAAATATTGAAAAAGAGGTGATTTGTGTCATGAATTCTCGTAATAAATTATGTAGGTCACAAAATAGGTTAGACATGGGCACCTAGGTGTCAAGGTCTTCTACTAGGTACCCGTGACTGTGAAAATGATCGAACTTGCTTTTTGCTTTTTCGTACTAATGTCACCGATATTCATTGTTGGTCACCTTTATGTGGCACATTGATCTATGAAAGATACGTGTAACCTACAAAAGATATGTTCACATGCAAAACCCACAAAACCGGATCACATCTAAAAAATAAAGATGCAATATGGGAGTAAGATTGACCTCTCTCGGTCACCCTACCGAGAGAACTTATGACCGAGTAATGGACTACATCTAAGAATCCATGTAGTTCTTGTGAGTGTGTGAAATAATTGTGCTCTAGAACGCCCTTATGCAATATACACTAGATAGTGGGCTAGATTTGCTAAAATGTGCAAATGATTGTATGAAATAGAATGAACTTCCTCTTCCTATGGAATGTATGGAAAAAAATTCAGTTCCTTGTCCCATGAATGGATGATAGATGGATGCCTTTGAGTACTTTGGATGCATTTAGATGAAATATAAGGTGATAGTAAGTATGCTTAGAGCTTGTTCCTTTATTTTGAACTCATAGCTATGTATTTATATGTTTCCCTTAGTTGAATTTTGTAATTGAAAACTTGAAGGTCGACCCATAAAAATATAAGATGCCCGAAAAGAGTGAGTGAGGTATAAAAGGGTCAGGGGCACCCAGAGGGGATAAGGGAGAATGAGATTGGCATCCTGGCTAGGTGCTAGTGTCCAAAGTCATAAAAGATAAAAAAATAAAGTTATGAATGGTCCGTAGGGTGTGTAAGGAAAAAAATAAAAATATGAAACATAGAAAAAGGCCAAAGATAGTCATCAATTGCTAGTTTTCTTACTTAGGAATCATATGAATGCTAGTATGTGTTTAGGACCTATAAATTTACCCAATTGAATTATTTTATGTCTATATTTTCCCGCACTTTATGTTGTTGAGTGAATTTGGGAGATCTCATGCCAAGAACAATTTTTTTGGGCAATCTCATGCCATGGGAGAAGAGTGTTAGGGAGAGATGTCTAGTTTTACTCTCCATCCATGACTCGCTTCCTAAATAAACACCATTGTAGATGGTGTGTACTTGTTTTTTCTTACTATCTTGAATTAGTTTAGAATTTATTCCAAGTTATGTTGATCGAAATAGAGATAGAATGCATTCTACTACTAGAAGACTATTCATGTAATCAAAAATTACTCGTGAACTCGCTATGAACTCTTATGATATGATAAAATAAGTGCATCTACCCCTAGGACATAGGAACACAGGGGAGGTTAGGAGTGCCAAGGAGGTAATGTTTGAATCTAGGAGCTAGTGTCTCATGTAAACCGAGGATCCAATTCATATTCGGCTATTTTTGTAATTGTAGCATATGTTTATTTTGTACCGTGAATATCTAATCTACATCTTTGAGCTTCAGATGGGGTGACTTATTCACCCAATGTATGCCCACATTTTTTGGGGTGCATGTGATATTGGTAGGAGTGTGAGGCCCAAAAGAGAGGCCTTAATTCTGGTCTCGAATCGTATCCCTATAGGAGGAGGGGATGTGTATGGTAGAAACTAAGGCACATGCAAACAAGGTGGCTAGCGACATGTGTTAGTAGAAAAAGTAGAAAACATGTAATATAAGACAAAGTAATCAAGTAAGTAGAAAAGATAGACCATGAAAAGTGGGTTTTATACATGGGAGATCACTCATAATGTCACAAGACAATCAAGGCCGAAGAAACCAAAAACACACAAGAAATTATCAAACAAGTCATAAGGCATAGCCCACAAAAATGGAATACAATAAAAACAATGTTAAATAAGATGTAGTAGACAACCATGGTGAAAAATAGTCCTACAATGCAAATAGTACACATGAAGCACCCATTATCATGTTAGAAAGATAAAAATTATGTTGAAGCATGTATCGATAAATGGAAAGTAGTGTGCTAGAAAGTAGAAGTAGCGAATAATGAAACAATATCACATGTGATGTGTGAGAGTAGAAATGTAGATGCCCTTAGGAGCCTAAGTGGGATAGGTAAAAGGTATAGTGCTAAACATCATTATCATACGTAAGAACTTGTAAGATTTTCATTCATAACTAGATACCAAGTGAGTTTTCATGTGTATATAGAAAGATAATGACATACACAATATATGTCTAACATAGTAAGAAAAATGTGTCATGTATGTAGTATAAGTAAGCAAGAATAAGTGCAACCAAGATATACAAATGCAACGAATGAGTGGAATGGAATGGTATGTAATGTGTGAGTGTGATGGTAGGAGCAGCATTCCCCCCATTGGATGTGTATGAGACAAGGTTAATTTATAAAAGACACCTCAAAAATCAAGAATGAACCGTAGTACAAGAGTGTGTTATCAGGAAATGGTTTGAAAGAGAAATGCTGGAAATATGCATCATGAAGTACAGAGTGTGAAGAGTAAATGAGGTGAGGTTCAATTCAAATTTAGACCCTCAGAATTTGAGTATGAACCTTATAACTAGAGTGTGACATAGGGTAATGATGATACAAGTGTATGTATCATGATGTATAAGAGAGATGAGAAAGACTAGATGTGAAACAAAGAGCATGATAATAGAAATGATAGACACTTGATGATGTTAGGAGGGGGGAGTAAGCTTGCTTCTCCCCAAGTGTATAATGAAGAGTAAAATATCTGATGAAATTTAAGGGAAAGGGTCCTCGACCTGATGTCAATAGAGATAAAGGAATGTAACATTGCTATATGGTCGGTGGTGTATGATACTTGACGATGTGTATGTGAAGGAAACCTAGGTGGTGAACACCTATGTAAAGAAGACATGGGAGGTGACGAGCACCTATGTGAAGAATACTGAGGAGGTGATGAGTACCTATGTGAAATATACCTAGGAGGTGAAGGAGGTGGTGAAATCCTAAGTAAATGGACTACCCTAGTAGGGAACTTAGGCCGACAAGGTGGAATAATGGACTGATAAGAACTAGTAGTTCATGCAAGAATAGGAGAGATGGGCGTAAAAAGTGCCTTAGATTTGAGAGGCCCAGGGGGCTAGGTGCTGTAACTATTATCACCAAATCACAACACCCTTATGTTTACACAAGTGTATATACTTGAGCTCACGGTGTGATTGGATAACATGGGTACTATCTCTAAGTTGTGGGACTTGCTACTTGAGATAGACCTCCAAAGAAAGCTGGTTCTTACTCCTAAACTACCTGCCACAATCTACTCTAATGCAGGAAAACTATCTTTCCTAATCTAACTTTCTAAGGGACCAAGGAGAGAGAATTCATGAAAATGAAATCCTACACTAAAGTGGTGATACACCAGAAAAGGAGGGGTGTGAGAGTAGTCTTCCAATGTGTGAAAAATAGAAGTAAAATGCATACTAGAAGGGGTGATAATAGTTCTCCACAATCTAGAAAATGCATTCACAAAAATATTTCATACATGCACAATAATAATGAGTCCTTGCAAGAGCATAAAAATAGACACAATATTATTGTAATGAAGGTTGAAAGGGCAAGAAGAGTGCAAACAAACACAACAGGGGAAGATGCATCCACAAACTTGTATTTTATTGCTTCATGATATGCACAGTTCAATCTATTACAAGATAAGGGCCTAGATCACCATGCAAGGATTCCACTACAAGGGCCTACAACACATTGGCTTCACAAAGTAATTTTGACAAAGATTTGCTACAACAAAAACTACCTCCTTTTACAATGAGCCTAACACTCCAATTTATAGAAAAATGAGAAGAGAGAGAGAAGGGGAAAATGGAAATCCCAAAATATGTCCTTCAACCACTTGTAAGATGCATTAAATGGAGTGAAATGATTGTATGTTACTTGTAAAAGGCTCCCCATACTATCCTAGGTGCTGCAACAGAGAAAGAATGATGACCATGCCTCTTAATTGCACTCCCAACTACCAAATAAAACACTGTCATGAACCTCGGATATGTTTTACAAAAATATCCATCAATTTCTCATCAAATCCCAAATTTATTGATTTTTTTTCGTTGGTATTGGAGCCAAGATTCCAATGGTACCAATTTCATGTGATTTCGTTAAGAAATGCAAAATTTATGGCCTTCTGAGTGTGAGGAGCTATTTTGGGTCTGCCATGGACATTTTCTGTCATTTGACGAGAATGAGCATTAATTGAATGGAGATGAACATGTTTATTTTATTTTAATATATCTACCCTCATTAAAATTAAGAATTCAGGGATGAAGCATTCCAAAAGTCCAATTTTATGAAAATCGAAGCTCAAAGTCAAAAGTTATGGTCATTTGAAGTTTGGGAGGTCAAACATTGACTTTTTCTCTTCATTGCAGCTATTTCGCAAAATCGGGCCCACGTGTCTCGGTTGTCCCAGCACACTTTCATCCATATCACCTGATTCAAACTTCCTTGTCCCTGCACATCCACCGTTGACTGGGCCATGAGGGCCGTTGACCTCCACATTCACCGCAACGTATGGTTCCTTTTATGGCTTTTTCACCTTTGCGCGGCCATTCGCGCGTTTCTTTTGTCCCGACAGTCCCGAACACTTTTCTCTGCACCACCCTCAATGCATTGACTTGTGGGAAAATCATCTTTTCACGTCCCACATGTACCTACATCCCAACTATCCTATGGACCACCTACGACAAAAAGTTACGCTTTTTTCAATTTTTTTACCTCGCAGCGATTTCGTAAATGCACGCCCCATGTGTCCCTTTGAACTTGTGCACTGGGGACATAGAAATCCGATTTAGCTAATTCCTTTGTATTTTGGCTCCAAACCTGGTATGATGAACCTTGGTACGATCCACACTGGTACGATCCGTAGCCTCTAGACCCGCAATGCATTAAAACAAGCCCGTGACTTCAATTTTTAGATTTTTTCAATTTTTGCTAACTTGTTGGATTTTTTCCTTAGATGGGGAGTTAGAGAGAAGCCAAAGGGACCCCAAAACATGATTTTTGGCCTTGAATTAATTCTACTTGCTCAAGACTGAAGAATTTGATGTATGTTATCAAAATTACCTCGAGGGGTGAATTTTGGATAACAACAACTAGTTGAAGAACATCCTCAAGAAGAGGTTGAGGAAATGGTGTGCATGGTGGAACTCCTTTGAGAGTGAAAAATTTCTTATTGTGAATGTGTTTGAGATAGAAATAACCCATGGAGTGGATGGCTTGAGTGGTGTGGAGCCAAGGAATACCTAAGATCATGTCATAACATTTGATTGAAGGTTCCACAATGACTGACACAAGAATGGTGAGAGGAACAACTATAACTAGAAGCTTGATGTAGCTATAAAATTTGGGAATTGTATATGAAATATTAGAGAGTGGATAGTTGATAGCTATGAGGAGCATAATAAATAACACACTAATAGGAGATGATGGATTGATAATCATGTTATTGACAATATGAGTTCCAATAGAAGAATTTATGTATAGTGAATCCTACAAAAATGTAGCATGATAATCATGTCATAAGAATGTAATGATTGGTGTAGATGCATCAATATTAGCAACTAGAAAATCAAGAGGCCTTGAGGAAGGAGGAGGAACAACACAATATGTATGATTAGTAGAAGAATTACCAACTTAGTTGTCATGTTTAGGAAATGGGACTTTAAATATTTTTAGCTTTTTGTTTCCAATCGACCGTCTTAGATATCAAGGCTCAGGGAGCTTGATTTCATTATTGTCGATAACATCTTGAATGATATGATTAAGTTTAAAAAATTGATTAGTTTGATGCCCAACACATTGATGATAGTTGCATTTAGAATTTTTTTCATAATTGATGCCACGAGAAAAAAGTTGGATCAAGATTGAGCAAGGTAGAAGTATAATAAGATTTTTTTCAATAATTTGTTGCGATAAGAAACAAGGAGTATAAGAAAAATTTGTAAATGTATACTTTGGAGGTTGTCATTGAATATTTTCAGGACTGGAAACAACATTAATAGTAGTTTTTTCTTTAGTGGGATTTGAATAAGGCTTGAAAGAGGATTTTATTTTAAACCAATTAGAAGATGAAGATGAATCATGATCGTGATATTTGAGCTTTCCTAGATAAGATTTTGTTGTTGTGTAACTTAAGTTTATGACATAGTTGATCAAATTACTAAGAAGTTTCAAATATATCAGTCTCATAAGAGGCTTTGGAAAAATAAATATTACAACTCGAATTCACGAGGTCATTGGTCATCTTAGCTAAATTATTCTTATAGCGTAATACATAGTCATCTAGATGCTCATTATATCCCTTTTTAATTTGTGTAAGTTGAACATAGACTATTTTACAACTGATATTTATTGAAAAATGTGTAATAAAAGCATTGGATATATGTGTAAATGATGTTACCGAATGAACAGTTAGATCCTATAACCAATACATAACTTAATCCTGTAATCTTGTAGAAATAGCTTGGATAGAAAAGTATGTTCATCCGCATAATAAAGACATGCCACATGAAAATATTTGAGATTATCCTAAGGTTCACTATAGCCATTAAAGGTGGGAATCTTAGGAGTGAAAATTTTTGGAGGAAGTGCATAAGTAGAAATGGTAGGTGAAAAAGGAGTGTGAAGGAGTAAGGTAGAATAAAGAGATGGAGATGCATGAGAAGTAGCCTGCTGAAGTTGATGGATTTGAACTTGGAGATCTTGATAGAGAGAGGATAAGTCTTGAGTGTCGGAAGAGGAAGCTAGTCATGTGTGAGAAATAATAGGTGGAGTGAAATGGTTGGTAGGAGTAGGAATAGAAACAAGAACAATGGAAGTAGGTGGAGTGGTAGAGTTAGGAGGTTGAGTAGTAATATAAATAGAAGTTGCAGTGGAGGTAGGAACATTAAATTCAGCTAGATTATCACAAGCGGTGAATAAGAGAAAATATATATCTTGTGGATGTTCAAAGAAGATGAGCATTAAAATAATGAAGGTGTTCTTCATAAAAAGGGTTTATAGGATTCAACCATGATAAAAATATTGCAAAATTTCCTAGAAGCAGGTAGGTTTGAATAGATGGGTTCACAAAATGATTTAACAAAAATATAATTTAATGTTAAACCCTAATTACAGACTAACTGAATGTAAACTATGATATACATATGCTAGATAAAATTTGACATAAGAAATAAAAAAGTAAATATGAAACCCTAAGTATAAGAAAGAGGAATGGACTAGCTGATTTACACTTGATCTGGAAGTAATACAGATGGAAAAATTCTAAACAAGAGGTCATATGTGTCTTCAATGCTTAGAATAAATTCTATAGGTCATGAAACATGATGGACATGGGCACTTGGAATAGGTTAGGGGCACAGGTGTCATATTTTTCTCTTGGGTTCTGTGATTGTAAAAATACTAAGAACTTGATTTTTCTATGCCGCACCAAAGTGTTGTTGATGTTCATTGTTGGTCACCTTTATGTTGCACCTTGATCACCAAAAGATACCTATAATATGTAAAATAGATGTTCACCTGAAAAACCCATAAAATTGCATCATATACAAAAAGATATATGCAATATAGGGAGTTAGAATGACCCCAAAATTCATCGATTGAGTGAACTTACGACCAAGTGCTATACTACATCTCAAAATCCATGTAGTTCTTATGAGTGTGTGAAATAATTATGCCCTAGGATGCCCTTGTGAAAGATGTACTAGATAGCGGGCTAGATTTTCTAAAAGATGAAAATATGTGTATAGGATAGAATGAACTTCGCCTTCCTATGTAGTGTATGCAGAAAAATGCATTCCCTTGTCCCTTGAACGGATGTTATATGGATGAATTTTAATGCAATATTAGGTGATAGTAAGTATACTTAGAGCTTTATCCTTTATTTTGAACACATATCTATGTATTTATATGATTCCCTTGGTTGAATTTCATAATTTACAACTAGAAGGCTGAACCATAAGAAAATAAGATGCCTAAAAGATAAAAGTGGCCAAAAAGAGCAAGTAAGGTAGAAAAGGGTTAAGGGTGCCCATGGAGGATGAGGGCACCTGAGCAACCTCCTCCTAGTGTGAGCTGATGTCTAAAGTCATAAAATATATAAAAAAAAATTACTGGGATATAGGGTGTGTAAGACAATAGAAAACATGAAACACAAAAAGAGGTCAAAGAAAATCGTCAATTACTAGTTTTCTTACTTAGGAATCATATGAATGCTAGTTTGTGTTTAGGACCTATAAATATACCCAAGTGCATAGTTTTGTGTCTACATAGTCCAATATCCCAACCGGATTAATAAGAAGCACATAAGAAGTAAGAATGTATCCATTATGAGAAAATAGAATAGGTGTAGCATTGCATATATTGGAAATAGTGGAAAAATTAAGTGTAAACATAAGGATCAATATGTGACTCAAAAATGTGTAACATATGTAATTCTAAGAGGCCCATCGGTATGTCCATGTAAGCAATGGAGGTAGAGAAACAATACTCATTAGAATAAATAGGTGAAATTTGGGAAGATCATAAGCAATAAAGTAGTATGAATTAGCCCATATGACCATAGTACGTAAAGTGGGAAGAGGGGAACCGATGTTCCCCATGGATGTAACAAGATAATGTGAAACCATAGTAAATGAATTATGCATAGGATCTTGGAAAGTGTGAGGATTAGGAATCATTGTAAAACCATCATACAATGCTCTAACTTATGATGAGGAAGGTGCAGAGAGAGATGTAACATTGGAAGCACTAAGTATATGATCAATAGAAGTGTATCAAGAGTGAGACACAATGGGAGGAGTATCATGGGTACCAATAGATAATTGATCATGTAAATAAATTTAAAACTTTAATTTCAGAGTAACTATTGTAACTAGTGATATTTTGATGATAAACTACAATAAGATGCAAGAAATAAGCATATACAATATGAAACCATGAGAAAATAAGAGGAGGAGATGACTTAGCTGATTTTTTACAATTTGGAGATGATATGGATTTAGTAACTTTTGGTATATGTTGGAAAAATGTCGTAAAGGTTTTATGAAGTTTCAAAAGTACAAAAATATGAAGGAAAAAAGTTCCCACAAGAGGACAGTAGCACCACAGGGTGCTAGTGTCTAATTTGAGTGCTAGTGTCTTCTTGGATGCTTAGGTTTTGAATTTTTCTGGTTGTAACGTCTTTTCCCTAATATTTTTTTATCACTCCAAATCTTATTTTAGGTTTCTGATCACACATGTAACATGCAAAACAAATTTCTACATGCACATGTCGACAAACCACATAAAACCTAATAAAAATATGTAGAATGTGGATTTAAACTGACACGACTGCTTACCCAAAGAGTGAACTTACGACCAAGCACTACACTACATCTCAAACTCCATGTAGTTTTGGGTGTATATATGTGTAATGATACCCTAGTTTTACCTTGTGCAAGTTGAAATATGACAGTGTCCTAGATCTAGATTTCTCCAAATATGCAAATGTGTGAGATGGACTAGAATGAACATCCCATCCTATGTTGTGTATGCATAATGTATGTAGCCATTGTCCCTTATATGGATGTGCTAGATGTATGTGTTTGAAATGATCTTGTGCCTTTGATGTAAGATTAGGTGATAGTAGATAATGATTAGTTCTTGTCCCCTTATTTGAGAGAAATAGGTAAGTATATTATGATTCCCTTATTTAAATTTTGTAATTGAAAAATGGAAGTTTGATCTAAAGTATTAAAAGATTCCCAAGAAGTAAAAAATACCAAAAAGGGAAAGAAAATGATACCGAGGGTCAAAAGCACCCAAGAGAGACATGTAGATTGAGCAACGGGGCGGTAAGCTTTGAATATTGTATTAAACTCAATCAACCAATTTACAATGGATGGACTGCAATACTTATAGGTATTATACAGTCATGTGTAGACAAAAGAAAGTTTGCATAGGTACAACTGAAATTACAACAACTTCCATAATACATCCGGGAAGCAACAATTTATTTAATACAAACAAATGATTAAGTTGCAACTATGCAACAAATAATCATACAACTATGGAATAAGACAAATATGGTTTAAAACCATATAAAAATTAATAATTAATTAATAGTTAATTAATTATAAAATGCATAATTAAAATATTAGGTAAATAATAATTAACCTAACATTCCCCCCTTAATTGTGCATTGTCTCAAGGGATGAGGAGAGGAATTCTCTGAACAACTCGAACTTGTCACGTGCAAGTGACTTCATGAAAATATCTACTCGTTGTTCAGTTGTTGGAAAAAATTGAAGTTGGATGT